>OX352772.1:342262414-343494349 GCA_947095535.1 Poecilobothrus nobilitatus
CGATATGTTTATGTTCGCCTAAATATATGCAACAACATGAAAATAATGAAAATGACTTGCGTTGACTTTAACTTGCTTTAACGCTTTAACATTGCTTTTACTTACGATATACCGAAAACGCGTTTAAATCCTACACAATTCGCAAATATTTTGAAATAAAAGGATATTACTAAAAAATAATTCTTCTTAATAAATTCCCTTTTGCTTGTAAAGAATATTACTGTATAAAATAATAATAGTATTCCACTAATAATCGGCTTTATTAACCAATAGTTTACTAATATTGCATTATCCTGTGTGATAAATAAATAATGTGGAATATTTACGAGTTTGCTTAAGCTACTTATTTTAGAGAGTGCCATATCCATAGTTCATAATTCTTGAATCTTGGTTGTTATTTTCTAATGTTACGACATATCCTTAATTTTTAGAATTTTAAGATTTTCGAAAAATAAATCTAACCCAAATACTCGATACTCGAATTCATTTTTACTTCACATTTTTTGACAACTATAATTTGAAATATTTGACGTCAACTTATATTTTAGCCGGATTTTGAGTAAATAAAAACAAATCATTCAAAAGTAATAAAAATTTATAAAAAAAAAAAATTGTCTTTATTTATTTAAAAATCATTGCAATAAAAAAAATAATGTTTTAATTAATATTTATTTTAATATAATATCTATGTTATAATATAATTATTTAATAAATATATTTATATGAAAATTTTCAGTTATCTAATTATGTAATCCAAAGCAGTTATTTCTAATTAAACCCCGTGCACCGTGAATTTTTTTTAAACCTATATTTAGATAAAATCCAAAAATTGGTTATTTTGATCGTCAAGTAAAAAACATTAACTCACAATGATTTGGGTAGTATTAACATTTGCTTTATTTCATTTAATCTACACACCATACACAAAAGTAGAAGAGAGTTTTAATATGCAAGCAATGCATGACATTCTTTACCTAAGGAACAATATTAGCTGTGAAGTACGATAATAAGATTTTATTTCTATTTTAAGTTCAATTTATGTAGGTATTTTTTGATTAAATTAATATATAAAACTTTTTGTTCAATTTCAGTATGATCATAATGATTTTCCTGGTGTTGTACCTCGAACTTTTTTGGGACCATTATTTATTTCAATTCTTTCATCCCCTGCTATAATCTTTTTTAATTTTATAGGCATTTCTAAAATATGGGCACAATACGTAGGTAAATATGCATAATAAAAAATTTTGACTATACTTTTGCCATTTAAAATTTCTATTATTTTTTAGTTCGTATAGTATTAGCAGGTGTTATTAGTTGTTCATGGGAAAATTTACGTAAAGTAATTGAAAAAAAAATATGGAAATATTGTTTCAATTTGGTATACGCTAATTACAATATCACAATTTCATTTTATATTTTACATGAGTAGACCTCTACCAAATATAATGGCATTACCCTTAGGTGTGTGTATATTTTATCATATAAAATTTATAAATATTTAACAAAAAATTATTTTAGTTTTGAATGCCATCAGTTTATGGTTAACAAATCAAATGCATTTATTTATATGGCTATTCTGGAATAGCAATATTAGTTTTTCGTTTTGAATTAGTTATATTTCTTGGTTTATTTTTGGCTTCAGATTTAGCATTAAAAAAAATTACTTTGGAAAAGTATACATTTATATATTTTTAAAATAATTAATAACAGTAAATAATATTTATTATATTTTAGAACCTTAAAAATTGCTGTTCCTGCTGGTTTTTGTATATTAATTTCATCGATCATTGTTGATTCATTTTTCTGGGGGCATTTAATTTGGCCAGAAGGACAAGTTCTTTGGTTTAATACTATTCTTAATAAGAGCTCTGAATGGGGTGTATCCTTTTAAAACGAATTATTTTTAATATTATTTTAAATATTGATTTACATTTTTTGTTTTTGTTATTAATTTGTAATTTAAGTAATTTTCTTTGACTGTTTTAATATAGACTTCACCATTTTTCTGTATTTTTATTCAGCTATTCCACGGGCAATGGGATTTTCTTTATGTTTTCTACCACTTGGTTTTTATTTAGAAAGACGTTCTAGAGCAATTGGTGTAGCAGCATTAACATTTGTATTTTTGTATTCATTTTTTACCTCATAAAGAACTGCGATTTATAATATATGTGATACCAGTTTTAAATATTTCTGTAGCCTGTGCTTGTCAAAGAATGTAAGTATTTAAATTTTTATATTTTTCCTAGAATACTATTTCAATACAGTTTTTGTATATGTTTGTAATACTTCAAAATGCAACTAACATTTATTTAAAAACCATAAATTATTAATTAATTTCTTCCTCAGTTGGATCAATAGAGACAAATCCCTCTGGCAACATTTTCTTATGTTTCTTGCATGTGGTCATCTAATATTAAATTTTACATTGACCATTTTCTTGTTAATAGTTTCTAGCACAAATTATCCTGGTGGTACAGCAATAAATCGACTTCATAGACTCGCATCAAATGATATTAGCTCTTCAGTTCATATTTCTAATATGGCTGCACAAACTGGGGTTACAAGATTTCTTCAAGTAAATCCAGATTGGATGTAAGTTTTTTTAATTTTATTTTTAATATTCTTATAACTCTTAACATTAAATTAATGAATTAATCATTAAAATTGTAGATATAGTAGAAAAAGAAAATTTGAATTTTACTGATCCGGAATTGCATTCATTTTCATATTTGCTAGTTGAAGCTAAAAGTAAATTTTTACCTGACTGGCCTGTCATTGTAGAAAATTACGAAGCACTAGAATTTATTGATTGTTTCAGCAACATTGGTATTCAATACGGTTCAGGCTTTCCTGTAAAAATAGATACGAAACCATGTGTTGGTATTATGAAACGTAGATTAAAAGGAACAACTAAATTAAGATCAAAGCGAGATACAGCATCACAAGATAAATCTCGTAAAAAGGAAAGAGTTAGTAAGCAAGAAGAACCGAAACAATTTTTGGAAAATGATCAAAATAAAACAATAGACGTTTTAGATAATTCTGAAAAACCAATATTTATGAGTAAATTGGATACCTTACAAAATAAATAATTTAGAAAAAATTGAAAAAGTTGTTCATAATAAAGGAAATACTTTGAATTCTCTCGAAGATCAAGACGAAGAAATGAAACTATTAAAATAGAACCCACCGTAAATAATTTTGAAGCTCATGACAACTTTATTGAAGATAAGAAAGATGATTATTTGAAAATTTCTGAAAAAGATGTATTAAAGGATGACAACGAGGAGTCTAAAGAGGTTCATACCAATGAAATACACTCTTTAGAAGAAAATCGATTAGATAATTATGTTAAAGAAAATGATCCTGCCATTGAAAATGTATCTGAGAATTTAATTGAATCGCTGGAAACATTTTCTGGAGATAATATCTATCATAGCACGGAAGGAAAGAAAATTGATAACGAAAATAATGCTAAGGATGTCGATGAAAATATTGAAGATGATAAAAGTAATTTTAAAGAGGAGATTAAACATGTTCCACTTAGAAAACCCTTCAGTCCATTCAAATATCATTTTCATAAGCATTTACCCAAAGTTAATCTAAAACATTTTCATGAAAATAAATATCTAAAAGAAATACATATAAATGACAAATTAGAGAATTTAGGAGAAAGTTTCACTTCGCAAATTAGTGAAGAAAATATTGATGAAACAGATACAGAATTAAACCTATATGCAAGTCACAATAAGGTTATTGACGAGGGCGATGTGGATAAAAAAGATGAAGATGAAAATAATGAAAATGAGTACGATGAGGATGATGATGGAGTTACGGTTTCAAATGAAGATGCCAGCAAAGAAAAAATCCGATATCGCATCCGAAGACGTCAAAAAATTTCCAGAGACATTAATTTTATTGAATTAAGAAATTTAGCACTGGGGAAGATTTCAAAGAGTACTAGAGATAAATTAAAAGAAATTATTGAACAACATTATCGTTCAAAAGGTTTAAAAATTGAATCTGATATAGATGATATTAATAAAGAACATTTAGATAATGAACAGACTGATGATACAACAAAATCTAAAATTACAGTTAAAGCAATTATAAAACAAGAAAAAATTAAAGAAATCATTGATAAAATATCACATATGAATTTAATTGAATTATGTGATTTAAATAAAATTGATACTAAAGATTGTTTAAGGAAGGCCATTGATATAATTGATGAAAACGAAATTTATTAAATACGCTTTTTCCGTTTTGGATTGTTTAAGTTTTCATTCAAACTTTTTAAGATTTTGCAATATTGTAAATTGATTTATATATTTTTTTACTATAATTTATCAACGAATTCATAATGATAAACTTTTTTTTATAATGAATGTATACATTTTTAAAATAAAAGTTTATATCGAAAAGTTTAAAATTAATTTCTTTTGTTATTTAAATTCAAATAGATTTTGCGCAAGGTTTCATGTTGTTATAATACAAAAAAATTAAGATCGAGTCGAATTATTTTTATCTTGTCTAAAATAAAAATAACCCCATCCTAAAAGTGAATATGTTGTATATCTGTACATTTTGAAAAAATGATCGTTATAATTAAATAACTGTGTTCAATAATATTTGTTTATCAAAAATTTGTTACTTGTTTAAATTTTTCCTTTTTTATTTCCACTTATTTGATCTTTGTTTAGAATAAAAAAAATTTTAAAAATCTAAAATTATGTAATAAATGTTAAAATACATGTATGTACATCTTGATATTTAAAAAATAAAAAGTATCGACTGGCCTCAAATTAAAAGGCAGTTTTCAAGTTTTTTGAATACCCACTATTTTTTCTATCTTTGTAATCATTGTTGTTTTTATTATAAATCTTTGTTACATAATTTATTCCTATTCTGCTGAAAGAATATACATCATCAAGTATACTAGATGAGTGATCAATATTGTTATATAATTACATTAAAATGAAAAGAAAAAAAAACATTTCATGTAATTTATAATTAATATATTTCTCTGCTTTATAAATGCAATAAAAGTGAATAGAATGTACGAAGCAAATATTGAAGAAAATAAAATAGTTTTAAAATAAAGTAGTTTAAAAATATAGTTTACATTAAAAATTTACTAACTATATAATGCAAAATGGAATTTTACATTTCTGTTTTATAAGTTTTAAAATGCACTTTAAGACAAAAAAATAGTTATTAACAAGATATTACAAAAAGAAATATTAGACATTTAAAGGCAGGGAAATACACTTATGTACATTTAATTTCTCTTTATACTTAATTTACTACAAAATTACTAAATTCCTCTTTCATATCACTTATTCAGGTTTTGGTGGAAAACTTAATTGATATAAAAGATGGAAAATTCCTCCTAGGCCGGCAAAGCAACCGACAACTGTAATTCCATAAAGAACTCGATCCATTCCACCACCTTTTAAGAATACTGGTTTACCATCTTTGACTTGGAATTGTTCTTGAATTTTTTTTAATTCTTTGTAACCAGGTGCAACTTCTCCTTTGGTAGAAGATCTAGCTGCAGTTGTAGCGATATTACGAACAAGTGCCTGAAATTAATAATACATATTATAGTGGAATAAAAATCAATACAAATTACGTAATATTTTTCAAAGAATTATTAGCATAAACTTTTGATAAACATTAAAATAATATATATAATATAACAAAAATATATTCTTACTCTCGATACATTCATTTTTAATGTGATTAAATAATTATATTTTTATAAATATAAAATTTTGCTATCGCAAATTTTCAAAGTGAAAAACCAAGTGGATTGTGGAATGGCAAGGAAAAATTTTATTTGACAAAGGAAATGACATTACATTTAACAAATTTGATATTTTTAAAATGACAGCACTTCGAGTCTCAAAATTGTTTAAACAGTTTAAATAATAGTGGATGTATATATGAAACAAATAAGAAAAAAGAAAAGTATACAGTAAACTATGTAAGATTTTATTTACTTTAAGGATATAAATCTATTCATAAAAAAATTTATATTTGTAATACTTATATCTGATTCCATTTAAATTAGCTTTATATAACAAAAAAATAATACGAAAGAAAGGAGGAGATAATAAAAAAATCCAATAATAAAAACTAGTATTGAAAATTAAAAAGAAAAAAAATATAAGAACGATTAATTTCTCTTTGATTCTAAAGACCTTTTAATAGTAATGTAATAATTTAGTATTAAGTAGTTCAAATTAATATAACACTTGGTTAAGAAGTAAGAATTA
The DNA here is from genome assembly GCA_947095535.1 of Poecilobothrus nobilitatus. Lineage (NCBI taxonomy): Eukaryota > Metazoa > Arthropoda > Insecta > Diptera > Dolichopodidae > Poecilobothrus > Poecilobothrus nobilitatus. The sequence continues at coordinate 342,268,702 of OX352772.1, forward strand.
TATATTAAAACATAATAAAATATTTTTTCTAAAATTTTACTCAACCTAGTTTTATTCTACCATTATATAATTCAATTATTAATGATTTAACTTGCAAAACTTTAAACATGATAAAACTAAAATAAGATTTTTTAAAATTTAAATTTAGTTCAGCCCTTGATTTAATTTCAATTTTTATATGAAAAAGTGTGAAAAGTTTACTATGTATGAATATGTTTAGCACTTCAATCTTCTTCAGGCCATTTATTACGAAAGAAAATTGACTTTGGGAAATGACATTTATGACATTTAAAAAAAAAAATTTAGAAACGAATGGAAACACCTGATTTAATAAGGAAGAAAAAAAAGAATTTTTATTTTTTTAATTAAAAAAAAAATAATAAAGTGTTTGAAAATTTAAAGCATTATTTAAAAATTAAGTTTCTTTATAAATAGAATGGATAAAATTAATACAAAAAGAGGAAATGACGGAGCTATTAGTTTAATTTCAACCACAGAGGAAAGGTACTTATTGGAATTCAATAAATTTTTTTCTTTTCTGTGATTAAAAAATTTTTATAAATTTTGCGCTTCCGGTGGTTTGGGTTTCAAACGTAAAAAAAAAATATGCAACGTAAACATAAATGTATTTTAAATATATTTCTATAATTTAAATTAAAAATTTTAGAATTAGTAATATATAATGTAAATAAAGTGAAGAAAAATAATTTTCTTTTATCACATTTTAATCACTACAAACTAAAGTAAAAAAAAAAAAAAAACAAAAAAAATGTGAAACTTGAATATATTTTTTTTTTGTTTTTTTGCAAAACATTTTTTTGACAAATAAAAGATTGCGTAGTTTTTACTTTCGTAGTTTGTGATTTGCTGTTGTTTTTAGAATTTAATATATAAATAATTATATAAAAACATAGTAGCAATTGTAGTAAATTAATTTTCAACAAAATGCAAATTATGTAAAATTCATAAACTTTTTTTTTTTTTTTTTTTACATATAATCAATAGATAAACAACACATTTTATGTACATGATACACATTTATATAATTTTGGAGTACCATAATCGAAAATTAATTTAAGATCAATTATTTTAATTATTTCCGTAATAATTATTTAAATGAATGTTCTTTTTATGTTTAATTTTTATTTTTTATTATTATCTAATCTTATCATTGGACATAAATAAGAAAAATATGAATAATTTGTTATCAATTTAATAAAATTGTAGCTTGGCAATTTGTAAAAAAAAATTATTTATGATAATTATTTTGTTTATAGAAATTTTATTTTATTTATTTTTTATATGTACATATATATTTGGTACCTATATAAAATTTAATATTTAAAAACACTTAAGCAAATAAAGTAAATTTGATTTAATTTCAATAAAATTTTTAAATATATAATTTATGCATAAAGATATGTATCTTATATGTACCTAACAAAACTTTTCAATTTTAGAAATTTTTTACAAAAATTTAATTCATTTTTATTTCATAAATTTTTGGTTAATTTCAATATTGATGACCACGTAATCTTTTTATTCTGCACAATAGTTTAGTTTTTCTTCTTTTATTTAGATTTTAAGTATTTTACTAAAAAAAAAACTGGTTAAAGATTTAACACGATTATTTTAAATAAAAAAAAATTTTATTTAGATAATATTAAAAATAAAAAAAATATTTGCATTTATAGACAAAATATAAAAAAAATTTTGAAATTAATTTAAATTTCAAAATATAATTGATTAAGTTTAAAAACAAAAAAAAAAAAAACATATTAAATTAAAATTGTACCATTTAACTAAATTTTAATAAATTTTGTTATATTCTTTTTAAAAGCACAATAGATTAATTGTAAGAGAATACAAAAATTATATTTAACGCACGTCTTTCTCTGAAACTTAATTATTATTAAATGCATGTAATATTTAATTTAATACTTTAGTTTTATGGTTATTAATAATTATTTATCATAATCTAATTAATATATCTGTAAATAAAATATTTAAGGAAGGGAGAGTTGAAACATTTTTTTTTGTAATTATTAAAATTAGATAAATATTTTTCCCAAAGTATAAATAAATACAGGGTATCAAATTGTGAAAAATTAAATATAAAAGCAAATTCAAAGTTAAAGGGTATTTTTGTAAAGATAATTGAAATATTGTGTAATTAAATTTTGAAATTTTTCTAAATGCAGCTTTAATTAATGTTATAATAGTTTAATTCAAAAATATTAATATTTTTAAAGAAATTTTAAATTAAATAATTGAAATTTCAAAAAGAAAAAAAAAAAAAAAAGTGAATGGAAGTACATTTTATGGTTACAGGGTTTGCTATGTTCTATATTTCCAAATTCTGACGTTAAAAAAAGTTCTTAAATATACTGGAAATGGTCTTTTGATTGATTTTAGGGATTAAGTACTTTATTAGTAGGTATAGTAACCTAAACTTGATTCCTCGTTTTATACACTCTGTTTATTTATATTAATTTCATTTATTTTACCTAATAAATAACATTTATGTAAATAACACATAACACATTTGAAAAAAATGGAAATTATGGAATTTTTTTTTATTATTACCCATTATCGATATCAAATTAATTATATATCTAAAGATTTTTTTTTTCCTACAATAAAAGCATGATTTCTAGATAAGTATTTTATTAATAATTTCAGTAGTTCTTTTACCTTTAATCAAATTAAAACTTATTTTTTATATATGTGTTTTTAAATATACATATACTTATTCATTTCATTTTAAATTATATTCAAACTTTAAATTTTAAATATATTACATATAATTAATTAATTATGAGAAAACAGCCGTATTTATTAAATTTTGCATTTATTTATTTATTTATTTTCGAATTCCATTTCGAATATTTTAAAGTTAAAAATTTTATTTCAGAACTGAGTATATTGTTAGAACAACATCAAAAACAATTTCAGTTGAAATAAATAAAGGCAGAGATAATAACAATTTACGTAACAATAATATATTTCATGAAGAAGGTGATGAAATTGATGATTTGGTTGCCGAATTTGAAGAATATGGTAATACACCGCCCAGGACAAGGATTAAACTTAAGAGTCGTGATTGGGATAAAAAAAAAAAGTTGTACGAAAAACTAAAAAACAAAACGATCTAAAAAATTAATTATTTTCTTTTTGTATTTAATTTGGTTTAAATGTTAATTAGTTTTTGATTTGATCTCTTTTTTTTATTATTATTTTAATAAAATTTAAAACAGATTCATTTAATATTGTATGTGATCTTCTATTTTAACCAAATTTACTTAAAATTATTTTGACAAGATTAAATTTGATTGTTTTGATACTATTAAAGAAAACATATATGAGATTTCAACGGAGAAAATATTCTTTTTAAACTTATTAAAAATGACTATATATAATTAAATTTTTGTGTTTTTTGTAACTTTTTATATTTATTTCACTTCAGTAATATAATTTTAGATAAGAAAATATACTAAAATAATAAAACAATACTTAATTAAAGTCATGTGGTCGTTTTGAAATCTAAAATAAAATCTTATTTAACGTGACATATATCGATTTGGCTATGGTCATTATAAAATTGGAAGCTTTTCTTTGAAATAAAATATTAGATATTTAATAAATTTTTAAAACTGAATATAAATAAAAAGTAATTATTAATTAAAATATCAACCATTAAATTTAAAACAAATTTCTTGATTCTATAAAACGTTATATTAATATTTATTTGTATTTTATATGTAAAAAAAAGTAACTAATACTAATTAGCTTTAAATAGCTAAATTCTAGGTGATGAAAGAAATTTTTCAATATATAGTTTGCTCCTAATAATATATATATTATTTTTATTATATTTTTAATTCAAATTGGGAAATGGTACTTTAAAGTTATGTTTATTATTTAATTAAAACTCTTGTTTAGGAATATTTGCATTTTGTTATCATTAATTAATTTTTCTGTTAACGCTTTTTTATTTTTCTTTTATTTTCAACATAATTTATAAGTGCTTAAAATAAGTTTATGTTAAATATAGAAAATTTATCAAATATGTAATAATTTTTTTTCTTTTAATTACAATAGTGAATCAACAAAAAGAGTTTCAGTTGGACCAGATGGATGTCCAAAAGGACCAGCAGGACGACTTTGTCGTAGATTAGCACGAGTCCAAAGAAGAAATACAATGGATTGTGCTATATTAAATGAAATGTTTATTAATGAAGAAACAAAACGTGTTGATAAACGTGCTCAGCAATTGTTACGTGAAGCTGAACGAGATTTAAAACATTCAATGGCATTAACAAATTTATCCACATCAAATTTTCGAAATAGTTTACACGAAAATCAACTTTTACGTACTAGCAGTAATGCAGCTCATATTTTAAAATCGCCGTCAAGTCCAGCTAATAACATCGCTAATAATACAAACGATAATAATAATAATAATAATAACAATAATGATAACAATAATATGGAAAATGATCATTTTGATATAGCTGGTGTACAATTACGACATTCAAATACAACAGCAGCAGTTCCAACATTAGTTGAATCGTGTAATCGTTATATGAGTGTTTCGTCACGTCCAATTGGTTGTAGAGTGTCAGCACCACCAGTGGCATTTTTGACTAATTTTAAAATTGAAACTGGAAAAGCTATTCGAAACGATTCACCTAAAATACAATCACGTAAAGAGTTTCATGAAACTTTTGCTAATTTAATTAAATTGGGTAATATTGATAGACAACAAGATAAAGTATGATTAATTATTAACCATCTAAAATAATATTTCTTAAAATATTCTTTTTAAAATTTTAGATAACCCATGAAGAATCAACATTTCAAACAGAGCTTAAAGATTTAATTTGGTTAGAATTACAGGCATGGCATGCTGATCGAACTTTAGACCAACAAGATAAATATTTATTCACCGCTAGGCAAGCTGTACCAGATTTATTAAATGAAATCTTAAATTACAAGTATGAATATAATTTTATTTTTATTTTTGAAACTATGATTCTATGTTATTATTTTTATAATCTTTAGATTTAGGCCAAAATATAAATCAGAAATGAGTATTATTAGCAATGACAGTGGAAATTATTCTAATACATCAACAGAGAATTGTTCGTTTTTCAAATGTTTTCAGAAGTTTTAATTTTATTTACATATCTTGCTTTTTTTTTTTAATTTTAGTAAATCATTGTAGTGGTTGTCTTTCATTATATTGTAATGATTGTAATTTTCAACAAATTAAAGCACTCAGGGAAGTTGAAGAACTTTTAACACGTCTTGAAGCTGCTGAGGCGTTATATCCATCATCACAACAAATGGGTAATTTTCATCCACCATATAAATCAGAAATATTTGTTGGGCGTGTCAAAGCAATGTGTTTATGGTTTAATATAACAAGACATCATCGTTTAAAACTTATTATATTAGGAAAGATTTTAGCACGTTTACAGGGAGATAAATTTAATTGGCCAGTACAATATTCTTACAATGACAGTTCATCTAATGTAGGAGTACAAGAGAGCGATAATGATTCTGGCAAATTTTCTAACAATTCTAATTCAGTTAATATAAAAAATAAAAGAGATTCTCCGAAAGTGCAGTTTGAAGTTGAAGATAGTCCACATCATAGTCCTAGCGATAGCACCGGAAGCAATGAGTAATTAAATAACTAAAAAATTTTTTACAATTGAATTAAAATTTGAAATTAATTTTTTATAGATCTAGACCAGAGGTTCTTTCAAGTAATCAATCAGACAATTCAATAGTAACAGAATATTTAAGATCTGTCAGCGATGTTGATTTCTTCAATGTAGAACCTTTAATGCATATTTCATGTAATATGGAGAATTCAAATAAATTGTATAGGTAAATTTTATTTAATTAAATTTTTTTAATGTTAGTGTTTAAAAAAGTAGTTTGATTGCTTTTTTAAATTTTTAGAAAATATATTGAAAATGTTTTAAAGTCACGAGGATTAGCCAAATCACTGGAATTTCTACACCAATTTCATAACCTTGTACTTTTAAAAACAAAAATCGCTTTAGAAAAGCCTGAAGGTATAAATATTAGCAGAAGTAATAGTCATTCATGTGATATGGATTTTGAAGAAGAAGATGAATTAGATGAAAGTCTTGAACCACGACTTGGTCAAGAACAGATCAGTGAATTACGTCTATATGGTTTTTATAGTAAAGAAGCAAAATCATTAAATTTACCATCCTATATACCAACATTTGTATTCTTGTCGGTGGTTCCATTAGAAGTAATACACGAGTTTTTGAGAATGCGATTGGAAACACGGCCATCAAAACCAAACCCTTTAAGTTTAGAGCAACTGATGAAAGAACTTAGAGAAGGTTTAATTTTAGCTTTAACACATCGTGAACGTTTCTATCGCCACATAACAACTGCTCTTTCAGAAAATGAAAATGAATTAGATAAGTATTTTGCTTTATTGGACCACTTTGATGCTACTGTTAAAAAAGTGTTAGAGGTAATTTTTGGTGATTTGTTTTAGTTTCATATAACAAAAAAAAATTCGTAATTTTAGCTCTACTTGGAATATGTCGACCAATGGGTTTTAGTTGCTGCTCCTGAAACTCATCAAAAATCTGCACTTGAAAAAGAATGGACATTTACAAAGTTAGTTAGTCCAATGATACCAGATATGCATATAACAGCTGCAAAAAAATTTTGTTTGGTTATTCGTAACTTACTGCGAAATATTAGTGATAATTTAGTTAGTAGGGCTTTTGAACTTGATGGTAGATTAGAAGATTCAACAATCGAAGGGGAAGCGAAAAAATGGCAATTATTAACAATTTGTAGAGAAACACAAGCTTTGTTTACAACTGAAAGAGAAAGTTCTTTAAAAGTTTTATTTTTTGCAAAATCATTTTGCAGAGATGTAGAACAACTTGATTTTCACCGTGATCACTGTGAAGACTTTCTTTATAAAAATGTTTCTCAAAACGTTTTTAATTGTCCCAAAATTGAAGATTCTTTCATTGAACTAAAAAAGGATATACTTAGTATTCGACAAAAATTAATTCAAATTATAGAGCGAGTTGAAGAAAGATGCAATGAAAGTAATATGGTGGATTTAGACGAACAGGACACAGCCGCTATTTTATCAAGAACAAGAGAAATTTTACATCAAGGTTTTAAATTTGGTTTTGAATATAATAAAGACGTTATTAGGTTATTTGAACAAAAAGTAATGATTGGTAAAGATACCGAAAGCGATTTAGATTTAGCTCTTGGCATTATTCAATTTGCAAAAATGTGGATGAAATTTGTTATGGAACGTTGTGATCGAGGATCTGGCGTTAGACCACGTTGGGCTAACCAAGGTTTAGAATTTTTAATTTTAACTTGTGATCCTCAGATAACTAGACATTTAAATGAAAAAGAATTTGAAGAACTTAAATTTAAAATGGATGAATGCATATCACATGTAATTGGTATTTGCGAACCAGCAAAAAAAGTTGTTAAAAAGAAAGCTTCACCAAGAACACGAAAAACTTCAAGTCCGGCACCTTCTCGATCCAGAACTCCAACAAGAACTTCAATATCGGTTGGAATGAGTGTGAATGCAAAATTTTTACTACCTCAATTCAGTTTAAAAGAAGAAAATTTATCCGCAAATAGCTCTGTAGAATCAACCGATATTACTGATAATGCTAATCAAGGTATGTGGGATATAAATAAATAAATTATAGTTTTCCATATTGATTTTCTTTCACAAATTTTTAGGTACAATAATAAATCCAATTACGTTGATAGTACCAAAATCAAATGGTAATATCGAAAGTCCTGCTTTGAGACAAATTCGAGTACGAGATGCAGTAAATCAATTAGATTTAATAATTGAATATCGTTTACGTGATCGAAACCTTATTGGTCAAGTTAAAAATTTAATTTCATCTGATAAGGTTCAAATTCGAGCAAGAAGTGTTAATTTTCATTGGCATCGTGGAATTAAAATTGGCCAAGGTAGATTTGGTAAAGTTTATACAGCCGTTAATAATACAACGGGTGAACTGATGGCAATGAAAGAAATATCAACTCAACCAGGGGAAACAAGAGCAATAAAGAATGTAGCTGAAGAATTAAAAATTTTAGAAGGAATTAATCATCCAAGTTTAATTAAATATTATGGTATTGAAATTCATAGAGAAGAACTTTTAATTTTTATGGAATTGTGCTCTGAAGGTACTTTGGAATCACTAGTTGAGCTATCTGGTGGTTTATATGAAGGTTTAGCGAGAAGATTTACTGCTCAGCTTTTATCTGGCGTTGAAGAATTACATAAGCATGGTATAGTTCATAGGGATATTAAAACGGCAAACATATTTCTAGTGAATGGTGGTAATAGTTTAAAATTAGGAGATTTTGGTTCAGCTGTTAAAATTCAAGCTCATACAACTGTTCCTGGTGAATTACAAGGTTATGTTGGTACACAAGCTTACATGGCACCAGAAGTTTTTACAAAAAATTACTCAGATGGTCATGGACGTGGGGCTGATATATGGTCAGTTGGATGTGTTATAATTGAAATGATTTCTGGAAAAAGACCATGGTCACAATTTGATTCAAATTTTCAAATTATGTTTAAAGTTGGTATGGGTGAAACCCCAGAAATACCAACATCTTTATCACAAGAAGGATTTGAATTTGTAGAAAAATGTTTACAACATGATCCAAAATTAAGAGCTACAGCATCTGAACTTTTAGAACATCATTTCTGTAAAGTTAAAAATAGTAGTTCAGAAAGCGAAGATTTACTTGGATCAGATTTAAATAGAATTAAAATTGATAGTCAAAGTGGAAGAAGATCATTACGTAGAAATAAATAAAAAAATCATAAATCTTAAAATCTTTCTGTTACGAAGAGTACAACACCATTGTTATTAAGAATTTATGTACAATACATCTGAGGCTTGCGTACAATAATAGTGCTCAAAATATAATTACAAATATAATTGCCTAATTATTTACTTATTAAAAGAAACAAAGGAAATATATATCTAAAAATCAATTTGACTCGACAAATTGCTGATACTGGATTGTATGTTTTGACTACAATTTAAAGATTGATTAATATGTATTAATAATAGTTTTTAATTATTCGTTAAAAAAAAAGTAACAAATATTTTAAGTACACGTATTTCAAAACATTTAAATAATGATAATAGTCAATTGTTGAGATGAGGTACAATATTAAATTGTACCAAATCATTCAGAAATTTTTACATTTTTTTTTTTGTTTAATTTTAATTTTAGCATTTTTTATCATTTAAAGACTGAAACCTATTTGAAAAAAATATCCCTATTAGAGATGCACTTAAAATTAATTAATCTGTTGATTCAAAATATTACCTGATATTACATAGTGAAATTTTTAAATAATTTCACATAGTAATCCTACAGCGATTTTTTGCTATTTAAATTTATATACTTACATATATGAAAAGTTGTTTTAAAGCTTTTTTGTTTATAAATAATATACTTAAAAATTATTGTTAAAAAAAAAATGCAGCTAAATACTTAAAAAAAATGGCTCGTTTAATCCATTCGTGTTTTATTCAATATAAATAATCATTGCATTTTAATAATATAGTTATATATTAGTTTTATGTTTATATTCTTATTGCAAAAGAAGATTAAAAAAAAAAAAATTTGGACTTATTGTATTTTGTGCTTATGTTTTTATTTTGTATTAATATTTTAGGATTAAATAATGTATCTTAAATTAAGAGACAAATTATGAAAAAATATTTAAATATAATTACAAAAAAAAAATAAGTTTTTATTATTCATTGCGCAATTTTCTAGGATATATTTTATTTTATTAAATTTTACCATATCAAATATCACAAATTACATGCTCGGGGCACTACACCATATAAATAAGGCACAATACAACCGACAATTGTAACAAATTTCTTAAATGTGCAGATGATTTGTAGTTGTAAAAAAATTTATTAACGTTGAAATTATTTAATTGGTTATGTTTTATTCAATTTACATTTTCCAAATTTCCAATATATACTAGTTTTCGAAAAATCATGAATGCATATATATTAATTCTCCTTTCACTCCTTCCCAATTTTTTATTATTTTGTAAACAAGTGTAATGTAAATAAATATGCATACTTATACAATTTTGGTTTTAATTTTTATATTGATAAATGATAACTTTGTTCAAACTGTAAACTGCCTTACCAACACTACTTCAGCTTTAAAACTTAGTCGCCGTTCGTCGGTACTCGGTTGTTTTGGTATAAAATTCAAAAATCAAAACTTAAACCACGGATTTATTCTATACGTTGTTAGTTAAAGTCGCTGGAGCTGACTTTTTATTTTTAAAATTGTACAAGCAATAAATAAGCAAGGTGCTGCTGAGTGCTGATATACTTAGGTTTTAATAAAATATAACGTACATATATACATACATTCACACATATGTAATATTTGTTTAACTGTTAAAAATAATAATTACTTGTAAATTGTAATTAAGAAAAATTTTCTTTCTGAAACATATTTTTAAAATTCCCGCCATATTAATATTATTTATATATGCAACTCATTGATTTCGATTTTTAATTTTTATAAACTTATAAATTAATATAAAAGTAATATAAATATGTATAAATGCATATATATATATGTACATATACTTGGTTAAAAATAAAAAAAATCATATTAAAAACATAAATTTAGAAATGTCAAAAAATGTTACCGTTTCAGCGTAATTCACTATTCAGCTAAATTTCAACGTCAGTCGTAAATGATTGATAAAAGAAAAGTTTGTTTGGAATTTTTGGAGTGTCTAATTTGTAATGTAATAGCGGCGTTAGTAGATTTCTAAAAACGTTAATAATTATATTTTAATTAATTTTATAAAGATTTAAAAAAACAAACTAAATTTAATATATTAAAAATATTAAAAGCTGTGTAAAATTCTTATAAATCAAACTTATTTTGCTTATAATATAGTTAAAATATTAATGGCGGAATAATTTGTTATCATTTGCTTTAGCGTCTAATTAGCAGACCAAACATTAATCTAATTGTTTGAACTTTTTGTTTTTATGCATAAACAAAAAATATTAATGTTAAAAATATTTAATTTAAATGGAATCGAAATTGACTAATTTGGAAATTGTAAAATCTGAAACTGAAATGTTAACAGGCAATCCAACAGATTCGAATTCTACGATTAAAATTGAAACAACAATGAATACAAGTACTACAGAAGATAAATTTATATTACCAACAGAATCCGTCGAAACAGCTAAAAAAAATGCAGAAAATCAAAGAGCATTGGAAAAATTGGATAAACTTCTTCAAACAAACAACATAACAAAAAAGAAAATTATTAAACCTGAAAATGGTGATAAAAGTTCAAATGTTTCGTCGATTGTTACATTAAAGGTACGTGAATTAAAAAAAATCAATTAGTATAAACTTCATGTACATATTATATGTATATTTCTTTTTAGATTATTCCAGCTAAAAAAGAAGCTCCTCGAATATTAAATTCTACTTTGGCGAAATCACCAAATCCTGATAAAAGATTACTCAATAATATTGGTAAATCTGTAATGAGTGAGAAAGATTTAATTGCTATCCTTGAGGGTAATAATCAAGATGAAGAGGGTGAAGTTGATATAAAAGTAATTGAAGATTCAGCTGGTGGAAAAAAGAAAACTGTGACAACAGTTTTGTTAAGTAAAAATCAAGAATTAAGAATAGCCGCTGATCAAATGAAAGAAATATCCAGAAAGCCAGGAGCTAAACAAATCAATACAAATTCAGTCGTTCCTGGAAGTACAGCTGATATAACGTGTGAAGTAAATGATTTGGTCAGCTCTATTGCCTCGGAGTGGAGTGATAATGAACGAGAAAACTCTGATAGTAAATCTGAATTAAATGAACTCAAACCAATCAAACAATTGGTTAAAAAACGGAAAGTAGAACAAAAATTGCCAACTCCAACGGACATAGAAGAAGAAAATGGTAATGAGGAAACAACTGAAGTTAAAGAAGAAAAACCGGTGCAAGCAACTGGTATAGCACCTTTTAAAAGATCAAGAGTTATTAAGAAGAAAATTATTTGGGACCCAGACGCACCAGAAACGCAATTTTCCTACGCCAGCCTAATCAAACCTAAGGTAAAACAAAATACTAACAAAAAATCTGTGCAAAAAGAAGCATCTAATGAAATTACTGTAAAATTGGAACCTGATGTTGAACCTAAAAAATCAACTGTTGAAAAATCAAAACCAGTTTCAAATAGAAAACGTAAAGAAACTAGTCCTGACAAAACACAGCAGAAAATTGAAGATGCTTTAAATGAAATTCTTGCTGAAGAGCTAATTGCAGCAGCTGAAGAAATCTCTGAAAATAGTGTGCCACCAACAATTAAAGCAAAAGAACCAGTCCTAGGTATTTAACTTTTTTTTTTTTTTTATAGTTTTTTATTTAATTTTATTTGTTACAAGCAGCTAAAAAACCTCGTATGACAAAAGGTAAGCAAAATACCGCACAACCTTCTTCTTCATGGGATTATATTAACAAAGGACGAACTGACGAAATGATGATCATAAGAAGACGATCATCATCCTACTCAAGTACAACTAGTAATAGACGTCAGAGTGTAGAACAACAACAAACTCCTCAACAGAAAGCAATTAGGGTAGTAAGAAAAGTTTCTGATACCGAAACATTAAAAGCTTCTCAGGCAAAAACGAGAAAACAGGAAATTCAATTGAAAAAAGTTATCGCGACAAATCAGGAGAATGTTGTAAAGTTATTGCCAGTTGTAAAAAAACTTTCCGTTATTGAAACAAAAAAGTTAGTGCCACCTACACCTACAACACAACTAACAGTTAACAAAAAAGTGAGTAGGCAAACTCCAACAACTGATTTAGAAAAAGCGTCTATTCCAGTAACAAATTCGCCAAGTACAAATACGAAGGTTGTAAAAGTGGCGGAAAAAAAGGAAGAAAAATCAAATTTAGATTTTGAAATAATTTTAAAAAAAATTGATTCTGTTGTTAATTTGATTTTAGATATAAAAACTGAAAATCCAGCAAATACATTTAGTATTGATTTTATAAAGAAATTTAAATCTACATTAGAGCATCTAAACAAAGATAATTCTTGTAAAATTGTTGTTGTTACTTCAAAAGGAACTCATTTTTGTCATGGTATTGATTTTAGTTGCTTAATAGCATCAACAAATGAAAAACGTAAAACTATTGCTATCGAATTAGCAAAAAATATTAAATTGTTATTTGAAACGTTGATTAATTTTAATAAACCCTTAATAGCAGCTGTTGGTGGTGTTTTATCAAATTTAGGTGTTACTATATTACCTTTATTTGACGTTGTATTTGCAAGCGATAAATGTGCCTTTGAATTGTCATATTCAAAAATTGGGCAAATTCCAGAAGGAAATTGTATTTTATCTACAATAAATATGGATAAAAAATATGTAAGTACATATTATATTCTTATTATATAAATTTTAAACTTTAACTTATATTAATTCAAAATATAATTTTTTAGAAAATGAAATTAATTTATTTAGCCGAAAAACTAACGGCTAATGAAGCACTTTCTGCTGGTCTAATAACAGCAGTTTATCCAACACAAAGATTGGAAGCTGAAGCAATAAATGTTGCAACGAAAATGGCTTCTTTGTCACAACAAACCTATAAAAGTTTAAAGGAGTTAAATGTACAGAGACTTGTTACTGAGGATATTTTAAAAACACTGGAAGAAGAGCAAAAATTATTAATAGAACATTGGATTAGTGCTGAATGTCAAGAAAAATTTAAAGAATTATTACAAAAATAATTTAACAATGTTTCGGATTTTAATTTTTTTTTTGTTTTAAGTTTCTTCGCTTTTCTTTTACTCTATTTGACAACAGAAAAAAAAATGATCTAACTATTTTTGAAGACATAATATTTGACATTATTTTTGCTGTCGAATCTATAAAAAACATTAAGCTCAATAAGTGGAATGTAAAATTTTAAGTTTTCATTTTGTTTTATTATAATAGATGAATTTTAAAAAGGCAATAATAAAGTTTCGTGGAACTGAAAAACCTAAAATATTAACTAAAAAAATTTGATTTCTTTTTAACTCTTTTTTTTTTTTTTTTAAAAACTGATAAAATATGAAAAGTTACATAAAATTCAGTCTATGATTAAAAATATATAAATTTGAAAAAATTATATTAACATAACCTGAAATAATAAAACACTAATTGGTCATTAAAAGTACCTAGGTGATAAAATAAAATGTCATTTAATAGTTGGAATTTATGTTAACTATTTACTATATTCTATTTATTTTCGATAACGATCTTCACGTACATATATGTAATATGCCCTTATTTTACGTTACAAATAGCACGAAAACAATTTTTTCACAAAAATATTAAAATCTTCCATACATTATTAAAATTAGAATAAAATTTTTATTTAAAAAAAAAATAGTAATTGCAGGTGCAGCCGTTAGTTTAATGATTTTAGAAAAAATAAAAACGGTTGAAAGATGAGAAAGAAATTACAACATCGTGAGGTTAGAAATGATAAAATTTTTCGAAAAATTATTAAATTTTAAGAATGGAAGAAAATTTATTAAACTAATTTGACACATTAAGTACATCTATTTTTTCAAAAAATTTCATTGTAATATTGTATTTAGCCACACGATAGATTAAAAGCGCTTTTTATAACTTAAGATTAATCATAATATAAATTTTGATTAAATTATGGGTCATTCAAGTAATATTAACAAGTAGAAGATAATGGGAAATAAGAGGTATAGAAAATAGTGAACTTAATTATGATTTTACATTTAGAATAATCTTGAATTAAACTAAAATCATAGGTAGGCTAAAATAAAATTTATTGACAATTAACAAGACTGCAGTGACAATGGAAAAATTACTTTATCTAAAGGAAAGGTTTTGAATATTGTATTTCTTTTTTTTACAAATTAACATGTTTTTTCTAATGCAGAGATTTTTGAGTAAAAACAAAAAAATATGAAATAAAAAATAAATTTAGGTTGCAAATTTTGGTATATTGTATTTTTTTTTTTAAATAGGTACATACTTTGACAATTTTTTTTATGTTTTCTAAACATATAATAACTAACATTTAATATACATTTTTCTTTTATAAACATAATATAATATAAATACATTTTATGTATTTTTAACACATACATATATTTAAATTCTTTTTTTTTTTAATTTTCGTTTAAAACATGTTCTAAAATTTTTATATACTTGTGTTATGTAACCATGTAATGTTTATGTACATATGCAATTATTAAGTGAAATCTAAATCATTGAACATTTCGAAAATATTTAATATTATAAATTTCTTGGAAAATTTAGTTTTAAGTTTTTTTCGAAAATCAAAAATATATAAATAAATATGTAGAATAATTTGGAATATCAGAGCGAAATTTAAAAATTTTCAGTTAAATTCCATTTATATACATTGCATGTACATTGCACATAACAAACCTTTGCATTATGCAAAGTTTATTGTAAACTTTTTTTTACAAGTTACCCAAACTGTAGAAAAGGAATTCTTTATAAAAAAATTATTATAGGTTTGTGTAAGAGGGAGAGGAGTTTAAGGGAAATAGGAAGTTAGAGGACAGTTGGTAGATAAATTAAAGACGAACCTCAACAGATTCTTTTTCAAAAGTTGTAAATTGTATAATTGACCATTTTTTGGAAAAATCGAATCCATTGGATAGGAATTTCCACCGTGTAGAAAGATCCCTTGAGGCCTTCCTATAGTGTTAAATTGGAATGGTTTAAAGGCAGGCATAATAGAATTCAATTCAATTTATTACTTACAAAGTAAAAGATATCTATAAAAGAAAGATAAAGTTGTAATATTACGACGAGAGTTAAGGAGAGTAAAGGGCTCCTAAATAATAGGGTCACCAATCATGCTTGGGCCGCGTTTTTTGCTTTGTTCAGGTAAATTTAATGATGTTTGAGCAGCGCCAGGCGCCAGCTCATTTGTGAGAATTGTACTCTATCTTAAGTCGAATATATGTTTTATAGATATTGGGCAGATCTCCAGGAGAAAAATAAACTTTACAGCCATTATAGTATATGAAATTTTGGACTCAGTTAATGTTTAGAATTATCGAAGTTCAATATAGTATAATAAATTTAAGAAAAGAACAAAAGTATATAATAAACAATAAGTGTGTAGTAGAGTATAAGAAAATTTTGTTCGCTTTTTTTTATTAATAATTTAAAAATACAGTAGTACTTTATGACTTTATTTAGTTAAAACGCAATTTTCTTATTTTTGGAGTATTTTTTTTTTTTGAAATGAAAATATATTTTTATAATTAATTTTCAAAAATATAAAAAATATTCTTTTTTTTATAAGTAAATATCTAAAAGGGTGTTTGATGTAAGCGTTTTATTAATGTAATGTATGGTAATGTTTCCACATTCAATACATTTTTTTTTATTTTTTATATATTTTTAATTTAATTTTTATTTTATATGTAGATATTAACTAATTTTTTTTTTCTAAATTTCTGAACACGTTTTTTTTAAATATATATTAGTTACAATAATAAATTTTTATTTTTTTTTTTGTATAATTACATTCGATATGTCTTTAAGTTTCAATTTGTTTTTTTTTCTATTCATCTACATAATATATTTTATAAATAATATCATATATATTTTGATATGTATTCGTTTCAAAACATTTTTTATTATAGAGTAAAATTTTTTTTTTTTAACGAATATTCACTTTTTTACGTCTTTTTATATTTAGCACTAATAAATAGGATTCAGTATACAAGTTGCATATAATATTAATTAACATTTACAATTGCTATAATTCATTTAAGATTTTTTTTTTTGGTATATTTTCTTAAAATTATAGGTACATATATTTTTTTAGCTAGACTTAAAATTAAGAAAAAATAAAAATTGGAGTAACCTTTTAATAATTGTTATTTAGGTTTAATTTTTTTTGAAGTATTGGTTGATTTTCATTAATCAAAATTATAAAATAGTAATAAATATGTCTGATAATATTTTGAAAACTTATCTGAAAAAGTCTTATTTTATTTTTAAAATCTTCGAAAACTAAGCAAAAAATAAATAAATTAAAAAAAAAGTATGAACAAAAATTTATTAATTTAAAAAAAAAAAATTATCTGTCAACCACATTATTAACTTTTTTATGAGCTATGAGAATGACTTAAGTTATAATAGATTATCAAATATCATAATCTGGATTATTTATTCTATTATAGTTATCACAAAAAATAATACCATAATATTCTCACATTTAGTTACAACAAATTATAAGAAAAATATCACTGGCGCGATCGTTTGTTATTGTAGAGGACAAAGAAATGTTTTTGAATTGACGCAATGTTAACTGTCAAAAGGAAAGTAGTCAAAGGAGTCGTATTGGTCGTATCTATCTACTATTTCTGCAAGTCTTTTGTAATGTAATGATTATAACGATTACGATTTACACTTTTGTTTTTCTGAGCGATTAAGTACCTATCACATTTTATTTTAATAGTAGATTTAATCGTTTTTTTTTGCGTAGTTTTAATACTTTATGGCTTTATATTTAGAAATTTAGAAAAAATAAAGTTAAATAGAAAAGTAATTATTAAAAATAATTTTGAATTTAATTATTTTTGTTCAATTTTAGAAAAAAATAGTAGAAATGTTCTGCAATTTATTTATCTTTTTTGTTTACCTTTTTGCACATTATTTTATTACAATTTTTAACAAATTTATTCTTTTTAATTAAAATTTAGTTTTCAAAACAAAAAAAGGAAAAAAAATTTAACGGTAGTAAGTAGTAACATTATCCAGCCAATGGTGTAGTTGTTAAGATACCAGCGTTTCATACGAAAGGTTTCGGGTTCAAATCCCGGCTGGATCATATAGATTATAGATTAATAAAAAATAATATAGATTTTTCTTATAATATATAATTAGTAGAATATAATTAAATTAAAAATAAGTATATACATAATAATGTCATATAAATTATAATAAAATATCATATTGTAATAGCTGTAATAATAAAAAAATAATAAACCATAATTCTTCTATAAGTTGGCGTAGAAATAATAGAAACGTCTTAGTCTTGTACAATAGCTACAGCCGAGTAATTAACGGCTTAGTGAAATGAATGATTCAACCTACTGAAACTTAGTCAAATGTGAATGATAAATGACTTAGTGGGATGCCCTATACTCCTCATTGGAGTGGCAAGAAAAAAAAAAAGTAGTAACATTACGAAGTTTTTAAAAAATGAAGAAATAGGTTTAAAGTCTCGGTTTTTTGTAGGTAATAATGAATTTGGGAAGAAATAGTGCTGAAAAATGAAAAAAAAGGAAAATTTCTATTTCAGATTTTCAAAAGTAGTGAAGAAATAGTGATGTCTAAACTCTCAGAGAATCGGATGTTTATTATTCTATGATGACTGTCACAGCCCTTTTAAATTTATTTTGTTTTGTTATTTAAATTCACATAGTTATTTTGCGTTATCGTTTTTGTGTTCAAATTTTTTTTTTAAAATTGTTCCGAATCGTGTTAATTTTCGCCTTTGATATCGAATTTATAATAGATTTTTATTTTTGGTTTCACTATTTAATAATGGTACATCAAAAAAAAAATTTAAAAAAATGTAGGTACCTACCTATATTTTATTTTTTATTAATTTTTTTAATAATATTTAAAATTAAATTACAAAATTAATTAAGTAGAATTATAGCAGTGTTGTATATGTTTTAATTAAAATCTACATATGTATTGTAAGCAACAAGTCTATATTATATACATACATATTATGTATGTAATTATTTTTAAAATATATTTTTTTAATTTTTTTTTTAATTTTTTTTTTTTTTTTTTTTTAAACATTATATTATTATAAACATATATTACACACGATTCACTATGATAAAGATTTATTTAAAAATAGTTAATATTTATACATTATAACTTTTTGTTTTTTTTAATAAATAAGATAAGATATTTTGATATACATACGAAAGATGTATTTTCTAATGTATATAAATATATATATGTATATATATGTATACATTATAGAGAATTAAAAACATTTTAATTTTGCATTTATAAGTTTTTAATTTTTGGTGCCAGCTGCCATAACCTACAATAGTAAAAACCTATTGTACGTTGTGGGCCAGCTGAATATAAATTTCGTGTTCTTGTGTGTTTCAAAATTTAAAAGTCATAATTTAAAAGTGTTAAAAGCTCGTTTCAGTTTATTGTTTGCTATAAATTGTTTCAATGTGGTATATATTAGAAAAAGATCTAAGATACGCTAGAAAAATGAAAATAAGAATATGATTGGATTAATATAAGAAAAATGAGAAATATGGTTGGGAATATATATGTATATTATTATTATTTTTATAGTTAAATTGTGTTTAAGATAATAATAAAAACTAATAAAATTAACAAATTAAATTTTAAATTAAATATTAATAACATTAATTGTTTAATTTTCTGCTGAATAAAGTCACATATTATAATAATTAACGATATACAATTATGTAATGAAATCTTTGGTTAATTATATGCGAGTATATAATATGTATATAACATTTTTCGATTAAATAAAATCATTTTCAGATTAAATGAAACCTAAACTATTTTCAGGGTAAATGAAACATATGTATGTATGTATTTTCAAAGTAAATGAAACTACTTTCAGAGTTAAATGAAGCTATTTTTAAAATAAATGAAACTTTTTTTAAATAGAATTAAATCTAAAACGAAAATAACGTATTAAGAAAGAAACTATTCATTCTATTTATTTTTATAATATCTACTTAATTAAATGTTCTTAAACCTAATAAAATAATAGCTGAGAGATCTCTTACGAGAGCTTTTTGAAAAATTTTTAAACAACCAGCTTGAGAATGCTTTTTTAGTAATGGGGTAATGGACAACTGTAAAATCCACAAAACGCAAGAAGTTGAAGCAATAATTCGGTACAGTGATTTTAATTTAAAATTTTTGCCACCTTATTTTCCGATGCTGAAACCCATTGAAAAAGCATTTTCAAAAGTTAAGAAATATATACGATCTATAATATTAAGTGACCTTACGACTAATCATATAATATTTCCAATGTGTTTAAACAAAGTTCGGGAATTAATTCAAAGTTATTGTTCCAATTATGTTATCAATATGATATTCCATATTCCATATGCCGCTGAACGTCAACCGTTGTAACTAAATGATAATATTTTATTATTTGTTAATTTTTGAAATTTAATTTAATTTTATTTTATTGTTAATATGAAAAAAAAAAAATTGTTTATTTCGACCGAAAAAAGATTGAATTTGACTGTAAAAAAGAGATTTCATTCTATTTGAAAAAAGTTTCTTTTAAAATAAAAATAGTTTCATTTACTCTGAAAATAGTTTCATTTAACCTGAAAATAGTTTCATTTACTTTGAAAAAGAGAAAAATGCTATATAAGAAATATTATGCTTTTTTTTTTTTTTACTGAAAAAGAAAAGAGTATTAGAAAATATTTATTGAAGAGTATTTCGGAAATAAAAAAAATTAATAGCTATGTATTAATAATTCACTTCCTATATACTAAAATATTGTTAAAATTAAATCAAAACCATATATATATAAAAAAATTAACTTATAATAATGACACTTTTAAAATGATTTTAATAAATAAATATATAATAATAAATAATAATAAATATATATATATATATATTATATATAATATTTATATTAAATTATTTATTTATGTTTTATAAATTTTATATATTTTATAATATGTAAATGGTATATAATATAATAAATATGTATGTAATATTTTTTTAATGGACAAGAAATACTGTGCGGGCATATATATATATATATATATATATATATGTATATATAAAAATTTTAGTAATTTTCATTACTAAAATTAATTTAAATAATATATTAACATGGTGAAAAATTTTCTTGTATAATATAATATAAATATTTTATATTATATATAATAATTATAATATATTTTATTATAGTGTTTGTTTTTTTTTTTTTTTAATTTCCATATTATTATTTTTGTTTTTAATATATAACATATTTTCGGTTTAACAAAGTAACAGCTATATAATAAATACAGTAGGTATATGTATATAATATAGATTTTTAATCAAAATTAACAAGATAACACATTATTTATAAACATATATGTATATTTATATTTATTTTAATTATATAATGTAATGTGAATGTACTTTTTTTAATTTTTCTGTTTTTTTTTTTTTTTACTTATATATGTAGAACATTTTTTTTTTTTTAAATGTTTGCAGTTACATACCACAGTTCACCACAGTTAATTTATTATGTTTTATTTTTATTTTTTTTTTTTTACTTTTAAATTTGTTTTTTTTTGCAATTTAATAATAAGATAATAAATAAGATAATAATAACACCTAGCAAAAATATTTTAATATACACCAAAAATTATATTAGCGCAGAAAAAAAAAAATGACCGGACTAAATTTTAATTTTTAATGATTATGTTCATATACATATATATGTACATATATGTTGTAGTTATATGCATTTACGAAATCAAAAAGTTTTTGTTTCCAACACTTGATCTCTAATTCGAAAAATTAAGATTGAAAATATGGATTTTGCTTCGAATCGATATAGGATATTGATAGGTGGTCATTATCAATTAAAAAATTACTTTATTTTAATATATATTTAATATCCTTTTTTTTAAAGCTTTTAAATATGTGTAAAAATGATCTATTATGAAGTTGTAAAATGCACAGATTTTCTTTGGTGTAAACTTTTTCTGATTCCTCAATCCTTAATTTTTTTTTTAACAAAAAAAAAAATAATGATTTGAATGTTGTTCATTAATTCTGTCATTTTATGTACTATTATATTTTATAAAACTACAGTTTTTAATTGTAGACTATATATACATATATGTACATATTAATTAAAAAGAGAAGTAGGTTAGGTTAGGTTAAGGTGGCTGCCGAAAAGGCACACTTAGACCGTATTTGGTCCAATGTGATACCACATAGTATTCCATTCATTATAATCAATTTGAGCTTTTTGCAAAGCGAAGAATGCTTTTCACATTTTTACCTGCTAGATCGATAAGGTTGTTGAAGAGATATTGCTCCAAATGGGTGTTCCCTTTTCCCGATAAGGCTGGGCATGGGCAAAAGAGATGAATGGAAAGGAGTCGTTTCCTCCTCTTCTTCATCTTTGTAGGCTCTACAATAGTCTCTACAACAGGCTCTACGATAGTCGCTTGCGGATAAGCCAAGTCTTTTAGCATGCTTCCCTATTAGACAGTGATAGTGACGATTGTCATTTCAATATCTGCCCTTTTAAGAGAAAGTAGATCATTGGATCGTCTTAAATCGATTTTGGGCCATATCAATCTTGTGATATTGCACGAGGTCAAGTTTGACCCGTTGTTATTTACTATATCCATTCGAAGTAACATTTTGCTTGTGGATAGAGGTACGCCTAGTCTTGCCTTGTCCGGCAGGACTTGTAAGGTTGTACCAATTCTTGCAAGTCATCAGCAAAGCTGAATACTAAACTACCTGAGAAGAAGAGAAGTTATAGTCATAAATTTATTATTTTAAAAACGATTTGAGTTGTATTGATAATTGATAACGAAATTTTAACTTTTTCGAAATTATATTAATAAAAATCTTATTTTAAAACAAGTAATGTAACAGTAAGTCGATGCAACCGACTTATTTATACCCTACACCTAAAAAATTCAAATTAAATTAAAAATCCATAAGTTATTTTAGTTAGGTATTTAAAATAAGCTGAAAAAATAAATGCTTTTACAACCTTTGTACAAAATTTCAGGTTTCTGTCCTTATTAAATTCGAAGATATGCTTGTTAGGTCTTGGGAAGTGTGTGAAGGCACCCGAACCACCTCCCCAATTCATCCCAAATTTTAGAAACATTATCAGAACGGGGTAGAATACTCTTATATCAAATTTCAAGTTTTTATATTTATTAATTTCGAAGATATGCTTGTTGTATGCGAGGTACCCGACCAACCACTTCAATTCACCTCAAATTTTAGGCAAATCAGGGATTCAGGAAACAGCACCCTCGTATCAAATTTGAAGCTTTTATCTTTATTAATTTCGAAAATATGTTTGTTCGGTTTTGGGAGTTGGGGGGAGGTAACCGAACAGCTCCTCCAATTCATTTCAAATTTTGGACAAATCAGGGATTCAGGAAAACACATCCTCGTACAAAATTTTAAGTTTCCATCTTTATTAATTTCGAAGATATGCGTATTCGGTTTTGGGAGTTGTATGGGAGGTACCCGAACCGATGGACCGATTTTGTCCAGATTCGAACTTAGCCTTCCTTTCGTAATTAGTAACCTACTATATAAATTTCATCAAGATAGCTTCACTAGTTTTTGAGTTATCGTGCGAACGGACGGACGGACATCGCTAAATCGACTCAGGAGGTGATCCTGATTCAGAATATATATACATGTCCATATCTAACTCGCTTCCTTTTGGTGGTTACAAACACCATACCAAAGTTAATATACCCTATACTTAATGTGTAGGGTATAAAAACTATAGGTCCTCTAATTGAAATCTTCTTTTAAAAAAAATTTTTTTTTATAAAAATCGTGCATTTTCTCAAGAAATTTTAATTTATTACATAACTTAAACAACTTTTTTTTTTGTGGAGTAACTAGAAGTAAAAGACTAAAAATCCATTTTCTTTTCTAATTTTTGGGCCATCTATCGTTTGTTGGAAAAATATCTACTAGTATACGTATTTAAACTTCATAAAATGGTGCAAAAGTTGTTTTAAATTATTCACTGATTTTATATTTAAAATTTTGAGATTAGAAACAAAAGAAAATAAATTTCTGTTTAAAAATCAAAAATTTTATAAGTCATACATATTTTAGTATTTCATTTCAAAACTTTTTGGACATTTAGTTTGAATGCATAAATTAAAAATGCTTTTCAAATTAAAATAAGATTATAATAGAAAATAATTCTAAGAAGAAAATTACTTTTCAACAACGAATTCATTCCCTTCGAGCGAAAGATTTTTATTCAAAGTTTAAAGAAAAAGGATCTGCTCTTCTAACATTATCCTTCGATTGCCAAAAAAATCAAGCATTGCGTAAAGTTTTTGATTAAAATAGCCTATTATTTTAGACAAATTTATATTTATAATTTTGGTATTGTACAGGGTTAATCAAAATCTCCACTAAGAACAATATTTTGGTATATTGTTGAACCGAACATATATAAACCCTAAAGTATCTAACGACATCTCCTGGGCTGTTTATCCCAAAGTGACAAAGTGAACTAAATTCTCTTAATTTAGAAAATATTTCTAAAGTGCGGGTTACTGCAGATGGATGTGGCGGTCAATTAAGAACACAACAATGAATGCAATGTGCATTAATAAACGAAAGCGCCAAAAAATATGAAGGGTTTAGAAATTACATGGCCATTTATTCAAACCGTCTGATCGTGAAAAAAAATAACAAAACTTGAAACCATTATAGAACAAGAACAATATTTATGGAATTAATTACATAGTATTTATTATGTAATATTACATTGTATTTAAACTAGGAGCAGTTTGAAATCTTAAAATATTTAGAACCAGAAATTGAATGTGTCCCATATATGTATGTAGTTCAGTAATATATAACTTATAACTGGCATTTTTATTATTAGATTAATTAACAAAGAATTTTTTTCTTGTTTCAATAAAAATTTCTAGTTATACATACATTCATACTTAAAAATGTACTTAATACAAATTAATATATGCCTCAAATCATAACAAATCACAGATATTTTTATTAAATTTTTCCATTATTAATTTGCATTTATATGTATGTATATTTGTTTGTATGTATTTATATGTATATGTATTTCATTTACATCATTATTGGTCGCGTTCAGTAGCATCTAGCGTTACAACAAAACTGCAAGCGCTCGATAAAATTTTCTACTGAACAATTTTTTTTATCTAGCGCTATAATGTACCGCTACATGAATTTTGCAGCAAGAAAATTTTACGCTAAATTATGTAGCGAATTTTTATTGACGTCCATGTCTTCACATTTAATGTCAAAAATTTTTGTTTACAAAATTTTGTGAGAATTTTTGGATTTCAAGCATTTTATTAAAAATTGATAAATTGAGAGATCAAAAATATAAAATTTAAAAAAAAAAAACGATTTAAATAAAATAAAAATATACGAAATGTCCCACAAAATTAAATGTCATTTAATTTTGCTGCAAATCGTTCAGTACAAACCATGCAGCGCTTAATGCTACACCGCTGCAATTCAGATAAGCACTAGATTCTCCTGAACGCGACCATTCTGTCATTCATTCTATAGTTTCATTCAACACGTAAGGCTTTAAAAAAGATTATTAAATAATTTAAATTAAATAGTGTCACTTATTATTTTTAGTTTAGCATAATTTATTTTGTTTGATGGCAACACTATTACGATTATAACATTGAAAATTTCACTTTAATTTATTACTTTGGTTAGGAGTTAGAATTATGATTAAACCTTTTTTTTTTTATTCGGTTTTAAATCACAAATTTTAAATTTTTGGTAAATAATACGATTTTTAAAAATTAGTTTTTGATAAAGTTAAGTAAGATTTTAAGAAGAACATAAACAAGAAACAAAATTTTGCACCAGATTAAAAAATTTAAAGTTATGTATAACAAAAATTAACAACATTGAATATAATAATAATATGCATTGCAATGATATAACATAACATATAACATAACATAACATTTAACATAACATTTAAAAATAAAAAAAGAAGATATTAATTAATTTTAATATAATAAAATTTTAATAATAATAACAATTGTTTTTCATTTGTTTTATTGTGCTTGTAACGTATTTATAATAAAAATATATTTATTTAATTAATTTAATTAATGTTTTTTTTGTTTTTAAAATATATATTTCGAAGTTTTAATAGAGTTATCATTTTTTTTTGTTTATTTAAATAAAATAAATATTTTAATATAAAACAACATATTATGTTATAATAAATTATAGGTTATATATATTGTATAATTTATTTAATTTTAAATTGCGCTATTTTTATAAATTTATATAGAACAACACACACTATGATTGTAATTGGTAAAAAAAAATTATTAATGAGATTCTTAAAACGTATTAAGAAAAAATAACTTATCATAACACTTCTAATTAAATTAATATAACAATTTTTTTTTTTTTTGTATTATTAATTATAGTATTAATAATATAATATAATATTATCTAGTTATAGTTGATCAATTAAGTTCTTGATTTTAACTAAAATATTTGTAAAATAAAAATAAATACCTATCTATTATGTATATTATAATTTAAAAAAAATTTTCTCTATAAATAAACGATATAAATAAAAAATATTTTTAATAAATTTAACAATTAATTAAAATATATTGATTTTTAATATTTATTATATTAATTTATGAAAAAAGGTAAGTTTTCTTATTTATTATTTTTCTGTTACAACTTGTATTTATTTCTCCCAATTTGTTTAGTTTTGGGAGGGTTGCCTTATTAAAAAGTTTCCTTGTCGTTTTTCTGATTCTGATTTTTTTTTTGCTACGTCCTCAGTGCAGGAAAAATGTCTCAAAGTATGGTTCGAATGATTTTCATATGCAATCATTTTTCTGTACACAATGTAATCATTTGTTGTACATTAATGTGGATATAATATACATTATGCTGCCCATACACGGTGGACTAGGTTGTAAACTTGGTACGCGGACAGGTTTTAGAACCATACCACACACTTATCCATGGATATTATCATACCGTTATAATTACTAATTATGTACTTTATATTTTTTATTATTTTCTCAAATCAAAAAATCTCAATGTTAAAATGACATTTAAGTTGTACAACTTACCCATACACGATACAACTCAACTACAAACCAAAGACTCCGCCCACAAAAATTAAAATTATTTGATATTCTTCCAACCAACTTTTCAACCATCAAAATGGTTTTACAACTTGCCGATACACGATACAACTTATCAAGTCCGCGTACCAAGTTTTCAACCTAGTCCGCCGTGTATGGGCAGCATTAGAAGGTTTATTATTTATTTTTATTTATGTTTTAATTAAATATGTATATGCATATATTATATGCATATGACATATTTTTTATTTTAATACACAATTAATGTTTGTTTATGCGTGTTTTCTGCAAAAGAAAAGTTTGAACAAATGAAAACATGAACAAATGTTTTTTTAGTTGCATCGAAAATTCGAAAATGTTTGGCTGTGGCAGAGAAATTGTAACAGAAAAAAGGCAGACAAGGAATATTACCTAGGTATTTTTATATCATTATTAATATATTAGTATTTATTAGGTATAGGTATACATTTTTTTTTTAGTTCAAAATTTACAAAATGATATGTTTTTATGATATGTTTTTTGTTTTCTTTTTAGTTTCATCATTTTTGTTTTCCCTTTTTTTTATTTAAATTTTTCCTTTATATTTTTAATTATTTTCAAGGCATTTTTAATAATGATTTCTTATTATTAGGTTAGGTTTATAATAATTTTCTCTTTGTTAATTACGTATATATATATATATATGTGTATATATAATATGTATAGGAGTTTCTAGTATAATAAATATATATGTATGTGTAGTTTGAATTATTTTTATTTCTTTTCATTTGTATAACATATACATACATAATATGAATATATATATATGTATATATGTATGCATATGTTTCTATATCTATATATATTTTTCATTATTACTTATATTATTGAAACATTTTTTAAATTATTTATACTATTTTTTAGTATAGGTCATATATATATATTTTTGTGTATAAATTATTTATGTGTATACATATGTGCATGTATATATTTATTTGCTTTTTACTTCATTGATTTTTTTTATTATTATTTTGTGTAAAGCTTTTTCTTATTATATATAAGTGTATATATATTATTAATTCTATTTTCTTTATACATATGTATGTATATTTCTTTTATTCTTTCTTTACATTTCGAATGAAATTTCATCTTCCTTATTCGTTTTTTTTTTGTTGTTTCATCTTTCAAATTGTTTTTTTACTTTTTTTTTTATTTATTTATAAACTGCTTGAAATATTTGTGATTTTACAATTTTTTTTTTTTTAATAATTTATTTTTATTATTATTGTATTTTATTTATTTTGTTTTTTTATTATCATTAATATTATTGTTTTTATGCAGATGAGATAAAATCTCATAAAATCTCATCTAATTTAATTTTTAAGTAAATCTTGCATCATATCCAATGATTCTTTTAAAGATTTTGCATAACGGGATGCACTTGTATCCTCACATGAATAAAATGCAGATACACAAAATACAATTTCATCTGGATATGGATTATATGAACAGCCATATCCTTTTGGTGTTACAGGACCATAACCCATAAAACTGTCTGTACTGCATGCAACCTATTTTTTTTTTTTTTGTTTTAATGTTTTATAATTTTACAAAAAAAAAAAAAATTAATATTTTATTTATTTAAATATTAATTTAAATATAATATGATATAAATAAAGGTGTATAAATTTAAATTATTTAATTAAAATATTTATTATTGTTTAATATAAAAGGAAAAGAAGTTAAGTATATAATTAAATATTAACATTGAATTTAATTAGAGCAATATGTAAATTATTTAATTAAAAGTAAAATAAATAATTATTTAACATTTAAAATAATACTGTGAAAGTATGATTGAAAAAAAATTAAAAATTATAAATTTAATTAAAGCAATGTATCATGAAGGAGACATTGCAGTCAACCACAAAAATTAAATCAATGAGTCATTTCAAGAAAATATAGAAGTTAAACAATTTTGTCCGTTCTATATCATCTATTATTTACAGTCGTTTTACATGATATAATGTTTAACATCACAAGATGAAAACTTTACTTAAAAAAAAAAAAAAAATTGCATAACATACGGACTACACAAGTGATATTTGTCTGCTATCGCACAGGTTTATCGATAAGCAGGGAAAGTTGTAAGTAGTCTACTAAATGTCAAACTTGACATCAATATTAACAAAACCATATCTATAGTAGAATTAACAACACGAACATAAATCACCTGGCCAATAAGTTGAATACGTATGGAAGGTTTCTGTTACTTTAACAGTATAATATCTAAAAACGGAGGAGTGCAAGATGTATGTGGACCCTCAAGCAACATTTGATATAGAATAACGCTTCTGGAACTAAGCGCTAACAACATTATTTCGGGCAGTGCAAAAACAACCGCATTGAATTGAGTAAGACAGAAATGTTTAGTATGATCCCAAGAGGAGTAAGGTATATTTAGGTATAGAATATGTAGATGATATGCGAGCTGTTACTTTTGAGACTTCATAGTATAATCAATAATCACACACTAAGAAAAGAAAAAACCGAACAACACAAGTATAATGAGTATAAATTAAAAAATTAAAACTGTAAGTCAGTAGAAAATATGTATGTATGCCTAAGCGATATCTATATAAATATACCATATAAAAAAAAAGCTGAACTAAACTAAACTAATGCAGTCTTACATATGGGACAATGCAAAAACATCGACCGTGGTCCGTGTTAGATATAAATTTCAAATGGAAAACTTATGCTTTCTAGCAGAGTAATAATAGACAAAAAAAATATCAACCAATGAAAGTATGAAATATAGGACAAGCACTGTTTCTCAGAAGAAATTAACGTATTGGTACGGAAAATCGTTTATATATATTTCATTAATATTTACTGTTAGTCATATAGCTAATAAGTTTTTATGGAGTAAATTTTTGATGTCACAGAATATTTTTAAAAATGAATGTATAGGAATGTACAAAAAAGTACTTAAAATATATATGTATATAGGTGCATATATTTAAATAAAATATAAATTGATTCTCTTAAATTATTATTACATTTGATAAATAGAAAAAAAATAATAAAAATTAAATAAATTAAATAATTATAATTAGTTAATATTTTTACCTGTGCTCCATTTACAATAAATAGTGCTTTACACTGATGATATTTAAAATAAAAATGTGTGCAGAATTTTTTTTTTGTGCAAAATAGTTCTTTTTTTTTTTAATAAACAGATATATATTTATTCATGTGTGCATACAATCTAAAAATGTATGATATATAAAAGTGCTATTTTTTATATTAATTAAAATGAAATACAAAAAAAGAATATTTTAAATTAAATAATAAAATACCTGACTTGTAGATAATAGAAAACAATTAGATATACTATAACTTTCATCATTGAAAAGATCATGAATTGAACCAGTTTGCTCTTTACTTGCTTCACGTAATCCCAATAAATGAATATCGATACCGTATCCCAATATATTTTGAATCATTATTTCAGTTTGACGTGCCATTGCACATCTAAATAACTCCTTAAGACGCTCTTTCTATTTATTGTGTTAAAAACAAATATATATGTATATTTATATACGAGTATAATATATAATATGATTATGTTTTTAATGAAATTAAAAGTGTTTTTAATATTTGTAGTTTTATAATCAATTTTGTAAGAAATATAAATTGTATTTGTTTAAAATAATTTATAATATTTTAGATTATATGGCTATAAAGGTGATTTGAATTAAGGCCATGTGAAATAACGCCCTGGGGTTTTATTTCTCATAGTAATTGAGAAATAAAGCCCCTAAAATATGGGAAATAAAGCCCAGGGTTTTATTTCTCATTTAAGTTGAACTACGACTTCTATGAGAAATAAAGCCCCGGGGTGTTGTTTCTCTTTCAATTGAATCTTCGACTTCTTGAGAAATATGAACTCGGGGCTTTATTTCTCAAGAAGTTGAAGATTCAATTGAAAGAGAAACAACACTCGGGGCTTTATTTCTCATAGAAGTTGTAGTTCAACTCAAAAGAGAAATAAAACCGCGGGGCTTTATGTCTCAATTACTATGAGAAATAAGATCCCAGGGCGTTATTTCTCATTAAATGGGAAATAATACTGTGGGGGCTTTATTTCGCAGGCCTTAATTCAGGTCACCGTCTATAAATATATAGAAATATTCACACTTATTCTTAATTCTACCGTAACGTACTATAAGTTTCAGAAATTACGAAAATTTTTAATGCTTCATTTTGACGTACAAAATATTTTTTGTTTTGTAATAAGTTTTGTAATATTCAGCAATTCAGTAATTCAGCTCAATTCCTGCATAATGTAAGACAAACGTCAAAAATCTACGAAAGGATTCATTAGTACTTCATAGTAATTAGTACTTCATAGTAATTAGAAAATGATTTCCTGGGGCTTCGGTAGCCTAGGGTAGGCGTGTGGCGTATTAACCGAAGGAGTGTGGGTTCGATCCCTGCACAGGTCGTAAGTGTTTTTTTCTTTACATACCCTCCTTACGACCAAATATAATGTAAATATATAAGTATATAATATAAACAAAATAAATAATATTAGTATATAATTTAATAATATTATAAAAACCTATAATGGCCTTTGTAGCCGATGGTTCAATAATATTGCATTATATTTATGTATGTAATATTAATATAAATAAATAAATAAATAATGATTTCCTTTTTTTTCAATACAAAACAAATTTATATGCTGATATCCAAAAAGAAAATCCATGGGATTTACTTCATGCAGATGAAATTACTATAATTATAGATGAATACAGAGAAAATGTAAAAAAAATCAATAAATGCTCTACATGATGTTCTAAAGAGAAATGGCTTTCGAATTAACATAAGAAAGACGTTTCAACCATTTAGAGAAAATGTTTCTATTGGCCCAAACATACCATTTACATCGACGGAGAAGCATTACCGATTGGTTAAAATGGAGATCCTTGGCAGGAGTATTATGTGATAGAAAAATAGTACATCTTAAGGTAAAATATACAAAACCTCTGCTATGGTAGAAAATTTGAGCTACAAAGCAACAACTTGCAGATAAATTACATGTAACAGAAATGCGTATGCCACGGTGGGCATGCGGTGTAACACGGGAAGATAAAATATGTAATATCGTGATGCATATGTATTATTGTAGCCCCATAACCAAAGACTGGAAGAAAGCGGGCTGAGGTGATACGGTCATATATCAGGTAGAAAAAATTACTGCATAATAAATCAAGCACTCAACATCGAAGAGTTTGCTGGAAAAAAAGACAGACCGGTATAGCAACGTGGATCAGCACAATCCAAAAAGATCAAAAGCTTTCGTATTAGAAGAGTCGACGTCTTTATTTATCAATTTATTGTTTATGAATAAAAAATTTCAAAATAAAAATGTATGTGTATTTCTTTTTTATAAAAAAAAGTAGGCAGAAGAACTGTTTTTGAATTTTCGAAATTGTCTATGACGGAGTTAAGAAAAACTAAAAATTTTTGTCCGAAACGTAGCTAATATTTTGGAGAAAATCTACGTCGCAATTCAGAGTAAGGGTGATTATGTTACATGAACTTTTACAGTTAGTAAATATATGTACCTCTTTTTTTAAATTTCTTACAAAATTGATAATTCGATTGATAATTTAACTTTGAAGATATATATATATAGGTATGTATTATATAAAAGTATAAATATAAATATTATTGTTTTTCTGTATATATACATACATATATGTAAAATAAAAATCAATTAAATAAAATTTTCATACAGAGTAAATACTGAATTTTACTTTTCTATTGTTGTTAGTAGACTCATCTTCACGATCGCTTTCAAGTAGAACATCTGGACCTTCACCTTGACACATTGCTTTTGCCCAATCTAATGCTTCAGTACTTGCTGATCGAATACAATCAACACGACCCTTTATTAAATTAGTAGATAATTTTAATTGTAATTTTCAAAATTCTAGAAAATAGAAGGGATATGTGTGAGCCTACCAATAAAAATCGTCTTGTTGAAGCACTTTCATATGTAGAAACTAATCGTCCATATAATCTGAAGTAAAATTTTACATATATATTATATAATTTATAAACATTTAAAGTAAATTAAAACTTTTTTTTAATTATTTTATGACAATTTAATATGTGTATATATATACAAATACTGTATAAATAAAAACAAAAATAATTTCAACAAAAAAAAAAAATCAATTTAAAATTATATAAAATATAATAATTTTAAAGAAAATAATATTTATTACATAATATATTATTAAAATTAATATTATTTGTAAATGCAGTGGGCTTACAGCAAAATTTTGTGTCAAGGATGTTTTATAACTTTTTTTTTGAACATAAACTAATCTATACACATTAAAATTTTATTTTTTATACTTTATAATAAATTACAGTTCTACATTTAATATTAATATAATAAATTTTATTTTTATCTTAATAATCAATGCTTTTTTTTTTAATTCTTTGTTGCAGAGAAGTTAATAATTAAAAAAAAAATTAATTTATTTAACCCTTTAACTATATAAAATGCTAAATAACTATATAATATTCAGTAATATAAAACTGCATTGTTCACGTGATTTAGCAGGTACAATTTTACACAAATTTACTGAAACGATTTATTTACAAATTTACTGCAAAGTATTTAAAGTTCCCAGAATTAAGGCCATTTCAAAAAAGAATTAAAACCCACTGAATAACACAAAGGTTACTAAGTATCATGAGTCTGTATTTCATTTGACTTGATTTTATTTTACTGTACCTATTTTATATTTATTAATTTCTTCTAAATATTCTAAAAAAGGCAGGTAGCCTGAGATTTTGTAATCAACTATAAAATCCCTCTCTAATTTAAGAATCTGCCCTATAATTTTTTTTTCCCTTACATATTACAATATCAAAAAGTATAAAATAATGGAGATTGCCACCATCAAATCTCCCTAAACAAGTGATTAAAACCCTGATTTTGAAACCAATTATTTTTTACATATACATATATCAACCTCCATTGTAGTTACATATTAAATTTTAGAATTTAGAATTCAATAAGAAAAAGGTTTTATTATTAAAATTTAAAAAGGAAAATCGAAGTGATAAGATCTTATTTCTCATTGAATTGTGCAATAAACTCTTAAAGGATTTATCACAAAAACCGTTTTTTAAACCGTTTTTAAATTATTTTACAGAAGCGAAAAAATATTACAAATTACACTAAAATAAAGTTGAGGTATCCGTTGGCTCTTCTTTATTCTCTTCTTTTAATATCAAAAAAATAGTGTGGATATTAATTCCAAATCAAAAGAAATTA
Organism: Poecilobothrus nobilitatus; assembly: GCA_947095535.1. NCBI lineage: Eukaryota > Metazoa > Arthropoda > Insecta > Diptera > Dolichopodidae > Poecilobothrus > Poecilobothrus nobilitatus. The sequence continues at coordinate 342,303,155 of OX352772.1, forward strand.
AAGCCAACAGATTTTAATTTCTTTTAATTATTAGTTTTAATCCCAATTCAAAATGGAATTAACGCTCAAAAGTTTTAGAATTCAAGCCTGCGGATTTATTTCTGCGGGCTTTTTGTCATCACACTTTAGATCCTATTGTTTCTAATATAAAAAAAAATAATTAGAAAATAAATTATTCAGATAATGGTGTAGGAATTAAGAAATCGGCCTTAAATTTCAAAAGCCTTGAATTTAAACCTCGGCTGAGTTTGGTTAAAATAATATAGATTTTTCTTATACATAATCAGTTTAATATAACTATATATATAAAATACATATATATATGTATTTATTTATATTTATGAAAATATGTGCATAATTCTTGTATACGATAATAGATGACACATAAATAAAATTATTTTTTGTTTTATAATATTGTACTGCAATAGCTAATTTGTATACATAATAACTTGTTAATGTATCATATGAATATCAAGAAGGCACAATATCGACATTGATGAAAAAATTACAATTTGTTCAACTAAAAAATTATATTAATGTTTTTATACTTTTTTTTTTAGAATCTATATTTATATACATTTGCTAATGAGGGTGCAGGGTGGTAATTTGAGAAATAATAAAATTAAAGTACTAAAATTTATAAGGAAAAATATGAAAGTTTTTTGTTTTATTTTTATTAATTTTAAAGTTAGAAAACAAAAAAAAACTTATTAAGATAATTTTTTTTATTTTTTGATTTACAATCGGAATTTGCATCGAAAAGCACTCGTTGCTATTTGAAAATCTCGATTTCGGTGAATTTCCGGTCCTTTTCGGAAGTTTAAAATATCATCAATCGGTAGAACACCCCTGACTTAGCTAATATTTTTTTTTTTTATATTTTAAAATAACGACTAAAAAGCTGATATGCGCATGGTCTGGATCATCCTGTATATATCTTTCATTATTATTTTAATAAAAAATTATGAAATTAAAAATGAAATCATCTATTGAAAAATTTTTAAAAACAACTATTAGAAAAAAAAGTGAAAATAATTTCTATAGAAGACCTAAAATTAAACTAAGACCTTAAAGTAAATTAATAAAGCCATGAACATTATGTTTATGAATGACTAAAATAACTATAAAAATTTCATTTTACTACAAATAGATACAAATTATGCTGGATGAAATTATAGATAATTACTGATGCGTGAGTTTTTATGTAATAACGCATATAGGTACATTTTTTTAAATTATGTATGTGCTGATAAATTACATGTTTTGTTTTTATCATAAATTAGTCTAGAAAATTACTTTTTTTTTGACAAAAAACTAAGAATCTGCTTAGTAACTATTATCTATTTATAAATATTAGAATGTATTTAAAATTATAATATAAATACATACGTATATTCATTTAAAAAAAATATGACTAAAAAATAATTTTTCTTTTTTTGAAATAAGAATTTGAAATTTTGTTTTTTAACTTACAACACTTATTTTAAACATTTAATATTATAAAAATATCTGTTCCTTCTAAACTCACATAATATTATATAAGATAATACTGATCAATTAAAATATTTTTTTTTTTAATTTTATAACTTTTTAATATTTTGATAAAAATTTGAAAAAATTCTTTTACTTAAAAATGAAATAACTTACTTATAATGTGCTAATTGTAATGATAATTGAATATAAGCATCAGGACTGCATTGGCAGGATTTAATAAATGATTTGCCATATCCTTTATACCGATATACATAGAAGTCTAAATCATCAATGCGTCTGTAACATTTTTTTTTTTAAATTAAATATTGAAAATTTTTTTTATAAATAAAAATCTATACATATTACATAATATATAAAAAAAAAAATCTCATACCGGTCAACACTTTTACGTGCTTCCACTAATCTTTTATTAATTTCTGGTGGTATTTGCCATTCTAAACGTTCTGGTGGTGGTAAATGATGTTGGGGTACACCACCATTATCATTTTGTGAATTTATTATATTATTAAATATTTTTTCCATTAATTGTACAACTGCAATTCCTTCAGATGGTGAATGCTCATAGCATAAACCCCAAGTACCATCATTACAAATAATTATTTGCATTGTTTTATCAAACCATCGATTTCCTGAATTAAATTCACTACCACCACCATGAATCATTTCATGTGCCATATTCGTTTCATCACGTTGTCCAACAATATGCATAGATGGAGTTGCTCCTACAAATCCACGAGCATTAAATGTATTAGGTGGTAATGGTTCATCCAAACATAATACAATCAATGCCTGTTCAATTAATTCAATAATACGCTGATTTGTTTCTTCTAATAAAAGAAGATCACGATCTCTTGCCCATAATGTACGTGGTTCAGCTGTTAATATACCAATAGGTGGCGGTTGTGTTGGTAAACATGGTGCATCACTTAATATAAAAAGAATTTGTGAAGCAACTTCATCTTCAGTCAGTTTACCGCGATCATTTGCTTTTAATGGTACACAATACATTTGATTACGGCAAATAACAATTATATGATGATCTTCTTGCACTTTTGGTGGTAAATATTGTGAATCACGTTCAATACCTGGTCGACGACATGCTCCTAATAAACGATAATATTGAGCCATACATAATGGTTGATTTTTTTCACGATTTGCTGCTCTTTCTTGTGGTAATAAATTGCTAAAATAATTATAATAAGCTTTTGTAATATATTTATACAGTTTTATTATACCTTTCAAGCATTTCTTTATGTTGCATTATACCTTCAACCATTTTAGCTCCAAATCTTGCAACATCATGTACAGTTATAAATTTTCTTGGAGGCATTACCATACCAGGGTTCGAATTAATTGGTAAAGCTAAACGAACATCCATGTACATGTCATTTAACCAATAGTAATAGGCCTTTAAAGAATAAAAAAATATACATATTATATAAATTGTTTGTTTATTTGCTTTAAAATACGCCATAAAAGACCTACAATATTAAAAATACATCATTGATCCTATAGTATGAAAAATTATTTTACGAGAAATTAATTTGTTTTCTTTGTTCATTTAAAATTGGGCAAGATTTTAATTAAATCAAGAACATTCGTTAAGGAAGAGGTTGAGGAAGAGGAATTCTCCATAATAGTATTTATCAATGGGCTGACGTTTTTTTGGGAAACAGTATTCAGTATAATTTTAATCATATTTAATTAAGCTTTACGTCATTCTATATAATAAATAGCCCGCATGAAAATTCAAGAATCTTTTACATAAATAAGTGTTTAGTATTGGTATTTTAAATTTGCATTTAATTTTTCATAGAGAGTCCCGGTGAAACATTCAATAAAAATTTATCTATCTAAGATAGCAAAGGTGTTCATGTTCATGTTCGAGTAAAGTACCTATAATTAAAAAATAATATTAAAGTTTTTTTTACTTCATAATTATTTATTATACCAATCAAACAAATATTTCTTTTTTGATATGAGAACGATCTCAAAACAGATAAGTTAATTTTATTTTTAAAAAATTTGTCGATTCACCTGAATTTCTGAACTTTTTACATGACATTTAAAAAAAAAAAGACATTTGCAAAGACATTTTTTTCTTTTCTGACAACAAGAGAGATATTTTTTTTGGGGTTGATGTCGATATGATAAATAAATTAAAATTAACTGAAGCTGTGTTTCTTATTTTAATCTGCAGAATGAGAAGATTTTTAAAATATGCAATCCCATTGTTTGATTAATATGAAGTAATTTTTCTTATTTAGCTTGAAAAATGCTGTAGTATAAATATATTGTGATTATACTAGATATAGTGAAGCAAAAATTAAGAAACTTAAAAAATTGCTTTTGTTTGCAAACCTTTTTTTTTTTTACATCAGTGAACATTTTTTTTCAATGATCAAATAAAATAAAAACTCTTTGAAATAAGATAAAAACAAATATGTATGTATATACAGAAAATCAAATTTAAAACTTTAAAAAATAATAAATAACGAGGAAAAATACAGTTGCCTTTGTCAACTCTTAGATACCTGTACGAACCGTTAGTATGTTCACAGCCTGTCACTCTGCTTACAATATTATTTTTTTAATATTTTAGTATTTTAAAATAATTTGGGTGAATTTTATAATTTCTAGAACTATGGGTTGTACATATATTCAAACTATATGTTTATACATTTTTCAAAAGCAGATTTTAACCTTCCACATAACGATTATCAATCCAAAACTTTTTCAAATATTCTATAGTACCATTTAATACTAAGCGGTAAATGTATATTAAATTTACTAAGTACAAAATAGTAAATATAATTTTAAATATTATATTACATTAATGCGTACATAGTATATTTATATTGTTATAAGTATCTCGCCATACATTGCAATATTTCTTTAAAAATATTTCCATTCATAGAATAATTTCTTATAAGTACAATAAAATACATATATGTATGTAAATACTCGAGAGCTACCCGAAGTTTTGGTCGGAACTCAACCAAAAAAAATAGGGAACCTACAAATTGCTCCTAGAATATTTTGTGTAAATTTCAAGCTTTCTTAGTTTTTGAGTTAGCGTGCTGACGGACGGACGGACGGACATGGCTCAATCGACTTAGAATTTTTTTCTGATCCGATCCATACCTTTGAAGGTATATCTAGCTCGCTTATTTCGAGGTGTTACAAGCGGAGGAGTAATTTTATTATACCCGATCCTATCGTACGGATATAAAAATTAACAATCATTATTATATTGTTGACCAAAACTCTTATTAAACATGTGGTTTTTTTCTAACGGACGAACAACTTAACGAAAACCGGGAGAGTAGCATGGTTAATAGTTATCTTATCATTTATTAGGCAGTGTTTACACTACTTGATTTTAGTAGTGGGTTTCACTGCGTAATTGTCGGTCTCCCACATATATGGCGATATATAATAAATATACGCCACCTTAATTTGAGTTTTCGTTAAAAATTTTACTTTTCGTGCAACTTTAGCATGTATACGACTACAAATTATACATGCTAAATTATTCTTCTTGTACAAAACTTAAGTAATTAAGTAAAATGTCATTTAAATTTTGTTATGAGTGAATTATAATTACCTAATAAATTTTAACATAACATATAACATAAATAATAGCATATAAATAAATTTTAAAAAAATCTTTTTTAAAAGTTCTTTGTTCATTTTTCAAATTTAAAAATGGAATTAATATTTCTGTTGTCAAATTTGTGACTGTCAAATGGCTTAATACAATTCGTTCTAGACCTTTAAGTTTACATTAAAACTTAAGCAACTTAATGTAAACTATATACCTGGTTTAAGCGGTTTTCAGTAAGGCTATGCAGGCCTTTTTCCTTCTTTCATACGTTTATTTTTTATTTTTATATTTTGGGACTCTTTAAAATATTGAGTGAGGTACTTTGCAACTGTCGCATTCCTCTTGTGTCCAACTCTATGCATATTATGTAGATATTACATAATATGTATAAGCATAATATATCATATCTTGTAAAAAATCCATATGCATGTAAGTATATATTCAAAAGGGGTTAAGTTCTAAGAATAATTCAATTCTTATTACATTTTTTTTATCTAGTTAGTTATTATTTTAAAAATAAAAATTTTTCCTAGAGATAAATTTACATTTCCTTTTGTTTTATATACCTAATATTTAAACAGAAGAAAAAAAATTATAGATATTTGTAAAAAAAAAAAAAATTACGATTTTAAAGTTAACATTTTACAAGAGAAAAATAAAAATTTTGAATCTGTTCATAGTTCAAAACTTCCATAATAATGAAAATATTAGAAAACAAAAACAAAAACCATAAGAATGAAAATTGTAATAAATTAAAAAAAAAAAAAAAATAATCAAATAACAAACAAAGATACTGTAGAACATTTCGGAAAAATTTCCTTGAACTTTTTTAAATGAATTAAAAACAACAAAAAAATAAAAACTAACAAATGTCAAAATAAGTATTTTTTCCTTATGAATGGAGAAAATTTTAAATTAAAAACGGGTAATAATTAGTAAAGGGGCAAGAAAAAATTTTTCATTAATTTATTTATTTTTAGAAAAAACAAAAAAAAAAATTAAGAAATTTAAAATATAGTAGTTAAAATTTCTAGAATATTATATTTGTATACATACATTACATACATATCGCGGGGACTGACTTAACTTAAATATAAACTTAAGTTCTATGGAACTTATTTTTATTTTTAAATGATCTTTAGTTCCATGGAAGTTCTGACCACTTTTTGTTGGAAGTTATATCTCAAATAAAATGGCCATAAGTTTGACTTTTCAGTTTTTGATTTTAAATATAACTAATATTCTATTTTAATATTACATTAAATGTCTATTTCTACAAAAGGTTTTAAGCAGTTAAAATTTCAAATTTTACATATATGCGAGATTCTGAATTTGGAGAGATTTTAAAGTTGTAATCAAAATCAGAGTTATGAGCTTTTTCCAGAATATTTATATATACACAATGGGAAGTCATCCCCCCATACATATCTATACATAAAATATAAAATACAAAATATGCAATATATGTATACATACGTTTAATATGTATATTTAAATATAACTGAAAATATTATCAATTGTTTTTTTTTTTTTGTATGTGAAATAGTTTTTATTTTAGATTGATTTATAGTTTGTTTATTGTTAGTATAAATGACAAAAATTTCGAGTATAATGCTATCAAGTAAATCTAAATTTTTTTAGATAAGATAAAATTAAATAACAAATCAACTATATTTTTTTTTATTGTGATTTGTTTTTATTGTTGGTTATATTGCCAATTGAGAATTGGCAAATTATCTTTATAATTTTTAACTTATTATAATAATTTATATTAGATTTTAAATGTCCTTTTACAATTTACGATTACAATTTTACGATTAATTCGTTTTTACTTATTAAAAATATCTTTATTTTGGGTGGAAAATAGAGGATAAATCATACTGAAAATAAACTCACCATTCTATTTAATACATAGTTTTTGCGTTTCACCATTATAACAGTTCACCGACAATTTATCGTTTTCAAGGATTTTATAATATATGATACCGGGAAAATGACTAAAGAAAAATTATATTAGCATATCATCACCGTATTCCCCCTCATTCTGCAGCATTTTGCAGAATATAACATAAAATTGTATTTGTCAACAAATTCAAAACATAATATTAAAGCTTGATATCGTCGGTTGCAGGTTGTGATTACCAACAAACATGTAGATGTATTAGAATTTGTAGAATTTTGAAATTGAAACAAAAGGAGTATTCTTACATTTGTATAATTGTGGTCAAGGTTAAGATTACTTAAAAATCGCCATTTTTGACTGAAAAAATTAAGAAAGAAAGTAGAATTAAGCAAATTTTGGAATGAAAAAATTAATATTTATTCAACATTTAAAATTTTAAGTATAGATTAGCTATAAAATTGGATATAAATTAAAAAAAACCGACAATATTCAACCCGAATAAGACAATATTAACGTAATATCTTTTTTAAAATCAAACGTAACCATATATGAATGTATACATATATGAACTTGTATTAATAATTTAATTTTATTCAAGTTTAATTTAATAAAATAAATAATAAATAATTATATAATATATAATTTAATTTTTTTTATATTATACATACATATATATACGAGTAGTTAATAATTTTTTAAAATGAATATTTTAAATTTAGTTTTATTATCAATTTTCTATTATTGTGACATGATGATAATTGATATTTTTATATGACGTAAAACACATTTATTTTTGTTAAATTTTTTTTTTTTGTTTTTATTTTAATTTAATCAGGATATGAGTCATTTAAATTGATATTTATTTTAAAATTATTATTTGTATATTTTTGTTTTTTCAATTTTAAAAATTTTTTAAAAATATTAAAGAAAATTTTGAAATTTGGTATAATTTAAATATGCCTTCCCTTTTTTTTTTTGAAGGAAACTTAAAAACGAGAAAATGTTGCTCAACATTTGAATGAATTTTAAATGATATGCAAATATGATGGAATTTATTTAATAACTGTGTATACAAATAAATAAATTATAAATAAGTATATAAATAATTATTATTATAAATTAAAAATTTTTATTAGAATAAATTCAAGTATTTAATTTGAAATTCTGTTTTATATATACATTTTTTTTTTAGTTTTTTTAGTTTTAATTTTGATTATACTTTTAAAATTTGACTTTTAAATTTTTAACTGTAAGTTTTTGTTTTTTATTCTTTAGGTAATTTTTAAGATTTTTAATTTATGTTTATTATGTGTTACTTTTAATTTTCATTAACAATTCTGTTAAGATCGTACAGCTTAGGTTAAGATGTAGGATATGAATCTTTTTTTTTCATATACTCATAATTTAAAAGTTTTTTTTTTTTTTTTAAACGAAAATTGTTTAATTGTTTTTTATCTTTTTTGAATTAATAAAAAAAAATCCTTTTAAATAAATAATTATGTGTATTAAAAACTAATAATTATGATAAACTATACTTTATGATTCATTCAATTACTATATTATATATATGTATATATTTTTTAATAATTTTTTTTTAAATATTCTTTATAAAAATCGTTTTATTCTTTTTTAAATCTTTGTATACATTTTTCATTAAAAAATCTACAATATCCTTTTTTTTTTTTTTTAAAATTATTTTTTATATATTTTTAAGTTGATTTATAGATACTATAAATCTACAATAGGTACAAATTTAAATCTACTCTAAAATATACATTATATTATGTATACTATATATATGTATATAAAATATATTAATAATAAAATTTTAAAATAAAAATCTATGCTTTTATAATGTTTCCTTAACTTATAATTAAAAAAATATATTTAATGAGTTTTTTTTTTTTTTTTGCTTAATTAATACAAGTTCATCAGAAATAAAATATAGGAATTTCAAGCGAATTGACGTAAATGATTGTAATACTTTTAGGAAAAACAAATAAAATTTACCAAATTACAAATAAATATGTATAAATATGTATCTATATATCTACATATATGTATAAAAAAATGTTTTTGGGAAATTTTTTTATGGGTGCCGCTTTATCAGGAAAATCTTATCAATTGACTTTTCAAAAAATTTTCAAATATATGATTGCATAGATATAAATTTTAAATAAAATTTTATCTTTTAATGGATCTTAACATGTACTTTTTAATGTTAAACATATAATTTTTTTTTTTAATTATGAAATGATGTAAAATAAAATTTCCTATATAAGATCAAAATCAAAAAAATTTTTTTAGTCCAAACGAATACTTTATACCGACTTAAAAAAATATAAAATGAAAGGTAAGAAAAAACAAAAAAAAAAAATAAAAAAAAATTTCTGAAAAATGAAAAGATTATACAAAATGGAATAATAAAATATAAAAGTGTTTAAAAATATAATACTAAAAAAAAAAAACAAAAATAAAGTTTTAAATAAAAAGTGTTTCTTATAGTGCTAATTTAATTTAATTATGTTTATTTATTTTAAAACAAAATATATATAGAGAAACAATAAATTAAAATATTATAATTAAATTAACTGAGTTTTAAATATTGGACAATTTTATTTAAATATTTAAAAACTAAAAAAAAAAAAAAAAAATAATTTTTTTCAAGCCAAAAAAAAAAAAAATAACATTTTAGCACCTAATTGAATCACAAAAAAAATATTAAAAAATTAAATAAAATACAAAAACTTAAAAATTATTTGTACTGTGAGTTATTTGTAAAGTTACGAATTAATTTTTTTTTTAAAACCTACAACCATTATTATATTAATTGAAAAATCAATATGAAAAAATTTAATTCCTAATTAAAGATATTTTTATAAAATTACAGAAATCCCATAAATATAATTTCATTTTATTCAATTATTTTTTTAATTTGTTCAATATACATATATATAATATATATATATATATATATATACTTATTTATTTATTTGTTACATTTTCAGAAATAGTACTTCTCTCAGCACTTGTACTGATTTCATTATCAATTGAATCAATTTCTGCATTTGGTATTCCTGAATGTCATCATGTACGTGATTTAGATATTTTATGGCCATGTGATGAAGATAAAACAAAATATTTTCAATGTATAGATATACATGAACATACTTTAATGCCATGTGGTTCAGGAACATGGTTTGATTTTCGTGCTCAAAGTTGTAAAAGACCATCAGAATGGAAACCACCATTCCCAGAACCACATACTGAACCAGAAGTTGATCCTAATCCAGAACCTGAAACTGATACAGAAGAAGAAATTTATTCAGAATATGAAATTGATCCGGAATTAGAAATTAAATCAACAAATAAACCAAAACCACCAATTGTTATAAAAACTTCAAAGCATATAAGTCCACCAACAGTAGGTCGTTCAAGAAGACCAACACGTAAACCTTATCCAACACCATCAACACCAGTACCTACAGCACCAACAGAAAACGATGATAAAATAAAACCACATGTACCAATTAAAAATAATACAGTTAAAACAACAAAAAAGAAAAGAGCTCCACCAATTGGAGAAAAAAAAACTGCAACAAAAGCTGGAGCAAAAACAAAAGAAATTGCAGAAGAAGATAAAGAAAAAATTGTTGTAAAGAAGAAAAAACAAAAAATTGTACCAACTAAAAGTTCTTAGATTTTTATTGAAATATTTAGTTTAAAATATTCCATAACAATTTTAAAATCTAAGGATAAAAAAAAAAAAAAAAAAAAAATTATTTGGTTTTTTTTTTTTGCCATATTAAATTTTCTTTTAAAAAATAAACAAAAAAAAAAAAAAAGAAAACCATTCAAATTTTTGCCAATACAAAACAAATAAAATTATATTATATAGAATCCAATTTTTTTTTTTGTATAGATTTAAATAAATTTTTCTTAAAAAAATATTTTATTAATAATGTACCATATAAAAATTAATAAAAGAATTGAAAGAATAAGCAAATAAAAATTGACAAACATTTATACATTATTTATATATAGAGACGTAAAAATTGTTAGAGTTAAATCCATTATATTAAAAATAAAGTATATAGATTATAATTAATAAAAAGTCTAATTTTGTAAAATTAAAATCGTTAAATGCTAATTGCAAATAATGCTTTTTTTTTTTCAAAAAAAAGTTCAGAAAGATGAAAAAACAAAAAGGATTGAAAAAAATGAAAAAAAAAAAACATTATGATTTTATAATGAATATTGGATATTTTTTTTTTTTTTTTTTTATTTTTAATTTAGGTATTTTGTTTTTTATTTCAATATTTTGGAATTTGAAAACTTTAATCAAATTTTGTTACAACTTATAGATAAAAAAAATTAAGCGAATTTTTTCTCATAACCAAATTATAGATTTTTTGTTTTTTAATTTTAATAAAAAGGAATTTTTACAACTTATTGTTTATCGAAATTAATAAAATTCTTTTTCATCTGGCATATTTTTTTTTTTTACTTTTAATTACATTATACTCGTACATGTTAAAAAGTTAGGATCAGAAGCGAAATCAAATGTCAATATTTTTTGTTGGTAACTTTGAATTTAAAACAGAGTTTTTTTTTTTTTTTTTGCAGAATTTATAGTAATATTTATATATAGTATTATTTGGTATTATGTATGTCTCCTTTTTGTACTTTTAGTTATTCTGCAAGAACTTAATTACAAAAACACCCAACCTTTTTAAATATTTATGTTAGTCTAAAACACAATTAAATTAATTTTTGTCCGATTGAATTACGAAGAATTAGTTCCGATATGAAAATATTATACAGACCTACAGTAAAAATTACAAAAAATTTTATTGTGTGATATTTTGGATAAAAATGAAAGGGGAATGACTTAAATGAAAGGGGCACGACCACAAGTTCCATGAAATTTATGTCCTCTTAAATGAATTTAAGTTCTATGGAATTTATTTTCATTTTTAAATAAATTTAAGTTCCGTGAAAGTTCTGACAACTTTTTGATGGAATTTATGTCTCAAATAAAATGGCCTTAAGTTTGATTTTACATTTTTGTGATTTTAAATAACAAAAATATATAAAAAATATATTTTTTTTTATTTTGATACTATAACCAATTTTTGAGTCCCTTGAGTTTGCTTGAAGACATAAGTCCTTTGTTCCTATTTTAATAGAACTTAAGTTCATTTAAAAATGGCCTTTTTTTCATTTAATTAAATGAACTTGAGGGCATAAATTCCATGGATGTTAAGTCATCCTCCCAAAATAAATATAAACAATGGAATTATATTTATTGTAATTTCTGTAATGTAGAGCATATGATAAGGTAAGGTGCTAATTACAATCACATGTATACAAATTAATAATATATAGTCACTAAGTTGTTGGTTACTCATGTTACGGATATTACGATATAAAATTATGTAAGACATTTCTTTATTTCTGCGCCATCTATTTATCTTATACAAGAATTATTTTAGTTTTATTTTATATTATATAATATAAAATGATATTAATTATGGTATATATATGTACTTATTTTTATTTAATTATATTATACCAATTATATATTACAAGAAAAATCTATATTATTTATCTATATTATCTATATCAATTTATTAATCTGTATGAGCTAGTTGGGGTTTGAACTCGAGACGTTTTGAATGACAGATCTGTGTCATTAACTATTGTCTGAATATTCCTTGTTTATAAATAATATTAAAAGTTCTTTGATAAACAAGGATTAACTGTTTGGCATTATTCATGATGTGTATCTTTAAAAAGTTTATAGTGAAAATTGTATGATAAGTGAAAACTAATTTTATAATAATCGACTTGGTGAATTTCTTCTACATTTTGAGACGTATAAATAAGAAATATAAATGACAATACGGAATTTTTTTTTTGTTATTAAACATTTATTTTGTTATGTATTTACAATCTTATACGCAGAGTTTCCAGAAGTTATTGAACTAAAATTTCAAAATTAAGAAAAAAAATCGATTAAAATCACTTAGACTATTACTATATGCCATTTCTCTTGTAAAATGATGATTTTCATTTTAAAATGAAGAATGTATCTAGATAAATGTCGTCAGATTTAGTTAAAATTGCAACCCTGCTTACATTAAATTAACATACAAAGAAAAAGATTTTTTTTTGTTTTAATGTTAATATGTAAAAGTAATTTTTATGTTAAAATAAAATTCTTATTTATAAAAATATTACTATACTTTATTTAAAAAAGATTATATTCTTAGATAATATAATTCTAAATTGTAAAAATTTGACAATACAATTGAGTAAATAAAATAAATATAGAGTGTCAATAATAGAATAAAAGTTAGTGTTAAAAATTCAAGGGCTACCTTAAAGAATTGGAAAAAAAAAGCAGAAAAAATTAATAAGAAATTCATCATTAATAAAAACATTTCATCGGTGTTCATAAATATTAGCCGCCATTATTATTAAGTTGCGGTTATTTTAAAGCATCAAGTTTAAGCTAATATTTTTTTAATATTTACATTTTTAACTATGAATATTTGATGATAATGTATAAACGTAAATTATTTTTCATTCTTTTTATATATGTCCCTACATTTATAAATCAAAATAATAGACTAATTTTATAATTTTTTTTAATAAAAATAATATGAGGGTTTTCACATAAAATTAATAATAAATATTTCAATTTTGTTTATAATAAGGATTTTCACATAAAAGTTTATCGAAGAAAAATAAAATACAAACATGCTTCATTACGTAAACGACCCAATACAAAATATAAATTGCAGAGTAAAAAAATTCCAAATGACAGAAATGTTGATTGGTTTACAGAAATATTTATTCATTATTGGTATCTTTTCAGAAATATTTGATTGTAACCTTTAAAAATGTCAATTTAAATAAAAACAAACTTCAAAAATATGCAAGAGTAAATATTTATAAATATGCAATAAGGTTGAGATCTATGATATTTTAGTCTAGGATAAAATATCTTTGCATATTACATATTTTTTATACACATATGAAACAACAACAATTTCTGTCAAAAATTACAACCGATCTGTCGATCATACAATGCAATTTGCACTTTTACGTAAAGACTCCTATTATTATATTATTATATTAAAAAATTACAAAAAATTCAAATGGGATACAAAATTTCTTGATTTTAAAAGAAAACAAAAAAAAAACAAAATACTGATACATATCAGTATCGAAAAAATAACAAAATATTTAAAAATTAAAATTAAAATTTAAATTAAAATTAAAATACTGTACTCAAATTTATATGAAATTTATTTTCAAAAATAATAATTCTTCAATAGCAAAGAACATTTAATAGAAAAATTTTCTAATATTAATAATATATACAAACATTCATATATACATAAATACAAACAATTTAATAGAGGAAAACCGATACCGATTCTGGAACCTTTTTGCGATATGAGATGTTAAAATGTTTTAGCGACTTTTCATAAAAAAATTTATAACTTTTGTACGGCTTGCTATAGAGAGATAAAAAAAATGGGGATCATTGATATACACAAATTACCTGTAGATACAAATAAAGCTGACAACCTACTCTACAAAATGTATTTTTTTTTTATCTCTCTATATAGCAAGCCGTTGAAAAGTTAGATTTTTTTATTATGAAAAGTCGCTAAAACATCTTTAACCTCTCATATCTCGAAAAGGGTTCAGAATAGACCCCTTTGTGATGTTCCTCATCACCTCCTGCTCTATGTACAAGTTAACGTGGGACACCCTGTGTATAATTTGGCTTGTGTTTGGTTGTAACAAATAGAAATAATAAAGAAAAAAATTAATAAAATATCCTACGAGCAATTTTTAAATATTGTATTTGTCATTACATGTATAGGTTACGTATGTGTTAATGCTATGAAACATTATAATATGTTAATGTAGATTTTGTAATAGAAAATCGTATCCAAATATGAACTGTAAAACTACCAAATTAAAATTATAGATACTGTATTTGTACCAAGGGAATTTGTTTTCAATTCATAAACTACATGTGCAGAATTTAAACCCGTACTCTGTTGGTTAATAAACCATATACTTAATCTAGGTTCCAAATGAAATTAATATTTATTATGATAGAAACATCAGTTTTTTCCGAATATTATTGATTATGTAATGTGTTATTTTCTTTTTCTTGACCCTTCTCTGAGCTATTTGAAGAGAAAGAGGCGTTTGTTTTGTGTCACATTTACTCAATTAAAATAGTGAAAATCATATTTTTTTTTATTTTATTTCAATTTATTTATTTATATTAATATTACATACATAAATGTAATGCAATATTATTGAAGCATCGGCTACTAAGGCCATTATAGGTTTTTATACTATTATTAAATTATATACTAATATTATTTATTTTGTTTATATTATATACTATATATTTACATTATATTTGGTTGTATGGGGGTTTGGGGGTATGTAAAGAAAAAAACACTTATGACCTGTGCAGGGATCAAACTCACATTATTTCGATTAATACGCCACACGCCTACCCACTAGGCTACCGAAGCCCCTTTATTTCAATTATTACTAAACCTAAAAAAAGATTACAAAAAAAATGGTTATATTTCTCAAATTGATTATTAGCTTTAAAAATAACAACAAACATTTTTTTTCCGGTAATCTTAATCTATAAGTTTAAAAGTAAGTATGTTTTTGAATATTTATTTAACAATAGAAGTTTTTTTTATACTTTTGTTATTTTTCTTGGAAAGTTATATAAAAACCAAGGTTTTTTCACAAATTTCTGAGTATATAGTTAAAACTTAATCCTAATAAAACAAACTTAACCAACATCCTTACCCACCCCTTTTTTGTTTATGGCTTTTTTTCAAATTGTTAAATATTCGGAAAAAACCAACAAAGAAAAAAATTATTTCTAAAATTAAAATAAAAAATAAATTTTGTTTTTGATATTTATGTGCACTAATAAGTATGTTCTAACCACCAATAACTTCTATTTAATGTTTTATCCTTATCCGGTATATATACGTCAAATTTTATGTTGGCAGAACTCTCGTCATTCGGATTATAATAATACGAATATTATTATATTAACTTATTATAATACTCTCGTATTATCCAAAGAGTTTGAAAGAAGCGAAAATTATATTTATTAAAAGGCCCGGTAAAAACCATCATCACCCAAACAATTACCGACCCATTATCACCTATTTATTACCGAATATCAGTAAAATCTTCGAAATGTTAATTAATAATAAAATCACAACCTTTTAACAATAAGATCCTCACAGAGAAACAACAAGATTCTCCCAGAGAACCAGTTCGGATTTCGTTTCAAACACAGGCGGTTCACGCCATAACCAAACTCACATTAGACATTTGTTGGAATATAAATAGAAAATAAGCAGTTGGGGCTGCTTGGTTGATTTGGAGAAGGAATTCAACAGTATATGAATAGATGGAGTTATTTATAATATCTTCAAATATAGATTTCCTATTAACTTAGTAGAACTAACTGACCAAATGATAAGAGAAAATAAATTCTATGTCTCATTTTTGTTTTTTTTCATTATTAATTTCTATTTACAATGTCCACTAAAAAGTTTACAAAACTAGATTAAATTCTTATGTTTTATTTTTTAAATTTTAAATTGTTTTATTTTTTTCAAATTTTGTTATAAAACTATGGTGAAAATAATAATTATAATTTTTTAATTTCTGTTATAATTAATTACAAAAAATTAATAAAAAACTCAATTTATTTTCTATTCTGTTGAATACAACTTAAAACTAACTTAAAACTAGCTTAATCTATATAAAACCCTAATATTAATGTAAATATTATAAACACTCCTCTAACCACCAATAAATTCTGTTATTGAACATATCTTTTGTAGGGATATGTGTGTCAAACTTTAGACCACTAATGTCAATAATATTTGGATTGTACTGTACTTTAGTGCATGTAGTAGCCCTTCTACTATAATGAAATAGTAGCGGGATATGGCTTTGGTTTTGGATAAAATCTTCTTTATCTAGATAAATGAAATGCCCGGGTGCTATAAAGTTCGATTTTAATGTTTTTTTTTATACTCCACATTATGGTAATATATATGGGATATTAAATCATTTTCAAGAGTATTCATTGTTCTATCAAAATGTTTGCAAATCAATGTCTCATTTTTTTTTTATCTTTTTATTTCATTATTTATTTCTATTTACAATCAGTGATCTATCATTTTTTTTTTTTTTATTAAACTTTTATTACTATTTATTATTCTTTTTTATAGAATCTAGAAAAAAAAGTTTACAATACTAGTTTACACTTATAATATTAAATTTATTAACATGATTTTTTTTTTTTTTTTTATTCAACCAATGAAAATCATAGTTTATTTATTTGTATATTTTTGCATATTTTTAGGAGCAATATTTTTTTAGGTGGATTTTTTAATACATACAACATTTTTATTTATTTATTTATTTATTTATATTAATATTAATAAATAAATAATAAGTCTTATTTATTAATTTATTTATATTAATATTAATAAATAAATAAATAAGATTTGTAGAGTTAAAATTAAGTTGTAGTTAGATTTTGTTTAAATCATATAAGAATATAAAGATAACATAAGTGTTAGATAAATTACAAATACTGATATATTGAAAAGAAACTACCAATAATATTTTTAACCATTTTTGTTAACTATGTATTTTATTTTTGTTTTCTATCATTAGTGTTGACTGTTGAGCATAAATATTGCAAAAACTATTTAGCTTTATTTTTTTTCAAAATAAAGCTAATTGAAAGCAGAAATTAATAAACATAATAGAAATCCACTTCAAAAATTCAAGTAGGTATATCAAATTTTTGATAATAAAAAATTTTGTAATAAAAAATTATTTAATTTGATATATTTATGAGGATTTACTTGAGATTTAATTTTTAATTTATGAGAAAATTTTTTTAAGAATTTTTAGAAAAAAAAATTTAACTTAGATAAATTTAACTTTAATATAGATATTATTTTTTTTTCGATTAAATTTTGATTCAATTTAATTTTAAAAATATTTTTTTGAATATATTAAAAAAAAACTTCCTTAATTTAAAAAAACAAATTCATTTACTATTGTTAGTTACTAATTTATATTTACTTTAAATCTAAAATCATATATCGAAACAATAGTGCCCCATTCGTATATTTGAAATTTAGGTAAAATTTAATTTAGTTTTTTAAATCATGATGAAATGCTGTTTTGTTTAATATTATAACAGATTAACAATAAGTTGTACCTTATTAAAATAGTGTATTTTACTATGCTTTCGAACATAATTGTAATTACATAGAGTTTTATATAATTATTCTTAAAAAAATCTATCGAAACTGTTAGTGTACTTAAATAATTTAATTTCCGCAGTTTGTATTATAAGAATTAAATAACCTTATCTATTTTAAACTGAAAACGAGGAAGAATACAGTTGCCTTTGTCAACTCTTAAATACCCGTACGAACCGTTAGTATGTTCACAGCCTGTCACTCTGCTTACAATATTATTTTTTTAATATTTTAGTATTTTAAAATTATTTGGGTGAATTTTATAATTTCTTGTACTATGGGTTGTACATATATTCAAACTATATGTTTATATGTACATTCTTCAAAAGCAGATTCTAACCTTCCACATAACGATTATCAATCCCAAACTTTTTCAAATATTCTATAGTACCATTTAATACTAAGCGGTAAATGTATATTAAATTTACTTAGTACAAAATAATAAATATAATTTTAAATATTATATTATATTATATTTAAATATTCCATTGACAGAATAATTTCTTATAAGTACAATAAAATACATATATATGTATGTAAATACGGCGCTATATAATATACATCTATACTCTTATCATTCATTCATCAGTGACATATACGATATGTAAATAAACATGATATTATATAAGTATGTATATATATCAATATCATATAAATAAAGTTGTTAACAGGAAGTTGTTAACAGAAATAAGAGTATAATGTTGAAGCTTTAATTTTTGTGTATTACTTCAAAAAAATTTTAACAGGTGTTCAAGTTACAGGTGTTTAAAAATAGGAAATTTTCAGTTTTTGACCCCTTACAGCTCCTAAACGGGGGGTGATACAAAAAATTTCTGAAATGACTCATACTTATTTTCACAGATCTAACTTCTGTCAAAATTTCAAGTTTCCAACTTAAATCGTTTAGAAGATAGAAGGGTTAAAGGATTTTGCAAAATTTGAGTTTCGCATAACGGTAAATTAAGACACCGTATGCCACAAATATATATTTATTGTATATATACTTTTAAAGCTAATAACAGTAGTAATCGTTTGGCGTTTTCAGAATGAAGATATACCTTATGCAACTTATGCTATAACAATTTAAATATAGAGGTTTTTTGAACCTTTGGGGAGTTGTAGCTCCGTAACGGGTGGAGCTACAATAAACAGTTATTAAAAATAAAATTAATATTTTTGTGAGATCTATCAGCAGTTAAAATAGCTCTATTTCAAAAAAAATGTGGGGATCTAAAAGTTAGGTGTTCGAGAGCTACCCTAAGTTTTGGTCGGAACTAAACCAAAAAAAATAGGGAACCTACAAATTGCTCCTGGCATATTTTGTGTAAATTTTAAGCTTTCTTAGTTTTTGAGTTAGCGTGCTGACGGACGGACATGGCTCAAACGTCTTAGAATTTTTTTCTGATCCGATCCATACCTTTGAAGGTATATCTAGCTCGCTTATTTCGAGGTGTTACAAACGGAGGAGTAATTTTATTATACCCGATCCTATCGTACGGGTATAAATAGTAGCATAAAAGGTTTAAGAAACAGTAAAGTCTATAAAAAATTAATCAAAAATAGATAATTAAATATATTTGTCATGGAACCACCTGAATTTTTATCTTGTAATCATTTTTTATTAATTAAATTTTTATATTTTAATTCAGTTTTTATTTTTTGATTAACTCTGTTTTTATTTAATATAAAGTTTTCAATGCATTCAAATATCTCTGAGCTTTAAATAAAAGAAGAAGCTCGAAAAAACTTTAAAGATAAATATTGCATAAATTTTAAAGAATAATGAGGAAGAATACAAATTGCCTTTGTCATCCGTTATTATGTCTATCACTCTATTTATAATATTATCTTTTTAATTTTTGATTATTTTAAAATAATTTGATAAAATATATAAAAGTCATAAAATTTATTTTTATTTTTATAAATAAATTTATTAAATATATTATTAAACATTTACCAAAAATAAAAAAAATATACATAGGTATGTCACGATTATACATATGTATACCAAATAAAAAGTTGATTTCTCCCAATGTGAATTCGAACATACATTCATATGTAGATATTATCACCTAAACAAAACTCTACTAACTTTACTATAAATTAATACTAAACTTGTATTTTATATTTACTACAATGCTACAATGTAGCAAATTTTTATATTATAATATTAATATGTATAATGCATTATGCTATATATTATTATTATATACATATTATTATGTACTAATTATTATATACATATAATTATGTACTAATATTATTATTTACTAACATTGCATTTTTTTTTTTAGATATTCCATTCCTTAATTTTTTTTATAAATAAACAAAATACATACAACCCTATACGCAGCTATATTTATATCTATATTCAGTATTAGTATGTACACATGACACATACACATGACACAATTATATAATTATATATATCTATACATAATACAATACATATTAATAATATGCACATACACTATTATCATAATATAAATGAGAAAGAAGACAGTTGCCATTGTCAACTCTTAGATACCCGCACGAACCGTTAGTATGTTCACAGCCTGTCACTCTGCTTACAATATTATTTTTTTAATATTTTAGTATTTTAAAATTATTTGGGTGAATTTTATAATTTCTTGTACTATGGGTTGTACATATATTCAAACTATATGTTTATATGTACATTCTTCAAAAGCAGATTTTAACCTTCCACATAACGATTATCAATCCAAAACTTTTTCAAATATTCTATAGTACCATTTAATACTAAGCGGTAAATGTATATTAAATTTACTAAGTACAAAATAGTAAATATAATTTTAAATATTATATTATATTAATGCGCACATAGTATATTTATATTGTTATAAGTATATCGCCATACATTGCAATATTTCTTTAAAAATATTTCCATTCGTAGAATAATTTCTTATAAGCACAATAAAATACATATATGTATGTATGTAAATAAGGCGCTATATAATATACATCTATACTCTTATCATTCATTCATCAGTGACATATGCGATATGTAAATAAACATGATATTATATAAGTAACTATATAATACAATATCATATAAATAAAAATTCTTCAAGCAACCGTTATGTTGTTTATTTATTTACAGTTTTTGTACTATGCATTATATCTTTAACAATTTCAAATTATCGAGTAAAACAAAATGCAAAAACTTCGTTAAAGAAATTTGTTAGAAAATTTGAAAAAATCAAGTAACACTTTCGTCAATTATAAAGTAACCCTATATTATTAAAAAAAGTTGTTAACAGAAATAAGAGTATAATGTTGAAGCTTTAATTTTTGTGTATTACTTAAAAAAAAATTTAACAGGTGTTCAAGTTACAGGTGTTTAAAAATAAAAAATTTTCAGTTTTTGACCCCTTACAGCACCTAAACGGGGGGTGATACAAAAAAATTTCTGAAATGACTCATACTTATTTTCAAAGTTCTAACTTCTCTCAAAATTTCAAGTTTCCAACTTAAACCGTTTAGACGATAGAAGGGTTAAAGGATTTGGCAAAATTTGAGTTTCGCATAACGATAAATTAAGTCACCGTATGCCACAAATAAATATTTATTGTATATATACTTTTAAAGCTAATAAAAGCAGTAATCGTTTGCAGTTTTCAAAATGAAGATATACCTTATACAACTTGTGCTGTGATCAATATTCTGTGATCAATTTGTAGGTTTCCAATTTTTTTTTGGTTGAGATCCGACCAAAACTTCGGGTAGCTCTCGAACAACTAATTTTTTGATCTCCAAATTTTTCAAAAGTTTCACATCATTTGAAGTGGAGCCATGAAATTTTAAATGCGAATAGATATCATAAAAAAATTAATTTTATGAATTTTTTTGTAAATTTCGTAATCGTTATGCGAAACTGAATTATTGCGAAATTCTTTAACGCTTCTATTTTCTAAATAGTTTAAGTTAGAAACTTGAAATTTTGAGAGAAGTTATATCTTTGAAAATAAGTATATGAGTCACTTCAGAAAGTATTTTTGCATCCCTCCATTTAGGAGTTGTAAGGGGTTAAAAACTGAAAATTCCTATTTTTAAACACCTGTAACTTTAACACCTGTTAAAATTTTTTTGAAATAATACATACAAATTAAAGCTGCAACATTATACTTTTATTTCTATTAGCAACTTTCTTAATAACATAGCATTACCTTCAAAATTGACGAAAGTGTGACTTGATCAAATTTATGATTTATTCTAGTAAACAGCATTATCAATATATTGGTATTGGTGAATCATACGAGTATGATTTAAAATGTGAAAATTATAAATTGTTTGATTTTGATAAACAAAAATGGGTACCAGAAAGAGAGTGGTCAGATTATCCAACGAAACCGACTGAATCAACAAAATCAACTGAACTAACAAAACCAACTGATCCAACAAATGAACCAAGTGAACCAAATATACCACCCGAACCCACACAGGCTTTAATTGTGTCAACTGAAGCAACCGCAACACCACCAACATTAGATCCTGGTCCAACAAAGCCAATTGAGTCAACAGGACCAACAAGGCCACCTCGGCCAACACCATCTACACCTATACCAACTGCACCGACAAATGAACCTATACCAGAACAAATAAATAAATAGTGTACTTATTATATAAGAGCATATAAGATTTAGAAAATTTTAAAATAAATTAATGACCCTTTTAAAATTTAAATTTTATTATTTTATTAATTAAAAAGTGATTATTTTGAATTTTTAATTAAATAATAAGCTAGTAATATAATGGTAATTTTTAGTTTACTATTTTTCCTTGTGTGATTTGTTTGTTATATAATAATGAAAAATAAGTTTAAGATGAAATAACATAAGTTTGAATTAAATTTAGGTTGCATTGTAGTAAAATATATATAAGTGTTAAAGTATCTAACAAACAATAAAAATGTTGTTTATTTTAATCTAAAAAAGTTTAAAATATAATTAAGCTTTCTCGGTCAAAATATTAAAAAGATAAATGAACTTTTAGAAAAAAAAAAAATTTAAATTTCATGTACTACAACTTCATGCTCTGTTTCGTTATAAATTGTAATTTTTTTAATACATTTACAATTCTTAAAACTTTTACATTCAAAAAGAGAATCATTAAGGCTTTTTTTTTTTTGTGTGTAACAGACTTTCATTATTATTTTTTTATTATTATTATTATTTTAATTTCAATTTTTAAAAACTTAGTAGAGAATTAAAGGAGGATTGTGTTGCGATTTACATAGGGATCTAGAGATTGATAGGGTAAATGAATTAAAAAATGTACCCTATATAACATAAGACCCATTTAGAGGCATATAAATGTAAAAGCACCAAAACTCTATACATTGTGAACATGCCATTAGAAGGCTTAAAAGAAAAGAGCCACTAGATTTAGCGACAAACGCAGATTACCTTCATGAAGATCTGCAACTTCAGCAGATCTATAAGAATTAACGCAAAATTTATGGTTAATCTTTAAAATTTGTTTTAATGTTTTAAAACGAGACTGGTGTTTTTATTGAGTTAAAGTCTCAGATTTTATGTTGTATATATGATTCTCACCATGCTTAATCAAAGAGAGCAAAAAAAATTTGTGTCTGTTTATAAAACTTTTCCACCATTTAAGATAAAACAATAGATAGAATTTTAACCATTGGTATCTCTGTACTTTGTTTTCTCTTAGTTGTTTAAAAGTTTTGTTGTACCTACTTCAAAATACATATCCTCTAATATACATAATAACATTACTTTCTAATTGTTTTTGTGTCATTAAGTTTTATTACGCTAATAATTAATAATATTTAATAATATACAAGATAATTTTTGATTATAAAAAAAAAGTCGTTCATTTTTTTTAATTATTTGAGTTATTTAAAAAATTTTAAATAAGTTTCATATAGATAGGTATCTTTTCCATTTATATTTTTACATTTTCTTTCATATTTAACTAGGATGTTCCGAATATCAGTGGAGTCAAATGAGACATGACCATAAAAAAATCAGTTTTTTTCGCAAAAGCTTTATTGGGTTGAACGAACTTTGGAATTCATTAAGAATTCAAGATTATTATTATATGCAACTAAAATATGTATTATGAACAAAATAATATGTTTTAGGAGCTTTAAAATATATTTATTTTCACTTATAATTGGGATATAAAATCTTTTCCATCACTGTGATTTAAATTAATATAAGAAATATTACTGCAACAATAATTTTAAGAAATATCTAAGCTATTCCATCCATTGAATATCAATCAAAGAAAAACTCCGTTTACAGTGAATTTTATTTTATACATACATAATATGTATATTGCAATTAAATATCAACACTGTTTAATGAACTGAATTTTTTGTACAGACTTAGCAATGACGAATGCGGTATAATTCAGCAGTTGCTACTACGGTGGAATGTAATTTACATTTTTATAAAATATTGGCATTACCACTATTATCTGTTGTAAAAATAAAAAGTACATTCAATTAAATGAAATTGACTCTCAATTTATTTGAAAATAATAATAAATCTTAAAAATTTAACTCCCATTTCGAAAAGCAATAATTGTAGAAGGTAAAACAGTATTTAATGAAAGCATAAGACAATAACGAACATTTGTTATTTTCTAAAGAAAGTCTTGAAAATTTTCTATTTTTAAACAAGAGATAAGGATATCTTTAGCAGTCCATTTAATGAAGTTCTGGTTCTTAAATGTTTAAATCTAAAGGTAAATATATCAAAAAAATTAGCGAAGAACCGTTTAACAAAATAAGAAATTGAATGTTTTGATTGCAAGTGATCGGCTCTGTACGGAATAAAAAAGAAAATGAAACTTAGTACACAAAAAGATTTAAAAGTTAGAGAAACAAATCAATTATTGGAAAGTAAAAAAGTAACAAAAATTATATTTATAGATAGAATTATATATAAGAGAAATAATATAATAACAACTTTTGAAGATTTTAAGTGCAGTGAAACGATAATCATGCTAGCGGAAATAGATCCGTTTCATGTTCCATTGAAGTTCAAGAAGAACGTCGAAAATATATATAGCGTTTGCTTTCTAAATCCCTTAGATATTGTTCTTTTACTATGTTGTAATAATTTTCCATGTATGTCATGTATTTCCATGTAAGCTGAAGCAATTACAAATGACCAAACTATTTATCTTTGCCCATGTTACAGAGAAGCTGTTCAAAATTCCATTCAAGTATTTGTATCAATAAAATAACTCATAAACATATTTTTGTAAATATTGTTTTTTTTTTAATTTTCGAACTTATGTTATTTTCGTTTTTAGTTCGAACTTATACCATTCGATATTTTGTCCGTTAATTTCTTATGTTCTTTAGCACATACATTTTTTTTTTAAAACAGTAAACTTATTGTATAATAACGACTAACGTTTCATCAGTTTGTGGTTTATTTTTTGAAAATAAATATTATGTCGAAATAGTATTTTATTTTGATAAGACAAAACGAATTTATTTTTATTTAGTATTTGTTGTAAATTAATTGAAAAATTTATTTTGAAATTGGTAATTTTAGGCTTTCCATCTGAACTGTTTTTCAAAAATTGGGTTATTATGTATAATAATAATAAAAAATATAACGCTGTTTTTAACAAATGCGTGAAACCACTCACTCTCTCACTTCGTATCAAAAAGATGAAGCACTTCTAGATGTGCTAGAGACTAGCTGCAAAAGGCATTTAATAGAGTTTGGTGTATAACCATCCAGAAAATCTGAAATTGAATCTTTTTGGTTCCAAAGCAGCCCTTTTAGACCTTTATCTGTTGTATGGGGATTTCAATATTTGTACTCGAATGTCTTTATGTGGGGTATCATTAGAAAGATATTGGCGAGCTTAAAAATTTTTGTTTGGGGATTCTGGTTCCAAGATGCTCTGCTTGGATTCAAGCATTTATATCAAAGCTTTTGAATTCAAGATTCAAAAGCTTTGGTATAAAAGCCCTTGATATAAAATCAGCTGTTTAGAATCATATGAGGTATCATTGAAAAGATTTTAGCAAGCTCTTCAACTTGTTATGTGTTATTTTTCACTTTAATGGTACATATTATAGATACCCTATACCTTAAATCTCTGTTGCATTTAAGAATATGTTTCTATCTCTCATGTATTACTGGCTATATTTTAATTTTTCAACATATTAGAAATATTGTCTGAACGTATCCTTACTACAATTTTCCTAAGGATTTAATTTCCTTTCTCAAATTTCATCACACATTTTGTAATTTGTTTCTTTGTTTATAGTGTTCTTTTTTTTTGTTGTTTAAAATTTTTTCCCATTTTAATATTCGATTTTTTATTAAAATTCTTAAATTTTACGATGAATTATGATTAAGTATTGTTTAAATTAATCAATTGTTCAAAAGTCATCTTAATTTTATTTATTTGTTCGTTTTTAGATGTAAATATTATGAAATCATATATCGCTTATATATCCCTTTTAGATAATATGTCTATAATAAAAAAATTTTACTTTTATTTTATCTATGCTAGGATTTTAAATGGCAATTAGAATAATTAACATAGATACTTAGTTTATCGATTAAGTCGAGTGAATACTTATTTTGGTAAGTGTTAGGAATAAGTTTTGCATTATAAAAAGTTTTTTATTTTTTGCGATTATTTTTAAATAAATCTTTCGAATCTGATAGCTTAAATTCTCTTAAGAATAAACTAAACTAGAAAATAAATATCACATAAAAAGGCTAAAAACATTGAAATTTATAAAACAAAAATAATTGGAGATATTATATGTAAATATATTTGTTATAGAACCACTTAAATTTTTATCTTGTAATCATTTTTTATTAATTAAATTTTTTAATTTTAATTTCTGAGTTACTGACTTTATTTTTTGATTAACCGTGTTTTTATTTAATCTAAAATTTTCAATATATTCTATTTGTTGAGTTTTACATAAAAGAAAAAGTTCTAAAAAATTTAAAATCAATTATTGTACGAATTTTAAGGAATAAACATTACTTGAAAATTAAACGAAAGAAAATAAAATGATCGTAAAAGGTAAAAAAATGGAAAAAAAAAAAATAACAAATTAATCGGTTAAAAATTACAAAAGTGAATATTATTTTTATACTAATTCATGGATTATTGAAAAATTTTGTGATATTGAAAGTTTTATTAAAAGAACTAATAAGTGAAATATCAAAATTAAGAAAAACTTTTACCGATATTACAATAATCGGTGTTAATAAACTGATTTAAAAGTTCTAAAAAAATAAATAAAATAAAAATTAAAAATGAAACAAAATATATAATATACCTATGGATATTTTTTGAATTTTATTAATTTTAATACCTTTATAAATTCTTTTCTGACCAGGTTTTATCGTATTTGGAACTTTATTTTCTATAATTATTGCAGCACCCATACAATTTGATTCAGAAATTCCAAAGTGTACAAAGGAAGAATTAAAAATTTTTTGGCCAGATTATTCTAGTAAACAGAATTATTATCAATGTATTGGTATTGGTGAACCATTTCATTTAAAATGTGGAAATAATAAATTGTTTGATTTTGATAAACAAAAATGCGTATCAGAAGGGGAATGGTCAGGTTATCCAACGAAACCGACTGAGTCAACAAAACCAACTGATCCAACAAATCCATCAGAACCAACAAACCCAACTAAAACAACTGATCCAAATGTACCAACTGAAACCACAAAAACACCAACCCCAACTGTTTCAACTGAAGCAACCGCAACACCACCTACATTAAATCCTATTCCAACAAAGCCAACTGAATCAACTGGACCAACTAAGCCACCTCGGCCAACACCACCTACACCTGTGCCAACAGCACCAACAAATGAACCTGTACCAACAGCTGAACCTGTACCAACAGATGGACCTGCTCCAGATGTATACTAAAAAACATTTTTTTTAACAAATAGTATATAAAATATAAAATTTATTTATTATGTAATAAATTTTTATAAGAGCATAATAATAAGTTTTAAAATTTTTAAAACAAATTAATAGGCAATCCCTTTTAAAATTTTTATTTTATTATTTTACTATATACTTAAAAATTGAATATTTTACATTTTTAATTAAATAAATAAGCAAGTAATATAATAATAATATAATTTTCTTTTTTATTTAATTTTATAATTGGAGTTATAATATTTTAAAATTATAATTAAGATTGTCCCGACCTGAATATCAAAAAGAAAAATAAATTTTTTCAAAAGAATGTAAATTTGTTTGTTATTTTAATTTTGATCTATAACCAATACTCTAAATTAACTCATATCCTTATTTTTTAAATTTATTAAATTTAAATAACTTGAACCATTATCCAGTTTTAATAGAGTTTCAGGTTTTTTATATTTTTATCATTTTAATCCAGAATTTAAACATTCAGAATTAGAAAATAACAATCAGGAATACATAAACAAAATGAGATACAAAAGCGAAAAATACATTTTTCGTGTAATAGGTGGGATTTACCCATATTTTAACCCCATTTTTTAAAAATTTCCTTTTTAGCATCTGGTTGTCCGCCTGTTTAAGATGAAACGATGGTGTTTTGACCATGGATAGATCTCATAAATAAAATTGAAATTTTTAACTCAACCACTCAAAAACCCCTAGTTTCGAATGTTTATATCTATATAATTCTGCTTAATATATTTTCAATTTGAAAATATCGAATGATGAACTTAAATACATATTTTTCAATTTTTACCGACAGCATACATGAATGTATAAGGTAGGTATTGTTTTCATACCAAAAATGATTGCAAATATGCACTCCGGTGCTTTGAAGCCTTAAAAAAAATATTTTTAGAGTGATGTCTGACTGTCTGTATGTGTGTGCATGTGCATGTCTGTAGACACGTGTACAGCCTAAACCACCGAAAGATTTTTTTAAAAATTAGAATATTTAAAGTTTTGACGTAAATACCTCAGATTGATAGGGTTTTGGAGCAAGTTGGATAACCACAAATGGTAGTTTACTAGTCTCATTTTTAAGTGTTTTACGAATATCGTAACAGGAAAATATTATGAGAAAAACTAATAAAGATAAAGTTATGATACAAGTAAGAAACAACAACTTCGCCATAGAATATTTTTTGATCCGACTAACTTTAAGTTTTATTTTTTTAATTAAATAACATATTTTATATTAAATTTCATACACATTACAACACGCCATATATAATTATAATTTAGTAGTTTTCAGCCACACATTATGTATTATGACATTCCGCTTAGTTTTTAATACAAGTACATATTTGGATAAGATTTTTCTATTACAAAATCTACATTAATATATAACCTACATAATGTTTAGAATCATGATTTTTTATACTCGTACGATAACACTATCGGGAATAATAAAATTACTCCTTCGTTTGTTACACCTTGAAATAAGTAAGCTAGATATACCTTCAAAGGAATGGATCGGATCAGAATCAAATTATGAGTCAATTAAGCTTTGTCCGCCCGTCAGCACTCTAACTCAAAAACTAAGAAAACTGGAGTATTAAAATTAACACAAAATATTTTTGGATCAATTTGTAGGTTCCCTATTATTTTTTGGTTGAGATCCTACCAAAATTTCGGGTAGCTCTCGAACAACTAACTTTTTGATCTCGACATTAATTTTCATACAAATTTTCCAAAAGTTTCACATCATTTGAAGTATAGCCATGAAATTTTAAATGCGAATAGATATCCTAAAAAAATTAATTTTATGGAACAAGGGGAGGCGTATTTGGGTATATCTGTGGGCACGGGTACAGCCTAAACGACTGAGCGGAATTTTTTGAAATTTTATATTTAAGGTTTTGACGTAAATATCGCGGATTGATAAGCTATTGGAGCAAATCGGACAACCGAAAGAGGTAGTTTACTAGTGTTATTTTTAAGTGTTTTACTAATATTTCGTAACAAGAAAATATTAAGAGAAAAATTATTAAAAAGTTGTTACACAAGTAAAGAGGAACAACTTCGCCATAGAACATTTTTTGATCCAACCAACTTTAATTTTTTTAATTTTTTTTCTAAGCCAAATTTCATGCATATTATAACACGCCATATGAATTCATATGTAAATTTTTTTTTTTTTTACATTTCGCTGCCACATAAATGTGGACATAAATGTCGTAACGACGACGTTATGTCCACATTTTGTGACGTGTGTGGGATTCGAAACCACATTCTCCTGGTGTTTTCAGCGTATTTTATATGCTCTTACCCACTAGGCCATCGAGGCCCCCTAATAATATAATATATTATATGCATATTAATACACATATGCAGTATGCACTTATATTTGTATTTTGTAGTAAATTTATTATCAATTAATATACATTTGCCGCTTAGTATTAAACAGAGCTATACTTCGCCATCCTTTAGCTCACGCGTCCGATTGCAATTAAATTTTACATAACGGTACCCAGTGACGTCACCTATATTTCATAGGACATGACTTTGATCGGCAAGGTCATTTAAAGGTCAACTTGATTATTTTGAAAATTTCCTAACATTTTGTAATATTTTACTTAAACCGTTATATTATTCGTCCACGATAGTAGAAGTGAAGCACCCCCTAATTTTATGAGCTGCTAGGGCTTAAAAATTGAAAATTTGCTATTTTTAAACCCCTATAACTTAAGTACCTGCACATATTTTTCTTTGGCAAGACATACAAATTAAAGCTTCATTAATATATTTTTAAGTGTTTTAACGGCTTCTTTTAATTGTATTGGGTTACGAAGTTACAGCTCCTCAAAATTGCAAAAAAGCCCTATTTTCAGATGTATATATCTCAGGTTCTACGTAGTAGTTTTACAATCTAAAAACGCTAAAAGACCGGACATTTTTTATCCCTATGAAACACTATCAAAATTAAGCAATATTTCGTAATTTACTACTTAAATTTACCGTTATATGAAAACTAAACTTTGCATGATCTTTCTATCTTCATAACTTCGGCGCGCTTTTAGATAGGGACTTGCAATTTTAAGGTAAGAAAGAACTTTTAAAATTAGTATAAGATTCCTCAGAAATTTTTTTGCAGCATCTTCTGTTTAGGAGCTATTAGGGCTTAAAAATTGAAAATTTGCTATTTTTAGATACCTGTACAAATTTTTCTTCGACAAGACATAAAAATTGAAGCTTTAGTAATATATATTTACGAGTGTTAACGGTTTTTCTTAGTTATAAAGCGTTCGAAACTTACAGCCCCTCAAAATAGCAAAAAAGTTTTATTTTCACATTTTTTCTTATGTGAAATTTTCATTTTTTGGTGCAATTCACAACTCTAAACAGTTTGTATGATCTTTTGGAAATATGCTCTTTTAATAACCATTGGTTTACATTGTGTCTTGTTTTTTTAGTTTATGTCACTGTCACATAAATGGGACAAGGAAATTACACAGCTTATCGCATTACACACACAGCTTACGGGTGTGGGTGTAAATATCGTAAGGAGGAATTTTTCTTAAGACGTGCATAGGATTCGAACCTATATATTTTAGGTGTGTGTAGGTGTGTAGGATAGCATATTTTAAACAATAAACTAGTTTAAATTAAATTTTTATATTAATAAGTATATTTAAGACTGATTAAACGTTTTACAATCTCTAAATAATAAAATTTTTTAAATACATACAAAGTTGACAATAAATTTTATACTGCAAGTGTAACTTTGAATGTGATTCATATTATTTAAATATTTCCCTAGTCTGTCTACTTTGTTTCCCTTAATTAGTTAAAATTCTTATGGTACCTATACTTCAAAATACACATAACAACATTATTAGTTTATTCTTTTATGACATTGAATTTAATTATGCTAATAATTGATAATAATTCATAATATGTACATATGTATAAGATAATTTTTGATTAAAAAAAAAATTAATTTATTTTTTTTAAATTGTTTGAATTCTTTACATATTGTTAAGTTTAAAATAACTCATATAAATTTTTGACTCATAGAGAAAATTTTGAGTACTCAATTTGTTCAAGAGAAATAAAATCGAAACATAGAATATACTCAGAGTGTACTCATTAGCAAACTGTATTCAAAACAAAACCATTTGATTCATTTGATTTATACAGTGAGTACACTGAATATTTTTTACTTTGTATATGGGGAGTAGTGGTTAACGTGATAATAATAATATAAGTATTTATATATTATACCAAGGAATAAAAATAATACTTTACATACATTCCATATATAATAAATTCCTTACAAATAATTAACAGAAGATAAATTTGGAAAAAGTAAATAAAAATTAAAACGAGGAAGAATACAGTTGACTTTGTCAACTCTTAGATACCCGTACGAACCGTTAGTATGTTCACAGCCACTCTGCTTACAATATTATTTTTTTAATATTTTAGTATTTTAAAATAATTTGGGTGAATTTTATAATTTCTAGAACTATGGGTTGTACATATATTCAAACTATATGTTTATATGACCATTCTTCAAAAGCAGATTCTAACCTTCCACATAACGATTATCAATCCAAAACTTTTTCAAATATTCTATAGTACCATTTAATACTAAGCGGTAAATGTATATTAAATTTACTAAGTACAAAACAGTAAATATAATTTTAAATATTGTATTATATTATATTTAAATATTCCATTGATAGAATAATTTCTTATAAGTACAATAAAATACATATATGTATGTAAATACTGTGCTATATAATATACTCTTATCATTATACGATATGTAAATAAACACGATATTATATAAGTATGTATATATATCAATATCATATAAATAAAAATTCTTCAAGCAACCGTTATGTTGTTTATTTAATTACATTTTTTTGTACTACGCATTCCTCAACAATTTCAAATTATCGAGTAAAACAAAATGGAAAAAATTCGTTAATGAAATTTGTTAGAAAATTTGAAAAAATCAAGTAACACTTTCGTCAATTATAAAGTAACCCTATATTATTAAAAAAAGTTGTTAACAGAAATAAAAATATAATGTTGGAGCTTTAATTTTTGTGTATTACTTCAAAAAACTTTTAACAGGTGTTCAAGTTACAGGTGTTTAAAAATAGGAAATTTTCAGTTTTTGACCCCTTACAGCTTTTAAACGGGGGGTGATACAAAAAAAATTTCTGAAATGACTCATACTAATTTTCAAAGATCTAACTTTTGTCAAAATTTCAAGTTTCCAACTTTAACCGTTTAGAAGATGGAAGGGTTAAAGAATTTTGCAAAATTTGAGTTTCGCATAACGGTAAATTAAGACACCGTATGCCAAAAATATATATTTATTGTATATAAACTTTTAAAGCTAATGAAAGTAGTAATCGTTTGGCGTTTTCAAAATGAAGATATACCTTATACAACTTGTGCTATAACAATTTGAATATAGAGCTTTTTTGAACCTTTGGGGAGCTGTAGCTCCGTAACGGGTCGGGTTACAAAAAAAGTTAATAAAAATAAAATTAATATTTTTGTGAGATCTATCAGCAGTTAAAATTTCATAGCTCTATTGCAAAAAAAATGTGGAGATCTAAAAGTTAGGTGTTCGAGAGCTACCCTAAGGCTTGGTCCAAACTCAACCAAAAAAAATAGGGAACCTACAAATTACTCCCAAAATATTTTGTGTAAATTTCAAGATTCTAGCTTTCTTAGTTTTTGAGTTAGCGTGCTGACGGACGGACGGACGGACGGACGGACATGGCTCAAAAGTCTTAGAATTTTTTTCTGATCCGATCCATACCTTTGAAGGTATATCTAGCTCGCTTATTTCGAGGTGTTACAAACGGAGGAGTAATTTTATTATACCCGATCCTATCGTACGGGTATAATGAATAATATTTGGAGATAAATATTGTTTTATATTTTATTTTTGATTTTGTTGTTTTCTGTTTTTGTCTTTTAAATCTTTAATACCCCTTTTTCTTGGTAAAAGCATTATTGGTGATAATGAGGAAATTTATAATAACAAAGTATTTTATTACCTATATAGTTATCTAGTTTTAATTTTAAAAGTTCAATTAAAATCTTTTTAATACAATATATACAACAGCATTTAATAAAAATAAGAATATGTACCTTATATTTTTGTAAATTATCGTTTTGATTTTAAAAAATAACGATCAAAAAATATCGATAATAAGGAGCAGTACTCCTTTCACTTAAGTCTTTAAAAATGTTACCTAATCTGTAAGGAGTTCACCGCAAAGAATTATTTTAAGAAGTTGTAAAAAATGAGTATGCGGAAGAGGTAAATGAATCTAATGACAAAAAATTATTCGGCCACGCCTTTACAAATAAATAGTTAAAATATTCACCCATATTCTTGAAGACTTATCATACGAAGAGTATCACTGATGCGATGATTTGTTATTCTGCAAGACTCTAAAGTTATGTTTTCAATTTAACCCGATATTAAATGTCAAAAGTATCGTGTGTGGTGTTTCTGGAAGACTTTTCCTACGAAGCTATAGTCATTTTCTATCACAACAAAATTCTTGTACGATAAATATCACTTTTAAGCAATTCTTAGGAATTAAGTATTTTTTTTTAGTTTTTAGTTTAGTCTAAGTTTAAATAAAGATATAAGTATGGGTAGAGTCGAAGGGAAGTATGTATGTATAATTAAAAATAAATTAGTATTTTAGTGAATGTTGTTTTTGTTTAGTATATTTTACAAATTAAAAAATTGTTTTTTTTTGTTTTATATATTGAACTAGCATCGGAGTACATACATAGTTATAAGTTGCAAGAAGCCCCCGTATCTTGAAAATTAGAAGTCGGACCGACATGATTTAAAACAGATACTCCCTGATTTTGTTGTAGAGTTAAAATATAAAAAAAAAAAAATAAAAAAGTTCGTCTTTAAGCCCGCGCAAAAAAATAGCCCCCAAAAAATAAGGTGCCACTTTTTGGTACATTTCTCTTTTTTATTTTTATTTTTAATTTCTATTATAGAGTCGGAGACTAGGTTTTTTTAATCACATCGGTCTAACTTCTGGTTCGCAAGATACGACGGCTTCTTGCAACTTATGAATATGTACTTTCATTTACTATTTAAAAATCTAACTTATTTTTTTTTAAATAATTTTAGCTGAAGGTTTTTAGCTGAATTTTCATTTGACAGTAAATTACTACCAACATAACAAAAATTTTCATCATGAGTCTTCGAGAATTACATTTTAAACTAGACGTGATGTGATAACACAATTATAGGAGTCGTCATGCAAGTAAGAGAGGTATAATCTCATAAGATTGTATATTCTTTCATCTCTTAATCTTGAGAGGGCATACATTTTATCTTGTTGATTTAACGATTTTTTAGTCATTCTAACTATTGGTGGCACTAAAGGTTGAACAAAAGTATTATCATTTGTTTGGGGAGCCAACGGTTCAATAGGGGTTTTCGTAGCACCCAGCTTAACATCCGAAATTTGTGTTGGTCCTTTAATAAAATTATCATACTTATGAATAGTAGTCGTTTTATTATTAATCATAGAATTAGCATTATTACCATTACTCAAGGAATTATCTGAATATGTGTTAGAAGTGTTAAGTTTTATATCAAATAAAGATGAAATTTTTTGTTTTAATTCTAATGTATTATTGCTGTTATTATCATTATTATTATTACAATTTTTATTATTATTATCATTATTATTATTATTGTTATTATCATTATTATTATTATCGTTATTATTATTATTATCATTATTATTATTATTATTATTATTATTAACGTTGTCATTATCATTATTATTACTGTAATTATTATTAATACTATTAACAACATTAATACAATTATCATCGATATTGTCATTATCATCATTATCTGTATTAATTGGTAATGTGAGAAATTGACTTGAGAAATTTGTGAATTTATTAAATTGGGTAAGTAAACAGTGCTTTTTATAAAGAGGTAGTTTACGTAAAGTAAAATTGTTACTAGATAAAACAGAATCAGTGTTATTGTGTTGTAAGTTTGATAATGTCTGAGTATGTACATTTACTTTATTAGAGGAAGTGGGAAAAGGATTTAAAAGAGGTGACTTTTTCTGTGCTATTTTAAAGTTAATATTTGGAGTGTCTATATTGATCATATTTCGACTACTCGTTTTTGATTTTCAAAACATCAAATCTTTTACGAGATCAAACTTAATACGTATTTGAATTTGATACAAACAAATAGAGTTGAATTTATATTTGTTTACAATTGAGTATAGCTTTTACTGTACGCTTTCTTGATTGAGTGTAGTGATTAGTGAATTACTTGTGTAGTACATAGTATAAATATGTATGTAATATGTATGCACATATATTTATTTATGTAAAATGACTTGACAAAAAAAAATACATATACATATGTGCATACATATGTATGTATATATGTACATATATTAATTTAAGTAAAATGATTTGACTTGGATATTTTCAAAATTAAAATCTTAGGTTTAAAAAAATTTCTCTCAAATATGTTAACGGTTTCTTTCAGTTGTTTAGGGTTCCAGACTTACAGCCCCTCAAAATTGCAAAAAAGCCATATTTTCAGTTGTATATATCTGAGGCTCTGTGTAGTAGTTTTACAATCTAAAAATACTATAAGACTGGAACTTTTCTTACCTATATAAAATAATATCAAAATTATGCAATATTTGTAATTAACTGTTTAAATTTACCGTTATTTGAAAACCATGATTTTCCATTTTGCGTGATAATTCTTTTTTTTTCAACTCCGGTACGATTTTTGATAGGAATTTTAAATTTTGTACGAGGGTGTTTTTACCTGAATCCCTGATTTGCCTAAAATTTGAGATAAATTGGAGTGGTTGTTCGGATACCTACCACACAACTCTCAAAACCGAACAAGCATATTTTCGAAATTAAAAAAGATAGAAACTTCACATTTTGTACTAGGGTGTTGTTTCCTGAACCCCTGATTTGTCCAAAATTTGAGATGAATTGGAGCAGTTGTTCGGGTACCTCCCACACAACTCCCAAAACCGAACAAGCATATCTTCGAAATTAATAAAGATAGAAACTTCAAATTTGATACGAGGGTGCTGTTTCCTGAATCCCTGATTTGCCTAAAATTTGAGATAAATTGGAGTGGTTGTTCGGATACGTACCACACAACTCCCAAAACCGAACAAGCATATCTTCGAAATTAATAAGGATAGAAACTGCAAATTTGATACGAGGGTGTTGTTTCTTGAATACCCGATTTGCCTAAAATTTCAGATGAATTAGAATGGTTGTTTGGGTATCTGCCAAATAACTCCCAAGACCGAACAAGCATATATCTTCGAAATTAATAAAGATAAAACTTAAAATTTGATATAAGAGTGTTCTACCCTGTTCTGACGATGTCTCTAAAATTTGGGATGAATTGAGGTGGTGGTCCGGTTACCTTCACACATTTCCCAAGAGCTAACAAGCTAATCTTCGAATTTAATAAAGATAGAAACCTGAAATTTTTTAAAAAGGTTGTAAAAGCATTTATTTTTTTAGCTTATATTAAATACCTAACTAAAATAACTTATGGATTTTTAATTTAATTTGAATTTTTTAGGTGTAGGGTATGAATAAATCGGTTGCATAGACTTACTGTTACATTTATTTGTTTCATATTTTTTCGAGTTATAGTTTACCAGGAGCCCGGATTTTTCACTTTATAGTTTGCCTCCACAGTTCCATTTTTACTGCTTCTTAAATTTTGTGTCTACCTATTCCAGAAAAAGATTTCAGTTCCGCTTCCTCATTTCTTAAATGTCGAGGTACCCAGTAGAGGGTTACTTAATTATTTGTTCTTAAATGATTTAGTTTGAATAAGCACTTTCAAACTAATTGGGATTTAATAGTTTGCGAATTTAGTGCGTTTATGACTGTGATAGGATGGCTATTTCTCTACATATTTTGAGAAGTGTTGTAAGTTAATATTGAAATATTATTTTTTTATTTATAAAGGCAATCAATAAAAAACATTCACATATAATAGTACAAAATTAATCTAATCATAGGTAATAATTATTGAGTCATAAAGATTTTATTTTATTACCAGATTTTTTAATTCTAAATAAATTTCAAATCTAATTTAATTCTATATAAAATCATACTTGTATATTGAGTTAATTTAATCCACATTATTTCGAATTAAAAATATAATCGTATGTTATGTATTTATTGCAATATATCTTGATAACATTTTAATAAATACTAAAATATTAATTTTGAATTAGTTAGTAATTAGCAGAACTTCAAATTAAATGTTTCGAAAAAAAAATAACGAAAATGCTTAAAGGTAAAGAAAGAGCTTGGAATCTAGAATAAAATAGAAATTAATAAATTAAAAATTTTACAATTAAATTAAAGAATATGGTTTAGTTTAAAGTGAACATTTTAAAACAGTGAATGTATTTAAAGGTTTTATTTCTAACAATATCATTTAATTTCATTTAATTGGCAATTAATTTAGATGTATTTTATTAAACTATTTATGTTACAAAAAAGTAAAAAACTTTGAATTAAATGATTCTTTATTCTTATATAACTCTTTGGAATATTAATTTGTATTTATTTAAAATACTGCCGGATTACCGATTTTAAGATAAACATAATTTTAATTGCTTAGTTGGCATTATTATTATACTTAATGATTTAACATGTAAAAACATTAATTGTTTGTATGATGACTGAAAATTATTTTATTCGCGCGTTATTTTAAAATTTTAATAAACTTTAATGTGTCAATAATAGTACTTTAAATTCCATTTTTCATTTTAAACAGGTTTATTATTTTTAACTGGTTTAGTTTCCATTACTTTTGGGAGGCCCTTTGAGTCTGATTCTGCTCCACCATGCAGAAAAGAAGATTTAAGAACACTTTGGCCTGATAGTACCAGTAAACAGCATTACTATCAATGTCTGGATATCGGTGAACATTATCGTTTAAAATGTGGAAATGATAAATGGTTTGATTTTAATAAACAAAAATGTGTTCCACCAGATCAATGGACACCTCCAATAACAACAGAAGAACCAACTAAACCAACAAGTCCTACATCAACTAAACCAACAACATCACCTACATCAACCGAACCAACAACGAAACCTACTGGGCCTACAACAACACCCACACCAACTCCACCAACTTTACCGTCACGACCCTCTACGACACCTCGACCAAGTCGACCTACACCCTCTACCCCAGTTCCAACTGCTCCAACTGAATCGCCAAAACCAACTAGGCCAACTACACAACCTACAAAGCTTACTCCGGAACCAACTGATCCAACTCAAGCACCAACTGATTCAACTCAAGAACCTACAAAGCCTAGTATGGAACCAACTGATTCAACACAAGAACCTACAGAACCAACACAAGGACTAACAGAGCCAACACAAACACCAACAGAGCCAACACAAACACCAACAGAGACAACTCAAAAACCTACTTATCTAACTCAAGAAACCACAGAGCCTACTGAAGAACCAACTGGTCCAACTCGAGAACCAACAGATCCAACTCAAGAACCCACATATCCAACTCAAGAACCAACAGAACCCACTCAAGAACCAACTTATCCAAGTCAAAAGCCAACAAGTCCTACACAGGATCCTACAGCGCCAACTCGAGAACCGACTGATCCAACAGAGTCAACTCAAGAACCGACTGATCCACCAGAGCCAACTAAAGAACCAACTGAACCAACTGAAGAACCTACAGAGCCAACTCAAGAATCAACTGATCCAACTCAAGACCCAACACATCCAACACAGGAACCTACAGAGCCAACTCAAGAACCGACTGTTCCAACAGAGCCAACTCAAGAACCGACTGATCCACCAGAGCCAACTAAAGAACCAACTGAACCAACTGAAGAACCTACAGAGCCAACTCAAGAACCAACGGATCCAACTGAAGAACCAACTGATCAAACTCAAGATCCAACTGAACCCACTCAAGAACCAACCGAGCCAACTCAAGAATCAACAGAGCCAACTCAAGAACCGACTGTTCCAACAGAGCCAACTAAGGAACCAACTGAATCAACTAAAGAACCTACAGAGCAAACTAAAGAACCAACAAATCCCACTCAAGAACCAACGGATCCAACTGAAGAACCCACAGATCAAACTCAAGAACCAACTGAACCCACTCAAGAACCAACCGAGCCAAATCAAGAATCAACAGATCAAACTAAAGAAACAACTGATCCAACTCAAAAACCAACAGAGCCAACTCAAGATCCAACACAGGAACCTACAGAGCCAACTCAAGAACCGACTGTTCCAACAGAGCCAACTCAAGAACCGACAGATCCACCAGAGCCAACTAAAGAACCAACTGAACCAACTGAAGAACCTACAGAGCCAACTCAAGAACCAACGGATCCAACTGAAGAACCAACTGATCAAACTCAAGAACCAACTGAACCCACTCAAGAACCAACCGAGCCAACTCAAGAATCAACAGAGCCAACTAAGGAACCAACTGAATCAACTAAAGAACCTACAGAGCAAACTAAAGAACCAACAAATCCCACTCAAGAACCAACGGATCCAACTGAAGAACCCACAGATCAAACTCAAGAACCAACTGAACCCACTCAAGAACCAACCGAGCCAAATCAAGAATCAACAGATCAAACTAAAGAAGCAACTGATCCAACTCAAAAACCAACAGAGCCAACTCAAGATCCAACAGATCCAACAGATCCAACACAGGAACCTACAGAGCCAACTGAAGAACCGACTGTTCCAACAGAGCCAACTAAGGAACCAACTGAATCAACTACAGAACCAACAGAAAAAACTAAAGAACCAACAAATCCCACTCAAGAACCAACGGATCCAACTAAAGAACTTACTAATCAAACTGAAGAACCAACTGAACCCACTCAAGAATCAACCGAGCCAACTCAAGAACCAACAGATCAAACTAGAGAAACAACTGATCCAACTCAAAAACCAACAGAGCCAACTCAAGGCCCAACAGGTTCAACACAGGAACCTACAGCGCCAACTCAAGAACCGACTTATCCAACACAGCCAACTCAAGAACCGACTGATCCAC
Source organism: Poecilobothrus nobilitatus (assembly GCA_947095535.1). Classification (NCBI taxonomy): domain Eukaryota; kingdom Metazoa; phylum Arthropoda; class Insecta; order Diptera; family Dolichopodidae; genus Poecilobothrus; species Poecilobothrus nobilitatus. The sequence continues at coordinate 342,344,641 of OX352772.1, forward strand.
CAGAGCCAACTAAAAAGCCAACTGAATCAACTGAAGAACCTACAGAGCCAACTAAGGAAACATCAAATTCAACTCAAAAACCAACAGAGCCAACTCAAGGCCCAACAGGTTCAACACAGGAACCTACAGCGCCAACTCAAGAACCGACTTATCCAACAGAGCCAACTCAAGAACCGACTGACCCACCAGAGCCAACTAAAGAACCAACTGAACCGACTGATGAACCAACTGATCCAACTGAAGACCCAACAGATCCAACACAAGAACCTTCAGAGCCAACCCAGGAACCAACAGATCCAAGTCAAGAGCAAACGGAGCCAACTAAGGAACTAACTGATCCAACTGAACCTACAGAGCGAACTAAGGAACCAACAAATCCCACTCAAGAACCAACTGATCCAACACAGGAACCTACAGAGCAAACTCGAGAACCGACTGATCCAACAGAACCAACAGAGCCAACAACTGTAAAATCTACAGAGCAAACTAAAGAACCAACAAATCCAACACAAGAGCAAACGGAACCAACTAAAGAACCAACTGAACCAACTCAAAAACCAACAGAGCCTACTGAAGAACCTACAAAGCAAACTAAAGAACCAACTGATCCTACTCAAGAACCATCGGAGCCAACTAAAGAACCAACTGATCCTACTCAAGACCCAACAGATCCAACTCAGGATCCTACAGATCCAACTCAAGAACCAACTGATCCAACTCAAAAACCAACAGATACCACTAAAGACTCAACAGATCCAACTCAAGATCCTACAGAGCTTACTACAGAACATATACCAAAAGCACTAAAATCTAAAGAGGGGAACAGAAAAAATTTTTTACTAACAAAGATCAAAAAACCAATTTTAAATTTGTCAAAGTGAGGTGTAGAGTATATAAAATCTTTCCAAAATGAGTATTTTTATTTACATCAGTTAAGCGCTTAATAAGTTAATTGTGTAAATTGTGGAATTTATGTTTGAATATTTTCATTATGTTAAAATTTCAAGAATAAATCACAAATTAAATTATTATGTATTTTTGTAACTTATTTAAGTGGTACCTGGGATAGTACGGTAAAATTTCAATAAAAACAAAAAAATGTTTCTAAAACAAATTTCATAAAAATTTATCACAGTAATTTTTAAATTCATCAGTATCTCCTGCCATATTTACAATTCATTTAAAAAAAATATTTTAAAAATATCGCCATAATAAGTATCGATTATAATTTATAATAACTATTAATAGATATATACGGTTTGACGATCGATTGGTGATGACGTATACGTGTAATGTTTAAGAGCATTACCATTGATCAAACTATTTAGTAATCTATAATATGCCATCTTACCATAAAGTAAAAAATTAAAATTCTGTAAAATTAATACTAAATATAACATTTTTGACATTACCGTAATACTTTGATTCGACAATCAACCATGTTGCACAAAGTTTAACTTGAATCTTTTTAAATATTTAGACAGGATAACGAAAATAAATAACAATAGTTAATCTTTCTTTTCAGACTAACAAATAATTTCGTTTTGTTATCAATGATATTTGAGGAACAAAATTTAAAAAGCGATAGTAAAGCATTCTAGAAGTGAAATTATTTTTAAATCAAATTTACGTTAAATTTTTTTTGTAAAAAAAAATTGTGAGGAAACAAGAGACACTTTCTCTAATGTATTTTATGGATTTCTAAAAATAAAAATATGTAGATAATTATCAATTTTCAAAGTTTAATAACCAGTAAAGTTTATTATATATATAATTTACTATGTCTTGGCTCAAAATTTCAGCATTATACTGAAATAAATTCTTTTTTAAAAATATTTTTTTGATAAGATTTATCTATGGTTAATTTTAACGCCTTCCTGAATTTTTTAAACAGATAAAGCAATTGAGGATAAAACAGGATTTTTTTATGTGTAGGTAGCTGATTTTGCAATTGCGTGGCTTACACATATATGTAAAATTGTAAAGGTTTTAAGAAAATTTTTTTAAATATATATGTGGGTAGTTATTCATATATGAACAATAAAGGCCGACAATTTATGATATCAATAACTGATCATTTAAAAGTTGACCTCTCTTTATATCCGTATTATAGGATCGGGTATAATAAAATTACTCCTCCGCTTGTAACACCTCGAAATAAGCGAGCTAGATATACCTTCAAAGGTATGGATCGGGTCAGAAAAATATTCTAAGACGATTAGCCATGTCCGTCCGTCCGTCCGTCCGTCAGCCCGCTAACTCAAAAACTAAGAAAGCTAGAATCTTGAAATTTACACAAAATATTCTGGGAGTAATTTATAGGTTTCCTGTTTTTTTGGTTGAGTTTGGACCAAAACTTAGAGTAGCTTTCGAACACCTAACTTTTAGATCCCAACATTTTTTTTGAAATAGAGCTATGAAATTTTAACCGCTGATCCGCTGATAGATCTCACAAAAATATTAATTTTATTTTTAATAACTTTTTTTTGTAGCCCCACCCGTTACGGAGCTACAGCTCCCCAAAACTTCAAAAAAGCTCTATATTTAAATTGTTATAGCACAAGTTGTATAAGGTATATCTTCATTTTGAAAACGCCAAACGATTACTACTTTTATTAGCTTTAAAAGTATATATACAATAAATATATATTTGTGGCATACGGTGTCTTAATTTACCATTATGCGAAACTCAAATTTTGCAAAATCCTTTAACCCTTCTATCTTCTAAACGGTTTAAATTGGAAACTTGAATTTTGATAGAAGTTAGATCTGAAAATAAGTATGAGTCATTTCAGAAATTTTTTTTGTATCACCCCCCGTTTAGGAGCTGTAAGGGGTCAAAAACTGAAAATTTCCTATTTTTAAACACCTGTAACTTGAACATCTGTTAAAATTTTTTTGAAGTGATACACAAAAATTAAAGCTTCAACATTATACTCTTATTTCTGTTAACAACTTTTTTTAATAATATAGGGTTTCACCACTTTATAATTGACGAAAGTGTTACTTGATTTTTTCAAATTTTCTAACAAATTTTTTTAACGAATTTTTTGCATTTTGTTTTACTCGATAATTTGAAATTTTTGAGGATATAATGCGTAGTACAAAAGAATGTAAATAAATAAACAACATAACGGTTGCTTGAAGCATTTTTATTTATATGATATTGATATATATACATACTTATATAATATCATGTTTTTTTACATATCGTATATGTCACTAGTGAATCAATGATTAGAGTATAGATGTATATTATATAGCGCCGTATTTACATACATATATGTATTTTATTGTACTTATAAGAAATTATTCTGCCAATGGAATATTTAAATATAATATAATATAATATTTAAAATTATATTTACTATTTTGTACTAAGTAAATTTAATATACATTTACCGCTTAGTATTAAATGGTACTATAGAATATTTGAAAAAATTTTGGATTGATAATCATTATGTGGAAGGTTAGAATCTACTTTTGAAGAATGTACATATAAACATATAGTTTGAATATATGTACAACCTATAGTTCTAGAAATTATAAAATTCACCCAAATTATTTTAAAATACTAAAATAGGTATTAAAAAAATAATATTGTAAGCAGAGTGACAGGCTGTGAACATACTAACGGTTCGTACGGCTATCTAAGAGTTGACAATGGCAAATGTATTCTTTCTCGTTTTTTTAATCTAATCAAAATAATCTTTAAAAATTTAATTAATTTTATTTTACTCATTTGATATATCACATAATTTAACCATATATTTTTAAAGTGGTTTATATCAATTTATTTTTAAATCGGAATTATTGGAAAATTTATGTTAGGATTTTATTTTTAAAAATTTATAAATTAGTAACAAAATTCATTTTAGAAGAATTGTTTCAAAAGTGGTTTTTTTTCTTATTTTCTTCGAAAGACATATTTGAAACAAATAAATGTAACAATAAGTTGATGTAACCGACTTATTAATACCCTACACCTGAATAATTCGAATTAAATTAAAAATCCATAAGTTTTTTGACAGCTGCTTGAACTTCTTGCCTTTTCCGTCTTATTTAACTCTAATTTCAGGAACGTAAAAGGAGCATCCTCTTGGGATATGCTTGACATCCTTGTAAAAAAATTCAAGTTTCTATCTTTATTAATTTCGAAGATATGCTTGTTAGTCCTTGGGAGGCGTGTGTCAGGTACCCGAATTGCCACTCCAATTCATCAAATCCATCTCAGGGACATAAGGAAAACATGCCAGAACACCATTGCACTAAATTTAAAGGTTTTACTTTTGTTGGTTTTGGAGATATGCTAGTTTGCGCATGTGCTCGTCCGGAAATTCCAAAATACGAACCCATGGTTCAAATTGTTTCAAATATCAGTTTCCAATTGCACAGAAAAGGAAACATAATAGAACACCCTTGTACTAAAAATAAAGGTTCTATATCTTTTGTTGGTTGTGGAAATATACTCGTTTGCTCTGGGGCTCTCTCAAATCCTCTCAAATTTCAGAGACCTAAATCAAACATGAAAGAACACCACTCTGCCAAATTTAAAGGTTATATTTTTGTTGGTTTTGGAGATAATCTCATTTGCTCGGGGGCTCGTTCGGAAGCTTCCAAAATTCAAAACCATGGACCAAATCCTCTTCAATTTCAGAGACATAAATCCAACGGGAAGGAACATCATTGTAAAAAATTTAAAGGTTCTATCTTTGTTGGTTTTGGAGATAATCTCGTTTGCTCCGGAATGATTCGGTAGCTTCCAGAATCCGAACCCATGGACCGATTTTGTCCAGATTCTAACTTAGCCTTCCTTTCGTAATTAGTAACCTACTATATAAATTTCATCTTTTACGTTCCTGAAATTCGAGTTGAATAAGGCAGAAAAGGGAAGAAGTTCAAGCAGCTGCCAAAAAACTTATGGATTTTTAATTTACTTCGAATTATTCAGGTCTAGGGTATTAATTAGTCGGTTACATCGACTTACTGTTACATTTACTTGTTTTTTTAATGGTTATTCACAACTTTACAATTATTCTTCTAGCAGATATACTCGTACAATAAATTGTTGTTTTAATGTTGATTCTATAACCAAATAAAAAAAAATTTTTTAGAGACCTCGGTGACCTAGTGGGTACGTATGAAGTATACGTTGCATTGTAAATACCGAGGGAGTGTGAGTTCGAATATATGCCACACACGTCGTAAAAATAAATCCACCCTACGACATTTGCCGCTACGCCTGAAAAGAAAAGACTGTGTAATTTCCTTGTCACATTTATGTAGCAGGGGAATATACTAAAAAAAAAGATAGATAGAACAGGAAGGAAGAATGGTATAAATCCAACGGACTAAATTTAAAAATCAAATGTATAATATAAAAGATACTGATCAATAGACAATAAGAAAAAATGTACCACAAATGCAATAGAGTACAGAGCAGCAGGTAGTAAAATATTTGTAGTAGGCCTGCATTAAAAAGAAAAAAGTTCTCTCACTTGGCTGCATCTTTGTAAGATACAGTCAAACGATTCAACCAATAATTGTAAAACAAAATTGTGATAGGACTAAAATTTAATTTAATAATATTTAAAATTTACAAAACTGAAGTTAAACCACTTTTAAAATAAAAATAAAATTATTATTGAGTTTAATAATTAAATTTATTTATTTATATCAATAAAATATAAGTTTTTTGAAAATCTTAATCTTGAATACAATTTTTTTGAAAACATAAGGACTCAAAAAAAATATAATTATTATTATTAGGTATGTTAATTTTTTGGCAAAATTAACTGGAAGCACTTGAAAATGAATGACTAGATTTTAAAGTTTTCTAAGTGTATTGATTTTACCATTTTATTTTATTATGTTTTTTTTTTATAAACCGTCTGTTGTTTACGGGATAGTATAAATACAGGAAGTTTTAAAAAAATTATTTCATATGAATAAAAATTTAATAAAATGAAAGGTACAGTGAATTGGTTGGAAAAAAACGTTTTTTCTTTTTAATTTTTTAAAACTATATAATTTAAAAATTTAAAATAAAGAATAAAAATATTAAAAATATTTTCAGTTATATTTTTGATTACATTTTTAATTGGATTGACAATGGTGAAATGTTTGGCTTTACCTGATATCACCGAATGTACTAAAGGAAAGATTCATCTTCTTTGGCCAGATTTAACAAGTAAAGAACATTATTTTCAATGCCTTGAAGGAGATTTCCGAGCACATAAATTAAAATGTGGAAGTGAGAAATGGTTTGATTTTAATAAACAAATATGTGTTAAGAAAGAGGAATGGACTCCACCTCCTCCAGAAACTCAGTAATATTTCGAATAAAAAAAGAATTATAAAAAATCAAAAATGTATATGAAATTTTAATAAAGAATATAAATAAAATAAATTATTTTAAATATTAAGATAATAAAATAAATTTTAGTATAAGTCTATTGTCAAAAGAATTAATTTGGGCACAACCGGTGTACAATTTTTCAAATTAAATTGTCTATTTTAATGGTTTGGCTTATCATTTAATTATACACGTTGAAACAATTGGAGAAGATATAACAAACATTTACACTAAATAAATCATTTTGTAAATTTTAATTTTTAAAATCTTAATAAATTAATATATGACGGATCAAAAATATCAAACCTAAAGAATCGAATGAAATATTGTCAGCTTCATTTTATAAAAGAATATCGAATTTACTTATAATTTACATACAGTATCACTCATTCGCTATTAACTATTCGCCTTGTATCTGATTGGAAACCATTATTGAACCTTCTGAATACCATATAATTAATTGAGTCAGAAAAACAATCATGTTGGCTCGATGGAATTAGAGAATGTGAAATCATTTTTTAAAAAAGGACATAATGCTAGTTATATTAACCCAATATTGTGTCAGTTTGAATGGTTGTTAATTCAGAAGGATGTAAAAAAATTGTTTGAAACGGCCCTTCAGTTCCTCTAAAAATTAAAATTTTACAGAAATTTAAATAATAATAGTTTTGGTACTCGAAAAGTTATGCAAAGAAATCGTAGAAAAAATTGGCAGTTAAATTGTGTAAATACTTTTAATTAAAATTTACTATTTTATTTTTGTTTTTATAAATTATTTTATTATTATTATAAAAACTTTTTTTTATTTTTTATTTTAAAAAATTATTAATTAATTCAATAAAAAAAACTTTTAAATTTGAAAAGTATTAGTTTTAATTATTTTTGGAATCATTTCAATTGGTGTTAAAAAGTTGATGTCCATATTTAAAAAGTTGAATAAAATTCAAAATAAGCATTTTAGATTTCTGAAAACTGAAAACAAATTACATTATTTTGTTCTTACTTAATTGCTCGTGTCGATCAGGTAGTTTTCGGGTTTAATCATGTACTTATTTTAGACCCTCACATGAAAGAGTTACTATTTTTTTTTTTTGGTTTATTCCCTTGCAACATAAATGTGACAAGGAAATTACGCAGCCTTTCCTTTTCAAACGTGGCTGTAGTATAAGTGTCGTAAAGGGGGAATTATTCTTACGACGTGTGTGGGATTTGAACAGAGATTTCCTCAGTGTTTATACAGCGTATTTTACCCTATCTTATCCACTAGGCCACCAAGGCTCCAAGTTTTACTATAGTTTATTAATTTTTATTAATGAGCTAGATAAATGTAAGTATTTTTTATGGTGTAGTGGTTGTTTTCGGCTGGAAAATCAGCATTTGACCAACTTGAAATTTTAAGTTTAATTACAAATACTTCGAAAATTGGTACTTTATCTTTTACTTCTTTTTTATACCTGTCGTATGAACATATGTTCAAGGGTATAATAAATGTGCCATTACGTTTGTGACACCTTGAGCAAGTCGAACTAGATATAGTGTCAAAGGTATGGATCGGCTTAGAATCGAATTCTGAGTCGATTAAGCCATGTAAGTTCGTCGTTCTGTTCGGCCGCACGGTAACTCAAAAAATAAAGAATCCAGGAGGCTGACATTTTTTTTACGTCACCTTTGCAAAATTGTTAGCTTAAATCCAGCATTTCCAGCAGCCGGCCTCGAGTAACTGTCATACAACTTCTCTTTTTAAATGAGAATAATTCAGCGCCTATTGAAGCTAGGTTTTTGAAATTTAGTGAATTTTATTGAAGTTTCGAGTTGCATGCCAACAACTTTAATAAACTTTGGTTGGTCTAGAACAGTCCGCTCAAGCTAATTGCACCTCTTGGAATTTAATAAAGCTAGGCGTCTGAAATCTTACAAAAGATGATCAAGTTTTATGGCAATAACTTCTGTAAAATTTGGTTGTGCTGCTACAATAGGTTCGGGTATCTGCCCTACAACTTATCTTTTTAAATGAAAAAAACTCAATGTGTATTCAGTCGAGATATCCGAAATTTCGTGAAAAGATGTCCAGTTGTATACTAACAACTTTTGTAAAATTTGGTTAAGCTAAAGATGATGAAGTTTTAGGGCAATAACTTCTGTAAAATTTGGTTGTGCTAGTGCAACAGGTCCGGTTAGCTGTCATAGAACTTTAAAATGTACATAAATATCTCGGTACTTTATATCAGTACTAAAACATCTGAAATTTTGTAAAAGATTATCAAGTTTTATGAAAACAGCATATATTACGTTCATACGGGTAACACAGTCTACTCTACATCGTCTACTCTACTTCACTCTTTCTCGTTTTTTTTTGAAATTTATTCCCCTTCCATATAAAGGTGAGAAGGTAATTATATTGCCTTACTTTTTCAGGTGTGTTTTTAAATTTCGTAAGTGAAAATCATTCTTACGACCTGGGATTCATAGCAACGCTTCTTCGGTGCTCACAAGGTATTTCATAATTTTCTTCTTTAACTTGAAAACGACTTCTATTAGAAAAATGGATTAACCCATTTTAAAAAGGGTAAGCAAATGATATTTATTTTAGAGTTTTGAAAATTTCCCTCTATTCAATCCTTATATTCCTTAATGACGAATAAAAATAACTGTATAACTTATGAATAAACTGTATAACTTTATTGGTTTATTCCATTTTATAACTAAAGTATAATTATAATTTCTCAAAATGCATATTTTTAGAAAATAATAGATAAGTATAAAAATTTGTCAGAATGTTCTATAATATGGTTCTATAGGTATGTTCAGAAGATATGATATAAAAATCAAAATGTAAAATTAAACTTTGATAAGCTATTTGACCTCCTTAATTGCGTCATTGCAAACTATCGTTGTAGCAAAATATCTTTATTTCTGTCCAAGTATGTTTGTGCAAAATTTTGAAAAGGATTGAAAGCGTGGGCTAAACTAACGTTTAACTAACTTAACAAAATTTACAATCAATTGAATGAAATTGTTATTATATCAATAATAAATTGGCTGATCTGGTTAGGTTATATATATATTTTTTAAAAATTTTTTTCGTTTTTTTTTTATTGCTCTATAGGTTTATGTCAACCAGGAATGTATTAACCATTTGTTACATTACACAATATTTCTAATATTCCAGAGACGTAAAATGGAAAAAAACCCTCTATTTTAAAAATCAATTTTCTATAGGCCAAATAAATAGATCTTAAAGAAAAAAACAATTCAATATCTGATAAATTCTAAAGAATTTTTTTTTTTTTAGTTTTTAAATTATTATTTTATTTAAGCATTGACTACTTAAGTTTTGAAGAGGTTGTTATTATCACCATAATATGTAGTTTATTTCTAGCATAAAATTGTAATACTAGATAGAATAGAAAAATAATTTAATTTCTAGTAACAAAAAATAATAATTGTCTTTTTTTGATTAAAATCGTAAAATTTAATATTAAAAAAATATTATATTGATAATATTTTAATTAGCTCTTATGCTTTGATATGAATTTTTTTTTTTTTTAATTATTTGAATTTATTAACCAATTCAATCAATATGAAGTGAAGGTATTAAAATAACTTCAAATTTAATTTTTTTTTCTGTCTATTTTGATAAGAATTATCAGTAGGAATTTTAATACATTTTGAATATATAAAAATAATTTTTTTTTTAAATTTAAATTAAATTTCTATGAATCATTCAATCATATATAAAGTAAAAGAAAAGGTAATTTTTTTTTTTCGAAATTCTTATGCTTCATTATCAATATCCCTAACATTATATTATGCGTATTTGAGATATTTTATTGCAAAATAAATAAATTGGGACAATGGCCAACATTATTATGAACATTTGCTCTTCGTACTGAGTTTTTTTTTTAAATTATAACCTGAACATTTTATAACACTATACATATAATAAGGTTTTCAATAATGAAATAATTAAATGATTTTCTTTAAGTGCTTTTATTTAGCATATTTTGTTCTGTATTTTGTAAATCAAATTTAACTTACTTCTCATTATTCTATAACTATTATGTTTCATTTTGTCCGTCCGACCTTCAGTTTGTATGTTTTCAACACCGTTAAAGCTGAAGCAATGAAATTTTAATCATAGATAAGTTTCATAAAAAAATGAATGTTGCGTGGAATAACTTTTTAATTATTTTTTTATAGACCCAACCATTAAGGTTTATTTTTAATATTTTTAGAATTCTAAAAAGCAAAATGACAGTAAATCAATTTCTTTCGTTTATAAGTTTATAAATCAATATCAAAATTATACAGTTTTTTTTTTCCAATTTAGTATTTAAATTTGGGTATGTTTTACTTTAGGTACATTGTCCGATTGCTTTAAAATTTGACATAACGGCACCTAGTTACGTCACCTAAAAGTCTTATTATCTTAGAATTAAAATTTTATTTGATCAAAATCTTATTTTTTCAGAGTTATTACTCCTTTTCCAGAATATTTTTATACCAAAAATTATTTTTTTGTTACCAAAATTTTCCGTTTGAACTGCAGTATCTTAGAAATGGTAGCTCTGATGATAAAACAAGATATTTATTAAATACAATAGTAGGCCTCCACATTGATGTAAAAAATTGATTTCTGTATACTATCGTAAACGAAAATATAATGGTTTAAGTAAAAGACTACAAAATGTTAGGAAAATTTCAAAATAATCAATTTGACCTTTAAGTAACCTTTGCGCCAAAAGTTTTGTTCTATGAAATATAGGTGATGTCACTAGGTACCGTTATGTAAAATTTCAAGGCAATCGCACAATTTACCTAAAGTAAAGTATTTCTTTAACTTTACTATTACGTAAAAATAAAATTTCCCTGAGTTCAATATTGTAAAAAAACCGTAAAATTTTTACAATGTATTAAGTTCCATAATGTTTGTCAATGTATGTATGACGTTCCAATTTGTATAAAATAAGTTTTTAAAACGCAAAAAAACCTGTTTCGTGCCTTCAAAAAAATTTGTTTATAATAGAGTTTTTTCTGGCATTTTTGTTTTAAATTTGTGTATAAAAAGTCAAAGTTTGATGTTAGTTCTGAAAATGTGGTAATACAAAATTTTAATAAAAAGATGATAGATTTATGTCAAAAACAAAATAACAATAACATCAACAAATGCGTTACGAAATGTAAAAAAAAATTTTGTATTTATTTTACAATGTATTGCTATTGTTTCAAATTTTAAATTTAAATGGGGTTTAAAAGCGGTTTAAAAACTTTTTTTTTACAATACGGAACTCGCTCTAAGATTTTGCATCTTTTGAAAAAAATTGAACGAATGAATTAACGGATCTGAACCATATCAATGCTGAACTCCTCACTCTTAGCTAAAGAACTACGTTTTTAGTTTAAACTCAATCGGTCGGTCAAAGCGTGTATATATGATCATGGAAAGACGAAAATTTCTTTAAAAATATAGTAACGTCGGAACGGGTTAACGAGTTTTTGTTCCATTAAATTGAAGTTGCATTAAATTGAATTTGTCAATTTTGTTTTTTAAAATCATTAAAGTACCCTGAAAAATTGAACAGGGGTCTCAGTGGTCTAGTGGGTAAGAGCGTACAAAATACGCTGTAAACCCCTAGGTAGTGTGGGATCGAATCCCACACACGTCGTAAGAGTTATTCCCCCTTACGACATTTACAGCCACGCCTGAACAGGAAAGGCTATGTAATTTCCTGTTCACATTTATGTGGTAGAAAAATGCACTAAAAAAAAAAAAATTCAACACGATTAGGATATAATTTTGGTTTTGACAGGTTGGCCTATCGGAATGGGTTAACGAATTCGAATTATATTAATCTAACGAACTCCTTCGGCGAACAGTGTAATGGAAGAAATCGGTAGAATCATAGAATAAATTGGTGGTACGATATAAATAGGACAACGAAAAAATGACATCCTCCGGGTTAAAAGGAATATTTCTACAAAATTTGCTTTCCATTGAATACACAGAATTGTAATGCATAAATAACAAACAAACAGACAAAAACGCTTTCTATTTCATATTAACAAAGGTTTAAAATCCCATACCTACTTCTATGGGCTTACAATACAATTTGTTTTTGTTTTTTTTATTTTATACGGTTATTGTGTTTTTCTTTTAATATTTTTTTTATTTAATTTGATTTAAAATAGGTGTTACCTTTTTGTGTTTCATTAAATATTAAATAGTTATACGATATAAAATTACATATTATATCATTTCCGTCATAATTTTTTAATTAATTAATAAATTCCTTAATATTTAATTATTTGGTCTATTTATTTATTTGCCCGAAATCCAATTAACTCTGATCGCAATGATTAATTGTGATTTTCAAGAATAAAATGCGGTTCATACTTTAATAATATAAACTTAATTAATTTGTGTGAAGTACTATTTGTTTTTGAAGTGGTTTTGCGGTAACTTAAGTGCTTTATTATGAAATTTATATATATAGGACCTATTATATTTAAAGTTATTATCTTACAGATAATCTTTCAAATAATTTTTGTATAAATAGTTAATGTTATAAACTTTTATATTTAGTTACTACTTAATAATATTTTTAGTATTAGATCGAATTTTTGGCACCAATCTAATTATGAAATGTAATGATAATAAGTTATTTTAATGAAATTATTAAAAAATAAAATAAAAAAAAATATATTTAAAATTTTATTAAAATTTTCTTTTTAGTTATTTTTATATTTGCAACCTTGCAGCTTTTTATTTTCGTTGTAAGTGGAAAAAAACCAAGATGTAGAGAAGAAGATTTAGAATTCCTTTGGCCAGATGATGAAAGTGTATTTCATTATTATCAGTGTATTGATATTGGAGAATCAATTCATATAAAATGTTCATACGGTACATGGTTTGATTTTTATAAACAAGGATGTGTTCTTAAAGAAGATTGGAAGCCTACAACAACATCTACAACACCAGGACCAAATCCAACACCAGGACCAAATCCAACACCAGGACCAAATCCAACACCAGGACCAAATCCAACTCCAGGACCAAATCCAACTCCAGGACCAAATCCAACACCAGGACCAAATCCAACACCAGGACCAAATCCAACACCAGGACCAAAACCAACACCTCCGCAACCACCAACACCTGAACCAAATCCAACACCTCCGCAACCACCAACAACTTCGAAAGCAACAACAACAACACCCGGACCAAATCCAACATCTCCGCAATCATCAACATTACCAACTGGATCCCACCCACCACTCCCACCAACACGAACAACAAGTTTAGTTCCACAACCACCTACTCCAATACCAACTGCTCCGCATTCTGTGTTCAAAAATTAAGATTCTTAAATTAAATTTAATAACAACTTACCCAATTATCTTCATTTTCTCTTTTATCAGTTAGATATTGCTGCAACCTTGGTCCTAAGCCATTTGGTGATGAAAATTGTTTTATTATAGCTTTGGTCCGTTCAAGTTGTTGTTTTGTAGTAATAGGCTCCAAAATACGAACATATTCACTTAATGTTTGATCTAATGTAGGTACTGGAACCTTCGGTAATGTCTAAAAAAAATTAAAAAAAAACATATTTAACATATTTAAAAAAAAAAAATACAATTAAATATATTTTATTTCATAAATTGCAGTGCCAAGTATTTTGTATTATCGAAAAAAAAATTTTTTTATACTTTTGAGTATACATTTAATAAATCATTAACTTTAAAAAGATTTGTAATTGTATTTTTATTTTATTTTTTTATAGTTTTAATTCAAAATGAATTCGATTTATTAATTTTATTTTTATACAGTCTATAGATTCTATGATTTATTCTATGATTTATTCTATGATTTAAAATATGAAAAAGAAATTTGCAGTTGTTAGGGAATTACAATTAATAGTTACAAATAGTTTCTTTGTCAATTTAATTTACTTTAATTATATACGTGAAATTTGCAATTCTTTAGAATGATGAGAACTTAGAAGGGATTTAATTAAGTTTAACAATATTTCATTGGACAAACCAAATTAAATAAAAGCATTAACAGAAAACCCTATGCTATTAACGTTACTCTATGATTCAAGCAATAATATTTTATTTGATATTTTTAAAAATATGTATCCAGCCATTGGTGTAGTGGTTAAGACACCGGCCTTTCATACGAAAGGTCTCGGGTTCAAACCCCGGCTGGGTCATATAGATTAATAAAAAATAATATAGATTTTTCTTATAATATATAATTAGTAGAATATAATTAAATTAAAAATAAGTATATATGTCCTATAAATTAATATCATATTGTAATATAATAAAGTATATATATAAAATATAATAAAATATGTAATAATAAACCATAATTCTTTTATAAGATAATAGATGGCGTAGAAATAAAAAAGAAACGTCTTTCTTGTACAATAGCTACAGCCGAGTAATCAACGGCTTAGTGAAATTAATAATTTATGAAACTGAAACTTAGTCAAATATGAATAATAAATGACTTAGTGGATGCACTATACTCCTCATAAGGAATGGCAAGGAAAAAAAAAAAATACATAAAACTATAAACTGAATTCCACAAATAGAGTTCAAATTGGAAAAAAAATATTTTTAATTCAAACGCTGTTAGAATGCGAAAAGTCAATGTTTCTTTAACATTATTATAGAATAAAACTAGAGAATATGAAAACTATTATTACAAAAATTATCATCCAAATCATATAATTAAATTTTTATATCAATGCTTTAAATTTTTTTCCCCTTACTCCTCTTGGGAGTAAAGGACTTCCAAACTTCCATCTCACGTGATTTCGGGGTGATGTTGTCCCAGGAGATGCTACATTTAGCCATTTCTGGATGAATTGTTCTGCAACATGTGATGTTGGGACGGCCGCGTCTTCTAGTACCTTGAGGGTTAACTTTAACGCCATACGTGTTATACTTTCGTTTGACTTTCTAAGCGTGTGTCTTCCTAAGCGTGTGGTTCTTCGTCGGTTGGTATCCAGAGTCCTTCGTTGGGTATTGTGTTCGGCCAGAATATGCGTCAGGATACTGAGACACTTATTTACGAAAAACTGCAGCTTGTGGGTTAGGTAGCTGTTGGTTACAAGCCAGGTTTCAGAACGGCCATATGTCAGAACGGTTTTCACGCATGCCCGGAATATTCTTAGTTTAATTTTTCTGGATATCAGTGAATTCCTTCATCTCCATCTCTTTTATTGTATCGAAAGCCTTCTTGAAGTCGATGAAGATTATGTATAATGGTGTTATGCAATCGACTGCTCGACTATTATTCGGAGGGTGTTAGCTTGATCAACGCAACTCCTGTGCGGACGAAAGCCAGCTTGTTCATCCCGAATCGTCTTTTCAAGTTTAGCCTGTATTCTGCCTTGTGTTATTCCTGATAGGATCTTGCATATAAGGTTGAGCAGTGTGATCCCTCTCCAGTTGTCGCAGTATGTTAGGTCACCTTTTTTAGAAGTTTCACAATTAAGCCCTTTTTCCATGCCATTGACGCTCTTTCTTCTGCCCAGAATGATGTAATGTGCGGCTGAAGTAGTTGAGCTATTGTTTGAGCATCGACTTGTAGCAATTTGGCTGGTATACCATCAATTCCTACAGCTTTGTTTCTTTTGAGATTTTTGATGACCTCATTTATCTCACTTATGTTTGGTGGTTCTATGTAGATTCTCAAGTTGCTGTTTCTACTATGGGGTTCATTGTTTGTATATTCGTTAATTGTCTGTTGATTATTGCTGCTTCGAAGTACTGTTTCCATCTTGTAGTTTGGGGTTATATCGCCATCTTGTTATTTGTTGATATATCGCCATTTGTATCTCTGATTGGTTGAGCTGTGTTGCCTTTACGATTTGTGAGTTGGTTTATTAATCGGTGCAATTCACGCATGTTGTTCTGGTTGGCGTGTTGTTCAGCTTGGGACGCTATCATGTCGAAGAATTTTCTTTTGTCTTTTCTGGCAGTTATCTTGACCTGCTTCGCTAGGTTTCTATATTGTTCTTTTCCTGTATCGGTATTGGTCAGCTGTTTCAGGAATCTTCTCTTATTTATGAGTTCCTAAGTTTTGTCTGATATCCATGTTTTCCTTTCTAGCTGTACGAACCCAATTGTTTTTTCAGCAGCTTCTTGTAGTAAACCCATAATGTTGTTCCATGTGTGATTTTGATCTGCTGGTAATAATTCGTGAAGTGTGGAGGCAAAGTTGTTTGCGTTCTGGCCATTTGGAGTTTGCTGGTATTGAAGTATTTGCGCTTATTGTTATAAGGCTTCTTTCCATATAATTTGATCTTGAAATCCCCTGTGAGCAATTCGTGGTCGCTGACTATATCTGCTCCTCTTGTGTTTCTCACATCTGTGATAGAGTTCATCCATGTTCCGCTGACGCAAATGTGGTCAATTTGGTTTCTAAAGCGACCAATGGGAGATATCCAAGTGTATTTATGGATGCTCTTGTGAGGGAATATGGTGCCACAGATGACAAGCCCGAAGGTTTGACACAACTCGATCAATCTGTATTCATTATTGTTCTTAACCCCTAGCCTTGTTTTCCCATAACATTTCGTAAATCGGTATTATCAGAGCCTACTTTCGCTTTTAGATCATCCCATTAGTAAAACTGTGGCCTTCTTCTGAATTCCCTGCAGCTGGATGTTAGTTGTGTAAAGAATTCTTTCTTCTTTTCTGGTTTTGCTTCTTCGGTTGGCGCGTAACATTGTATAATGGTAATATGACGTATTTTGCTGCGAAATCGGGCTAGGATAATCCGGGCACCCACCGGTTTCCAGCTATCCATGGTGTTCTTTATTTGTTTCCCGATTAAGATACCTACTCCACTTTCTCCTCCTGTATCTTTCCTGCTGAATAACACGATGTTCCTGTTGATAGTGGTAATTTAATAGTGCTAATTTCTAGGATGTTGATCTTATAAGATGTCATTTCTTTTTCGTTTTGGGCAAGCCTCGATGCTTCACGAAGAATTCGGACGTTCCATTGTCCTATTCGTATCATTGTTTTCCTGCTGTAGGAAGAATGTCATTTGGTTTTATTCTCTGACATTAATGCGTTTTTTCCCATGTATATATTTCTATATTAACCTTATCCATGGTGTTTTTGACAGCTCTATAATCCATCTATCTGTCTGACGTCAATGTTTTTTCCCGTCAGATGTCGTCGTGTTTTTTCATAACCTTGTCAGTTAGGGTACGGTGTACATGACACGTATGACACCTTTATTTGACACATGAACATGTTAATATAGGTTAGTATTTATTTTATTCTAATATTTGTTATTAGTTTATAAAGTATTTATTTCAGAAACATTATATATAGGCTTTTTAATAGGTAATTTATTTTATATTGTTATATTGTAGAGTATTTATATATTGCGTAAATATTTTTTATTATTATAATTATCTATCCAGCCGGGAATCGAACCTGAGATCCCTCATTCCATTACGAGTGAGAAGCTGTGTCTTAACCACTACATAATTGGCTAGATAAAATGCTTTAAATACTTATATATAAATTTTTAAGAAAATGATCTGTGAATTAAAAAAAATTAATATAAAAAATCAGCTGTCTCCATCACAGGACCGACCGCCACTACACAAAAAGTACAATGCCAAAATTTATAGATTTTTTACATAATAATTTATATCAAAGCAAAATAACTTCTAATAATTTAATAACATTTTGTTTTATTCAATAAAAATAATTATATGCAATGAAATCGTAAAAATATATGTACATTCATTCATACATCCATTTATTATTATTATTATTGTAATGTAGATATATGATTTTTTTTTCATTCAAAAAATAATATTAAAAGTAAACGAGGAAGAGTGCAGTAGAGTAGACTGTGTCAACTCTGGGATACCCGTATGAACGTAATATATCCTGTTTCTATAAAACTTGATCATCTTTTAAAAACATTCAGAGTTTTAGTACCGAACTACAGAGATATATTTATGTAAATTGTGGAGTTGTATGATAGCTACCCGAATCTATTGCGCGTAGCTTCATTAAGTTCCAAGAAATGCAAAAAGCCTGAACCGGCTGCTTTAGACCATTCAAATTTTACAAAAGTTTTTGGCATGCAACTCGACACTTTTTCACTAAATTTCAGATAGCTAGCTTCAATAGACACTGAGTTATTTTCATTTAAAAAGAGAAGTTGTATGGCAACTATCCGAACCTGTCATATCATCACAACAAAATTTTACAGAAGTTGTTGCCATAAAACTCGATCATCATTTGCAAAATTTCAGATACCTAGATTGAATAGACACTGGGTTATTTCCATTTAAAGAAAGAAGTTGTATGGCAGCTACTCGAACCCGGCGGCCGAAAATGCTGGAGTTAAATAGCAAAACTAACAATTTTGTAAAAGTGACGTAAAAAAAATTGCAGCCTCCTAACTCCTTTATTTTTTGAGTTATCGTGCGGACGGACACTGAGTTCTTTCATTTAAAAAGAGATTTTGTATGGCAGCTACCCGAACCCGTCACACCACCACAACCAAATTTTGCAGAAGTTGTTGCCATAAAACTTGATCATCATTTGCAAAATTTCAGATACCTAGATTGAACAGACACTGGGTTATTTCTATTTAAAGAAAGAAGTTGTATGGCAGCTACTCGAACCCGGCGGCCGAAAATGCTGGAGTTAAATAGCAAAACTAACAATTTTGCAAGAGTGATGTAAAAAAAATTTAAGCCTCCTAGCTCCTTTATTTTTTGAGTTATCGTGCGGACGGACACTGAGTTCTTTTCATTTAAAAAGAGATTTTGTATGGCAGCTACCCGAACCCGTCGCACCACCACAACCAAATTTTGTAGAAGTTGTTGCCATAAAACTTGATCATCATTCGCAAAATTTCAGATACCTAGATTGAACAGACACTGGGTTATTTCTATTTAAAGAAAGAAGTTGTATGGCAGCTACCCGAACCCGGGGACAGAAAATGCTGGAGTTAAATAGCAAAACTAACAATTTTACAAAAGTGACGTAAAAAAATTTTCAGCCTCCTAGCTCCTCTATTTTTTGAGTTATCGTGCGGACGGACACTGAGTTCTTTTCATTTAAAAAGAGATTTTGTATGGCAGCTACCCGAACCCGTCGCACCAGCACAACCAAATTTTGTAGAAGTTGTTGCCATAAAACTTGATCATCATTTGCAAAATTTCAGACGCCTAGCTTCATTAGGTTCCAAGAGGTGCAAGAAGTCTGAACCGGCTACTCTAGACCAACCAAATTTTACAAAAGTTGTTGGCATGTAACTCGACACCTCTTTACTAAATTTCAGATTCCTAGCTTCAATAAACACTGAGTTATTCTCATTTAACCGGATAAGTTGTATGGCAGCTACCCGAACTCGCCGCACCACCACAACCAAATTTTACAAAAGTTGTTGCCATAAAACTTGATCATCATTTGCAAAATTTCAGGCGCCTAGCTTCATTAGGTTCCAAGAGGTGCAAGAAGTCTGAACCGGCTGCTCTAGACCAACCAAATTTTACAAAAGTTGTTGGCATGTAACTCGACACCTCTTTACTAAATTTCAGATTCCTAGCTTCAATAAACACTGAGTTATTCTCATTTAAACGGAGAAGTTGTATGGCAGCTACCCGAACCCGCTGCACCAGCACAACCAAATTTTACAGAAGTTGTTGCCATAAAACTTGATCATCATTTGCAAAATTTCAGAAACCTAGCTTGAATAGATACTGAGTTATTTCTATATAAAGATAGAAGTTGTATGGCAGCTACTCGAACCCGCCGACCGAAAATGTTGGATTTAAATAGCAAAACTAACAATTTTGCAAAAGTGACGTAAAAAAAATTTCAGCCCCCTAGCTCCTTTATTTTTTGAGTTATCGTGCGGACGGACGGACGGACGGACGTACATGGCTTAATCGACTCAGAATTCGATTCTGAGCCGATCCATACCTTTGACACTATATCTAGCTCGACTCCTTTAAGGTGTCACAAACGTAATGGCAAATTTATTATACCCTTGAACATAGTTCATACGGGTATAAAAATAATAAAAACTGTAAACAAATACAAAACAAACATAAGATTAATATTAAATCTGCTAACAAAAATTTTACCGTTTTAATTTTATGTCATCAACAAATGAATAATATGCATTGGCATAGATATAAGTACATACATATGTATGTATAAAAATTTTTAGAGATATAAAAAAAAAAGAAAAAAAAATTGTTCATATAAATTCATATGGAGTGTTACGTATGAAATTTAGACTTAGAAAAAAAATTGAATAAAAGTTAAAGTTAGTCGGATCAAAAAATGTTCTATGGCAAAGTTGTTCCTCTTTACTTGTGTAACAACTTTTTCTTAATAATTTTTCTCACAAAAGTTTTCTATTATGAAATATTCGTAAAAAACTTAAAAAGCATACTAGTAAACTACCACTTGCGGTTGTCCGATTTCCCCCAAAAGCTTATCAATCTGAGAGATTTACGTCAAAACCTTAAATATGAAATTTCAAAAAATTCCGCTCAGTCGTTTAAGCTGTACACGTGCCCACAGACATAGTCACACACGCACCCACACACACACACACACACACACAGACGGACATCATGCTGAAAATTTTTTTACAGCCTTCTCCACACCGGAGTAGTGCATTTTTGCGAAAATCTCGGGTACAAATTTTTAGTATGAAAACACTACCTACCTTATACATTAATATATGCGGTCGGAAAAAGAACAATAAAAATATTAATTTTTTGTACTATTTTTCTCTTTTTGATTTTTCAAAATAATTTTTGTTTTATGTATTTATGATTATGATTCTTTTACAATTTACAGCAGGAGTAGTTAATTTTGGTTATTTTTAAAAAAAATACTTATCGAATGGCGTTTTCAGATTGAAAAAGTATTAAGCGGAACATGAAATATACGCGTTTAAAAATAGGGCTTTATCAAAGTTTGAGGGGCCGTAGTTCTGTGTAGTTCTGGGGCTGTGTAATGGATGGGGCTACATGAAAAAGTTGTTCCACAAAATTAATTTTTTTATAAGACCTACCCATGGTTAATATTTTTTTTTCTCTATCTTTAACGGTGTAGAAGTTTTGTAAACAGACGGACGGACGGACGGACAGAGTGAAATTAATAGGCACATTTTTCCAAATCTTTTTGGAAATGTGCTAAAAATTGCAAAACTAAACATAAATATGTTAGAGTGGGAGCATATCAAAATCTCGCGAATTAAAATCTCGCGTCTCATAATCTTGTGCTTTTATAAATCTCGTTTTTTAATCTTTTTTTTCGTATTTCTATGTTGAAAACAAAAAAATTTCCACAGTTTTATTTAGGTACTAAATAAACCCGGCGTAGCATACACCAGTCTGGTAATCTAGAAATAATATAAGCTTTTTATAACTTTGGCTCATTTTGTCACTTAACTTTTTATGAAATAAAAAGAAATATCTTTTTGTTCTAATATAGTTTTTATTTATCATAAAAACGTTTTTAGAGAACTATATTCCCTTCATCAGTAACTTAACTTTTTGCAATAAGAATAAGAATAAATTTAAATAAACGTAAAAACGTAGATAACAACACTAACAAAAATTTTGTAGTAAGGGTTTGGGTGCGAAAGCTCTCTGTTCCAACAACAATAATCTTCGTTTCATAAAAATGTCTAAATTCGTATAAAATTCACTATTTTTTAAGTGAAATGCCAAAATTGAATACTTTTGTATGCGTGGTTTTCAAAATGAATTATTTTTCATATGGAAATGTGGAAATTTAATTTCTTTTAATGAAATTGGTATGTGTGCGCATACTGAAAGTATTAATATGTAGTTGGATCAAAATCAGAGTATTCCCCTTTTCATATATGTGTGTCTATGCGAGATTTTGAAATTTCTGGATTTTGTTTTTCGGAATTTTTTAATTTTGGAATTTTGATTTTCAGGATTTTGAGTTTGATATATTTTAAATTTTTTTTATTCTTTTTTTCTGTTATGTGCAGTATTAGTTTTGCTATGAAAAATGTTATTGTTGCAAACGTTTACGGCTTTTATAGATATTTGAGAGCTGGTTACAAAATTAGCATTTTATTAATAACGAAATATGTATACGGAAAATCTAAATTACATAATTATATGTATATTTAAAAAATATAATTTCGGAAGATTTTAGAATTGTATATAAAATAAGGATTTTAATAATTTATGTAGCGGAGATTTGGGGGCGGCAGCCTCCTCCATTTTAAATGTTTTGTTGTTGAAATAAGTAGTAAAAAATATGAAATTGAAATAAAATAAAAAGTGTATTTGGGCTTGATTTTGAGACACTAGATTTTGAAATACGAGATTACTTCTTATCTTTTTTTCTTAAATTGAGTGATGCGTATTTCCAAATAACTAAAGTTTTTTCGAACACATCAAAGAAAAATAAATGTATTAATTATGCTTAAGCTTATTTCCAAATTTTGGAATTCACCAGATAATAAATAACTTTGTACATTGTGTGTTTGACTCAGTATGTCGATAATTAAATTTACAAGCAGCTAAAGTTAAAATGATTAATTAAAATTTCTAATTTAGTAACATTACACGATCTTTGCTTTCCAGCTGTGGCTGTAAATGTCGTAAGGGCAAATTATTATTATGATGTGGGTGGGATCCGAACTTATACACCTTCATCTTACTCGAGGTTCTATCGAGATTCCAATAATGAAATAGTTTTCTATGTTTATTCAACCTTTTTTTAAATTTTTATGGAATTTTCTTAAATTTGTAGTCTGTAGTTTAACTATAAGTGGCAAAGATTCTAATAATAACAATCATTTCTTTGTAAAACATTAAAAATTACTTGTAACAAGGACAAAATGTCTTATATAACTAACAAAAAGAAAATTTTAACAAGGCAGAATGTAAACTAATAGTTTTTAAAGGCGCAGATTTCCAACAGACACAATATAAACTGTTTAGAACTGTAACTTGCATTTAAATTTGAAAATTTCTTAAAATTTCATACAATAAGAAAAATGTGAAAAATGAAGAGACACTTTAATCAATCAAAGGGATTTCTACATAATTAAAAAAAACCATTAACACAATATGTAAATGTCTATCTTTAAAGGTATAGAAGTTTTGTAAATAGACGGACGGACGAATGGACTGAGTCAAACTAATAGGCAAAAGTTTTTAGAAATGTGCTTTAAAAAACTGAAAACACTTTCGTCGGTTTATTGTTTTTATAATAATGTTCCCAATTATAATTTTTTGTTTTCATTATTTTTTGAGTAATCATACTTCGACGTAAATACTTTCGTTAAATTTCAAAAAAAATATTGTAATGAACAAAGACCAATCACTAAACCAGACACTAAATAAATTCGGTTTTTGCAATTTCCATTTGTTTTCTCTATTCAAATTTTAAAATATATAGATATGTATGTATGTAGGAAAAATGAGATAAGGGGTAGCGAAATAATAAAATAAAATGAAACATTTTATTCTGTTATCTTTTGTTATTATGAACAGTGAAAATTTAAATATTTCTTGAAAATAAAAGAAAAAGTAGCTACTCTCATCAAAGTTAACATAGATTGAAATAAAACGGGAAATTGAGTTGAGTTGAGTAATTTCAACAGGGAGGGGAAGCATAAAAAAGTGTCTAAAATGTAAAAAGTAAGATATAAGGTACATAGGTATAATAATTGTTTTTTTTTAATTTTCTTCTCCCCCAGCCCAATTCTAATTGGTATAACAGTCAAGTGCACACTAAAAACGTTTTTTTTGACATTTTTTTTTGTTTTTATTTTTACTTTGCTATATTTAACGTTTTATATCCCTAGGGAATATCTCCCAGGATACAAAAAAGAAAAAGTATATAAAAGCAAAATAAAATAAAAAGGGTCGAAATAGGATCAGTCGTTATAAGTGTTTGTTCTTTTATATTATAGTATTTGTTTTTATTTTTATTTTACTTAATAAAGTTTATTTTTTAAATAAAATATTTGATTTTGTTTAGCTGTTGTCTTATCATATTGAATTTTTGTTTTTACACAATTTATACAAAAATTATCACTTAATCTGTAAAGCAGTAAGCTAACTATTGTTGGCGTTTAACTAGAAATGATGGTTAAAAAAACAAACTCATCAAATTCGTTACATAATCAATAAAAAATTACTTTAACCGTAGTTTGTATTGATTGTGTAATTATTTATATTATAAACTGTAGATTTTAGATTGCAATAATTAATTTTTTCTTTCATTACTATTTTTAAAATTAGTACCTATATTATGTATTTAAAAAATCTTAAAATTAGTCTATTTTATGTATGTATTTAAAAAATCTTAACCTAAATTGTATTTTATAAGTGAGATTATATAAATTAAGCAAATTAAGCCTTAACATTCATTTTTTGCTTTTTTAATGGCCGCCTTACAGGTTATGACAAATGTAAACAAAAGTTAGTTTGTATGAACTTCTTTACATCATTTAATATCATAGATGAGAATTTTTTTTCTTGGTTATTAAAAATTTAAATAAAATAATTTCCAATTACATAATTTCTAATTGGAAAAAAACTTGAAAAACAAAACATTAAGTTGGCTTTAATTAAGTGCTCTAAACGTCAAATCAAAAATAGGTGGTAGAAAACAATAAAAATTTATATGATCAATAACTGTCAAAATTAATTAAAAGAAATTAACTATAAACTATAACTATAACTATATAGAAATTATCTATAAACGATGAAAATTATTTATATACATATAGTCCGAAAAAACGTATTAAAAGATAAAGAAATATTTGTTAGTTTGGTTATGTATAATTTTTTTAACGGTTCAATTTTTATAGCTCTTTTAAAATGGTATATATTGGATTTTATAAAAATTTATGGTAATCAAAAATGTTATTCTAAAAATGATAATAAAACATATTTGAATATACTTATAATACCTACCTACATATAAAAAATATAAATTTATACCTATTCTTATTTATTTTTTGAGTTTTTCATTTTTTGTTTTATTTATGCCAAATATTTGCATTTACATTTATTTATTTATTGTGTTTATTTCCCCCCTCCATTAACTTTGAGTATTTCGTATATCTCATGGGAACATCATTCTATTTTAGCATTTTATCTATACATACATACATATGTATATGTATTATGTTATATACAGCATATAAGCGTACGCGAATACAGTGGTTAATTTCTAAAATGAAAAGAATCGGGACGCATGAAAAATTTGATTTTTCATATTTTTTCCAATTTCTATACATATTTAAATTTTAAATACGAATTACACAATAGTTACGGCGACATAGCAAATTTCCCATGGGACTTTTGACTCATATAGTAACGAGTCAAAGTCAAAAATCTCAATTAGAATTATGACATGTTGCCGTTTTATACAAAATAAAAAGATGGAAAAAAAAATTAAAACAAACTCATAATTTCTTCAGGATAAAGCACTCCTTCTTTAGCACTCCAATATCTTCATTAATTGTTCAGGCTCTAGAGAATTCTAGTTAAGCCAAATACAAAGACATGTTTTTGGATAATAATGGAAGTTAGTTTATTTTAGTTGACTCGCAAATTTTAGAACAATGAAATTCATAACGGAAAATAATCGCAAAAATGCATTACCTAATTTATAAAAAAACGAGAAAGAATACAGTTGCCTTTGTCAACTCTTAGATACCCGTACGAACTGTTAGTATGTTCACAGCCTGTCACTCTGCTTACAATATTATTTTTTAAATATTTTAGTATTTAAAATAATTTGGGTGAATTTTATAATTTCTAGAACTTATGGGTTGTACATATATTCAAACTATATGTTTATATATTCTTCAAAAGCAGATTCTAACCTTCCACATAACGATTATCAATCCAAAACTTTTTCAAATATTCAATAGTACCATTTAATACTGAGCGGTAAATGAATATTAAATTACAAAATAGTAAACATAAATATAATTTTAAATACTATATTATATTAATGCGCACATAGTATATTTATATTGTTATTAGCATATCGCCATACATTGCAATATGTCTTTAAAAATATTTCCAATGTATTCATAGAATAATTTCTTATAAGTACAATAAAATACATATATGTATGTAAATACGGCGCAATATAATATATGTACATCTATACTCTTATCATTCATTCATCAGTGACATATACGATATGTAAATAAACATGATATTATATAAGTATGTATGTATATCAATATCCTATAAATAAAAATTCTTCAAGCAACCGTTATGTTGTTTATTTATTTACATTTTTTTGTACTACGCATCCTCAACAATTTCAAATTATCGAGTAAAACAAAATGCAAAAAATTCGTTAAAGAAATTTGTTAGAAAATTTGGAAAAATCAAGTGAAAGTGTTACAATTATAAAGTAACCCTATATTATTAAAAAAAGTTGTTAACAGAAATAAGAGTATAATGTTGAAGCTTTAATTTTTATGTATTACTTCAAAAAAAATTTAACAGGTGTTCAAATTACAGGTGTTTAAAAATAGGAAATTTTTAGTTTTTGACCGCTTACAGCTCCTAAACGGGAGGTGATACAAAAAAAATTTCTGAAATGACTTATACTTATTTTCAAAGAACTAACTTCTGTCAATTTCAATTTCAAGTTTCCAATTTAAACAGTTTAGAAGATAGAAGGGGTAAAGGATTTTGCAATAATTCAGTTTCGCATAACGGTAAATTAAGACACTGTATAGCACAAGTATATATTTATTATATACCTGTTTGTAAAGCTCATAATAGCATCTATCGTTTGGAATTTTCTGGTTGAAGATATACTTTATAGAGCTTGTGTTATAACAATTTAAATATAGAGATTTTTCGAACTTTGGTGGGCTGTAGCTCCTTAACGGGTGGGCCTAGAGAAAAATTCATATTAACATAAAATTAATATTTTTATGATGTCTATCAGCAGTTAATGGCTCATGGCTCTATTTCAAAAAAATTGTGGAGATCTAAAAGTTAGTTGTTCGGGAGCTACCCGAAGTTTTGGTCGGAACTCAATAGGGAACCTACAAATTGCTTCCAGAATATTTTGTGTAAATTTCAAGATTCTAGCTTTCTTAGTTTTTGAGTTAGCGTGCTGACGGACGGACAGACATGGTTTAATCGACTCAGAATTTGATTCTGATCCGATTCATACCTTTGAAGGTATATCTAGCTCGCTTATTTCGAGGAGTTACAAACGGAGGAGTAATTTTATTATACCCGATACTATCGTACGGGTATAAAAAAATTAACTTAAAAAAGAACTGTTTCGTACGAAAAATTATAAATTAACCTCTGAATCTACACATATATATGTATATATTTATATGTAAATATTTGTATTTAATTTTAAAATTACCTGTTTTTTTTGTAGTTTTTTTTTCAATTTAGAAAGGAACGAAGCATGAAAATACATTCATTTTAAACAGATCATATAAATGTGAAGCATTTACTTTTGAAATAATTTTTTAAAACAATTTTTTATAATTTCTAATGAGATTAGATTTTTTTTGATAAAATTTTAAATGAAAAAGGAAGGAATTAAAATCTCAAATAGGAGGAAAATAAAATTCCATAAGTTTTTCATAATTTTATTTTAAATTGATGATTTATTTTTATCTCTATTTTGACTCGGAAGTATGCATACATAGGTATATAGAAAATGTTATTGTTGTTGGATTTTATTTATTTCTATAGCAATTTAAAATTAAGATTTTAAGATTAGATACACAACAGCTCACAGGGTAACCATTGTCCTCTTCTATACGATGGTCTAATAATTGCTATCATAAATCGAATCGTATAATTTTTCCGTAATTGAGATTTCTCACTCCGGAGAACTTTTTCTAGTATCTCTCTTCCATGGTTATTCTTTCTAATTCCAAAACTGACCATTGTGAAAGAAGGTGTAAATATTAAATTAGCTTCACTATTTTATCTTTTATTGTTTTAGAATTTCATCTTGATGTTTGTTCAAAATATTGAAATAGAAATGATAAAAGAGTAATTAATAAATATTCTGAATTGAAGCAAAGTTACGTTAAAGTGGTTGATTAATAAATCATAAATATATAACAACCTCTTTATACCCGTATGAACTATGTTCAAGGGTATAATAAATTTGCCATTACGTTTGTGACACCTTAAAGGAGCCGAGCTAGATATAGTGTCAAAGGTATGGATCGGCTCAGAATCGAATTCTGAGTCGATTAAGCCATGTACGTCCGTCCGTCCGCACGATAACTCAAAAAATAATGGAGCTAGGAGGCTGAAATTTTTTTTACGTCACTTTTGCAAAATTGTTAGTTTTGCTATTTAACTCCAGCATTTTCGGCCGCCGGTTCGAGTAGCTGCCATACAACTTCTTTCTTTAAATGGAAATAATCCAGTGTCTATCCAATCTAGGTATCTCAAATTTTGCGAATGATAATCCAGTTTTATGGCAATAACTTCTGTAAAATTTGGTTGTGATCATATGACAGGTTCGGGTAGTTGCCATACAACTTCTCTTTTTAAATGAAAATAACTCAGTGTCTATTGAATCTAGCTATCTGAAATTTAGTGAAAAAGTGTCGAGTTGCAAGCCAAAAACTTTTGTAAAATTTGATTGATCTAATGCAGACGGTTTAGGCTTCTTGCATTTCTTGGAACTTAATGAAGCTAGGCGCAATAGATTCGGGTAGCTGTCATACAACTCCACAATTTACATAAATATATCTCTGTAGTTCGGTTCTAAAACATCTGAATGTTTTTAAAAGATGATCAAGTTTTATAATAGGATATATTACGTTCATACGGGTATCCCAGAGTTGACACAGTCTACTCTACTGCACTCTTCCTCGTTTTATTTTCATTTTAAGTTTAATTCATCTTTAATTTAATATTATTTGTCTATTTACAGTATATTTTATTTTCTATTACTAAATTTTTCTTTGTAATTGATTCATTTTGTTACAAATTTTTAAATGTAAATTCTTTAGAAAGGACAATTGTTTTTTGGAATCTATTAGTAACTTTACTAAGGTCGCTATTAACACCGAGACAGTATGCGTTTGAATCTCAAATACGTCATAAGAATAATTTCCCCTTATGACATTTAAAGCTATACTTGGAAAGGAAAGACTGTTTAAATTTCCTTGTCACAGTTATGTAGCAGAGGAACAAACTTAAAAAAAAAATATTAATAAATGATTTATTTTAACTTTAAAGAAACTCAGGGGTAAAATCTTAAATTTTAATTATAAACTAACAATTAAAATATTTAAATAAATTTTGTGTTAAAAAAAATTGTAAAATATCTCTATTTGTAATTTGCTCTACCTTTAATATATTATTATCTAAATCGGTTAATACTCAATATTGATATTTTATAAAATTCATTTTTAACTTACAGTAGGAAATCCATATTCGTCATTTTCTTGTGAGTCCGTAGTTGAAAGCCATTTTTTTGGTATCGAGAGTATTGAGTCTCTCCATCCTGTAAAGAATAAATAAACGTGTAGTTGTATAATTCATTAAAAAAAAATATTAAAAATTATTAACTGAAAAAAGGTAAAAAATACAAACAACTTTTATATTATTTAATTCAAATTTTAAAATTTAAAAATTTCTCAGCACGAATTTTTTGTTTATTTATTTATGTATTTTTTTTTTTTTTTTTAATAATTTGATCTTGTATCATTCCCCTTTTTTGATAAGTTTGACGTAAATTTTAAATATGTATAATATAATAATATTTCGACCCTTTTTATTTTCTTTGAAGGTATAAACTAATACTATACAATATAAATATAAAATAATAATGTCCTTTTCACTCCAGGTGGGTTGACGCTGATTTTGACAATAGTAATATTAGAAAAAAATTTCAATTTTCTATGGAAATTGAAGAAAAGCTGGAATATATATTATGTTTGTACTTATACAGTCGATCAAAGGGAATTCTTTTATTTAAAGGTGTGTAAAAAAATATTCATTAAATTTTTAATTAGAATTTTCATTTATTAAAAAAAATTGTCTTTATGAAAAATTATAAAATAACTATATAGAAGCATTATTTTACATTTCTCAAATTTAAGATTAAAAAAGATTGAATAATTTAATTTCAATTTTGTATGGGTGTAGTGTCCAACCTTTATTCAAATTTAGTTACAATAAATTAACCCATAAAGAGACGATGGTGTGCCAAAACAAAAAATTTTGTTTCCGATTTGTGTCCAATTCTGCAGGATGAATTTACGATCTTAAATAAACCCTGTGACAAATTTTTGTTAAACTTCATTAACCCGAAACGAGGGGCGATTTAAAAATATTTTCTGAAATGATACTTATTTTCAGAGACCTAACTTCTTACAAAATTTCAATTGTTTAACTTACACCGTTTGGAAGATAGAAGGAGTCAAGAATTTTGCAAAATTTGAGTTTCGCATAACGGGAAATTAAGACACCGATATACCTTCTAGTTAGCTTATTTCGAGGTGTTACAAACGGAGGAGTAATTTTAATATACCCGATCCTTATCGTATGGGTATTAGAACACAGTATTATGTATTTCTCTTAATGCAGAAAAAAAATTAACTTTTATATCATATGTGTGTAAAACAGGATAATAATTTATTATGTTTTTGCCTGTTTATCCAACATTAACATGAATTTTTTAAGTGTTGTTCGTTTACAATATATGTATGTATGTAATTTCCTCTCCTTTTTAAAATGATAAGTACATATCAGGCATTTTTGAAAATAAGTGTTTGAATTTCACATTCAATTTTCTTAATTTTTCCTAAAACAATTGGAGATGCGCACTTTTATTCTGCTATCACTGATTTCGATATCTTTGTTATGATCAATTTTTGATTTTTAAAAATTTTTTCGCAATAGTTTTATGTGTCACTGCTTGTCATGTCATGTTTTTTTTCATTGACCTTATATTTTTGTTTTTCGTCATATCTGATTTTTTTTAGTTGTTGCCGACTATTTCATAAGTATTTTAACACAGAAAATGTACATCGTATTAAAGACAAATTTTATTTAATTAATTTATTAATATATATAGCAGTCTTATAATGTAGCCTTAAAATATTTGGTGTGGTGTAGCCTTACAATAAGTGTGAATTCTAAATTTACTAAATTTTTCTAACAAATTTTTTTAACGATTTTTTTGCATTTTATTTTATACCCGATAATTTGAAATTGTTGACGATGATGTACAAAAAAAAAAATAAATAAAAAATATAACGGTTGTTTGAAGAATTTATATTTATATGATATTAGTATACATACTTATATAATTCATGTTTATTTACATATCGTATATGTCACAGATGAATGAATGATATAATTATAATACATATGTACATATGCATATAGTTATTATAGTTATTATACATTTGCCGCTTAGTAGTAAATGGTACTATAGCGTATTTGAAAAAGTTATAGATTTATAATCGTTATGTGGAAGGTTAAGAAGGCTATGAACATACTAACGGTTCATACGGGTATCTGAGAGTTGACAAAGGCAATTGTATTGTTCCTCGTTTTTATTTAATGTTCCCGTTTTTTGAAATTATAAAATAAAAGAAAATTTTTTAAGTGGAAATTTTTATCTTTGCTAGAAATTATTTATTTAAAGATTGTATATGAAAATTGTATTTGTATATGTAGTTATGCATACAGAAATTTTATAAATTTTATAAACCCAAAGTTTACATCTTATATTTATGATATTAATTTCAGATTTCCGTTCATTTATATAAAATATAAATGTAATTTTAGTAAATAAAAAAAAAATCGTTATTGTAATTGTCTTAATATGATGATATTATATAATACGATAATACTTTAATTGAAATTACTATTTAGTTTAAATAATAGACAGAGTTTTTTGATATAAATATAGTGGATAACCCCCTGAGTTTGTAATTCTAACAAAATTCTCCTGCAATAAATTGTAATGATATTCGTTTTCGTGTTGATATTCTAAAATCGTTTATTGTAATAAGAAAATATAAAAAATTGAGAGAAATTTCGGAGTAAAATATAAATATACTGGCATGTGCTTTTGATATAAGTTGAGCACTAAAGCGTTAGCTTTATGCTGTAAGTATCTTAAATAATAAAATTGTAAAATTCATGGTTTTTATAAATATTTTTTTTTAATTTTAAACGGTGAATTTTAAGAAATTTTTAGAATAATTTAAAAGTTTTGAGGAAATATATCAAAATAAATCTTTTCGTTTTGATTATTCCTGTTTCTAATATATTTTAAAAATATAATTCATATATCATATCATTCATAAAGACTATTTTTTCAATTTTGATTGCATATTAATCAACTTTAATAAAATTGACAACTTAATATATTTTATCAAAATGACAAGCAATTACAGATCAGGTTGGATTTAATATAATAATTAATAAATTAAATTTATATCAATTAGGTTTTGGGTCAAGAAAAATTGGTCGGCAAAAAGTGATTGAACCGCAAGAGAAAATTTATACTTACTTAAATATAGCGGAAATATAAAAAATAGAAAACGTATATTGGACCTTAAAGGAAAATAAAAAAATTTGTTTTGTTTGTTGTTTTTGGCAAAAATGCATCCAAATGATTGTATTGAGAAAAATAAGCCGCTTTAATATATACAGACAAATTGCCGTTGAATCAAGGACTTTAATATAGTCCATAAGAATATATTAATAATCTATAATTATAATTTAGCATAGTTTTCAGCCATACACTACGTATTATAACATTCCGCTAAGTTTTGAATACAAGTATTTATTTGGATACGATTTTTCTATTACAAAATCTACATTAACATATAACATACGTATATGTATGTATGTATGTTTAGAATCATGATTTGTTTTTGTTTTCTTTTGGAATCAAGAATTTTTTTTATAGCATACGAATTTTTTGTAATTTAGATGTCACGATAAAATATACTTACACAGCAGTTACAGGACCCTTAGTAGGAATATTTTTATAGACATAGTCCATAGGAAAATATTTTTTCTTTTATAATAAAAACAAGCAGATGTACTTGTAACAAAATTTAGCTTATTTATTAGTCAAAATATTTTGTTATATATTAAATTAAAAAACCATTTACATTGTATATAATATACTTATTGTATACATAACATTCTAATGAATGTTATTTTTTTATTACTTTTAATCAACTTTAAAAAAAAAAAAAATGAGTTTATGTATTATAATTTATATATTATGTATTTATGTATGTATGTACCTATATAATAAAAATATTATTGGTTGTTGTGTAAATATTATAATTTTTGCAAACAAAACATTGAAAAAAAAATCTCCTGAACTTTACAAGACAGTTAAAAATAAAAATTTTAAATTAAAGGGTTAAAATGCGATAATTCCTTATATTATGTATATACATATATATATATATATACATATGTGCATTTATAGAAATATGAAGAAATATTGATATTTATTTATCAATATATAATGAAAATAAATACTGTAAAAATTTATTTAATTTTGAAGGAAAATTGTATTTTAAAAATGATGAGATTCAAAATATGAAAATATATGTGTATGTGTGTATTTATTAAAAATCATGCTGCGTTTCAAATTTTTTTTTTTTTTTATATTCTATAAATAATATTAATATCATACCGTTAGGATGATAATTTAAAAAAATATAAACTTTTTGTACCTAAGTAATAAGTTTTTGAAAATAAAAAATTTAATTAATGTATTGAATATTTTATTTGAATATAGAAATTGTTGACGCCATCAAATATTTCGAATTTATATCATTCTTCAAAAGCATTTTTTAACTAAATTTACATATACTGTGTTTAATTTTAAGCAAAAAGAAAATTGCATTAAATTTTAAAGGTTTTTGTTATATAATGTTCTCTTTGCACGAAAAGAGTAGCTGAGAGTTGTTAGGAGTATGTAGTTGGTAAATGAAATTATATCATCTACCATTGGAAAAAATTGGTAAATTAAACTCTATCATCCACTCTTGGAAGAGGTTGGTAAATAAAACGCTATCTAGTACTTTTGGGAATAGTTGGTAAATTGAATCCTAACATCAAGTTTTTGGAGTAGTTGGTAAAAGGAATCATCTATCATCTACTCTTTTTCAATGGCTGGTGTTGTTGTGAGTAAAAAAGAGTAGTTTACCCTGTAAATATATTGTATATGCATGTAGTTTAGTTAATTTATTTTATAGACATTCTTTAAGATTATGTACTAACTTAGATGATATCAAAAAATAATTATTTGAAACAAGAAGAGCACTACAGATTCGTTATTTATACCTTAAAGTTTATTTGTCACACACATCAGTCAGTCTCGATTCAGTCTCAGTTCCGTTAGTTCAGGCATATTTATGTATACATATATGTACAAATTTAAGTTCAGTTAATTTCAGTCCGTTTTTTTTCATTTTAATTTAGAATTTTAGAGAAAAAATAAAAATAGAAAGAAAAAATATTCAAAGTACATTTGAAAATTTGACTGAACAGTGTGGTAGAACTTCATTTAATATAAGAATTATCTTTTGTAATTGTATTTTATTTCAAATGTAGGATATAACTTACATGAAGCTATTTTTTTATATAAAATTTTATTATATAATTAAATTTATTTTATTTATAAAATAACTAATTTTATTATATAAAATTAAATTTTACCGATCACATCATTCCAATAATTTTTCGCCACTTGTTATTTCGAATACAAACAATGTACTAAACTAACAAATACGAGTATAGAAATTAGTAACATAAAATATTGGATCAGTTAATTTAAAAATCATAAAATGAATAGCAACGGATAAAAAAGCTGAGACGCCGCAAAATCAGAAATGACTGAGACTTGACTGAACTGAGATTGAACTGAGACTGAACTAAACTATTTGAATAGGTAATTTAAAATTACCTACAATCATTTTAATAAAAAGAAAAGTTAGAACTGTGAATGGACTGATACTAAACTAGAATCTAACCTTAAATTACCGAAATTCTAATAAAATTTAAAATTATCTTCTTTTCTTCTTTTAGTAAACAACTATATCCATAAATACATAATTTTAATAAAAGATTTATAACGAAATGAATTAAATCAACAAAACAAAAATTTACAAATTTAAAATGAGTGTAAAAATTTCAAAAAATAATAAATAAAAAAAAATTACCAACAAATTAATTAAATTTTAAATTAATTGTGTTATACTGAAATTTCTTGTATCTATGCAAAAAAATTTTTCCTTTTTTATTATAAAATAAAATTGGATTAATATTTTTTATTCTATTATAGAGTGAATAGGTATATTTTTTTTTTTTTTTTTTTTTAAATTACTTTACAAAATTGAATAATAAAAATTTTTTTATCTTTAGTTTGTTTTTTAAATTAAAAAATATATAAAATATGTACTAGTATAGATAGATATTTAGATAAGTATATATGTAAATAAATGTGTATACAACGAATTTCTTTTACTATGTTTTTTTTAAAGATTTAAGTTTTATATCTAGAAGATAGACGACCGGTAACAACCAATAAATGACGACGTTCACTAATGATACCAACTATGAGTACTAAAGATAACAATGGAAAAAGACATTGTTAATTGCTTAATTTGACTTTCATTATTTGATTGCTCGCCCTTCATGTAAATCGCTTGTAATCCTTTATGACATTATTTATATTATATACTATTCTATTGTTATACTATTTATCTATATATATTTTATACAATTCTAATTAAATGATTTATTAATATAGATAGTGTGTATAATAAAAATATAAATATTGTATAGATGGTGATAATGATAATGGAATTATTTAAAAAATAAAATAATTTGAGGAAGAAGGACATCCTTTAATATGATTACAAAACAAAAAAAAAATTTAAAGCCACGTGACTTTATTGTTAAATTTCCCTTCTATTTGTGGGTAATAAATTTTATTTTTTATAAATTCCGATTATCAAATAAAAGAAAATTTTTAAAGGTTTCATTCAATTTTCTAATAATAAAATTATTGTATTACCTTATGTTATTATTGTTCTTATAAAGGATACATATGTACCTATGTATATATTATGAATCAAGATTTTAAATTACAATAAATTAAAAAGGATTGTGATTTTTTTTTTTTCATACATTTATTATATACTCAATTCATATGAAAATTGACTTTACATATAATAAATGTAATAATAAAATATGGATAATTAAATTTTTAATATTGTTAAATTTCTATTGAATAAATCATATTAATAGAAAGTACTCTTCAATTCATTTTAAAATGTTAATGTTTATTTTGTTTCTTAAAGAATATCTGTATATGAATCATGATTTTTCTTAAAACTAATGATATTCTAATATTAATACAAATTTTACTTTTTTATTAGATTTAATGTTATATAGAAGAAGTTATAAGCTATTTTGATTCAGTCGAAAGAAAATATAACTTTATGTCAGTTATACATAGGTATACCACAATATAATAGTTAATTTATTCCATTAAATAATAAAAACCTCATCAAATGTTAAATTATACGAGTTATAGGTACCCATATATAGCCATAAATCTAAAAGATTCTAGAGTTGTGGAAAAATTAAAACTTAAGGAACTTAAGAAAAGAAAATTAAATTTTCATCTTAAAATATCTGATATTTAAATTGCTCTTAGACAGGTTTTACTTTTTATAAATTTTAGATTCTTGAATCAGTTTTTGTAATTAGTTTTTGTTATTAAGAGGATTAAAGACTTTTTTAAAAGGACTTAAAGATTTTGGACGACTTTTTTTAGTATCACGGAGCTTAATTTTCATTTTCCTAATAAAGATTGGAATTTGAAAGATCATAAAGAGGCATCAAGAGGCATCAAGAATACGACCTTAGAATACTGTCAAATTCTTACTGACTCATTTAGGCAATATAATGGGTTGAAATCCTTAATTGCTAACGCAGTATAATAGCTAGGGGATAGGGATAGTAAAGAGTAGGACAGAGATACAGAAAATTTGAATTGAAAATTGGGACTTTAAGGGAGCAATGAATTCGTCTATTATTATTATATTACTATTTTGCTAACAGTGACGAAACCATCTATGAGGTAACTAAATACAGATCCTCTGTAGCAGTTATTATTATTAATATTAGAATTATTATTTTTATAATTTTAATTATTATTCTTACGACATTAAATTGGTATTTATATGATATGACTGAAGTTTGAACTTAAAACCCTCCAATTGAAAGGCTGGCGACTTAACCACTACGCCTTGAGTCAGATATTGTTTCTTTTATTAATTTAAAGTTTTGTGAGCATTACTCTTGCATTATGTACGGCGACTCTATAGTTTGTTATAACACAATCCAATTTCATGAAGTTGATACCTTTCTGTGTCTTCTAAATATAATATATATATAAATAGTGCTAATTGTTTAATAAAAATTAACGAAAATATAAGTCTAGTCAGAAAAGGAAGACTTAGTACGATAAGATTAATCAATATATTTTCAAATAAAATTATAACAACATTAGCTTAAGGTCATTCTCATAACGTATTAGAAAATACTAGTGACCATTGATTTAAAATTTTTTTTTGTAAAAAATCTATCTTCGAAATAATCTTAGAAATACTTTATTTTATCGATTAAACTATAATATAGTAATGCATATTTATTGCTGTATATAAAAAATGAATAAGAACTAAATTGTTAGTTAAGGAGAAAAAGTTAATCATAGAAAAAATCCCTTGGTGGTTATTAATTTTTTAACAAGGTATATCAAAATGAATCTTTTGAGAAGAATGAATATATATTACTGTTCTAAAACATCTTTTGGACTTTATAAATAAAGTAAAGAAATTGGATAAAATAAAAGTTATTGTTTATGAAAACAAAAAGAAAATTTGTTTTTGTTTCCTTTTTTAATTATATACCTTTAATAAAAATTACTTTATTACATTTTACCCTCCTCAATTTACAAAATTTCATAGAAGTAACAGAATGTAATTTTAATTTTCTTATATCTAAAGATCTTATATCTATTGGAACAATAATATTAGCAATATCCATTCCCTGTATCTGTTATTCAGTATCTATTAGGGTATAATATTTTTGATGATGAAAGAACTTTAACCTCTGAAGATGGAATTATTAATGCGGTTTCGTACAACGAATTTATCTTTTTTTGTTATTTTGTATGTCCTTTTTTTCTTTCTAAATATCCTGTCAACCCTCCTTTTTTTTCTAAATTATCTCTTATTTACCCAAATTCATGACTATAAATATATGCAAGCAAATGTATATATGTATGTATATTAGAACAAAGCTGGTATATACAATTGCTTCTGTCTTTAAATATATAAGAAAGGATGAGAAATTTTTTAACTGCTGTATTTGTCGTTTCTATATTTTTCTTTTTATTATTGTTTTTGTTATTTGTTTTATTGTTCTGTTAAATCCTCTGTAACGAAAATGTTAAGCCCATTGGCTTACAACACTTTGTATTTTGTTTGTGTAAGGATTTTTCCTTGCTTTGTTTTCTTGTTGGCAAGGATTTATTTATGTTTTTGCGGATTCATTTGAAATATGCGTGCAGACATTTAGGAATTTTCTTTTACTACTTTTAAGTCTTCTTTCTTTAATTTTTTCTAGAATAGTTTTTTTTTTTTGCTTTAATGTTAAATTAGTTGTTTTGCGTTTTTTTTTTGTCTAACTAGATTATACGCAGTACTTTAAAATGTAATATTTATTTGTTAGTAGTTGGTTAATTATAATAAATGTTTTAAGAAAGTCTTGATATAGAAATTTAAGAAAGTTGGATTTAGCTTTTATTCAAGCCACATTTAAATTGGGAGAGTTTTAGTTTTTTCCAACAAAATAAATGAATCAGCGTTTTTAGCACATTTCCAAAAAAATTTTGGAAAAATGTGGTTATTAGTTTCACTCTGTCCGTCCGTCCGTTCGTCTGTCCGTCTGTTTACAAAACTTCTACACCGTTAAAGATAGAGAAAAAAAATTTTAACCATAGGTAGGTCTCATAAAAAAAATAATTTTGTGGAACAACTTTTTCATGTAGCCCCCCCTTATTACGGAGCTACAGCCCCTCAAACTTTGAAAAAGCCCTATTTTTAAATGCATATATCTTATGTTATGCTTAAGATTTTTTCAATCTGAAAACGTCATTCGACAGGTATTTTTTTTATCTTTGTAAGTTTATATCAAAATTATACAAGTTTTTTAAATTTAGTATTTAAATTTACCGTTATGTGAAAACCAAATTTTGCATGATTTTTCTACTTTCATAACTCCGGCACGCTTCTAGATAGAAGCTTGAAATTTTGAGGCAAGAAAGAACTTTTAGAATTAGTATAAGTTTGTTCAGAAAATTTTTTCGGACCACCCCCTGTTTATGAGCTATTAGGGCTTAAAAATTGAAAATTTGCCATTTTTAAACACCTGTAACTTAGGAACCTGTACATATTTTACTTCTGCAAGATGTAAAAATTAAAGCTACAATAATATATTTTTACGTGTGTTAAAGGTTTATTTTAATTGTAAAGGGTTCCAAAGTTGCAGCTCTTCAAAATTGCGAAAAAGCCCCATATTCAGATGTATATATCTCGGGCTCTGCGTAATAATTTTGCAATCTAAAACCGCCAGAAGATCGAAAATTTTATTATCTATATAAAACAATATCAAAATTATGTAATATTTTGTAATTTACGATTTAAATTTACCGTTATGTGAAAACCACATTTTGCATGAAATTTCTTTTTTCATAACTCCGGCACCCCTTTAGATAGGAACCTGAAATTTTGAGACAAGAAAGAACTTTTAGAATTAGTATAAGTTTCCTCAGAAAATTTTTTGGTAACACCCCCTCTTTAAGAGTTATTACGCCTCAAAAATTGAAAATTTGGTATTTTTAGACACCTGTACAAATTTTTCTTCGGCAAGACATGAAAATTAAAGGTTCAATAATATACTTTTATGTGTGTTAACCGCTTTTCTTAATTGTAAAAGATTCCGGACTTACGGCTGCTCAAAATTTCAAAAATGTCCTATTTTCACATTTTTTCTTATTACATGAAATTTTCAAATTTTTGTGTAAGTCACACTTCTAAACAGTTTGTATTGAGTTTTGGAAATGTGCGCTTTTAAAAACCGTTGGTTTACATTCTACCTTGTTTTTTTTTAAAGTAAAGATTATTTAACTAATTCTAGAACTAATAATATTCTAAAAGATTATTTAACATGTTAAACGCAAAGACAACTTTCAAATATATACATATGTATGTATGTACATTTAAATTGCAATTTGTGACAAAAAAATAATGAAAGTTTGAAGCTATGTTCAATGGCTTTTTATTCTCATTGGTTTGACAATCTTATAAATTGCAAAATAAGTAAACTGAAAAGAGCCAAAAAAATGTTTATGTATAGCGTGTGACGTTCAATGAACCAATTCACTGTGCATACATACATACATGCATACATATTTGTAATAAAAAAAAACATTTTAAATGTATAAATCTATTACCAAAATTGTTTGTCTGGTTTTCAGGTATAACCAGTGTCATTACTATTTTTTAAAAAATCTTTTATACTTAATAGAGCAGAGCAAGTACAAACATGAAGCTTATTCCATTGAAAAGTTTTCATGAAAAAATTATTTTAAATCCAGCTGAAGTGATTGCGACAACAGTTCTTCATCACACTTATAATTGTCACATTTTTGACATTTGCTTGTCTCCACAAATTTTGTCAATAAAAATAAATTATATTTATGAAAACAAAATTTCAACTCGAAAATATTATATGTGCCTATGAATTGAAAAAATATAATGGTACCTAGACAATGAAACTTTATTTTCAAAAAAAATTTTGTTTGTGCTAATGATTTTACAAGACTGCCAAAAATGACTAGCGACACTCACTATAATGCCATAAAATGAATTACTGCTATACACTATTAATTTTGAAATTAAAATTTCCGGTTGCTATGGGAGTTGCATTCGTTAAACCGGATGAGTTCTGTATTAAATTATTTCATTCGCTTAAGGTTTTAAGACTAAAATGAAAGAAACATATGTATATGTATCAATGTATGTACATATATTATGTTTAAAACTGTATTACTGTAATTATGGTAACAATAAATAATTTATTTTATTCCCATTTTGATATTGAATTTCTTGGTATAATTTCTTTTGATATTGAACAACACATAGAAAAAACTATGTGTTGTTTCTTGCCATAATTTAAGTCAAAAAAATCAGCTGTCTCCATCACAGGACTGATCGCTATTATATGAAAAGTATATAAAGGGCGTTTTTCTTTTTCTCATCAGATCAATGCTCAGAGCAGATGTCGAGCGCTCAGAGCGAATAATGCTCAGAGCAAACTTTTATCTGAACTCTGACCGCTCTGAGTTAAAAAAGAAACGCTTAGAGCACAAAATGTCAATTTTTATCCAAATTATTTTCTAACGACATTATTTTTTATTTTATTTCATTATTTTAAAAGTAATAATATAGTTGTAAAAGGAATTTATTTAAGAAATAAAATAAAACAAAGTTAATTTCTGTAAAAATAAAATAAAACTTAAAAAAAAAAAAACGTTTATCTATGCACGAGATTTTTTTTTAATGACTGTTTTAATATTTTATTCTTAATTTATTCTCAACTCTGTGAAATCTGAGAAATTTTTACGAGCTCACAGATCGCACTATGAATACACTCCGAGTTAAAAAAGAAACACAATATGGATAATCTGGATAATCTGAGCATAAAAAGAAACACAATTTTTTTGCTTGACAGCTCTGACACTGCTCTGATGAGAAAAAGAAAAATACCCAAAGCCAAAATTTTAGATTTTTTACATATTAATTTATGTCAAAGCAAAATAACTTCTAATAATTTAACATAATTTTTTTTATTCAATAGTAATGACAAGCAATGAAATTGTAAAAATATACATACATAATGTACATTCATTCATAAATTTATTTGCATACATATGTATGTATTGTATGTACTATGTAGGT
The DNA here is from genome assembly GCA_947095535.1 of Poecilobothrus nobilitatus. Classification (NCBI taxonomy): domain Eukaryota; kingdom Metazoa; phylum Arthropoda; class Insecta; order Diptera; family Dolichopodidae; genus Poecilobothrus; species Poecilobothrus nobilitatus. The sequence continues at coordinate 342,387,126 of OX352772.1, forward strand.
ACATGATTTTTTTTTTATTCAAAAATATTAGAAGTAAAAAATAATAAAAATTGTAAACAAATACAAAACAAACATAAGATTAATATTGAATCTGCTAACAAAAATTTGACATTTTGAATTTTGCGTCAACGAAAGAATATGCATAGATAGGTACATACATACATATAGTAGGTATATAAATTTTTAGATATAAAAAAAAACAAAAAAAATTTCATATAAATTCTATGGCGTGTTATAATAATATGTATGAAATTTGGACTTGGAAAAAAATGAAATAAAAGTTAAAGTTAGTCGGATCAAAAAATATTCGATGGAAAAGTTGTTGCTCTTTACTTGTGTAACAATTTTTTTTTAATAATTTTTTTCATAATATTTTTCTGTTACGAAATATTCGTAAAAAACTTAAAAATTAAACTGGTGAACTACTACTTCCACTTGTTCGATTTGCTCCAAAAGCTTATCAATCCGAAATATTTACATCAAAACCTTAAATATGAAATTTCAAAAAATTCCGCCGAGTCGTTTAGGTTGTACACGTACCCACAGCCATACACAATACACACACACACACACACAGACATCACGTTAAAAAAATGTTTATAGCCTTCTCCGCCCCGGATTTGCCAAAATCACGGGATGAAAATTCATATAAAAATAAATTTTATTAAGAATCGAACTTATATTGAAATTTTCTATTAAGCTTTATTTAAAGGATTTTAAGGTTTAAGTATAAAATGGATATCATAATTATCTTATGTATGATAGGTATGTATATATTTTGAAAATTTATAATCAACATTTTCATGGTATTTTCTTTAACTTATTCGTACAACAGTCGCTCTTTAATTCTCATAGAGTGCAGACGTATTCATTCTATTTCGCTTTGTTTTAATATTTTATCTTCTTCAATCTAAGTTTTATAGTTGTTGTTTTATTATTTGAAATATAATTTTAACCTTATTGCTTTGATCATATTTTGATTTTGTTTTTTCTTCTTTTTATTTTTGGATTCGTACATATTTGACTGTAAACAGGTAAGCGTTAAAACTTAAGTAATTGTCATCTTCCGAAAATGGGGGTACTGGGTGAAGACCCAGGGGGTAGTTCAAACTACTTCAACATTCTGGATCCTATAGATAAACCTAAAAGAAAACAAAAAAAACTTTCACAATCACCCAATTTAGACTCAGTAATCAACTTTCCAGTGTTAAAAAAACCAGATATAAAAATTAATTTCACAAACAATAGTAAGAATCAACCAAAGTTTATTTTAATTAAAAACAAAGATCCATCAAAACCATTAAAAAACCTAAACATTTTTGCCTTAACAAAGGCCATTCAAGGTGTGGTAGAAAACATAGAAAGCATGTCTTTCACTAGAGAAGGTCACTTGTTAGTACTTTGTAAAAACGAATATCAAGCAAGCAAATTTATAAAAACAAAAGTATTGGCCAATTTATGTGAAATTGAAGCAGTCCTACATCCTACACTAAATTCATGTAGAGGTGTTATATATGCCCCTATAATTACAGATTTGTCTGAGAATGAAATTGTAGAAGGTATGGCAGATCAAGGAGTTGTAGCTTGTAAAAAGCTAACCAAATTTGCAAACGGTTCAGTTGTAAATACACCTTTACACATACTTACTTTCGACTCATATGAACTTCCTAAAAAAGCTAAAATTGGTTTCATGATATTTTCTGTTGAACATTACATACCTAAACCAATTCAGTGTAAAAATTGTTTTATGTTAAATCATACAACTAAAAGATGCACAAATGATAAAAAGTGTGAAATTTGTGGATCAAGTTATCATGAACCTGAAAACTGTGAAAAAGTTTCTTGTAGCAATTGCAAAAACGAACATAGATCTACCAACATAAAATGTCCAGCTTTTCAAAAAAAAAAAGCAATTTTAAAACATAAAACTATAAACAAATGTTCCTATAAAACTGCCATAGAATTCGTAAACAAAAATCAATATCAATTTCCTAATTCCGATACTCCTAAAGAAGAACTTTCTACTGCTATAAATTTAGTAAAAGAAAAACAAAATTTACAATAAAAATACTTAGCCAATAATGAAAATAAACAAATTAATCCACAAAACTCAGTTAATTATAACAACACCCAACAAACAAACACTCAAAAAAATTACTCAGTCAATAATATTTCAAATGAAAAACTTATATCACCTAACACATCTCAGAACAATCAAAACAACTCCACTTTAAATCTAAAAAATATTCAATATAAAACAACATCAGAATCAAATATAAATACAACTTTAACTTCCAATTTCCAAATTCCTTTAAACGCAGCAAGTAATACAAATCTTCCAAATATTGAAAACGATTCTTTCCATATGGAACTTAATTAAGATTTATAATACCAAGTAATTTAATCAATAATTCTCACAGTAATTAATAATTTTTCTTTAATTTCATTATTTTTTTTTTAAATATGAATTTAATAATTTTACAATGGAATATCAATGGTTTTCAGAACAATTACAATAATCTTCAAATTTTAATTAATAAATATCAACCAGATATCATAACATTACAAGAGACACATATCCCATTAAATAAAAAAATTTACGTACCAAGAATGTACGATGGTACATTCACAAATTCTCAAAACAATATAAGCTCTAAACATGGAGTTGGTCTACTGATCAAAAAAACAATTCCTTACAAAATAATATCCACTACGCAATATACTATAACAGCAGAAATTCGTTCAAACACAAATTTTAAAATAGTCTCAGCATATTACCCACCTAGCATCAAGATTTCATCATATGACCTTGAACAAATCATTCACACTATTCCTGGTCCACATTTAATCACAGGTGACTTTAACGGTTGGAACCCGCTTTGGGGTTCAGAAATTACTAATCAAAGAGGAACAATAATAGAAAATTTCATATTAGCTTCTGATCTCTTAATTTTAAACAACGGCAATCCAACACATTTTTCTACCCACAACTCCTTCACACACGTTGATTTATCAATTTGTTCGAGTATTTTGGCGCCAAAATGCACCTGGAATACAATCGAAGATCTTCATGGCAGTGATCATTTCCCAATTTCAATTAAAATACTCAATCAATCAAACCAATTACCTAATTTTATTCCTAAATTTAAATTACATTTGGCTAATTGGAAAAAATATCAAGACAATATTAACACATCGCTCTCTAATATTTCCGCTTCTGGAAATATTAATCGAGATGCAGCAAAACTGAAAAAAGTTATTCGAGTTTCTGCTACCAATGCAATACCTCAAACCACGCCTCATAAATCAGTAAAGCACTTACCATGGTGGACTAAAGAGCTGGCTTCTCTATGCACATTAAAAAAGCGTTCTTTTAATCTTCTACGACGACAGCCTACAACCGAGAACCTTATTAACTTTAAAAAAAATAGAGCTATTTTCAGACGTAAACTTAAAACAACCAAATCAGAATTTTTTGTTAAAATAACCGCCGAAATAAACCCATCCACACCTATTTCAAACATCTGGAAAAACATACAATCCCTAACTGGTAATTTCAAAAGTAAAATAATTAGAATAATAAACAATAACAACATTATAACTACCAACTCTATGGACATTGCAAATCTCTTTGGTCAAGAATGGTCCTCCGCCTCTGAAGATGACAATTTCTCTAGTGCCTTTGTTAATGAAAAATCTGAATGCTTATCAGTAGAATTACCCGATATTTATGTCGATCCATTGGCGGGAAGGATAGAGAACAAAATTAATATGTTAGAATTTGAATCTACGCTTAACACGTTAAAAGGTGATACACCAGGTTTTGACCGTATATCATATCCAATGATTAAAAATATGCCACCTGAGGGGAAAAAGTTCCTATGTACCTTATACAATAAAATATTCAGCACCGGTTACATCCCTCAAGACTGAAAAGTAGCCACAATCATCCCCATTCCTAAACCAAATAAACCAATAGACCAATTAGAAAGTTACAGGCCAATTTCACTACTGCCCTGTCTAAGTAAAGTTCTAGAAAAAATTGTTTCTACTCGGATACTTTGGTATCTTGAGAAAAAAAAACTAATAAAAGATAACCAAGTGGCCTTCAAACCCTCAAAAGGTACAATGGACTCCCTCTTATATATCGATCACCTAGTAGCAAACTCTCTATCAACAAAAAACCATATTTCAATTTTATCTATAGATTTCAAAAAAGCTTTTGATCGTATCGGTATGCACGTCGTTTGCAATCAACTTAAAATTTGGGGAATGGGCAGTAAAATTATTAAACTTGTAAAATCCTATTTAAGCAGCCGGAAATTTAGAGTAAAAATTCACAACAACTATTCAAATATATTTTCCTTAAATAACGGCATTCCCCAAGGCTCACCTTTATCGGTGACTCTATTTCTTATTGCATTTAACAAACTAAGCGAAATTATTTCCCAATATAACTCAACAATTAAACATACGCTGTATGCCGACGATCTCTATTTAATTTTCAAAATAAATGATATTGATAATATAAAATCTATTTTACTTAATATTTTTAATAAAATTTCTGATTGGTCCAATAACTCAGGTGCGACTATCTCCTTAAGCAAATGCAAACATCTTCATATTTGCAAAAAACAAAAATGCAATGATTTAAAATTTTATATAGAAAACCATTTGATACCTAACGTATCAGAACTAAAAATTTTAGGTCTATTATTCGATAGAAAGTACAGCTGGAAAAGTCACATTGAAAATTTAAAAAAATCAATATTAATTAGGCTAAACATTGTAAAATTTTTTTCTAACAATAAAAGCTTAGCACATATCAACTCCAAAATCAACATAATACAGAACCTAATATTATCAAAAATCGACTACGGCTTACCAATATACGGAAAGAGCAAATCCAAAACACATTTGCAGCAACTAAATGCGGTCTACCACGCAGCAATTCGTATAGCTACTGGCGCTTTCCGTACAACACCTGTGGCCAATATGTTAATTGAAACTGGACTTCCATCCTTAAAAAACCGTTGTAGAATACTCACAATGAGAATTATACCTAAACTATTGTATTCTTATAACTCTCCCATACAAAATGAATTAAAGAATATTCTGAAAAGGAAAAAATGCTCAAAAATTGAATCTGCAATCTCACTTGCCACGGATCTAGCTAAGAAGCAACAAGTTCCACTAAAGATTCCCAAAAAATCAGTTTCTATCTATCCTCCATGGAACTTGTGTAATAATGCAGTTAATCTTACACTTGCAAATTATCCAAAAGAATCAACCGACAATTCAATATTCAGACAAGTATTCCTAGAAATTTCGCTTGACCTACACAACAAAGGATGGAAAATTTACTACACTGATGGGTCAAAAACAAAAAATGCAACCGGTTACGCAGTCATAAATGACAAAAGCCAAGTAACAACGCTTGGTAGATTACACCCAGACGCATCTATATTCCACGCTGAAAGTCATGGCATTTTGTCAGCCCTACTGGTAACATCAAAACTTAAAGGCAAATTTTGTGTTTGCTCTGACAGCCTTTCAGTACTAAAAGCCATAACAAATCTCAAGAATCACACTCCAATAATTAATTCCATCAGAGATATTCTAATCAAAAATCGTACAAAACTTCAACTTCTCTGGATTCCTGGCCATGCTAATATTCTTGGCAATAGCACAGCTGACAAGGAAGCAAAATATTCAACTATAGCGCCAATAATTACAGCAGACTGGTCCCTAAATAAACAAGATATGAAAAGGTTTCTTAAACAACAGTTCAGTAATATAAACTGTGTAAACTGCAATCAACACTACAATTCAATAAACCCAAATAAAATCAAGGCTAATTTTCCCACGCAGCTAAGTAAAAAGGAAATTACAAACTTTATTCGTCTTCGACTAGGCCACACAAAACTAACCAAAGATTACCTGTTCTCAAAACCAATAATTAAATCAACTTGTCAACTTTGCAAAACACCTATAACAATAGAACACTTTCTTAATAGTTGTCGATATTTTGATAATCACAGGAAAAAACTTTTTTCAAATGACCCTACAGAACTTCTCAAAGCTACAACTACAGAAAATATTATTCTAATAAACAAATTTTTAAAACTAACAAATCTATTTTACATGCTTTAATTATTTTGTATACTAATTAAAAATGTTTGTAAACTTTCCAGCTGCACTTCGTTAAAAATAAAAATAATTCAATTGTAACATACAGTTATTATAATATAAAAAAAAAAAAAAATGTAACAAATTAATTAACAAAGCATAAAATAATATGCATATTTTTTATTTATATTTTAGAAAATTCTTATTTTTGATTTTATTTTTGTAATTTTTTTCTTTTGTTAATATTATTTGTATATAGAATGTTATTCAGAAAAAAGAAAAAAAAAGAAAAAATTTTTTGTTATTAACTTTCTGATAACAGAACAAAATACGAGCCAAAGACCATGCAGTTAGTGCTCTTAATTCTTTTAAGCATAATATGTTTTTTTTTATAAAATTTATATTATGTAAATAAAATAAAATAAATAAAAATAAATTATTCGTACAAGAATGAGAATATTAAATTTTTATCAAAATTTCTCCTTTTTTAGTTATATGTTATATAGTAGTTTATGCAAAGTTAAAGTTAAGAACGTAACTTAACACAATATACTAAATTCAGTATATAAAGTGATATCTTAAAGTTTAAAGATTTCTTCGACAAGATTTTTTCAAAACGAAAATAAAAAATAATTTAATTTTGATTGCTTTGTAAAAAAAATCATTTTTTTTTTTAAATGAAAAATCATAGTTAAACAAGAAAGTATAAAAAATGGATATTTTTTTATTACTTTGCTAAAAGTTTTTATGTGGTATTTATTATTTGTATATGAATGAAAATTTTCTTTTTAAAATGAAATAATATTTTCCTTTGTCAAAGAAAATTGGTTTAATGTATCTACTCTATTTTTTTCTTTTTGTTTTGTGGTTTTAAAATGAGAGTGAAGTCTAAAAGATTTAAAACAAAACAAAAAGAGATAAAGTTTAAATTAAATGAAAAAAGTCAAATAGAAAAGTAACGAGAAAGAATACAGTTGTTTTTGACAACTCTTAGATACCCGTACGAATCCGTTAGTATGTTCATATAGTCTGTCACTTTGCTTATAATATTTTTTTTTTAATTTTTTAGTATTTTAAAATAATTTGGGTGATAATTTCTACAACTATGAGTTGTACATATGTATATTTGAAACTATATGTTTATACATTCTTCAAAAGCAGATTCTAAACTTCCACATAAAGATTTTCAATCCAAAACTTTGCCAAGTATGAAACTGCTATACTAAGCGGCAAATATATTCTATATATATTACCAAATATATACTATTGAATAACTAAGCGGCAAATGTATATTAATTTATACTTATGTATTTTATATCATTCATTCCAATGCTTAGAAATGGAGCTTTAATTTTTGTATATTACTTAAAAAAAAATTGGACAGGTATTCAAGCTATAAGTGTTTAAAAATAGAGAATTTTTAGTTTTTGACCCCATACACCTCCGAAACGGAGGCGATACAAAACTATTTTCTGAAATGGCTGATACTTATTTTCAGAGACCTAGCTTCTCTCAAAATTTCAACTTAAACTTTCTAACTTAAACCGTTTGGAAGATAGAAGGAGTCAAGAATTTTGCAAAATTTGAGTTTCGCATAACGGTAAATTACGACACCGTATGGCACATGTATATATTGATATATGGAACATGTATATATGATATACATACATATATATTTTTAAAGCTATAATATTTGGCGTTTGGCGCAGCTATCGTTTGACGTTTTCACATTGAAGATATACCTTATAGAACTCGTATTATAACAATTTAAAAATATAGCTTTATCGAACTTTCAGGGGCTGTAACTCTGTAACGGGTACGCCTACAGAAAAATTTATTTGTTCGAGGGCTACCCGAAGTTTTCGTCGGATTTCAACCAAAAAAATTAGGGAACCTTCAAATTGATATAAAAATATTTTGTCTTAATTTCAAGATTCTAGCTTTCTTAGTTTTTGAGTTATCTTGCCGACGGACAGACGGACAGACGGACGGACGACGGACAAAGCTTAATCAACTCAGAATTTGATTCTGATCCAATCCATACCTTTGTATCCTTTGATCCAATCCATACCTTTGCTAGCTAAGTTATGGATTGGAATGTATCCAATCCATAACTTAGCTAGCTTATTTCGAGGTGTTACAAAAGGAGGAGGAATTTTAATATACTCGATCCTTATCGTACTGGGATAAAAAGAAACATTTTAAATTATAATAAAAACAAGAAAGAATTTAAAACTAAAGGTATCTAAAGGCAATAAAAACAGTTTAGAATACTGAGACTTGCATCATCAATTTTCCACTGTTTCTATTTTAAAGAAAATCCTATATATATTACTTATTTTTATAAGTATTTCCTATTTATTTATTTTTATTTCTCTCAAAATTTCAAGGTTCTAATCAAAAGCATTCTGGAAATACCAAGGAAGCGAAATCTTATAAAATTTTGTTTTCACATAACGGTAAATTTAAGGTCAGAAAAGCATATACTGAATTGCAAAATTTATATAATAATTGATATTGAGTTATAAAGCTGAAGAATGTCCAGTATTTTGGCATTTTTAGATAAAAAAAATGTTAAGCAGAATCTGAGATATACAAATTTGAATATAGGGTGTTTTCCAATTTTGAGGGATTGTACCTCTGAAATGGGCGGGGCAACATAAAAAAATTGTTTTACAATATTAATTGTTTTTTACGAGACCTATCCATAAGATCCATCTATCCATTTCATTCCTCTTGATATAACGATGTAACGAAGTTTTGTAATCAGGCAGACGGACTGGTCAGCATCAAACTAATAAGCAAAATTTAAAAATTCTTTTTTTTGAGAAATGTGATAAAAAACAGCAATTTTAAAAATGGGTTATCCATTTAGTACGAACATATTGCTCGTAAATAATATATATATTTTAGATTTCAGTCTGTATAATAGAGCACTTAGCAATTCACATTTGTATATACAATGGAAAAGAATGCAAAGTGTGTAGGAAATATAAAAATCTTAAACATAATGTAATGTTTATGAATATATCTATGTATTATATTGTTAGTTTTTGTTAAATTAATGCCTGTCCAAATTTTCAATTCAAAATTACTTAAAAAAAAAATCTCAAAATTAAAAACAGATATGGTTTAGGTAAGAATTTTCTAACTTAAACTGTATGTTGACAATAAAGATATTTTTTGTTTTAACATTGAAATTATATTAAATTAAATTAAAAAAGCAATAAAATCTCGAATAATTATCATAATATTATTTGAAAAAATATCAATTTTCTATCTTTAATAATAATACTCTGTTTTTTTAGCCCAGAAACAGTATTTTTTTTCTTTTTTAAGCGCAGTTGTTTCAACTTGTCAAAAAAAATGTCTATGGTCATACCGAAAAAAATATTTTACATATATGATATGTGTATGATATCGTTAAATTTAAGAAGAACATCAACATCTTTGAAGAATCCCCACAACACCCATAACTTCCCATATTTTATCATTTGCTTTATTCCTATTTTTCCAATCTCCAAACCAAATAGTACATTGTACCATGCGTTCAAACCTAGCGTTTGGTTTACAAGGGTGGTGGGGTTTAGTTGTTTGAATTTCAAAATTACTAAAGAGAATTCGCACATTTATTTCATTGGTGTCTTTTGAAATTCCCATCTACTCTGGCAAAACAAAAAAAAAAAAATCAATATATTTTAAATTAAATGGATTCTGAAATCTTTAAAAAATTGTTTTCTTAAAATTATATCGAATTATTTTTATAAAAATAATGTATATAATTCCACTGTACAGAGAAAAGTTTAAAAATCTAATAATAAAACATTTAATTTTTTAATATATACCTACAAGTATTGTAAGAAAAATAGATTATACCTTTGCTAATTTTATTTTATTCTTTTTTAATCTAAATTATATTCTGTCTGAGTATAAAAAAACAGTTTTACTACATTTCTTCCAAAAAAAAAAAAAAAAACTAAACAAAACAAATTTTGTTAAAAAAAATCCTTTTTTTATTTATTTATTTATTTTTTTTTTTCTGGAAAATTCTGGACTTTACTCAATTTACTGGTTTTTAGTACTATACATTAAATGCTACTCTCTCTTCTTTCCGATTAAAATTCTTGAAGAGTCCTTTAAACGGAATATTGTTTTCAACATCTTTACTTTTTCTATTTTTTTTTTTTTTTTTTTTTTTGTAATGGGAAAATCTCTTGAAAACATCAGATGTTCTTTTTTAAAGGTATATTGTTTTATTTTTCTTTTATTTTTTTTGTAATGAAATTTTGAAAAATAATACAAAATGTCTTACAAATATCAATTCATATCTTCAGTTTTTTTTAAAGATTCTTATTTTGTTTTATTTCATTTGTTAGCTCGGTTATCACATGAGACTCGTACAGTTATCAGTAGTTGGGCGATGCCTATATAATGTCTATATATATATATATATATACACGTCCCCATGGGAAATAAAGATTCAAGTTATATGCCATTCAAGATTCAAACCATAAACTTGATCTGAAAAAGAAAAAATAAAAAACAAAAGCAATTGTGGATATCAAATAAATGGCCTTAAGATAATGGAAAAAAAAGAGTAAAAAAAAAAAAATAAAAAATGGAAAAAAAAAACGGGAGAAGAAAAAGATAAAAATCGAAAATAAAAATATAAGATAAATTTTCCATTTGTTAAAAACAAAACGATAAAACGGCTTACAAGATGATAACAAACATTTAAAAAAAAAAAAAAATATAAAAAAGATTGTTAAGATAATATTGTTGTTGTTGGATGTAATTTGATAATGGAAATACAAGTAATGCATTTGAATTAGTTTTAAGATTTGGTTTAAATTTCAAAATCTTTTTAACTCATATATTACTTAATTTAATATAAAATAATATTGAAATATTTTCGAAACATATTTTGTATAGTTAAAGTTTTTTATTTGTCGGAATTTAATTTATTTTTGAAATATTAATTAAAATTATTTATATAAGATTATTTAAATGTGTATGTTTATATAACAGTTTAACTCAATATATAATAGATTTCGTCTGATTTTAAACACTTCTGTTTAATTCATAAAAATTTAATTCAGTCAAACAGAAGTTGATTGGGGTTTCGGTGGCCTATTAGTGGATAAGACCGTATAAAATACGCTGTAAACACCGAAGGAGTGTGCGTTCTGCAAGTGGAAAAGTCTGCAAGTGGAAATGTCTTGTCAGAGCAGAGAAATAAACAAAAAAAAAAAGATTCCAAAATTAGAATAAAAATTTAATGATGACTATTATTAATAAGTACCACGTTTTCAAAATATTTTTTATTTAGTTTAGTTTAGACTTAAGAGTAACTTAGTTGCATTTGGTAACATATTCGGTTGTACTTTTAATAATTTAACGGCGCCATGAAATAACCACCCAAAAAATAATCCTTTAATAAAAAAATTAAATAACAATCTAAAAATATATTCGGGAAATAATTCCTCAATATCTAAAAATTTACATTGAAATTATCCCGTAAAATTTAAGGATTATTTTGTATTTGAAGCCTTATTTCACATTATTTAATCTTCAAAAACAAAATGAAAGAACTCCGTGTATATGAAATATTCTGATTTTGGAGAAATTTTAGAGTTAGTTATAAAAAAAGCAGTGTTTTAATAAACAGTTTACTGGGAGTTTCAATGTTGATAATTACAATTATTAATTTGTTACTTGTATGTTAGCAACACCTTAATTTTGTTACATTATAGTATATGTATACCTAATATGAATATATATATATCTTATTTAAATTTTAGTTTGATGCATTTGGGTTTCTAGTTTTGATTTTCAAGATTTGGTTTTTGTAGTAAATCCTTTAAAAGTTTATGCTTGTTGAAAAAAATTTAATTTTAAAAGTTTATCGTTCTAGAATGTGGGCTAACTCAAACCGCTCTGGTGAAAATTATACAGGCTAGTTATCTATAGTTATTCTCTATACATTTAAAATATTTAGAAAAACTGTGCTTATCGGCTTTTACCAAAAATAATAGTTAGAACATTTTTAAAATCTTATACCCTACCCTAAAGTATAAGGTATATTAACTTTGTTATGGTGTTTGTATAACCACCAAAAGGAAGCGAGTATGATATGGACATGTATATATTCTTAATCAGGGTCACCTCCTAAGTCGATTTAACGATGTCCGTCCGTTCGTTCGCACGGTAACTCAAAAACTAATAAAGCTATCTTGATGAAATTTATATAGCAGGTTACTCGGTCCATAGGTTCAGTTTTTGGAACTATCCTAATAAGCCAGGAGCAAATGAGCATATCTCCAAAACGAACAAAGACAGAACCTTTAAATTTATTTTTCTTTATATCTCAGAAGTTTGAGAGGGTTTGGACAATGGGTTCGGATTTTGGAAGCTTTCGAACGAGCCCCAAAGAAAACGAATATATCTCCAAAACCAACAATGATAGAACCTTTAAATTTGTTAAAAGGCTGTTCTGTTATGTTTACTTTTCTTTAAAATTAAAAACTGACACTGACACTTAAATTTGAACCATGGATTCGGATTTTGGAAACTTCCGAACGAGCACAAGAGCAAAGGAGTATATCTCCAAAACCACAAAGGTAGAATCTTTAAATTTGGTACAATAGTGTTCTGTCTTATTTTCTTTATGTCCCTGAATTAGCTGATTTTTTTTAAATTTAATTCTAATTATTCAGATATAGGGTATTAATAAGTCGGTTGCATCAACTCACTTTTACAATTACTTGTTTTATTTTATTTTGGGGATTTATTTCACTTAAATGTGAATATTTCATTTAGATGTTGGGATTGATTTCTTTACTAAACCCATTTGAAGAATATTTAATACTGTAATTTTGTTTTATAAAAAAATCATTTCACAATTTAATAATTTTTATTTTTATTAAACATAATATATACTTAACATTCATATTTATACGTATATTCTTAATATGTATATGTTTTTATTATTTACGTTTCATTTATTTGTACAAATTAACTACAAATATGAATACATAAAAATTAAAATATTGTTTATATTATCAGCAAATTATGTAATACATACATAATACATATAATATATGTATTATTAAATATAATGTATATTTATCTATAGTACCTGCTGAATAATAATAAATATATAGTTAATAAATAAATAAAAGTTACCTTGATTACTTTTTTGCTATTAATAAAATCATATATATATACATGTACTTCTTATGTACATTTTATATAATATACATACCATACTATTGCATGATTTAATATAACAGTTGTTACCTTAAGTTAAGGTAATATTAAACCGGTATCTACTAGATAAATTTTCTTTAAATAAAATAAAATAAAATAAAAAAAAAAAATTTTATTTCCCCCTTATTTTTCATTCAATATTTTTCATAAAATGAAAATTATTTGTATTTTGATTTTCTATTTATCTCTCCATCTCTTATATATTATCTCTTATTTCATATAAATATATATATATATATAATAAATAAATGTTGTACATCTTGATATTTCATTCATTTATTCATTCATATATTTATTGTCGTACTTTTTATCAAGATTTTCTTTCAAAACAACAGCAAAAAAATAATAAAATTACTAATAGAAGTTAGAATTGAAAAGAGAAAGAAGATATAAAGGGGATACAGTGTATGCAATCATCATCAATGAAATTCTGAATCCAATGAAAACCGGACGTGATTTTATATTGTATAGGTAATATCCGAATCCGGTTTCCTTTTATATATGTTATGTTATTTTTTTTCTGTTTTTACCCAAAATGAAAGGAAATGTTTTATATTTTTCTTTTGATTTGTTTTTTTTTTTTTTGCAGTTGTTAATCAATCTATCTATATTTTATATTTTTTTCCTGTTCTGACTATTAATGATTATTATGATGATGATGATTGTTTTGATACATGATGCTTTGTAGATTTTTTTATTTTTTGTTTTCACCATATTATGTACACATATAATACCTAAATAAATCTAAAGCAAATGATCCGCATATTTATTTTGTAGCATTGAAAATAAAAAAGGAAAATATACATTTAAACAAACATATACATTATGTATATACATATGGATGGATGAAATTGTGAACAATGTCCAGGTTTATTTAATTTTTTTTTTTTTAATTTAAGTTGCTGCTAATGCTGCCGGTACGTGAATAAATATTTCGTATATAGTATACATATATACAATGTACATACATTAGTTTTATATGATTATAATATGTCTGTATGTATTTAAATGTATATGAGAGGATGTACAAAGGAAGGGAATTCAATTTATGTACATTTTAAATTACCCAAGGGGATAAAATTGTAAAAGCATGACTTATTTCAAAAATTTCAAAGTAAAAATGAAAAAAGAAAAAAAAAATTGTTTTTTTGTTTTTTTTGCAGAGAATTGTAAAAAGTGCAAAATGAAGATGTAAAATTTTTTATCGTCTTTAAGTGTAAAATTTTTGTCTATTGTAATAAATGCACTTTCAGTTATTCTAGATCCTGTTATATTATAATATAATATTTAAAATAAAATTTTATTTTTATTCTATTTTTATATGACAGTGGCACTGGTGTATCAACTGAAATAAGACAATTTGTAGGTGTTATTAAGAGCCATGGTCTGTTCGGTAGACATTGCAAGAACATTAAGTATGCACATAGATGTGATGGTGTTGCAGAAGAATTGAAGCTATAGAGAGATTGAAACATTTCCTCAGTATCATCGGTGCCAGTCTTTTAAGAAAAAACGGAAAATATCATAGCAGGTAATTTTTTAAAGATTTTCAGATGTGGATCTAAGAAGTTTTAAAAACTTCTTTCGTCAGAGCAATATTATCGTGCTATAAATCTAAAGAAATTGAACATTAACCTTTTTATATAGGTTCTGTTGCACCTCAGATCTAGAAACTGTAATGATTACTGATATGTTAGCTTAGCCTTCATTAATAAAAAAGTATAACTGTATATGACAACAGTAAATTATTAAACATTTTAAATTATTTTCTTTTTAAATTTAATTACAATTGCAATTAACTACAATTAAATTTTTGATTCAATAGCAAAACTGAATCATCAAATTATTACTTACTTACTTATTGTCTGTTTTAGGATATTTAAAGATTTCTGGTGCGTGTAAGTATGCAGTTAAAGTATATGTCAAAATAATTATATTGTACAATTACAATTGATTTTCGTTCAAGGATCACTCGTTTGTTACTCAGTGTTTTTTTTAGGTAGTCTGCTTCTAGTAAGAAATCCATATATTTCCACAAGATATGAGTTGATTACGCAACTGAGTAGTACAACTTTTTGTTGGGATGCATAAAAATAAAACACACGTCGAAATCGAGATCCTTGTTAATGTTTATTAAATTAAAATTATTGAAACTTATCAAATTTATTACGTATTTTATATAATAACGAAGAGAATTATACAAAATTGGTAAGATAAATAAATGACAAAATAGTTTAATGGACTGACAAAAATTTCTCAAATACATAATTGCTATTTCCAATTAAATATCTAAAAAAATTAACAAAAAATGTTGATTCCTTTTTTTGCACTTTGTTATCCATTTTCATATTTAAAAGTATAAATACAAGGGTAAAAAAATTGCCCATTAGTCCCCATTTCTTCGGTCCAGTTGTATTCCGAGATGAATAATTGTAAATTTTTTTTTTTTGTTTAATTTTAAAACATCTCCAAATTAAGCCATTAAAGTTTTACTTGATTTTGAGATCGAAAAATTTTTGTTTTACCATCTGTCCAGTTTTTAGGTTGATATTTTTTTTTGCGGAGTGTTTGTTAATGAAGCAAAGCATTGTTAAATTAAATTTGTCGTAGTATTTGAACAAAATTATTATTTTTGTTTATAAATTTTTAATACTTAAGGTAGGTAGGTACATTAAAAATGAATGAAATATAATTTTTAGTAAACTTTAATTTCATTAAATTTGGTTTAGTCACTAATGGTTGAAATTATATTTTTTATTTCTGTTATACACCATAAAGAAACAAAAATTAAAATTTATGTGAATGAAAAAATATTGCATAATAAAAAGTGTAAGTCGATAAATTTAAGTAAAACTTCGGTACTATATAATTATATAAAAACTTTATAAGAATTAAATAAAATTAATATTTTACACTATAAATTTTTAATGCACTTTAATTAAAGAGAATTCAAAGGATTTTGTTTTAAAACTTATAAGTTGAAGAAAAGATTATTTTTAATATTTTTTTTTTTAGTGCATTTCTCTGCCACATAAATGTGAACAGGAAATTACACAGCCTTTCCTTTTCAGTCGTGGCTGTAAATGTCGTAAGGGGGAATAATTCTTACTACGTGTGTGGGATTCGAACTCCTGGCCCCTCATTATTTTATTTGATTAACTTTTAAAATTTTACAATTTATGAAGTATTTTCTTTTCTATAACTATATTTTCTCTTGTTTTTCCATTCAATAAAATATTTTAATATCTTGTCACTTGTTTGTTACATTAAGTAAAATAAAATGTTAACAAAGTTTAAAAGTTAACAAAGTTAACAAATAAAATGTCCAAAGTTTTTTTTTTTTTTAATTAAATTTTTATTTTTTACCCATTGCACAATCTTAAACTACTTAACCTTAAAAAAAATTTACAAAAACGGTTTTAACTTTATAAAACTTAAAGCTAAAAAATAGAGTGTTTAGAACTATACTAAAGTAACTATTGGAAAAACCGGGCAAGCAATAAACCGATATTATTTCAAATAATTTTTATAAAATAAAACTTAACCTACCTAACCTACCTAACCAATTGAACCTACTTAACCTAGTTAAAGTAATCTGTATTATTAATACTCTAATCTAATTCATAAGCATTTTCCAACCACCAAAAATTTTCTATTAATTAATTTATCTTTGTCTGGAATGGAGATAATATCGTATTTTAAATTTTCTCCATTTATATTGCCCGGGTTATATTCAATAGCTTTACACGGAAGATATTTATTTATTTATATTAATATTACAAACCACATAGAATATTGCAATATTACAAAACCATCGGCTACTAAAGGCCATTATATAGTTCGAACACTATTAATAAATTATACACTAATATTTCTTATTTTGTTTATATTATATATTTTATATTTACACTATATATTTGGTAGCAAGGAGGATTTGTTTTCAATTAATAAAACTTGGTAACTGTGCAGGATTTGAACTCGTACTCCCTCGTTTAATAAGCCACGTGTTTCACTAACAGGCCACCGATACCCCACACGGAAGATATTTTTTTTTTTTTTTTAATTTATATTTAATATTACATACATAAATGTAATGCAATATTATTAAACCATCGGCTACTAAGGCCATTATAGGTTTTTTATACTATTATTAAATTATATACTAATATTATTTATTTTGTTTATATTACATACTATATATTTACATTATATTTGGTCGTAAGGGGGGAATGTAAAGGAAAAAACACTTACGACCTGTGCAGGGATCGAACCCACACTCCTTCGGTTAATACGCCACACGTCTACCCACTAGACTACCGAAGCCCCCGGAAGATATTAAATTGTTAAATTTTTAAAAATAAAAAAAAATTGCATATTTCTAGGAGGGATTTAAAATATTTTTTATTTTTAATTTCTTACATACAATAGTATGTACGTAGTTGTAAAGCTACCAACTACCAGAACATTTCGTTATGGAACATGGAAATAAAGGAATAATAATACTTATAAAATAAAATGTAATATAACAAATGATTAATAAATTAAATTTAAAAATAATTAAAATTTTAACGTGAATTTTAATTACTTAATATACTGTAAAAATAAAAATTTTTAATATTATATGTATTACAAAATTTGTATTTATTTTATTATATATTATGTAGTAGATATTTTAATTATATATACATAGGTATTTAAATTCTAAAACAAACATTTTTTTGTCTTTATGTCGAGTAAATTAAAAGCGTATTTTATTTAAATAAGATGAAAGGTTTTATATACTTGCCAGCCATTTTAACATATTGAATACAATTTTAAGTATTTCTTTTCTTTTGCTTTTGAAATGTTTATTGATTTGTATTAATTTTTTTTAAGAGGATGAGATTGCAATTTGAACAAAGAACTTATAACTTTAAACAAAAATAAAAACTGCTCAGAAAGATATTGTGATTGAAAAAAAAAAAAAATTGAACATATGATTTACGATGGTTTTTCTAGTTTTAAAAAACTAATTTTAAAACTTTATTTTAGACAAATCAATACGAAAAGTCGCACAAACGACATAAGAATAATGAGGTTGAGATTGGAATCCACACTGGCAAGTACATTTTCCACAAAACATCACCCCCAATATATGCAATGAACAACTGACTATAAAGCACATAATCTGGAGTGCATCAATAACAAGATTACACTTAAAATTTTAAAGTGTAAAAACCAGGAAGATATAGAAAATATCAAAAACCAAATGAAGCTATGTGGAATTTGGCACGATATATAAAACCAATATAGAATAAAGTAACAAGCAAAACGTTGACATATTATTAAGAAATATTATATATTATTATTGTTCCAGTATTCCATCCATCCATAGATTAAATATATTAATAATATAAAACTAATGTGGCCAGTATTACATATCCGAATTTAAAGGGCCATTCAAATTAAATTGTAATATTTATATTACATATTTAATAAAAAAATAAATAAATATTAATATTAGTTTTTTATTTGTAAAAATGTTATAATAAATTTGTTTCTGTTGGCAATGCTTGACGGCATATTTCAAGAAACTCACAATTGTTAATTATGAAATTTCAAATAAAATTAAAAACTAATATTACCTTGTTGGTTAATAAGCCCAGCCACTCAGCTTGTTTTTTCTTTATTGGTTTCCCCAATACACACAATGTGATAAAGAAATTCTAGAAATCGTTCCTGTTCAGATATCTTCTTAAAAAGTTTTTCACTTCAGGTGTTGTTGTGATACAAGTATTAAATTATAATTAAATTATTATATTTGGTATAATATTTTAACCTGATCAAGGTTTGAACCCATGACATTCCGATTAGAAGACCGAAGAAATTTTTTAATTAAAAATAATTACACTTTTTAAGATACATATTCGATTGCATAAATATTGGCGTATAATTTCAATTATTCGAATGAGGTTATAGTAAGTTATTGTTTTAAAACTACCTGCAGTTAAATAATATTTTAAAAAATTCTAATGTAGGAAAATTTTTAAATAAGGAAAATATATATTTTACTTTTAATTAAAATTATAATGTTCTTTTCATTTTATATTATAATCGTTCTGAAATTTACAATGCTTTTCGCAGGCTCAAAATATAAAGAATTTTCCTTTTTTCTCATCTTCCACATTTTTCTTTTTATTTAATTTTTTTTTTTTTTTTTCCACCTGAAATACCAATTTTTTTTTGCAAATATTTTACAGACTCAGATTTAACTTGTTTTACATTTTCTTTATATATTTACTCGTATATTATGATCTTTGTATATTTACCTTCTATATGTGTCTGTATTACATAAAAGTAAATTATGTTAAAAAACAAAAAAAAAAAAATAAATAAATAAAAGACAAAACTGAAAATTTAAAAAAAGTGTTTTAAGTTCATAGTTCAAATAAAATTTTACACAAAAATACCCTTCTATAAATGAACAAAAAAAAAAAAGAAGAAAAATGCAGGAGTTGGGTTTGGGTTTTTTTTTTATTCAGTTGTTCGTTCTATTGAAAAAAAATAAGATGAAAATTATGGTTTTTTTCTTTTTATGTACGTTGAACAAGAAAAACGTGAGGGTGTTAAATGTTATTCATAAATTTTCATACTTTATAAAGGGAATCAAAAATGAGTAAAATTTTAATGATCACAAAAAAAAAAAAAAACTGAAACGCATGACGTATTCTTAAAATTTTCAATCATAATTATGTTAAATAATAGTTCATTAAATAGAAAAATGAAATGTGTATGTGATAAAATAATAATAAAATGACGAAACGATTGACTTATGATCAAGAACTGCATTTGAAAGTGATGAAAATTTGGCTCACAGTTTTTAATTTTTATAAAATAACATAGAAAATTGTAAACTAAATTATGAATGAAAATTATATGAGTGTTAATCATCAACATTTTTGAAACTAAGTATACGATCAAAATTTTTAACAGATTTTTAATATTTTTTTTGATTTTTTAAAGAAAATACGATTTTCAAAGTAACAAATTCACACAATAAATAATTATTTATTGTAATTTTCTTACAAAGTCCTAATTATACTTATTTAAGTGGTTTTTCCCTTTAATTATATCAAAAATTCACAAAAAAATCGTTAAATATTGTTTTTTTTTTTTTTTTTTTACAAATTCCTTTAAATTTTTTCTAAAATATTACTACAAAAATTTCAAAGATTTTCTTTCATTAATTTTGAAAGTAAATGTCTTTCAGTAAATTTAAAGGTATTTATTATATACAGTCAGAGACTTTATTTAAGAACATTAACAAAAAAAAAAAAAAAAAACAGAAAACATTGATGATAATAAGGTTTTATATAAAATTATACAAATAAAATATTATTTGTTTTTATATGGAAGGAAGGAGTAGTTTTATTTTCCTATTTTTTCTTTTAATAGAGAACAAACACACATAAAATGAAATTAAGTCAACATTACAAAGAAAAACAATAAAATAATTTTTGGGGTAAAATTTTTTTTTTTTTTTTTATATTTTTGCAGATATCTTTTTTACAACATTATAATGGTAAGCATCATTAGAATCATGAACGATATAATTTGGAAGATTTTGAAAATTTTTTTTTTTTGTTTTTATCATAAAATTTCAAAATAAAATAAAAACAAAAAGAAAAAATAAATTCATTTAAAAAGGGGGAACGAGAAAAAAAAAAATTTAAAGATATAATGGTAAGATTTATTAATTTACTATAAGATTTCTTTATTAAAATCATGAAAGAGTTTCAGCTTGTTCTGAAATTTAATTTGATATATATTTTATGACAACTGTTTTATTGATAAAGCTGACAGTTACAAATATTTGGGGGGTTATTGTTGATGACAAATTGAATTGATGTAACCAAATCGATGAACAAGTTAAAAAAGAAAGAAAGATTGCTGGGATTTTTCGAATTATTAATAGAAGAGTTCCTTTCAATATGACGAGATCACTATTTTATAGTATATGTTTCACAGTTCTGTTATGTATTCGATACAAATATTGGGAAACACATTTGACAAGAGCATCAATTTATTGCAAAAGCTACAAAATAATTCTATTAAAAATCTGTATGTCTACAATTTAAGAATTTCCACTAAAGAAATACATACGAAACATAACATTCTTCCTATTGACATACTCATCTTAAAGTCAATTGGCAACTTAAACTCATCTAATGATTAATGGAAATATTAATACGAATGTCCAGCACTGGTTCAACAATATAGCTATCACAGTTATAGTATAAGAAGTGCTTATAATATTAGATTGGTCTCGCCAAGAATCAGATTCAATATAGGAAAGATACCATATACAACTTAGCTTTTAAGAATTACAACTGTTTGCCTAATAATTTGAAAGATTTAAATTAAATTTTAAAAATAAATTTAAAAGAAAAATTAATGAATATTTTATAAGTCAAATTTAACAAATTTTACCTAATACCTAATTATTGTGTTCTCTTTTTTTTCTTGTTTATTTTTTCTAATATCACATCTTTATTTTGTTTTTGTTTCTACAAATTATTAATAAGCATTGAATTACTGGATTGTTATGTTGTTTTGATTTTTTTATGCACTAAATTTTGTTAATGAATTGTTATGATTTTTATTATGAATACTCTGTATACGAGGGACTGAGCTCTCTTGAGTTTATTAATAAATAAATAAATAAACTATAGAAGCTAAGGCTATTATACTATTGTTTATCTATTTTGCTGCAAGCTTAAAATTAAATTTTCTCAAATTTTGATTTGACACAAAAAATAATTTTGAATAAAAAAATTATAAGAATATTGTAAACCTAAGAACAAATTCATAACACCCACTAAAAAAAATAATATATAGAAATGATTTTCTTTTAAATCTAACCTTAACGATATTTTCAAATATTAGAATGTATAAATAGATCTATACATATCTAAAATATTCATACATATTCAGTAAATGAAATGTTTTGAAAATTCCAGGAAAATAACTTGTATATCCTTTAATGATTTATTTTGATATAATTGATATAATTTAATTAAATTGATTATACTAATTTGATAGTTATAATAATTATAATATATTACAGAAATGTTTTTTTTTTTTATTTTAGTTTTAATAAGAAACTGGTATTTCAATAAAAATTTGTTATATGAATAGTTATATCATGTTTTGAATAATAAGTGATATGAGAAATGAATGTTTAATAAATCGCTTAGTTAATGACTATGTTTTATTATTTAATATTATTATTGAAAATATGACTGTTATCAGTTTATTATTATAAAAATTTTATAAAACGTTTTTTTTTTTTTTTTCAAAATCTAATTCGAGTCGAAAATTCAGAATTAATTTACTTAAAATGTCAGTAATATAAAGAAACCTTGAAATCTAAAGGAAGAAAATTAGACTTTTTATCAAAAAGGGTTCAATGATTAAAGGATTCTGATTTAAATACTTAGAATGATTTTATTTTTATATTTTTTTTTTTATTTTGGTTTTCAATGTTAACCAGAATTTGTTTAAATTATATTTTTGAATTAAGCCTGTAATTTTTCATAAATGATGGATATAAAATAAATTTTTTTCTTCTATACTATTTTTTATTTCGTATATTTAAAAAAATTTTTAATTTACTTTTTTTTATCATTCATATATTCATCATTACATTTACAATTAAAGTATTTTTCAAATCACATAATAATTAAAATAAATACACATAATACACATAATATTCTACAAAGATATTAGTTAAGAAAAACATAGCATATGTATTTAATGATTGGTTTGTGTCCATTATTGAGTTATTGAAGATTGATTTGTGTCTTCAGTCGATTTCAAAATTAAGTAATTTATAGAAAAATGGTAGTATGTATTTGGTAGAACTATAGTTTTATAAAGAGAAGAGAAATAACTCAAGACCTACATAAATAAAATTAAAAAGTCTCATTTACAAAATTAAAGGTTTACAAAAATACGTTTAAAATTATTTTATAAAATATTAATTAATTTAAGGAGATATTATATAAACGTATTTATAAAATTTTTTCAAAAATAAAAAATAATTTTAAAACAACTTACAAATAAATAATAAAAGAAATCAGTTAATTTTAATTGGTCAATTAATATGTCAAAAAAATTATATAAGAGTTTTTATACTCAACCTTAAATTTATAAAACTAGATTAATTCTTTTTAGCACATTTCCAAAAATATTTTGAAAAAATATCCCTTACAGTTTCACTCTGTCCATCAGTTCGTCTGTTTACAAACCTTCTACATCGTTAAAGAAAGAACAATGAAATTTTAACCATGGGTATATCTCATAAAAAAATTAATGTTGCAGAACACCTCTTTCATGTAGCCCCATTCCATCCATTTCAGAGCTAAAGCGCGTAATCAAATTTTGAAGAACTCCTATTTTTAAATCTGTACATCTCATGTTCTGCTTAACATTTTTTCAATTTCGCCATTCGACGTAACGTTTTTTACCTTTGTAAATAAATATCAAAATTATACAATTTTTTTAAAATTTAGTTTTTAAATTTGCCGTTATGTGAAAACTAAATTTTTTTTCGGCAAGACATAAAAATTAAATCTTCAGTAATATATTTTTACGTGTGTTAACAGTTTTTTTTCATTGTACAGGTTTCCGGAGTTACAGCCCCTCAAAATTACAAAAAAGCCCTATTTTCAAATATATAAATATCTAAGGTTATGAGTAAGTGTTTTACAATCTAAAAGCACTAGAAGACCGAAAATTTTCTTACCTAAATAAAACCTTATCAATATTATGCAATGTTTTACAATTTATATACAATTTAAATTTACTGTTATGTGAAGATAAAATTTTGCAATATTTGTTTTTTCTTCATAACTCCGACACACTTCTAGATAGAAACTTGCAGTTTTGAGGAAAGAAAGGACGTTTAGAATTAGTATAAGCTTCCTTGAATTTTTTTTTGTACCACCCCCTGTTTAAGAAATGTTAGAGCTAAAAAATTGAAAATTCTCTATTTTTAGACATCTGTAACTTGTTGGCACTTGTTGGCACCTGTACAAATTTTTCTTCGGGTAGACATAAAAATTAAAGCTGCAGTAAGATATTTTTACGAGTGTTAACGGTTTTTCTAGTTATATAGGCTAGGGACTTACAGTCCCTCAAAATTGCAAAAAAAGTCCTACTTTCACATTTTTTTCTTATTAGTTTGTATTGTCTTTTGGAAATGTGCGCCCTTAAACCATAGATAACAATAGTAACCATAGTACTAACAATAGATTTACATTCCGCCTTGTTTAGTATATATTTTAGAAAATGTTAGAAATATAATATATAATTTGTATTGCGTTAAACTATATGATAATACGCTTTTTTTTACGACTTCTTAATACAATCAGAATAAATTAATTAAATGTAAAAACAAAAAAATTATTATTTATTTTTTTTTGACATAAAAATTTGGATTATCTGTAAATTTTTAAGATTATGATTCGTTTTCGTTCAATTTTAATTTTTCCCATGACCTTGCTCACATTTTTTAACTTTAAGTTTGTAAAATGTTAACAATTAAAAAAAAAGTTTTTTTTTTGTATTAAAATAATAAATTAAATGTAAAATCAATGTATAAATATTTTAAAACACAAATTTTATTTTTTTTTAATGAAATATACTGATGTTATTATATTGATGCGTCTCATTTTATTCATTGTAATCCACGTACAAAATTTGTATAACTTAGTTTGTTGTATACGTGATTGCCTTGAAGTATTTAAAGGAACAAATAGAAGAAAACAAATTTAAATTTGTCAATCACTTAATCTTTAAATTCTTTTTGTTTTTGGTTTTTTTCTTAGTACCTAATAATATTTTGTGATTTTTTAACCAATTTGGTTTAAAATTAAACCAGCAACATTGAATTGAAAAAAAAAAAAAAACAAAGTAAGCAAAATAATAAATTTATCTATTATTGAAGACATCTTCGGTCTTTTTGTTTTATATTTTATTATTCTTCTTTTTTTTTTTGTCAAAAGATGTTTTCATTTCCGTTTTTTCTTTATTCTTCATTTTTCTCCTTTCATTCTTTTTCTTTCATTTTATTAATTTAATTCTTTGATTTCTTTTCAAATTGGTTCGAATTTTATTTTTGGGATTTTTTTTTTTTTTTTGTTTATTGACAATTGAAATTGACATTTTTTTTATTAAAATTTTTCTTTTACAAGTTCTTTTCAATTTACCGTAAATATTTATAAGAAATTTGAATTTCAATTCAAATCTTTTGGATTTAAATAAATTTTTATGTTGATTACCAAAAAAAAAAAAAAATTGATGAGGAGATCTATAATAATCTGATGACTTATGTTAAAATATGTAAGAACATTATTTTCTAACCCGGCAGCCAGACGAGACAGAATTACCGTCTTGCGAGTGTGTAATACGAAATGTCAAATTACTGTCTGTGTGACGTATGCGTCATTTTTACTATCAAGGATATTTCATTTATTATCAAAATTTTTCAAGTTTATTTTATATTTTTTCAAAATATTTAATGTTTAAAATAGAGACAAAGAAAATATCAAATTAAAAATAAAACAACCGCAAAAAATTTATTTGACATGAATGTTGTTTTCCATTTGTTACCATTTTTAATTGTTTGAAGTGTCAAATTACTATCTCCTCAATTACTAGCTAGAAAAATGTCAAGACAGTGGAGAAGATAGTTGAAAATATTTAATAGTATATTGTCAAAATGTTCATGTATTTGTACACTATCTTGCTCGTACTGTCCTCTAGATAAAATAATTTTACAAATTATTTTAAAGTTACTGAATTTTTTTTTGTATTATTTTTTGACTAGCGTTGAAGATTGTGTTTGATATTTGTCTAGTCTCCCACTGAGTTAATGTTATCTATTTTATGGTAAAATACTTACTATATTTGATATAATTATATTGGTATGATATAAAAACTATTGGTTGATTTATCGGAAAATTAAATTTTGGTTTATAATTGACAACAGTATAATTAACAACAGTATATTAAAACTCGACCTATTCTAATCGGAAGTACAGTTAGCCGTCGTTAAATAGGAAAATTTTTATTCCTTTTCACATTTGCCTTTTATCTTTAAAGATTTTCAGATAATTATATTAGTTAATCGAATATAAAAATCGAATCTAAATATTAATAAACAATAATGAATTTTGTTATGATAATGTAATCTGAAATTTTACTGCAATAAAAGCTTTAAATATTGTGGGGACGGAACAGTTCACAAAGTCTATATGTCTATATGATATTTTATCTAATGCTTCTTATCATAAATATTCATTTGTCAAATATCATGTTGGCAAAATAATAATATTACAAATAGTCTACTTATCATATGGGAACATTTCCCAACTATATACTTTCCACAACATCCAACTTTTCAATGTTCTAATTCTAATTATTTTAGGAGAAAGTTCAGAAAAGCTTCAATATACAATTTTCAAAAAAATTTTGTAAAAAAATATGAAATTAAAGTATTTTATTAAAAGTAGGATCTGATTATATCATTAAGAAGTCATTACATATAATTTTATTAAAAAGTAATTTATATGTTTTTCCCAAAAATATTTGAAAACCATATTTTTATGTTTTTTATGGAAATTGTATGCATGTAATAAATACATATTATTAGTTTTTTTTTATATAAATTGATATATGTAAATGATATGGAAAAAGCTGTTTCGATAGCTAGATTAGTACTCTTTGAAGATTACTCGTTAATTTACGTCATTGATGAAAACATTGAAGAATGTATTCGAAAAATTAATGTAGATTTAAGTAATTTAAATGAATGGTTTGAAATTAATAAGCTTAAACTAAATATCTCTAAGACAAATTTCATGATAATAAATGGTGAAACACAAAGCTGTGTCAAAATTAATAATATATGTATAACACCAGTTAGAGAAATTATATATCTAGGAGTGCTTATAGACGATAAATTAAAATTCAAAGCTCATTTAGATTATGTATGTAAACGAGGAAGAATACAGTTGCCTTTGTCAACTCTTAGATACCCGTACGAACCGTTAGTATGTTCACAGCCTGTCACTCTGGTTACAATATTATTTTTTTAATATTTATGTATTTTAGAATAATTTGGGTGAATTTTATAATTTCTAAAACTATGGGTTGTACATATCTCCAAACTATATGTTTATATGTACATTCTTCAAAAGCAGATTCTAACCTTCCACATAACGATTATCTATCCAAAACTTTTTCAAATATTCTATAGTACCATTTAATACTAAGCGGTAAATGTATATTAAATTTACTTAGTACAAATAGTACATATAATTTTAAATATTATATTATATTATATTTAAATATTCCATGGACAGAATAATTTCTTATAAGTACAATAAAATACATATATGTATGTAAATACGGCGCTATATAAAATACACCACTCTTATCATTCATTCATCAGTGACATATACGATATGTAAATAAACATGATATTATATAAGTATATATGTATATCAATATTATATAAATAAAAATTCTTCAAGCAACCGTTATGTTGTTTATTTATTTACATTTTTATGTACTACGCATTATATCCTCAACAATTTCAAATTATCGAATAAAATAAAATGTAAAAAATTTATTGAAGAAATTTGTTAGAAAATTTGAAAAAATCAAGTAACACTTTCGTCAATTATAAAGTAACCCTATATTATTAAAAAAAGTTGTTAACAGAAATAAAAGTATAATGTTGAAGCTTTAATTTTTGTGTATTACTTCAAAAAAATTTTAACAGGTGTTCAAGTTACAGGTGTTTAAAAATAGGAAATTTTCAGTTTTTGACCCCTCACAGCTCCTAAACGGGGGGTGACACAAAAAAAATTTCTGAAATGACTCATACTTATTTTCAAAGATCTAACTTCTATCAAAATTTCAAAGTTTCCAACTTAAACCGTTTAGAAGATAGAAGGGTTAAAGGATTTTGCAAAATTTGAGTTTCGCATGTAAATTAAGACACCGTATGCCACAAATATATATGTATTGTATATATACTTTTAAAGCTAATAAAAGTAAAATCGTTTGGCGTTCAAAATGAAAATATACCTTATACAACTTGTGCTATAACAATTTAAATATAGAGCTTTTTTGAACCTTTGGGGAGCTGTAGCTCCGTAACGGGTGGGGCTACGAAAAAAAGTTATAAAAAATAAAATTAATATTTTTGTGAGATCTATCAGCAGTTAAAATTTCATAGCTCTATTTCAAAAAAAATGTGGGGATCTAAAAGTTAGGTGTTCGAGAGCTACCCTAAGTTTTGGTCCAAACTCAACCAAAAAAAATAGGGAACCTACAAATTATTTCCAAAATATTTTGTGTAAATTTCAAGATTCTAGCTTTCTTGGTTTTTGAGTTAGCGTGCTGCCGGACGGACGGACATGGCTCAAAAGTTTTAGAATTTTTTTCTGATTCGATCCATACCTTTGAAGGTATATCTAGCTCGCTTATTTCGAGGTGTTACAAACGGAGGAGTAATTTTATTATACCCGATCCTATCGTACGGGTATAAAAAGCGGCAAAAAAAAGGTTTTTTCTTTTCCAAAATTAGAAAAAAGCTCAGCCTTTCAACATCGATAAACATTTATAACACCATGGTTAAACCACACTTCGAATATTATGCTCATCAATCTTATTTACAGCCAATAAAGAAGACAAAAATAGGCTACAAAAATACAGAATAAGGGAATGAGAACAATATTAAAAGTGAACAGATATACTTCCATTAAGTTCATTTTAGATTGCTTGAAGTGGGCTAGTGTTAATCAAAGAATATACTTCAATGTGATTGTAATGGTCTTTAAAATTAAAAATAAACTATTACCTAACTATATTTATGTGATAGATTGATTTATGTAAGTGATGTACATCATCATCATTTGAGAAACAGAAATAATTTTAGATTGGCAAATATAAGAAGGGAAGGAACGAAGGAACGAGAAATATGCTAATGTATAAAGGACTCAAACTATTTAATGAATTACCATTTTATTTAAAAAATGAAGTTAATCTTAGCATTTTTAAAAGGAAATTCTCAATTCATATAAAAGCACATTTTGAATAATATCCAGATTTGAAATTTATTGTATCTATTGTATCTATGTGAATAATTTGTAATTATTGTATTCTTAGTTTTTTTTTGTACTTTTTGTTTTATATTTTGTTTTATGCTTTATATAATAGTAAATTCATTAAATAAAAAAAAAAAAAAAAAAATGAGATTTTAATAATATTTTATTGTATGAGATTTCAATAATATTTTACAAAATATCTGTTGGCTGAATAGATTTTTTTGAAGTATCTCAAACGATAATCGTCATCTAATTTAATTAAGCTCTAGATTTTGTAAAACTGTTTCTTCATTTTACGCTTATCTTTCGAAGATTTAATCTTATTAAATTATTCGGCACTTACACATCATTTGAATCCATATCAGTTAACGATTTTTTTTATATTGTCTATTTGTCATATTCATTTTTTTTATCGTTAATCAATTTTCATTCTTTAAGTTGTATAATCACTTAAAGGCATTTTTGCCAAATGTAAAAATATAAAATTTTACAAGAAAAAAGTATAAAAAAAAAATATATATATATAAAATTTAAATTAAGATGTCTATTTTTCTTATAGATAATATTATGTCTGTCATGGAAGAAAATAATTTAGGTAAAATTTTCCTTTTTTTTTCTCTCTATTAGCACTAAATTAATGAGAAATAAAATATTCATAAGAAATTATACTTAAAGCATATAAGAAAGGTACAACTACAAGAAAAAAAAAAAAAAAAACTCAAAATTTACTATTTTCATTTTATTTTTATCCGCCCTCTATTAGCTCTGACATATAAAACAATAATTTATATAAAATCCTTAAAATTTCAAAATAGCATATTTATAATAGAACTAAGCTAGGCCAGCCAGTTTTTCGTCTATTATATCCTAATATCCAAAGAAATAAAAAAAAAAAAAATAATAAAATAAAGTTTAATGTTCCGTTTTGGTTTTTTTTTTTTTTTTTTGTATATTTCCCCTTATGATGGAATATTTAAAATTAGTTTGTTTGTCTGCTTTTTGTACAAACTGGTATTGTTGATGTTAACTAACAACATGGTATTAATCCGTTAACATCACCATGAAACCAAAGTAACACAGGGACACACATTCCATTATAACAATAATAATAACATAACAACCAAATCTAATGTTTCTCATTCCAAATTCTTATATTTTATTTCCCATTCCTAAACCTGACAATGTTTTTTTTTGTTTTTTACCCCAACCCAATCCAGATTTATTCTCTTTTACCACAAATGAATCTAACAGATATAGAGAAAAAACCTGTTATGTGCTTAAAAAGAAACTAAACAGTATTAAACAAAAAGGGGGAGTTAAATTTTTTTTTCTGTTTTATTTCTTAATAATTTTTTTTTCTTATAAAATTAAAAGGGAGAAATTGGAACGTATACGATTAGATGAAGTGGGGTACTATTTTTATAAAGATTGTATATACATATATAGACATTAAAATCCATGTAAATAAAATAATTTTATTTTCTTTAAGGATAGAATCTTAAGATGTACAAAAGGCAGAAAAAAAAAACAAAAAAAAAAAAACACAATCTGTTGTTTTATGTGACATTTAACTTTTTGTGAAGAATGAATGGTGGATAAAATGCGATGCAAAAGTAGCTATACGAAATAAGAAGAGTTTTAATGTTAAATATTTTGACTAAAAGTACATTAAATTGTACATATGATATAATAAAAGTAAAAATAAACAACAGTTAAAACACCTGCTAAAACATTCATTAGTATATAATATAAATATATAATATATAATATATGTATATACTATGTATATATGTATATGTATATATTAATATTTACATTTTGTATATTATATTACATTAGGGATACATAAAGCATATTATTATATATGTATATGTGTGTATGTAAAAGTTAAGTTAAAAAGTTCAATATTCAGTTTTTATGATTATAATTTAGTGCCAGTTCTAAAAAAAAAAAAATTTAATATGTACCTACATTAAATATATATTATAAGCTTTTCTAAAAAGGTTGAGGATTCATTTATGATTCCGTTAGTTAAATATTTCTATATAAATTTGTTTTTTTTAATATATCTACAAAGTTGTATTAATTTTTCCATTAACATTTTGGACTTTTAATGGTTCATTGACTTTAAATATAACGATGTATCGGCTTTAATCATTTTCCGTATAACGTTTTAATATTGCAAATATTTTATTGTAAAAAATCTTAAATTGATCGTTGATTGATCTAGAACGTCTCTTTTTGTAGCAATAAAAAGAAACGCAAATTAAGATTACAAAACATTTTGAACCGTTCCAATTATTTTTATTATTAAGAAAATAAACTGACGAAATGGGTCTCTTAAGGTTTTAATGGAATAGCCGTTCTATTGAAAGAAATTTTATTATAGTGTTACTAATTTATTGTACAATACTAAATTTATAATTAAGCTTTTGGGAAATAATAAAAAGCTGGGGTAATGTCGGTTATAGGTGGGTCTACTTCTAATGCCCGTAAAATGCTCTGTAATGGTGTGAACGTTAATATTTTTTTTAAAAATAATTCTTTGGCCTTTTCTTGTTCGATAATGCAAAAAAGTTAATTTTTTCGGGAAATTTGTATTTTAATGGTAAAAGACTATCGGTTTTCAACCTATTTTGGGAGAGGGTCAGGGTCACTTGGCTATCCATTTAATAGAATTAATATTAAAATTTTGCCTGAAAAGTCGGAAATTTTAAACTTAAAAAACGGCAAATATAAAGTAAAAAAATTAAAAAAACAGGTAAAATGTAAACCAACAGTTTTTAAAAGCGCACATTTCCAAAACTCAATACAAACTGTTTAGAAATGTGACTTACACAAAAATATGAAAATTTCATGTAATAAGAAAAAATGTGAAAATAGGACTTTTTTGGAATTTTGAGGGGCTGTAAGTCCGGAATCCTATATAACTAAGAAGACCCGTTAACACACGTAAAAAGATATTATTGAACCTTTATTTTTCATGTCTTGCCGAAGAAAAATTTGTACAGGTGCCTAAATTACAGGTGTCTAAAAATAGCAAATTTTCAATTTTTGAGGCTTAATAACTCTTAAAGAGGGGGTGCTACCAAACAATTTTCTGGGGAAACTTATACTAATTCTAAAAGTTATTTCTTGTCTCAAAATTTCAGGTTCCTATCTAAAGGTCTGCCGGAGTTATGAAAAAAGAAATTTCATGCAAAATGTGGTTTTCACATAACGGTAAATTTAAATAGTAAATTACAAAATATTACATAATTTTGATATTGTTTTATATAGATAATAAAATTTTTGATTTTCTGGCAAAACCATTGATTGCAAAACCATTACGCAGAGCCTGAGATATATACATCTGAAAATGGCGCTTTTTCGAAATTTTGAAGAGCTGCAACTTTGGAACCCTTTACAACTAAAATAAACCTTTAACACACGAAAAAATATATTACTGTAGCTTTAATTTTTATATCTTGCAGAAGTAAAATGTGTACAGGTTCCTAAGTTACAGGTGTTTAAAAATAGCAAATTTTAAATTTTTAAGCTCTAGTAGCTCATAAACAGGGGGTGGTCCAAAAAAATTTTCTGAGCAAACTTATATTAATTCTAAAAGTTCTTTCTTGCCTCAAAATTTCAAGCCTCTATCTAGAAGCGTGCCGGAGTTATGAAAGTAGAAAAATCATGCAAAAGTTGGTTTTCACATAACGGTAAATTTAAATACTAAATTAAACAAAAATGTATAATTTTGATATTAATTTAGAAAGACAAAAGAAATACCTGTCGAATGATGTTTTAAGATTGAAAAAATCTTAAGCATAACATAAGATATATGCATTTAAAAATAGGGCTTTTTCAAAGTTTGAGGGGCTGTAGCTCCGTAATGGGTGGGGCTACATGAAAAAGTTGTTCCACAAAATTATTTTTTTTATGAGACCTACCCATGGTTAAAATTTGTTTTCTCTATCTTTAACGGTGTAGAAGTTTTGTAAACAGACGGACGGACGGGCATCACCACAAAAACCATCAACACCCATCACCACAAAAAAGGACACCAATCATTTAAAAAATTTTCAAATCATTTGTGTTGTCTTTTCTTTTTTTTTTTTTGAGTAGCAAAAAAAAATTCGGTAACATGCGAATTTTGAGAAGATTTAGCCATATATACCCATCCTTACGATAACTCAAAAAATATAATAAAGCTAGGATTCTGAAATGTTTGCTATTTTCTCCTTGCAAAAGTTCGATTGACGGGTTTAAGTAGCTGCCCTTCAATTTCTTTTATTGTACGAAAAGAACTCAGTGACTATTGAAGCTAGGTTATTTGAAATTTAGCAAAATGTAGTTATTTAAAACTATTAAAATTTTTTTAAATTTTATGGTAACAGCATAATTTATATTAGTTTTGGTACGCTATAGTAGACACTGCCAACAATATGCTCTTCTTCGTTTATTTTTGTAAATTCTGTTAAAGTAAACAAATCTTATTAAAAAAAAAATAAAAGTAGAAATTTTTTTCAGAATTTTGGCGTATATTTTTATTAGTATGGATGGCTAATATTCATTTTGACAAAAAAAAAAAAGATTGTTAATGACTTTTTTTTCGTGGTTTCCTGTGTTATTGATTGAACCGCATTGGACTTATAAAATGTATTGTTATAATGCAATGGTAAATTTAAATTTTTCTATATTCTAACTTTTGACAATAGTATATAATAATTATTTTTGATAGAATTTGTAATAGTTTTATAAATACATATATATATTAAATTGGCCTGAAGTTAAATTTTCAAAATAATTGTTGTACGTATATGATATTAGATGTCGCACAAATTAAAAATATTTGTGTTCCATATAGTGTTATGCAATAATTACAGACGATGAATAATGACGACGTCTTAATGAAACTACAGATTTCAGAAACTGAAACTTATTCAATTATAAATATATGAATAATAAATGGGTTTGTGGATTAATCCTATATGCTAATTATAAAAGTGGAAAGGAAAAAATTTTGAGTGAAAAATAAAAAACAATAAAATATTTTCTTTTTCAATAACAATTATTATTTTTCATTTCAGTTTATTATTAATTAATAATAGTTTTTTTTTTTTTTTTTATCTTCTTTAAATTTTCATAATTTTATAATTTAATTATTTTTTTGTTTTTTTTTTTTTTTTTTGAGTCCTTATTTTCGCATCATACATTTAATTTTGTTTTTATTTTTATTTTTTATTTTTTTTTGATAATTTAAATTAAAATTTTTTTTTTAAACATCATCAGAAATAGTTTTAAAAATATCTGAAGCTTTATTTTGATAGTGTAATTATGATTTTAATTTTTGTTTGATAAATTTTAATGCTTTTTAATGTTAGTCTGTTAGTTTTTTTTGTTTTTTTTTTTTTTTTGATGAATTTTATTTTTGTATTTTATTTTAAAATTCATTTTTTTTTTTTTGTTTTGTTT
The DNA here is from genome assembly GCA_947095535.1 of Poecilobothrus nobilitatus. NCBI lineage: Eukaryota > Metazoa > Arthropoda > Insecta > Diptera > Dolichopodidae > Poecilobothrus > Poecilobothrus nobilitatus. The sequence goes on from OX352772.1 coordinate 342,422,141, forward strand.
ATTTATAATTAAAATTAAAATAATGTTATAATATTTTGTTTGTTAGTTTTTTTTTTTGTTGGTAAATTATATATTTTCATTAAAATAAATATATAATGGTTGTTTCAATTTTAAAGTAAAGAATGTAAAGAAAAGTCATGACTACGAGATTTTCTTATTATGAGGTTAAGTGAAAAATATCGAAAGTAACTGAGAAGAACTGTAAAAGAGTTTCTTTTGGTTAGTACTGGAATATTACCAATCAAAATCATCCCTTTTGAAGGTAATCTTTAGGATGAGACTTTTAATAAAAATGTGCAAGGTTGAAGATAATGAGATTATATTGGGAATAAAATTTTGAAAATTTAGAATTTTTGAGGAAACGAGAATTGATGAAAATTTAGAAGGATAATTTGTATTTTATATTATACCTTTGTAAAAAAAAAAATGAAATAGATGAAAAATCATGCATAAAAATTTATTGATTTTTGTAAAGAAAAGTTTAGTCATTATTCTTAAGCATTTTTTAACCAAAGAAAAATGTTATTTTCTCTAGTAAGCGGGTTAAGTAAAATAGAATTTTTAGAAGGGATGATGTTAAAATCAAAAAAAAATGTTAATATAAGAAATAGTTTCCGCATTTGAATGGTAATTTTGTATATTTTTTTGTATCAAATATAAGAAAAGAAAGAATGATTTGAGTTTAAATTTAAATTGAAAAGGGAAATTAATATATGATAAAAAAAAAAAAAAGAAGTTTTCAAATTAAATTAATATAACACAAAATGGGAATTTCTAAATTTTTATTTCTTATATAATCGTTGTTTTATTTTTTAATATATGGGAATTATTTCGTATTATATGTTTATATTTTCTAAATGACTTTTCTTTTTTTTTTTTTTAGAGATATTTAATTATAATCGTACATAATTTGTATATTAATTAATTTTTTTTTTTTTTATGTATGTTTTTTTTTTTTTTTTAAATATAATATTATAGTTTATGTTTTTAATAATTTAAACGTGTATAATGCGCATATATATATACGTATGTTTTTTTTGTTTGTTTTGTTAATATTTTAATGTTGTATAATTTAATGATAATGTAAACTTTGTTGTAATTTACACTGAATATTTAACCATTAAAATTAATATTTTGTTTAATTTTTTATTTAATTGTATTTGTTTTTTTTTTGTATGATTTCTTTAATTAATTATTTAGTTTTTTTTTTTTTTTTTTTTTTATATTTAACACAGAACTATTTTTTTTTTGTTTTTTTAAATATTTTGATTTTTTTTTTTTATTTTATACAAAAAATTAATATAATATATTAATGTTAATTAAATATTTAATTAAAATTAAAATGATAACATTTAAAAGAAGAACTACATTTAATCTTTTAATTTTTTTTTTGTTTTTTATTTTATTTTTATTTAATTATGTTGTATAGGTATATTTTTCAGAATTTCTTGTTTTTTTTTTTTTTTTTTTGCTTTACTTTAAGCTTGATATAAATTTTTATTTAATTTTGTTTTATTAATTTAACATATAATTTTTTTTTTAAAGACAGTTACAGTTAAATATGTATATAATAACGTTTTTTTTAACTATAATGAAAAAATATTTAAATTGGTTTGGTTTTTTATTTTTATTTTTTAATAATAAAAATTAAAATAAGAATATTTTTTTATATACGTATGTATGGATAGAAGAATGATACAGATAAATTCATAATAAAGATATATAGAAGATTAAAGAATAATGGATACTTTATAGATTATAGTTTGGTATGAATGAATTCACGTAATCGGATAAGTAAATTTTTTTTATTAAAGATTAATAATATAATTTTGATATAATTTTGAAATAAATTAATAATTAATTAATATATCAAAATAAATATTAATATTAAGTAGGAATTTTATTTAATTCTCAGAATAGGAAATTTATTTATTTTTTTTTTTTTTTGTTTATTGTAATATTTTGTAAATAAGGTTTTTTTGTTATTGTTATTAGGATTAATGTTTTGTAGGAAATTATAATAAAAATAAGGATTAAATTAATATTCATTATAGAGTTTTGAAAATTTTTACTCTCATACTTATATAAAAAATATCTTTAAAAAAAACTGTATTCATTCATAAGTGAATTGTAAATTGATTTATATAGTGACTACAATATATGATATCTTGCATTAAGGCAATTTTATCTTTTAAATTAATATGAAAAAGTAAATGGTTTTATGTTTTTTGGATTTTGGGTTTTATTTATTGCAAATTGCTTAGATCTGAAGTCAATCATTTGATCACTTCATTTTATTTTATTAGAGATTGAATATTTTAATAGTTGAAAGTAACATGTAATTTGGTTAGAGAAGAAAACAAAAATTCTTTTACTGAAAGATATTTTTTATTTTTATTAATGTCTATAGTATATATAATAGTTTGAAATGACATATATACATAATATATTAATGTATACCTTAGTACAATAAATAAATAATATTCGAAACGATTTATAATAACTCTTAAATTATTTTTTATTAAATCAATAAAAAAAAAAAAAATTGATTTTTTCTAAATCGGTTATACATATTATGTGTATGTATATGACGTATATGAGTATAATATTTAATAAAATAATAAATTATTAAATATTATTAAATAAATTATTAATATAAAATAATGTTATAATTCTTTCAACAATATTTCAACTTATTTATTTAAAAAAAAAAAACAAATAATTATGTATTAGAAAACTTTTAAGAAATGTACAATCATATATAATAATAGAAGATTCGTTTTAATTAAAAATTAAACGATTTATACTTTTTATACTTTAAATTATTTTTATTTATTTATACATACATATTATATTAATGTTTTGTGTGTATTAAATTGAAAATATACACGAATTTATACTAGGTTTTTTCAATATATTTATATAGTATATAACTTTTTTTTTTGTATATATAACTATAGGTATATATATATATTTTGCATATATGTATTTTAGTTTCATACTTATTCTATATATATGCTATATTGTGTTATTAATTCGTTAATTTTTTTTTTTGTTTTCTTTTAACTTTTTTATCATATTATATTAAAAATTATTTGTGTTTATTAACAATATAATTATTATATTATATATTATATATATTTTTTTTGTTTTTTATTTTTTATTTTATTTATATTTTTAAAGCGTTTTTCATTGTTAATAAATATGTATAGGGTAAAATATTTAATAATAGCTGTATTGAATTTTATGTACATTGTATTTAAAATATATATATAATTAATATATATATAATTGTTTTTTACATAAATACAAGCAATATATACGTAAATATATATATATATATATATATTTAAAAATATTAATCAAGAATATTAATATTGTAATTATATATAAAATATTAAATATACTCTTATAATATATTAATATCATATATGTATATATTGTTATGTAAATAAATATTTTATACATATGCTAATTTCATATATAATATATGAATATTTTACTGCAATTTTTAGTACGTTCAATTTATATTTTTTTTTTTACATATTTATAGTTTTTTTTTGGTTTTTTTATTAATACCTTATAATTTGGATTGCTGATGTAAAATTTTAATATATTTTTAGATTAAACTGAAAATAAAAAATCTTAATTTATTATTCGATCCGTGTAGACTGCGGTTTGATATTACGGATGGTATAATAAGGTTTTTTGAATAAAAGAAAAAGTATAATATTATATATACTCTTTGTTCGTAGAATAGGGTTTTCATTTTGGTTTAATAATTTAAATATTAGCTTTTTTTAGTTTGGTTTTTTTTCTAATATATACGAGTATATTACACATTTCCGGCACTTATTTTATTTAAGTTTTTAATATTTTTATTATGTATAAGTTGTAGTATATATACATGTATATATAAAGATTTATTAATTTTTTAAAATTGTTTCCATATATATGTATATATATCTATATATATATATATAATTCGATATAATATAATAATTAATTTCTATTAATTGTTTTATACAGATTTTTTTTTAATGTATACATGTATTATATAAATTAATATAGAATTATTTTTTTGCTATTAATATTTTTTTTTTTGTTATTAATTAGAATTGTATAGAAGGTGGTTCATTATTATATTTAGGATATATAAATTGGTTTTTATGTACATTAAAAATAAAAATTTATTTGAAATAATCATTTATTAATAAAAAAGTTAAAATTAAAAATCAAAAAATAAAAGTTTAAATTTGAGAAACGAAAAAATTAATATAAAATTTTATTAGAAAATAAAATTGACATAAAAATTATATTGTATAATTTTATTTTTATATTTTTTCTTAATAATTTTAATTTTAATATGTATTTGTAATATTTAAATTTCCAGTCCTTTTATTTTTAATTACCTGTTTAATATATTTTGTTCGATGCAATTTTTTTTATTTATGTATAATGTATATATATATATATATATATATATATATATTAATCATTATAGTATTTGACAAAATGAAAGTAAAGGATTTGAAAGTGAGATTGAATTTAATATGAAAAAAATCACAAAAAAAAAAAAAAAATTAAATTGAAATTTGCATAAATAAATTTATATAAAAATGAATTGGATCGATTTTTTTTATTATCACAGATATCAAAAGAAGATGTACAATAATTTTTATAAAATCATCGTAAGAGAGATAAAGAATTCTTGAATTATTTTAGATTTAAAAGCAAAAATTTTAATACCGATATTAAATAATATTTTTTATCTGATCCTTTTCGTATTAATAAATGAAATTAATTTGATTAGTGAAAGAGAAGACAATTTTAATACATTGTTATTGTTAACATTGTTAAAAAGCATTTTTGATATATAATAATAAAAAAAATTTATTGAAAATAATAAATATATTTTTTATGAAACCACCATTTTTATTATCTTTTTAGAATATACTCTATTGACATGTTTAAAATTAATTTTTAATAATTTTATAGCTTCAGATTTATTCCTAAAAAATATTTATTCTTATTAATAATACATTATTTTAAATATTTTTTGTTTTTTTTCTACATGTTTTGTTACTTTACTTTTAAATTTTTTTTTTTTTACAACATTATTGCTTTTTCTTTTCTCATTTATTTTTATTTTTATATGTATTATTTAATTGATATAATAAGATATTATTTATTAATATGATTTATAAATTTTTAATGTTATTATATTTCTTGTTAGTATATTATAATTTTTAATAATATTTTTTTATTTTGTTCTATATAATGATATATTTTGTAATACTTTGTTAAATTATATTAATTAATATTTATATTTTTTTTTTTCTATATAATGTATGGATTTCATATTATTTTATTAATTTATATTTTAAATATTTTATAAATATTTATTAATTGTATATATTAGTTATTATTAATTATATTTATTTTCAATTAAATTTATATTTAACTTAAATCTACTTATATTAATAAAATAACTTATATTTATATAGTGTAATATTATGTATAATACCTTTTAAATTAAATCCAATTAATTTAATTAATTTTTTTGTGTTTTTGTTTTTTAACTTTAATTATACATTAATATTTAATAATTTTTTTTTTTTTACATGTTTTATATATTTATATATATATATATCTATTTATATATGTTTATTAATATATTAAATATCATATCTAATTGTTCTATATTTCATTAATTGATACGTTTTGATGGGAGATTTTTAAATGACATTTTTGTTTATTTTTATTTTTTTTTTATGTAATTTTTTAATATTAATATTAATTTATAAAGAAAAAATAAAAAAACAAAAAACAAATTAAATTTAATTAAATTGGCAATAATAATTTAAAATAATATAATATTTATTTATTTCGTTTAAAAAAAAATTGAAAAATTTTAATATTTAATATGCAGAAAAGAAACTAAATTGAAAATAATGAAATATTTCCTTAAAATTTGATGTTTAAAATTTTTATAAAAATAAAATTTTACCCACATAAAAAGAGCTAAATTAAAACACTTTAGATTTTTAGATCGAAGTGTCATATAATAAGACCTGAATCAATTAAATCTATTGTATAGAGTTTTTTTTTTTTTAAATAACTGTAGCAAAAACTTAATATTTAATAACAAATGATTTATTAGTTTTAATGCGAAGGATGGATATTTTTAAGATATTTTTCAAATATAATCATAAAGACGGGTTACCCATGTTTTTCTAATTACATGCAAATTTTAAATTTAAAAAATTTGTTCTTTTAATTCTTCTTTTTAAGATCATATTAGTAGAGTTTCAGTAATATAAATAACTGAACTGCGAAATTAAATATGTATTAATAATAAAAAATTAATAATTAAAAATAACATTTAATTATATAAAATATTAAAGTTAAAAAAAAAAATTTTGCTATGAAGCCTAAACTCACTCTAAAATTAATTTAAATTATTTGTTCATATTCATATTTTTGTTTTTTTTTTTTTCTTTTTTACATATTTCAATTTTTTTATATGAATATAATATAGTAAAGTGTTTTTATTTATTTTTTTTTTATTTATTTATATTTGTTTTAATACTTTTTTCTTTGTTTTTAAAATGATTTTTTTTTTTTTGTTTAAAAAAATGGCCGTTTTTACTGATATGTTTTAAAATTTCATTTCATTTTTTATATTTATAATAAAATTTAATTGATTTATAATTTCATTTTTTTTTTTTTTTGCTCGTTTTTATATTTAAATTAATATTTTTATATTATATATATTTGTATATATATATGTATAATATTAAAAATAATATGTAATTGCACGAATTTAATTAATAATTGAAAATTTGAAAAGAATAATTGACAGCACATTTAATATTTGTAATACATTTTAAGACTTTTAGTAGTTACTAATTATGTAAGCTGTATATTTTATTAATACAATTTATTAATTTTGAAATTTTGATGTATAATTGAAATTTTGATATATAAATTAAAGAAAAAATAAACTTTTTATTAATATAAGTATGTAGGATATAAATTAATAATTTGACTGATAAATTATTTATCCTGATGTGGTTAAAGAATTTTTTACAATATTTAATTTATACATATATATTATGGTTTATTACTGTATGTTTTTCATCAAAACAAAAAAAAAAAAAAATAAGTAAAATAAAATAAAAATATTAAAAAAAAAAAATATTAATTAAGATAAAATTTTTTTTTTTTTTCTTGTTTACATAATTAATTTTAAAATTAAATATAATGTTTTTTTTTTTATGAATATATTTATTCGAAATATTAAAATTAATGTGATATCTTAAAATTAATTCTATATATAAATAATATGTATGTATATAATATATATGCACTTATATATAAATATTTAAGTGTTTAATGTATATATAATAATTTGCACAATATAATATCATTTTTGTTACTGTGAACAGAATTGTTTTTTTTTTTTCTTTTTTTTTTCGTTTCCTAAAATTATTAAATAATAAATTAAAATTGGATGATTTTGTTTTTTTTTTGTTTTTTTTACAATTTTATATAATTGATGCTCTTAATATTTACGCCTTAATATATTATGTAAAATATATGTATAGAATTTTTAAAATATCATTTATACTTATATTAAAATTAAAATATACACTATATGCAGATTTATATATATATATATATAATTTCTAGCTTAATATATTATATAATATAATATAATATATATCAATAAATATATTTAATATTAATATATATATATATATATATATATATTTATATATATAAATTTAATATCACTTTGGTAATTAAACAGGCGAGCCAATTGACTCTTGATATGTATCGTTACCTTGGTTGTGTCTTATGTTTAAAAAAAACAATTTTGGGGAAAAAGAAAAATGTATGTTTGTATTTTTTTTTTTTTTCAATTATGTTCAATTAATATACATATTTATTATATTTAAAAACAAAATTTTTCTGTTTATAATTATTAAAATTAAATAATTATTAATCTTTTATTAATAATAAATATTAAAAATTAAAAATAAATATTGAAAATAAAAATTTTATACGATAATAAATTAAAGAGTTTGAATAAAGTTTAAAATCCTAGTAAATATTAATTATAATAATTATATTAATTAATTTATTTGTATTATGTACAATTTGATTTTATATGAAAAGTAATAATCAATTTAAATAAAACTATTAATTTAGTTTTCTTTTTTTCTTTCTTATCCAATCAATTTATTCTAAATAATATATATTAAAATAAAAAATTTCCAAAGCTAATTAATAAATTAAAAAAAAAAAAAATTCTTCATCAAACATAATGCAAAAAAAAAAAAAAAAACAAAAATACATTTTTTTCTTTCCCCAAAAAAAAAAAATAAAAATTTAATATAAACTAAAAATTCATCAAGTCAAAATCAATTAAATATTTTCCATTGCACCCAAAAATTAAAAATGTGCAAACTTTTTTTTTTTTTTGATATGTATGCGATATTGATGCAATTTCAAATATTATGATTTTGATTCAATGAGCTTATTTTCTAATATTTACTTATCTTAAGTATATGTGTATATATTTATATGTACCTATAGATTTTATATATAATTAATATAAAATCAATAAAAAAAAAAAATTTAAGTAAATTTTCTAAAATAAAATGTTGCAATATTATGTATAGTGCTAAAAAAAATTTTTTTGATATTTTATATTTTAAAATTGTAATATAATACCTATTAATATATATTTATATTTATAATAGATTTTTTTTTTTTATAATACTATGTTTTTTTTTTAAATTTTGATAATATAAATTATAAATTGTTATATAAATTAAAATTAATTTTCTATCTATAAAATAATTAACTAAAAAAATAAAATAGTTTACAACATATTTTGTGATCAAACGAAAATTATTGTGTTAAAGTATAAAGAATTTAATTTTTTTTATTCCTTTTAGAAATAAATAATTTTAAATTTATACTCAAAAGTTACAATATTTTACTTATATATGTATATATATGTTCTTTTTATTTATATATATGTATATAATATCTTAGAAGGCCTATTACGAAATTTCATTTTACGATATCTCTTTTTTTAAAATTTCCTTTTTCAAAATCTTCTGTTTTCTTCTACATACATATTATGTACGTAGGTACATATTATATTAAAATAGTAAAAGAAATGAAAAACAAAAACAAAATTTCAAAATCAAAATCCAAAAATAAATTTCCTTATTCTTTCAGAGGCTTAAAACTCAAATATATACCTATTCCACACACACATACTCTGGAAAAAAAAAAGTGTAACCCTCAGTTTATAACTAACTCTAAAGTCTCTCCTAATTGTTTTTCATACGTAAACACATATTTGAACAACCAAGTATTTAAAACACTGACGGAGTATATAAATATGTAAATAATAATGAGATTTTCAAAATTGCTATTATCCTTTTTCTTGGTCTTTGTTTTTTTTTTTTTTTTGGAATTTTTTCTTCCTTGGATTTTTAGATCATTTGGTTTCCTTTTTTCGGAGTTTTCTTGAACTCCCGAATAATAAAAATGAGAATGCCGGATCCAAACCCCGTTAAACAAATTATGAAACCTTCATTTTATAACCATGTCTAAGTTTTTCTAACAATGTTTCTTTTTTTTGTTTTTTATTATGACATTTTTTTTATATTAGTTTTTTTTTTAAAAGAGAGTTCTTGAAAAAAGGAGATTTTCCTCAAGAAGATTAAAAAGTGTGAGATTTTCTAAGGTTCTCCTTTTAGTAAATAATATCAATTTGTATGTTTAAAATAAAAAAAAAAAAAGAAGATTTTTAGATGATAAGGTATTGGATTATAATTTTTAACATTATGTATATTATAATTAATCCAATAATTGTATATTAATATTTTTTTTTTACCCTTTTTTTTAATCATAAAGTATATTGTGATATACGATACTTATTTATTCAAAGTGATTAAAATAATAAATTTAATCATTTTTTGTATTGAACTTTTATGTTTTTTATTTGATGCTTTTATTTATGGTGCTTAAAATAACGGTATAATTAGTATTCACTTTTGTATGTACGTATGTACGAGTATATTATTATAATGTATAAATAAATAATTTATTAAAAATCAGATTTTATTCTGATTAACAATTCTAATTAAATATTTTTAAAAATTTCTTTTCTATATATATTAATACATATTAATATATATATTAATATATATATTAATATGCATAAAGTTACATAATTTTTATTTGATCACAAATATGATATATACTTAAAAAAAAAAAAATTAAAAAATTAATACAATTTATAAATTTCACTGTACATATTTTATAATATATATTTTAATTAAGATTTATATTAATTTTTTTTTTCTATATATATTTCATTTATAATATCCACGTGATAAAATTGTTTCGTTATTTTCATATAATTGTTGTGATATTTTTTATAAATTATTTAATTTGACTAGGAGTTTATTTTGAATTTTATTTATTTTTTTTTCCATTCGTTACATTTTGTACATATATTTCATAAAATTAACAAATAAAATATTTATATATTTATTTATATAAATTATTAATTTTTTTTTTTTTTTGTCTAAAACATTTAAAATGTTTTAATAGTGATTCTTTATTTATTTATATATTTTTTTTTTTTTTTTAATTTACAGTCAATAATTTGAAATTTACAATGTTTTTAGTTATATGATCATTTCTTGCATATTTTAATTAATGCGAATAATTTTTTTTTTTTTTTTTTAGTTTTTAATATTTTGATAATCGATAATAGGTAATATTATGTTTTTACACTTTTAGTTTTTTTTTTTTTTTTAATAAAACTATATTATAATAATTCATATGTATTTTTTTTAATGATTATTTTTAATGCGAGTCGATTATTAATATAAAAATAAATATTGAAAATAACATTCTTATAATAAATTCTAAATAAAATATTATAAACAATATCCATAACAAAGTAATTTAAAATATTCAACAGTATATAATATAATAAAATTTACAAAATAATGATAATGAGGTTGATAATGGTGGTGGTAGTGGTGGTGGTTGTAGTGGTATTGCTGTTGATGGTAATATTGATAATGTTGATATAATGATAATAGAAATAATTGTGATATTTAATGATATTGAATTTTTTATACTTGATTCTATATACTTAAAATCCCATACCAGATCTAAATGGATTAGATACTTTACCACCAGTACTACTTATATCTGATTGTTGATAACTACCACCTTGTGGTTGAACTTGTGGCGTACCATGTCTGAATGGATTAGCTACTTGTGGTTGTGTAGAAGGAAGATGTCGTTGTTGATCTTGTTGTTGTTGTTGCTGTTGTTGTTGTTGATATACACCACCTTGTTCTTGATAACCAGGTTGATATTGCTGTTGTTGATAACCACCTTGATATTGATATTGCTGTTGTTGTTGTTGTTGTTGTTGTTGATATTGTTCATTATCAATATTTGTTTCAACTACACCACCTGTTTCTTGTTGTTGTTGTTGATAACCATATTCTAAATGATTTTTATAATCAGAATCAATTGGTTGTTGATCTTGCATTGTATAAGTTTGATATTCTTTTTTTGGTGGATCTGACATTAATATATTTGCTTCTGATTCAAATGGTTTGAAATCATAAATATTTCTAAGTTTACTAAGTACTGGAACATAAAGTAAATTTGAAAATGCAATTATAAAATTAAGTGCAGTAAAACCGATTAATTCAACAACACCACCAGCTATAATAGGTCCAACTGCATATGCAATAGAATATGATATATCAGCAATTGCATATATACTACCATATACTGATACATAACGTACATCAACTAAATAACCTAAAGTTGGCAGTAAAGCGGTATCAATTAATGCTATACCAAAACAAATACCACATATTGGTATCATTAAAACTTTATATGATGATGAAAATGGTATTATAAAACAACACATTCCTTCTAATGCTAAACCACCAGCTGCCATTAACCATTGATGATGTGGATATTCTCTAGCCATTTTAACAGTTATTATAACACCAAATACATGAGGAAAAAATGCTGGTAACCATATCATACCAATTTTCCAATTATCTGTTGTCATTGTATCTTCCATCCATAATGATATTGTTGGTTCAATAAATGCTAATGCAACATTTGACATTGTTAATGCACCAGCACATACAGCAATATATGGATCCATTAATAATTTCCATATTGGTATTGTTTCTTGATTTACTTCTTTACATTCACTCAATTGTTGGCTAATTGGTTTCATAACTAATAATAATAAAGTGCCATCTATTAAACAAACAAATGCTAATATTAAAAATGGTACTTCTTTGCCAGCAAATTGATATAAAGCACCACCAAATGGTGGTGCAACTAAACAACCAAAACTAATAAACGCTAAAGCAATACCAAGTGCTTTTGAACGTTCATTTTCTTCTGTGAAACGATCTGCAATCATGGCTAAACCGGATGTATCCGCAAAAGCTGAGCCTGCACCTTGCAATGATCTTGCAAAGAATAAAACACTATATGATCTACCGCAGGCAAATACAGCCGTTGAAAAGAACATGATAGTCAGACCGATCATCATTGGTATATCATAGCCGATACGATCAATTAATGCACCAGAAAATGGATTAACCATTAACTGAACAATAGCTTTTGATGCAAATAATAAACCAGTTGCTGAATCTTGTCCATGATGATCATGAACATTTGGATCTTTTGGAATTATTGTACCATTTGGAAAACTTGGTGGTGGTAATGTTGGTATCGGATCACCATTATCATCTAATGATGCTAAATATTTTAAATAATCTGGTATTATAGGCACTATTACCATATATAACATATTATCAAGTAGTAATGCTATTGATACTATAATTAAAACTAAACGACGTTGATAAACTGGTTCTTGAATTTTTTCCCATATTATTGTTTTAACTTCACTATATTGAAGATTAATAATTGGTATTGTGAAGGACATTTTGATTAAATTTTTTATATACTTTTATGTGTACTTTTACTATGTGTGAAATTAATTGAATAATTTAAAGGTTTTATTGAACTAATTAAAGTTATAATTAAAAAAAAGAAAATAAATAAATTATTTTAAAAGAAAAAAACCAAAAATTTATTAATATTTAGGTGATGTGTTTTTTTCTTAGGTTTTTCTTTGACAAAAAAAAAATTAACAAAAAACACAAATTCCAAATGATTTTTTAGATTTATGCAAAATGTTCAGAAATTTAATTATAACATGCGATGTAAAAATAATTAATTTTACTTCATTAAAACTGTTTATAACTAAAAAAAATTTCTTTATTAAAATTGAATTATTTAATTTTTTAAAGTTATTAAATTTTTTTTTTTGTTAAAAACTTTCTATTTTAGTGTTCATTGTGATATTTGCATGCTTGGATTTGATTTTATTCAATAATGCTAATTTTATTAAATAAATAAAATTTTTTTTCTACAAAAAAAAAAAAAAAAAACAAAAAAAAAATTAATAATTGTATAACATTTTATTTTAAACTAATTTTTTTTTATTATATATATAATAGTTTCGATAAAGTATTTTATTTATATATATATTAATTTTTTGTTATTTATTTTTTTTTAGTTTTCAAAGTTTTTCTTTTTTTTATTTTTTAATAACTAAATAATTTTTTTTTTTTCTTTGAGATTTTTCAATAAATTTATATTAATATCACACTTTAATTTAAGAGGATGTTTTTTCTTTTATATTAATTATTTTTTGTTTTTTTCTTTTATTAGTATTTTGTTGTATGTAGTATAGATATATTCCTTTGAATGCTGCTATGATTTCCGGTCACTTGTGTTTCAACTTCATATATATAAATATAGATTTTAATATATAATAATTTGATTTATATTAATATTTATTAATTGTTCTATATTTGATGTGATTTATGTTCATATTAAAACATAAAGATAACATGATATCCTATATTGCTTCAGCGATGATGATGGTCTGGCCCACCAATAGACAACCTTTAATAACAACACAGAAACAATATTTCGTTAGTATCAGTTTTTAATTTTTTTTTTTTTTTTTTTTGTTTTGGTATTAGTTTAATATTTTATTTAAAAAATCATTATTTGAAAATTTGTTTAAAAAAAAAAAAGAAAAAATTTTATTAAGAAAAATTTATACAAAAAAAAAAAAAAAAAAAATAGAATTAATTAATTAATGATTTATTTTTATTATTTTGCTTTAAAATTCATAATTAATTAATTAATTAATACAAGAAAAAAAAAAAAAAAATAATAGCATTAATTTAAATTTTTATTTATTTATTTATTTATTTATTAATGGTGTCTTATGATTGAAATGTTGTTTCTGTGATGAAATAAAAGGAAGTTAGTTGTCATTTAAAAAAATTTATTAATAAGCAAGAATTAAAAAAAAAAAATATTAATTAAATATTAATTTTTTTTTTTTATTTTTAATATTAATAAAATATCAAATTATTGATTTTTTTCTTTTGAAATTCAATTTCGAATTTTTGTTTTTTCATTTTGGAATAAAAATTTTTTTTTTGAATTTAATTGTTTTTGTTTTTTTTTCGTTTTACTATAAATTAATAAAAAATTAATTAGATCAGTACATAATATTAATTTTTTAATAATTAATAAAAAAAATTTTCGTATGTATGAAATGTAATTTATTTTAGCTAATTATATTATTTAATTAACTTTTAATGATTATTTAAAACAAAAAATTTTTTTTTCTATCTAAATTTTATTTTAGCTAAAATAAATCATTTTACATACAAATTTAAAAATGTTATGTAGTGATATACTGATATTTTTTTTTTGTTTAATTTATTTATTTAAGATTATGTTTAATAATTTTTAATTTTTTTTTTTTTTCTTGATTTTTAAATTATATTTTAAAATTTACAGAATTTAATTTTATTTTTCTTTTTTTTTGTGTTTTTTTTGCTTTTTAAGAAAATTTATGACAGATACATTTCAATCATAATTCAGTTATATTTATATTATATAGTATATATATTTTATATAATTTTAAATTAATATTTAAAAATATATTTGTATATAATTCATTTTGATTAAATGAATTAATATAATATAAATTAAAGCGTTAATATATAAAACAATTTGTATATTTGGTATTTATTTAAAATTGTTTTATATATATATATATATATATACATATATATATATATAGCTTTATAAAGGTAAGTACATTTTAAAAATACTTTGTAAATAAATAATATATTTTTAATATTGTATCTGATTAAGTAATTGTTTTATTTAATATTTTTCATACAATATAATATATTAATTTCAATATATTTATAGTATAATAAGATTTTTATTTATAACGATATGATTTTAGTTGCATGCAAGAAATATTTTACAAATTTTTAAAAGTAAATCAAATAATGGAACCAAGGGTTTTAAAAAAAGCACATTTCCAAAATTAAAAAAATATTCCATAATAAGCCTACAGTAAAGAGTAAATATATTGAAAAATAAATTTGTTTGGTTTTTTTTTTGTTGGTAAAAAAAAATTGAGAAAAATCAAATCACACTTTCGTCAATATTATAAAGTAACCCTAAGTAAATATTAAGAAAAGTTATTAACACAAACAAAAGTATAATGTTGAAGCTTTAATTTTTGTATATTACTTCAAAAAAATTTGAACAAGTGCTCAAGTTACAGGTGTTTAAAAATAGAGAATTTTCAGTTTTTGACCCCTTACAACTCCTAAACGGAGAGTGACATAAAAATATTTTCTGAAATTTATATTATGCTTATATTATGTATTTCCAAAAATCTAATTCCTCTCAAAATTTCAAGCTTCTAAGTTAAACCGTTTGAAGGATAGAAGGGATCCAAATTTTTGCAAAAATTGAGTTTCACATAGCGGTATATTAAAATACCCCATGGCAAAGCCACATATTTATTTTATAAATATTTTTTTTTTTTTAATGCATTTCTCTGCCACATAAATGTGGACAGGAAATTACACAGCCTTTTCTGTTCAGGCGTGGCTGTAAATGTCGTAAGGGGGAATAACTCTTACGAAGTGTGTGTGGCATTCGAACCCACACTCCCGCGGTGTTTACAGCGTATTTTATACATTCTTACCCACTAGGCCACCGAGGCTCCCTTTTATAAATATTTATAAAGATTTTAAAACCAGCTATCATTTGGCGTTTCCGATTGAAAATATACCTTCTAGAACCTGTGTTATAACATCTGTCTTCTAGAATCTGTAAGGCTGTAGATCCGTAATGGGTGGGGCTACAAAAAAAAATTTGTTCCAAAAAATTAGTTTTTTTGGCGATGTGTATTTGTAGTTAAAATTTCTTTGATTTATTTCAAACGGTGTAGAAGTTTTGTAAACATTCAGATGGACGGACGGACGAACGAACAGATGGGCAGAGTGAAACTTTTTTTTTAAATTTTTTGAAAATGTGCTAAAAACAGGAGCAATAGAAAAAGATTTTGTCGATAAAATTAAATTTTAAAACAATTAGATAGGTATATTTTTAATGTCAAATTTAGTATTTCAAATGTATAATCAGGTTTAATAATTTTTGTACAGAATTGATTATATAGTTATATAGTTCTATAGTTATATATTATGAATTGGGATAGGGCCTGAAGTGCCATTGAGAGGTCAGGAGAGTCGTATTAAGCTCTACTCCTATTACGAATTCTGCTTTTATATCACTAAAACAAAAGTTTGATGGGACTTTTGACCGATTGCAGTAATTTTTTAAGTGACTCTGCATCTTATTATGTACTACACAGGATTGCAAAATAATAAGGTATGAATTTGTTTTTTTGTTTATTAAGATCTAAAGTTTAGTTAACCTTTAAACTTCTAGTCACTAGTGTACTCAATTTTTCTCTTTAATTTCTTGCTTAGAGTTTGCATATAGGATGCAAAACGTATTTAAGTTATACTACACGTACCCTTCAGAAATATTGAAAAATATTTTGCATTCAATATGCATCCACTTATATGCTCGCTGCACCTAAGCGACATATTTTTATTTTAATATATTTAGAATTTATTTATGTACGATACGTAATATATGCTACAGTACACATTAAGCTAAGTACGCGAAAGAGTAAAACTGGTAGAATTGATCTATGGATGAGAGCGATCTACATGTATGTGTAAGCACTTTCAAATAGAGAATTTTTTGTGTCTACAATCAATGAGTATTACAATCAACCCGTCATATAACACACGATAGCCGCAGCAGCTTTTTATTGTTCCGAACTCATTTTTGCAAAAAAATTGTTTGCTTCAAACTGATCGTATACCGTATAAACAGTCGTTAGATATAAATTTACAGGTCTACGAAAAATTTCTCTACCAAAGTTTTCGCAGAACGAATTTTCTGTAGGGTTATACTCTCATTGTATTTTCTTGTTTAACTGCTCGCAAATGCATTATAGCATCGATAATTTAAAAACTATAATTCTTTTATTGTGTTTCAGAAATATAAAAACCTTCTATGTGGTATTGAAATAGAGAAAATTATTGACAAAATTATTGACAAACAAAATTTTATTGAAGATTAATTCGGAGGAAATGATTTCGAATTTTATATGAAGATAGGCGAAACTGAAAATAATTTTGCTAATGAATATCATCTGGATGCAAATGCTAATAACATACTAGACTTTTTCATATAATAAATTGTAGAGCTTGCAAAAAATGAAATATATAGACACAATACATACGAAAGAGAGTTCCAAATTCAAAACTGTCGACTGAGAAAAAGTTGAAAAAAAGGAAAAAGCATTTGGCACAGAATATTTTGTAATTATTTAGAATATTGATATTTGGCTATTAACCTGGAAAGATAACATTTATCAGTTGTTGTTGTTTGTTAAACAAAAAATGAACACCTTAATGCATAGAGCGAAAAATCTAAATCATATCCAAAAAGAGGATCCATATAGCTTTAGGGTTAATTCCAATCAAATTTAGCTGAAAGATTCCTTATTTGTAACCAATTCTAACAATTTATTCAATGCGAAAGAAAACTCTACGCATATACAGATTAAATTTATTAACATAATGTTGATGAGTTAACTTAAAAACATAAGAAGATTCTCTGTTTTCTAAAATATTAATTTTTGATTTCATTGCTTTTAAAGTGTAACTTAGAAGTACATTTAAACGGGATGGTGTTATATTTCCAAAAAAAAAACAACAAATAAAAAAAAAATTCGACAAAATAAATTCCATAAAGCAATGTTCTATATTCTATACTATAGACAATATATTATAGTCTATATGATGTAAAATATATATAATTACATAATACACATGTAAAAAATTAGAAGAGATTTTATAGGTGGTTACAAAATCAGGATATTTCCCTTTTCCAGAATACTTTTATATATGTGTATTCGAAATTTTGAGTTAGCAGGAATTTTAAAATTGAATTCAAAATCAGAGATATACTCTTCTACATACATATCAAATATTAAAAAATACATATTTAAGTACATATGTATTGTACATGAATAACTATATTACCCCGATAACCCAGAAGTAGTGCAGAAGTACTGAATTTACTACTGAATTTAAAATGAATGGTGGGAAAAAATTCATCAGTTTTGCACTAATACATTGAAAGTTTTTCTACTTCCGTTCACTACTTTTTCAATACTTTTTCAGGGGTGGATGGAAGTAGTTTTTCAGCACCTTTTCAGGGGTGAATGGAAGTAGTTTTTCATCACTTTTTTCAGAACCATACCAAATAAAAAGACACATTAAATAAGTTATTAATTTTATATTTTTATTATAATGAATTAATTCACAGCATTTCAGTCATTAAATTAAAATAAGTTTAAGTATAGGTACATGAGTTAATGGGTACATAATTGTATCTGATGAGTGATGACTAAATATTTATTTGGTGATTGCTGGAATAAAGTAACACTCTATTAGGTATAAAAAGAGAGCGATATAGAGAATAACTGTGCTATATTGGTGTTTCATTCATTGTGCGGAACTTCAGTAGTGGTTCACTATTTCTTCAGTAGTGAATGATCATGGTTTAAAATTACCTACACAAAGACAATTTTTTTATTCTATAAAAGTGTAAAAATCCATTTGAATGTGGTTGTAACTGCTGAACTCAGGTTATTAAGGCAGGTTATCAGGGTAAAAAGGATTTTATAGTTGTTAGTTATACATACATACATATATCAGATTTTCAATGATTTCTTAAGCAGGAGATTTGGTACAATTTAAAGTATTTACCATTAAATTTTGAATTTTAGATTTATTTAAGTAGAATTTTTTTATTTTTAGAATTATGTGTAAATGATATTTTGAAAATAGAATTTGTTTTTTTTTTTGAATTTCGTACTTAACCCAATTTAAACCGTATTACATTTAAAAAATTTTTTTGTTAAACTTTTACCTACTACTAAAATTTTAAATAATTAATAAAAAAAAAAAAAATATAAGTAAAAAAAGTAATTTAATCAAAATATTAATATTAATATTGCAAATTAAAAAAAAAAACAACTTTAATGGACATTTTTTAATTTTATACCAGTAACTATATTTATTTAATATTTTTTTGTAATTCAGTACAGATCTATTAAATAAAATTTAACCCCATTTCTTTATTTTTATTAAACCCTTCAATTTTAATTAAAATATATATATATATATATATGTATATATATATATATATCTATGTATATAATAAATAATTTTCATTATTACATTAATTATGTAATTTATATAATATGGTATATTTTTTTTTTTCATTTTAATTCAACCATATATAACTATATTCATATACTGTATTCATATATAATTACAGACCACATTATTATATCTTTATATATAATATATATATATATAATGTATATTATATTTTGTTATCTGAGAAAATAGAATTACTTTAAAAGTGTGCATGTAAGAAACAAGTTTAAAAAATATCTTTAAATTTTATTTCTGGTTTTTTTTTTTTTTTCTTTCTCATGAAATCGATACTTTATAAAACCGAAATAACTAAATGTGAACACTTTATATACTAAATTATATACATATCCATCTACATATTAATGAAGATATGTTTTTTTTATATTCCGGGTACGGTATAATTGCTATAATAAAATTACTACGTGTAATAATAATAAATTTATTTTAAATATAACTGACTTATAAAAATTATAAAAAAAATATTATATAAAATGCATGGATAGAAAAAAGGATACTTTTATTTTGTTTTTAGAGGAAAAACCATATATTATATTTCTATATTTAGATGAAAAAAAAAAAAAGGATATTCGTCGTCTATAAAAGAAACATATAAAAATAAAGGTAAAAATTATATTTTATTTTAACTTGTTTTTCAAACTTTGTATACTTATACTCGTATATAAAATTTAGATGGATATACTGTGCATATACAATATATTAAATGTTTTTTTTCTTTTATTGAAAAAGAAGAGGATTTTATTTTTTAATTATTTTTTTTATTTTTGTACATATTACAACTAAATCTACTCTTTATTTTATTTATTTTTTTTTTAAATAATTTTTATTTTCATATTGCAGACCCCAAAATTATTTACTATTAATTTTTTATTTTTTTCCCCCAAATTCTTTACTTATTTAAAATAAATTCATATAACATATATGTAGCAGGGTTTCTAATACGAAATCTCGTTTGACAAAATCTTGTTTTTACAAAATTTCGTTTTTACAAAATTTCGTTTTACAAAATCTCGCTCTACAAAATCTCATTTTTATACCCTACACCTAAAGTATAGGGTATATTAACTTTGGTATGGTGTTTGTAACCACCAAAAGGAAGCGAGTTAGGTATAGACATGTATATATATTCTGAATCAGGATCACCGCCGGAGTCGATTTAGCGATGTCCGTCCGTCCGTCCGTCCGTCCGTCCGTACGCACGATAACTCAAAAAATAATGATGCTATCTTGATGAAATTTATATAGTAGGTTACTAATTACGAAAGAAAGGCTAAGTTCGAATCTGGACAAAATCCGTCCATGGGTTCGGATTCTGGAAGCTTCCGAATGATTCCGGAGCAAACGAGATTATCTCCAAAAGCAACAAAGATAGAACCTTCAAATTTTGTACAATGATGCTCCTTCCCGTTCGATTTATATCTTTGAAATTTAACAGGATTTGGTCCATGGGTTTGGATTTGGAAGATTCCGAACGAGCCCCAGAGCAAATGAGATTATCTCCAAAACCAACAAAGATATAACCTTTAAATTTGGCAGGGTGGTGTTCCTTCATGTTTGATTTATGTTTCTGAAATTTGTGAGGATTTGGTCCATGGGTTCAAATCTTAGAAGCTTCAGGACGAGCCCCAGAGCAAACGAGTATATCTCCACAACCAACAAAGATAGAACTTTTATTTTTAGTACAAAGGTATTCTGTTATGTTTCCTTTTCTGTAAAATTGGAAACTGACATTTGAAAGAATTTGAACCATGGGTTCGTATTTTGGAAACTTCCGGACGAGCACAAGAGCAACGAGCATATCTCCAAAACCAACAAAAGTAGAACCTTTAAATTTAATAGAATGGTGTTCTGGCAAGTTTTCTTTATGTTCCTGAGATGGATTCGATGAATTGGAGTGGCAATTCGGGTAGCTGACACAAACCTCCCAAGGACTACCAATCTTCGAAAATAATTAAGATAGAAACTTCAAATTTTATACAAGGGTGTCAAGCATATCCCAAGCGGATGTTTCTTTTACGTTCTTGAAATTCGAGTTGAATAAGACAGAAAAGGGAAGAAGTTCAAGCAGCTGCCAAAAACACTTATGGATTTTTAATTTAATTCGAATTATTCAGGTGTAGGGTATTAATAAGTCGGTTGCATCGACTTACTGTTACATTTACTTGTTTGTTTTTAATTTCGGCCACCCATTTTAAAAAAGACACAAAAGAAAAAGGAGATTTTGTAAAAACGAAATAAAGATATATATTAATTTTTAAATAATAAACTTTTAAAAATTGAACTACTTAATAAACTGTCTTAAAACATATTAGTTACGGCTCTTTTAAGTTTATCATTAAATATTGAAACCATTATTCTTATATGAATTTTATTATTGTGTCAAATTGCGAATTTTAAGGAGGGGTAATTTCTCTTTTTTCATGTTGAACAAAAAACTCCAACAATACAATAAAAAAAAACTTTTATAGAAAATATGAGAAATAAAGTCCCGAGGTGTTATTTTACATTTAATGAGAAATAATACCACCGGGGTCTTATTGTGCATGGCCTTAATGCATTGAACCGAAATTTTATATATTGTTAAAGAAATAAATATGTTAAATATTCTTTTTAAATCCGTGTATGTTGCCGATATGAACAATAAAAATACGAAACCTAAAATTTAATGTATTATTTTTGCTGTACTAAAAACGAGATTTACTGAGGTTTTGTAAAACGAGATTTTATGAAACGAAATTTTGAAAAAAACGCGATTTTGTAGAACGAAATTTTGAAAACCGAGATTTCGTATCGCGAAGATTTTTTGAATGTATTAAATTTGTTTTAAATATGTATGTTATGTAGGTATGTCCTCCTAGTGCTATAATTTACATTTAAGGAAAAATAAACAAAAATTAGTTAAAGATTTACGATTGGGAAAATATGACAAAATGTTTTTAGTTATCATATTATTAGAAAAAATCATTTTTCAAATTAATGAGTTATATTGAATTTGAACACAAATAAAAATAAGGGGCCTAGGCAGACCGAGTGGTTCAGCACATTGATTATTAACGAATGCAGTATGGGTTTAAATATGCATATTTGAAGGTAGTTTTGCAGGCAAAATATATAGTATAAATATTAGTTCCTTTAACACGAAAATAGTAGTTGAAAGTAGTTGGGAGTAGTTGATATGGAACGTTATAATTTAATATAATCGAATTTATTCCTATCTACTCCCAAAGAATGGTGAAATTGGCATTAGAAAAGAGTTGTTTGCTCTGTAAAAGTGATGCAAACAACATACGTTAAAATAAATAAATAATAATTAATAGTGGTGTTCAACTTATAATAGGCGTAGCAGTCGTTGATTTTAATAATACAGCAACATCATATGTGAAAAAACATCATAAAGTAAGTATAGCTTACAATGACCTTAGTCGTTAAGAGTTAGATATGATTTAATAGCTATTTCCTATACGTGTGACAGGCTAATTCACTATCGACCATGTACTGTGGACAATGCACTGTAGCCCATGCACTGTAGTCAATGCACTGTAGACAATTCACTGAAGGACAAATTCCTATGGTTTAATTCATTTAGTAAAACTTGTGACTGCACTTCTTTTTTTTCCAAAAGTTTTATAAAGAATATATTAATTTAATTGGCGAGTGCTCGAATTACAAATCTTTCAATTTTTTTTTTTTAAATTTGTAAAAGGAATAATTGGATGAATTTTATAATTGGTTATAGAAACAACAAAAATAATTGCTAGCTAGTTTTTTAACAATTTCTTTTTTCACAATTAATTGTCCACACTGAATAAACC
Organism: Poecilobothrus nobilitatus; assembly: GCA_947095535.1. NCBI lineage: Eukaryota > Metazoa > Arthropoda > Insecta > Diptera > Dolichopodidae > Poecilobothrus > Poecilobothrus nobilitatus. The sequence continues at coordinate 342,445,767 of OX352772.1, forward strand.
TAATTCCCCATATCTGTTGATGTAATATTAGATTAAATAAATAAGTGAAAATGAGCTTTAAGTTTTGTCTGAGCATATTTTCAAAAAAAAAATTAGTTTCACTTTATTCATCTGTCCGCCTATTTATAAAACTGCTGCAGTCTACACAATTTAAAATGAAGTAATGCAAACTTGAATATGGATAAGTGTTATTAAAAAAATAATTTTATAAAAGACATTTTTATATAGCCTCACTAACTTTTTTTTATTCTTTACCTAAACTACAATATTATACATATGAAATACATAATTGAAAACCACAACTTAATATGTTCTAACTTTGCATAAAATAAAAATTTTTGATCAGTTTCCAGCACATCTCATGTAATATAATTTTTGAAAAATGTCCTTTTCTCAAAATCTGATTTGCCAAAAACTCAGTCTTAACTAAATAGTAATGTACTTCTCTTAGCTTGCGGTTTTTTTATTTGCAACTTTTGGAAAATGGAAAAAATTTACTTTTTCCAGATGTTTCAAAAAAAAAAAAAAAAATTATAATACAAGATTATATTTTTTAAAGGACTTTAGTTTTAAATTAAAGACAAATGAACGAGAAAAAAATTACTTCCATTCCTAACTTTTTATAAGAATCTAGAATTTATTAATTTTTACAATTTTAGATATATCATAATCTCTAAAAAATATAATCTCTATAAAACTGAAACTGTAATGAAATGCTGTGATTCAAGGAATCAATATAAAAAAAAAAAATGATTTTCCTTTTAATCTTTACTTCCTACTCGTAAGTTTCATTATAATACAAAAATGTTATTAAAATTTAGATATTAAATGACGTTAGGTGATATCTAAATTGAATTGCCATTGCTTTATAATTTTTAATTTTTCGTACATTTTTTTTTTTTTTTGTATTATTCAATATAAAACAAAAACAAAAAAAAAAAAAAAAGTAAAAATGTATAATATGTCAAAAGTTAGAGCACGCTTCAAGGATATTCTAGGTATTATCCTGTTTGTTTAATTCATTGATTTTTTTTTTTATTGTTTTTATTATATTATTTTCATTATTATTCTTTGGGTATCATTTTTATATAGGAAAAATAATTTAGATATTGTTTTTGTTTTATACCCTTAGTTTTTATCAACAAAAACAAAAAAAAAGTGTGACAAAACAATGTCAATTTTAATTCAAAAGACTTAAGTGGTTATGAATTTATAAATAATATCATCATTCCATTAAATTTTTTATTAAATTTACTATGTAAATTTTTATATGTATATATACGTATGTATATACTTTTCAAGTACAAGTACAATATACAATTTATTTATCTATTTTTCTTATTAAAATATTTTTAAATGTAAATCTTATTCAAAATTTTAAATGATTTAACTGTACAGTGATGAGTAAAATTGCATATACAATATTTTAAAATTAACAAGTTTGTTCACAATATGCCTGCCAATTTGTAATAAATTTTCATTCCCTAGCTGAACTTTCTGGCAGAACCAGGCAGTACATGAGTACTAAAGATCGTATAATCTATTGTTTGGCTAAAAAGAGAAATGGTGGTAAGTGGGTTAAAGTCCCAGATACTAATAACGGATTCGTGCTCGTTCCGCTGCTGTATAGTGTCTTTTGATGATTTCCACCTGCCCTCGCAAAAAATGAATTATTAAAATTTTTAATTTTATGGTTGGTTTTAAATGGTTTATAAAAAATTACAATAAAACCTTGTTTTGGAACCAACTGAAAATCAATTTAGAATTTTTATACCAGTAGGAACGTATGTTTAAAGGTATAATAATTTTGCCGTTACGTTTGTGACACCTTATAGTCGCCGAGCTAGATATTGGCTTAAGTGTATGAATCGGATTAGAATCAAATTCTGAATCAATTAAGCCATGTACGTCCATTCGTACGCACGATAGCTCAAAAAATAAAGAATAAGATTCCTAAAATTTTTACTATGGCACTTTTATAAAATTGTGAGTTTTGCTATTTAACTCCAGCAACTTCGACAGGCGCGTTCGAGTAGCTGCCATACAACTTCTTTCTTTATATGGAAATAACAAGCAGTGTCTATTATAATAAGGTATTTAACGTTTCCTGAATATAGACGTCAAGTTACATGTCAACAACTTTTTTGGTCTACAAATTTGGTTGGTCTACAGCAGCAGGTTCAGGAAGTTCTTTTTCATATAAGCATAATTATATCCCCATAACTTTGTACTTAATAAAGCTGAAATTTTGTAAAAAATTCTTATATGAAGTTTTGGTTTGGGGGGTTGGTTGCCTAACTCAACATGTTCAGGAATCTTGCACACCTTAGAACTTAATAAAACTAGACATCGGAGATCGAACAAAAGATTATCAAGTAACGAAATTTAGAATTTATTTTGTTTTCGCTCAACCGTTAATCAGTAATTCATGTGGTTAATTAATTCAGTATAGTTTATTTATTGTATTTTCCATTTTCTTTGAAAATTGAAAAAAATATCTACAGATTTTTAAGTTTAAAAATGTTTTCATTTAATTCTTAATAATATCTGAAATAAAAGCAGAGTATTTAAATTAAAATTTTGAAGTTAGTATTCAGTTGAGCCATCCATTAGTCCAGGCTTTATCCATTAGTTAAGGTTTAAAAATTAAGTAAAACCAAAGTACACGATTGAATAAAGAAACACTCTGATCATAGAGAGGCTGGATAAGTAGATTTTGATGGAAGAATTTATTTATCGATTTGTGCATTTAATTTTATCCCACAATTTTATTTTTTAAAAGACATCTCATATAAATTTTGAAAGTCAGTGCGGGAATGGTAATATTGATTGGATTATAAATCAGGCTATAGAACAAGACAGAAACAAAAAGAAGGGTTCTTCAAAATCTTATTATCTTTTCAAAATTACAAAAAAAAAAAGAAAAAAAAAGGACAGAAAAAACAAAAACAATAACAAATTATTTAGAAAAAGAATATGTACTTTAAACTTAGTGTACAAAATAAAATCTTTCATATTATTTTCTCTATTTTCTTTTACTCATGGCAACACAAAACGTGTACAAGTGCAAGCAATAACAGAAACATTTTTTTTTTTTTGTTTTTTAAGGCGTTAAAAAGGAAGAGATAAAAAAACTTAATCTAAAAATAAAAAAATCGTAAGAAAAGTTAAGTAGTTTTTAGGTCACAAGGCGAAAAATTTTTAAAAAGTTTTAAATAAAAAGTAAAGGTAAAATATTTTCTTTGTGCACTGAAAATGATTTTCTGAAAGAATATTTTATTTTTTTTTTTTGTATATCTTACAATTGACATTTAAAAGAATTTAATTTCAATGCTTGAAGTATAATAATTACTTTCAATAGTATTTTTTGTTTATCATATTATTTTTGAATGAATAATTTAAAATAAAATTTCAGTTTGTTTTTAATTTAGAAATTTAATTAAAATTAAATAAATGTTTATTTTCCATTTCCATAACTTAAAATTTATTTTATATTCATTCATAATAAAAGCAAATAGTACGAATATATGATCAAAAGAAATCCTTAACACTTTAAATAAAGTTGTTATTTTTGTTTCTGGAATAAATAAAAGAAGTAAAAATAATTAAAGAATATACAGGGTACAGATAATTATAATTATTATGACTTTTCTTTCATTTTTTTTTTTATTTTATGGACATTTTATTCTACTAGTAAATATTATTATGTCTGGAATCTAAAATTTTTTCTTAAAATCAAAAAGGATATGCAAACTAAGAGAAATATTTGGTCCTGCACTAGAAAACATCTTTAAACCATTTTTCTTAAAAAGTATATAAAATCTAAAAATGTTTTAAGAAAGAATGCTTTTCAATTCGTTGTTTTTTTCATACTTTTAAAATGTCATTCCTGAAAATCTGCAATTTAGAAAAGAAAAATGCTAAAAATGTACGTATAGCCAATATTCTTATACGGCTTGAAAACGCTGAGACTAACAAAAAAAAAAATACATTCAGAAATCGTTCAAGCTTTCGACCAAGAGAAGAATGCCGAAGATAAATTGATCATAGATAAAATAACAAACGTTGGAGTTCTAAGAAAATTAAACAGAAAAGCCGAACTATAATAAATACACTAAAATGAAGGAAACTTGGTTACCTACGGTATATAGTGAGAGAAGAAAAATACAGGAAGAAGAAGAAGAATATCATGTGACAGCATAATCTAAAAACTTTGTTTGGTTTATTAACAATAGAGTTTAGACAAGTTGAGAATAGAGAAAGAGTGAAAGATATGATATCCATCCCTCCGGATCAGAGAGGAATAAGAAGAAAAATTTAAAATTCGTTAAAACTTTTAAGTTTTAAACAATTTTACAGTATTATATAACATGTTTTTTATAAGAGGATAATAATTCTTCTTAAACTGAAAAAAGTACAAATATTTTTTTCTTAGTTAACTAATTGTTAAAGATCTATTTCACCTTTCAAAATTTTTTTTGAAAAGTTTTAATGTTAAAAAATTTTCATCAAAGTTTACAATAAATTACCGAATATAAAACGTCAAGTAAACTTTTATTACATTCAATTCATCCTAAATTTTTTATTCAGTTTACTGAACATTAAGGTATAATTATAATAAAAATTAATTCTCAAATTTTAAAAATAAATTTATTTTTTATAAGACCAATTAAATGTTTATTTATATATAAAAAAAAGTTTTCCCATTTTTAAAATTAGAAATTTCCAGCAAAAAATATTAATAAGTTAATAAAATTAACATGTACAATATAGGTATATTTCACCTACGCTAACCTTCAAAAAAATATTGAAATGTATATAAATAGGATATTTACAAAAGTTTTTTTTTTTTTTGCTTTTGTTGCGTTTACTTAATCTAAATAAAATTGAGGTATAATCATTATAGAATTTTTAATTAGAAGAAATACAAGAAAGTTTATTTAACTTTGAAATGTTTTTAATCAAATCGTGCAATTTTAACTTTTTCTCTAACTTTTTTTTTTTGCAATTGTACTTAATAGCTTAATAAATAATATATAATATATATATGTAGACATATAGTAAAAGGATATTATAAAATTATATATACTTTTTTCTTTACTTTTATTATTTTGTTTTTCAGAAAATTTTTTTAAATGTCATTATATATACTATAAGTACATAATATGGTACATGCATGGTACGAAAAGCAGAAAATTTTTATTTAATCTTTTTAAAGTTGGATTGGCTCTTAAATGTCTTAAAAAAAATTATTTTGTTAAAAGAAAATTATTGTTTTTTGCTTAAGTAAATTGTTCAAAAGTTAACAACGAAATAAATTTGCAAAGATTTTATTTTTTGCATATTTATAGGATGAATCCTAAAATAATTTTTAAGTTCATTTTATAAACTGAAATCATTGAGATAATACGTGTTTTCTTAATTAAAGTTTAGTTTTTTTTTTTAATAGATGCTAAAAGTATTATGGCACTTTAAATCAATTCTTTGATTGCAATTAAATTATTAAATAAAGAATTATAGGCGTTGCGCAATGTTTTTTGAAAAATTACATACTTTCTTTGTCATTGTGTAGATGCGTAAATTATTAAAATATGATTGTAAATCATAAAGTGGCTGACAAAGCAAACAAAAAAACAAATTAAATAAAAAATATTACATACTTATTATAATGATATACTTTGAATTAGAAAAAATACAAATAATATATATTTTAACTTCTATATAATAAAAATGTGTTAAAGTTACTGTTATCTTTAGCAAAAAAATACCTTAAAGCAAATCAAAAATATTTTTTTGTATAAGTACAGTTGTTTCAAAATGATCAGAAAAAAAAATATACATAAGAAGTGAAAATTATGTTTTACTTGTACATAAACATATAACCAACATACAAAACAACAGACATATCATTACAATAATACTTATAAATATACAACCACATCAAACATTTTCCTTGGGGGTTAATTCAGAAAAATATTATCTAAAAAAAAAGAAAATGTAATTTCAATGTGCATTTTCTGAAGTTTTTTTTTTTTTTTTTTAAATTATAATGGGGAAAATACAATTTTTTTCTTTTTTTGGCTTTAGGCCAAGAAAGAAAAGGAAAATAAATGGTATTTTTTTGTTTCATTTCAAGGATGTCTCACAAATGAACGATCATACATTATTCAAAAGAACGAATATAGAAAAAAAAAAAAATCTTTTTAATTTTATTGTTGTTGTTGTTGTATATTTGAAACCATATTATATCCTTTTTCTTATTATTTTTGTGGTATATAATATTTTATCTTCATGTTTGTTGTTGAATGTTCCGTTGACGTTATTATTCAGATATTTAGGATGAAAAATAAAAATTAAGAGATTCTTCCGAAAAATCCGTCCGAAATGAAATAACGCCGCAAGCAGACGAAATAACACTGCCAAAAAATGTTATTTCGTCTGCTTGCTCCCGAATTTTTGCGTCAAAAGAACGTAAAAATTCGGGAGCAAGCATACGTTTCAAAAGAACTCCCGAACTTACGTTTCAAAAGAACTCCCGAATTTTTACGTCGTTATTTGATTTTTGGCGGCATTATTTTCCATACAAAATTTTGAGACTTTATTTCTGTTTTTTTACGGCGTTATTTCATTGCACCATAATACTTAAAAGTGAAACATATTTTATAGGAAAAATTTATTTTTGATTATTGAATTCACTTTTCGGAAGAAAATATTATTTATTCTGAAGATTATATTATTGGAGATGAAAATGAAACTGCAGACGAGTAAGATGCCAATATAAAAAGAAGAAATATTTTCAAAAATTAAAAATTTAGAACTAAGAAAAATTTGAAAGGTGGTTTTATTCTAGAAAAAAAAATTCTACCTTTACTTTAATATTTTTATGTATAGAATTAATTTGAAAAAAAAAAATATACTCGTATATTGGGTATAAAAAATACATCAAAAACTTATGGAGTGAAAACTTTTAAAAATTCAATTTAAAATAATGTTAGAAAAAAAAAATGCTTATCTATTTACTGAATTGAATAAATTGATTTTAATGAACGGGGAAAAAAAAAAATTTAAATAATTTACAAGATTGAGAATCATTTTAAATAAATTTTTTCTCAAATTTTTATTCAGCACTTTACTGATTTTTACACCAAAACTTATTACACTAAAGTCTTATTAAAATTAAATTGATTTGTTAATTTAAATTCAATTTTTTTTTTTATTTCATTTAATTTTCTTAATTTAAAACTTTTCTGTTACACTTGCAATTATGCGGAGATTGGAAAACTTAATTTTTGTATACTTTCTGCTCTTTTTTGTTATCAATAATAATTTTTATATTGGCCCACATCCGAGAGGAAAAGGGATCATCAATTTGCAAGAGCATAAATTTAAAATAAAAAAATAAATAAATAAATAATTTTTTTTTTCTTCATCAATTAGCTTAAAAGTGTGTTAAAGATTAAGAAATACTATTATACATTTGACTAAACTTGAATTTGTGGAATCACTAAGTTTCATTAAGTTGTTCATTACTCGACTGCACCTGTTTGTATAAGACTATATTATGAAAGACATCCAGCCAATGGTGTAGTGGTTTAGATACCAATCTTTGATTCGAAAGGTCTCGGGTTCAAACCCTTAACTTCTTGTATGTGAAATTTAATTTATTTTAAAACTATAAATTTTTTGTATATATATAAATTTTATTTAAATTGAGAAACTGGGGTAAAAGGAATCATATGAAAATTCTTATGCGTAAAAGTATTTTATTAGTTTTTATTAGTTATTTTGTTAGATATCTTTTATTAAATCAATATGCATAATATGTTTAAAGGATAATATTTATTATACCTCATAAGAAAAAAACATTAAAATTCAATTTAAAATTGTTTAAAGTTTATAATTTTTTTTTTTGGATTGAATAAGTTAAATAGATTCGGGTTAATAAAACCTCTTCTATTTCTATAAAAATTTTAAATGGTACGTAATATGTTATTAAATATCGAGAGTCTCTTAATCCAAAAACAAAATACTAAATACTTAAATACTAATATAACAAAATACAGTTTCCATTTGGCATCACTGCGAACAAAACTATCGAAGATAATGTCTCGAATTGAGCGAAAACTTGAAAAAAAAAAACAAATGAAAAGTCTTGAAAATATAATGTCAAATCTCGGAGTTTATTTATTTTCGTGATGTTTTTATGACATTTAATTAACAGGAAAAAAAATTGTTTAACAATTAATGCCGCTTTTCAAAATTCCAACTCTTTAAAATCCCAACATTTTAAAAACCTGACATTCAAAATCCCACCAATGAAAATATCTTAAATATTTTACCATTAGCCAGCAAATTTTCTTAATTATTGGAAGCTTGTAAATGGAAGATTATGCGTTAAGAAGTATTTTATAGTTAAATATAAATGATTTTGGTGCCAAGGGTTTGAGGATGACGCCTCCTTTTTTTGAATGCATTATTTTTATCTTTATATACTTTTTAACACCTTTTCAAAATTTGGAAAAATTTGCCTATTAGTTTCACTCTGTCCATCTGTCTATTCTGATGTTTACAAAACTGTTACACTGTTTCAAATAAAGCAATGAAATTTTAATTACGGATATAAGTATCACAAAAAAACTGAATTTTGTGGAAATATGTTTTTCTATAGCCCTACTCTTTACGAAGTTAAAGCACCTCAAATTTTGAAAAAGCCCTATATTTAAATTATTCTAACACAAGTTTTATTTTATAAAGTATATCTTCAATTCTGCTTTTGCTTTTATATAAGTTTTCTAAATATATATGAATTACATATATAGTTTTGTCATACGGTATTTTATTTTACCGTTATGCAAAACTTAATTTTTTGCAATATTTTTAAGCCCTTTTATCTTCCTAACAGCTTAAATTAGAAATTTAAAATTTTGAGCGGAATTAAATCTTTACAAATAAGTATATCTCAGTTTAGAAAATATTTTAGTATCGCTTCCCATTTAGAAGCTGTACGGGGGAAAAAAAAAATTAAAATTCATAATTTTACAAAATCTGTAACTTGAACACCTAGTTCGAATTTCTCTGAGAATATATATTTCTCTAAGAATATATTCAAAAAATAAATTAGATAATCTTGTTTTATTATTTATCAAAAAAAAAAAATTTTTGTTCGAGATTTTGGTTTTCCATATTTTTGTTTTCTAAGTTTTTTTTAATTCGAGAATTTTTTTTGAGATTTTTTCCTTTCGAGATATTTCTTAGTTCGAGGTGTTTTTTTTTCACATTTCGATTGTGAACTTTTTCATTTTAATATCTGCCCATTATGTTTAACATAAATTGAAATTTAAAATCATTTATTTAATCTTTAATGATCCAATCTTAAATTATAACCATCACAAATTTTACTTTTCTATCCTAATTAATTAAATTTTCCTTTTTTTTTTGTTTTTTATTTTCATAAAGCATGTATTACAATCTCTTAATTATACTAATATAAATCCTGAAACATATACATACATACATATACATATTTATATTTCAATCGTCATTAATCAATTTCTAGATACATTTATTTTGACATTTTTTTTATGTTTTTCTAAATAAGTACAAAGTGTTAAAATAAAAAAATAAAACAAAAAAAAAACCTAAATAAAAAAAAAAAAACTAAAAAAAATTTATTAGAGAAAAATAACTCAATTCTTTACTGAACTTATAAATGGATCAGTAAATTGCTTCCAATTCATTAAGCACCCCTTTATCTGATACTATACTAATACTAACTATATCAACTTTATATGTATATAAAATATAGATATTTATTTATGTATTAGTATATGTAGTATATATATATCATATTTAGGTATGAAAATAAAGTTTAATACGAATTTAATATGATACGAGTTAGGTACTTGTAATTATTTACGGATGGATTTTGATATAATTGAAAAGACAGGGACGGCACAAGTGATTTCAGTACAGAAATAGTAAGTAAAAAGTAATTATTGAAGCATTTGGTTTGAAACTATATGAGGACACTTAACAAAAAGTTTAATTTGTATAATTTGTAGATATTGATATTGATATTAATATTGTATTTTATTTTATATATTTGGGTCTATTTTGTCCTTAAAATAGAAATGGTTAGAGTATCGATCTGTTATTGAAGAAGTCTGTACCATGTTAGAATTCTAATAAAAGTACAAACTATTTATTTAAAAAAGTTGTTAAAATAAACATTGTATAATCCATTTTGAAAAAAATATTTACATATTGTAAGGTACATATTATATTCAATATATGAACAAAAGTTGCATAAAGTATAAAGAAATAGGACTCTCTAACTACAAAAGAATATGATTTTAATTCCATGAATTGAAATGTGCAAAATAGAATCATATATTTTTTCGTAATTTTTTTATTTTCTGATATTATCTGAAACCATTTGCCCATTTAATTCTTTTTATATTGATATTCTTTTATATATTTCCGATTGCAGAGATTATTTTTATTATCTTAAACTTATTCATCATTGTTATACCTCAGTTTAAATTACCCCCGTTATGGTTTTATCTGACAGTATCTGACAGTTTTATAGCATCAACTACTTGTTAATGATATGTATGTAGTTGAAAAAGATATGTGTCTTCAACGGGTATGGCAACTTTCATTTAGAACTGGACATTTAATTTATGGATATTTCGCAAAAGGGGCAACAATTATTTCTATAATTTTTTTTTTCATTATTTTCAGAAATTTATTCTAAACTAAATCTTTTTATCAGAAATAAATTTTACGTTTTCAATATTAATTATTTTGACATACATTCATACAGTCAATGAAAGATATAATCAAATAATAGAATTGAAATTAAATTGTTAATTGTTAAAAACTGTTAAATGTCCACTTCTAAAAGTTTTATTAAGCGTCCAAGTTGTTAAGTATGCCAGTAATCAAATGTCCAGTTGTTAAAGTTGTTAAACCTTTTGCTAGTTGTCAATTTTCCTAAATGTGTTTTTGTTAAGTGTCTTTTTTTTTGCAAAATGTCTACTAATAAAATATCCAGTTTTTTTTTTTTTTTAGTGCATTTCACTGCCACATAAATGTAAGAAGGAAATTACACAGTCTTTCCTTTTCAGGTGTGGCTGTACATGTCCTTAAAAGGGAATTAATCCTGCGACGTGTGTGGGATTCGACCCACACTCCTTCGGCGTTTACAGCGTATTTCATACGATCTTACCGACTAGGCCACCGAGGCCCATTGTTCAGTTATCAATTGAAAGTTGCCAGCTGGCCAGTCTCCATCTACAACATATATATTTAAAAAAAATAAAGACTAATTAATTATCTTAACTAAAATAATTTAAAAATAAAAATTAATTTACTTAAATTATATCTTATGAATCACATTGAATGATTTTAGCAGTTTCTTTTGTAATGACTAAAACACAATTTGCATTAAATATAGTTTATGTGTAAATTAGTCACTTTTTTAATTACTTTTGGAACAATTATTTTATTACAGTTTATTTTAAAATATAAATTTCATCACTGTATATAAATTTATTTAAACAAATAGAATAATTTCAGTCGATTTGTTTTTATTATATTCGAATTAATTGTATTTTGTTGTTTTTGTTTTCTTTCAATTGTGTTTAAATCACCCTTTGTTTTTTTCTATAGTTTTAGTTTTTGTTTTTTAGCACATTTCCAAAAAATTTTTGAAAAAATGTGCTTACTAGTTTCACTCTGTCCGTCCGTCCGTCCGTCTGTTTACAAAACTTCTACATCGTTAAAGATAGAGAAAAAAAAATTTTAACCATGGGTAGGTCTCATAAAAAAAATATGAGACCTTTTGTGGAATAACTTTTTCATGTTGCCCCATCCATTACGGAGCTACAGCCCTTCAAACTTTGAAAAAGCCCAATCTTATGTTCTGCTTAAGATTTTTTCAATTTGAAAACGTCATTCGACAGGTATTTTTTTTTACTTTGTAAATTAATATCAAAATTATACAATTTTTTTAAATTTAATATTTAAATTTACCGTTATGTGAAAACCTAAATTTGCATGATTTTTCTACTTTCATAACTCCGGCGCGCTTTTAGATAGAGGCTTGAAATTTTGAGGCAGAAAAGAACTTTTAGAATTAGTATAAGTTTGCTCCGAAATTTTTTTTGGACGCCCTGTTTATGAGCTATAAGGACTCAAAAATTGAAAATTTGCTATTTTTAAACACCTGTAACTTAGGAACCTGTACACATTTTATTTCTGCAAGATATAAAAGTTAAAGCTACAGTAATATATTTTTACGTGTGTTAAAGGCTTATTTTAGTTGTAAAGGGTTCCAAAGTTGCAGCGCTTCAAAATTGCGAAAAAGCCCCATTTTCAGAAGTATATATCTCAGGCTCTGCGTAATAGTTTTGTAATCTAAAACCGCCAGAAGATTGAAAATTTTATTATCTATATAAAACAATATCAAAACTATGTAATATTTTGTAATTTACTATTTAAATTTACCGTTATGTGAAAACCACATTTTGCATGAAATTTTTTTTTTCATAACTCCGGCACGCCTTTAGATAGGAACCTGAAATTTTGAGACAAGAAAGAACTTAGAATTAGAATTAGTATAAGTTTCCTCAGAAAATTTTTTGGTAGCACTCCCTCTTTAAGAGTTATTAGGCCTCAAAAATTGAAAATTTGCTAATTTTAGAGACCCTTAGGCACCTGTAAAAATTTTTCTTCGGCAAGATATGAAAATTAAAGATTCAATAATATATTTTTACGTGTGTTAACGGCTTTTCTTAGTTATATAGGATTGTGGACTGATTATATAGGATTCTTGGACTTACCTCAAAATTTCAAAAAAGTCCTATTTTCACGTTTTTTCTTATTACATGAAATTTTCAAATTTTTGTGTCAATTCAAGTCACAATTTTAAACAGTTTGTATTGAATTTTTGAAATGTGCGCTTTTAAAAACCGTTGGTTTACATTCTACCTTGTTCAGTAACTATTAATCGTCATCGTTTTATTGAGTTCTACGCTGCCACAACAATTCAAGATTGTTAGAAATGGTTTTATTATTGGGTCTGATTATTTAATTCATTTTATTTTATTATTATTTTTTTTTTTTTTTGCATTTTTATGATGGGCAATTTACCACACAATAGAAATTATTGATGTGTTATACAATATTTTTTTCGTTTTTTTTTGTGTTTTTTTTTCCTTTTAAACAATTCGATACGTTTTCAATAATGACGATAGACGATGTTATAACAAAATTTTAACATTGTAATAATCTTTTTAGATCGTTTTAAACATTATTACAACAAGTGTTAAGTCTATTATAATCTTGACAAGTTAAAGTTTTAGAAAAGAAAGAGAAAAAAAAAAAAAAATAACAAGTGGGGGAGTTTAATTTTTCTTTTATGTTTTTTTTGTTACTTTTTGTTTTTTTTTTTGTTGATTTTAAATTTGTTTTTGACAAACGACCATTGCATTTAGGACGACACCATAAACTTGATTAATATTATAATGATGAAAGGAAGCCATTTATATGACCAAAATATTACGATTGTCGATTGCATTATATATTATATACTACATAATATACATATATATATATATATATGTATATTGCATTGTTTTGTTACCGTAATAATATTTTTAACCGCAATAACTAATGGTAGCAAAATAATTATTAAAAAAGTTTTATTATGTGGAAAATGATTACGAAGCACAATGGATAATCTTAATGATTATTTTTTTTTTATTATTGGATTTTCTTAATTTAAAAAAAAAAAATTAAAAAAAAAACAAAATAAATAAAGTGAAACAGATAAAATAAGTGTTAGTGACATAAAAAAATTAAAAACAAAAAAAAAAAATTGTAATAGAAATATCATGACCTTATTCAAAACAACTATATATATTTATAAATACATATATATAAAATGACAAGTTATTGTTATAAAAAATTTAGTAAGAATATAAATAAGAAAAAAAAAAAAAAATATCGATAGGTAATGATAATATCGAGAAATTGTGCAGAATGCGCAAAAATTGCAGTAAAAAAACAAACGAAAATAAATGAAAAGTCGATTTTTTTCTAGATTTTTTTTTTGGGTCAAATCTTTTTTACCACCTAAATATAGAAAATTTTTTTTTTTTTTTAAATGTATAAAAATTATGGTTTTTTTTTTTTTTAAACTTTAGTTATTTACTATTTTATTATAAAATATAATTATTTAGCTATAAACTAAAACGGAGTTCAATCATTTTTATTTTTAATTTTTGAAGTTTTCTATAAGTATGTATCAATATTTCATAACGGTTATATATCCTCATGTAAAACGTATACAATAGAACGAAAATAGAGTATAATGTCCCAACTTCTTATGGAGTTTTTTGAACTGTAATTGCGTTATATCGATAATGTACAAAAAGAGCTAATTAAGGTTCCCAGGATTACCTCAATAATCACTACACTCAGTCATCGTTGTACAACTGAAGTCAATAACCTTGTTTTTTTATAGATGTTTTGTAAGGCGAAATATCTGTGCTAAAGAAATAAGTCATTTAATGCCTCTACTTAAAGTTTTCCAGCGAGAAAATAAAGAGTGCACTATTTGTCTATTCTTGCAAACTGTAAAACGGCTAAGATGGTGTAATCCAACTTATGGAAATTCTTTTTTTGTCGTTTGTCAAAATATCTTTCTAAAATTTTCTCTTCATCCTTGATTTTTAATATATACTTAAATTTCTTTTTAAGGTTAAATGTGAACATGTAATGAACATGTATGAGAATGAATATGTAATTCTTTTTTGAGTACAAAATATTTTTCTAAAATTTTTTGCTAAATTTAATGGAAATCTCAAAATTTTGATTTATGTAATAAGATTTGTTTGTTGAAATAATTTTGCATTGTCTACAATCTTGCATTACCTTTTTATTAGTTTTTATTTTCAAAGCTATTCGTATATATTATAACCTTTTACTTTCTCAGCGCAATTTTTCAAGTGTTTTATATTTTCGTTATATTTTCTACAGAAGTAAGAATATCTAAAAAATGCCTATTATTGTTTCCAACTTAATTCATTTTTCATTTATTAGAAAAAATTTTTAAAATATAAAAATAAACAAAATTTAATTAAAATTTCAACAAACGAGGAAGAGTGCAGTAGAGTAGAATATGTCAATTCTGGGATACCCGTATGAATGTAATATATCCTGTTTCTATAAAACTTGATATTTTAAAAATTTTTAGATGTTTTAGTATCGACGTTAACTACCTAGCTATAATTGTGGAGCACAACCAAAATTTACATAAGTTATTGCCCTAAAACTTGATCATCTTTTGTAAGATTTCAGACGCTTAGCGTCATAAAGTACAAAGGGGTGCAAAAAGCCTCAACCTACTGCTCTAGCGCAACCAAATTTTACAGAAGTTGTTAGCATGCAATTCGACATCTTTTTACAAAATTTCAAATTCCTAGTTTCAATAGAGACAGAGTTATTTTTTATTTAAATTTTAAATAGCGAAACTAACAATATTGCAAAAGTGACGTAAAAAAATTGTCAGCCTAGGAGGCTCCCTTATTTTTTGAGTTATCGTGCGGACGGACGGACGTACATGGCTTAATCGACTCAGAATACGATTCGGGGCCGATCCATACTTTTGACACTATATCTAGCTCGACTCCTTTAAGGTGTCACAAACGTAATGGCAAATTTATTATTCCCTTGAACATAGTTCATACGGGTATAAAAATATTTTCTGTTATTATGAAACTACTATAGTTATATTTAAAACTATATATAAATTATAAATATATATATATATGTATATATATATACAATGTTATCCAAGTACAAACTTTAAATGAAATCCTTTATTTCTTAAGCGATAAATTCAAATTCCTGATTTCTAATTATATAGGTTTGCTTTGACCAAACATTTATTATCTGTAATTGCTATCACTACTTTAATGGGGAAGTATACTTAATTGTATTATGAAGCTTTAGTACTGCATTACTAGTGTTAAAAAATGGTTTCGTAACAACATTTAGTTATGAATATTTTAATTTGCCTACATTCTTTCAAACGTAATTTAAATTAAATAATGATAATAATGGATATAAATGTAATATGTTATACGGAGCTGAGTGTATAAATATGTACAAATATACAGGGTTTTCCAATTTGAGTGATATGATTTCTTTTAAAAAAAAACACACTAATTGTTAAGGAAATTCAAATGTTTTTTTATTTAAAGTGAAGTACAATCGATACAATTAAGTTCTGAATAAAACATCATTCAAATGGCCTCCACGACTTTTTTGCAAGGAACGAATTTGATGAACCCAATTTTCGAGCACTTTTTCCACTATAAATCAAGTCGTATGTCATAACAAAACTGTTGATTCTGGTGCGAAGAAAATCCACAAATTTTTCATGAACAACCATTACATTCACCTAAATTGACAGTTTGGTGTGATTCACATTAAATAAAAAACATTTGAATTTTCTTAACAATTAGTGTGTTTCTTTTTTAAAAGAAATCATATCACTCAAATTGGAAAACCCTATATTTCTACACCAAAAACCTTTGACCTTTCATGTGATTTTTATGAAAATTGCATGAATAAAAATTGTTTTATTTTATCCTTCTATTAAAATGATATAAAAAAAAAATTTCTTAATATTTTTTTACAATAAAAACAAAATGTTTATATGTATTAGTAGAAATCGGAAATGTTTAAATATACTAGTGAAAATTACTTAACTCCATTAAATGTTAAATATTCTAGGAAACTATAAATATAAATATTATGAAAAAGGATTACTTCCATTTTTTTTTTCACAAGAAAAATATCTTTATTGTTATACATACATACATACTATAAGTTGAAATTGAAAGACTAAAATGAAAATGAAAATATTTATTAAAATGTTAAAGGTTACAATACAATTTTTATATGGATTTTATTATGTACATTATATAAAAGTATTCAAGTTTTTTTTCAACCCAACCTTACATTTATCCAAAGTTTTCTTTTAAATTAAAAATGAAATCAAAAAGAAAACAATTTTATCGTTCTACCAATTGACAAGAAATTATCAGTTAAATGTAATCATATCAAAAATGGAAATTTAATATTTAAAAATATTTATAAGCAAATTTCGAGAAAACATATGATTTTATAACACGTTCATCCAAATTATTTAGTAAATTTCAAGTTTTTTACACTTTTACACTAAATACAACATATTTAGGTAAAGTAATTTTCGGTTATCATGATTATGTAATTATGGTTATGGTATGATATATATGTTTAACTTTTCTTGTACACTAATAGTGCTAAATTTTAAATAAACAATAGGAATGAAAACTTACTACAGTAAAACCCGCTTAAGTACGTTCCCGATAAGTACCTTTTTCTTTTTAGAAACCAGAAATATTAACATTTTAAAATTTTCTGAGAGTTGCATACAAATATACTCGCTTAAGTGCTTCTCGTTTAAGTACCTAAACCACTTAACTACTCTGTTTTTACAAGCATAATATTAAATTTTAGATTAAAATTCTACTTTTAAGTGCCTTAAGAGACATCTACTTTTGATATCGAAAAAATATTAAATTTTTGATTAAAATACATAAGTAGATACTTAATCGTTACAATATAATTTGTTTTAATACATACATCTTTTATACAGCTTATACTATTTTGAGTTTTCAGAAAATTTCTGTAAGAAAATGTCATTAGTTATGGATAAAATACCTACCATGAGGCCCTTATCGAAGTTCGGTTAAGTGCTTTGGTCGGATAAATGCTCAAAATTGCTAACATTTTTGTAAGAGCCTTTAAGCAGGTTTTACTGTATTAAGAATATTTTAAAGCAATTAATATAAGAATTATTAAATATAGATCACCTCTATTATCCTAATTACTTCCACTTAAATACTATCAAGGGATAATCTTTATCTAGAGTCCTACACTTAATAATTTTTAAAATTATTTTTTTTTTTTTGAAAGTTATAAATTTGAAATTTGAAAAGTTTTTATTGTTTTAAATTTAATTTCTAAATTATTTAAAAAATTAATCAATGAAATGTCATTTTTTCAATATCAAGTTGTCAAAAACAGTAGTCCAGAACAAAACGATATTGTAGCAAACAATATTGTTTTTTCAAGATTGTGTTCTCTAGGAACCAAAAAAAAACAAAAAAATTTTTTTAAATTTCGTTCCGAAGAAAACAACAAAAATTTTGCTTCGAAGAACGAATTGAAAATGAAAATGAAATATTGTTATTTTCGAAACAATTTCGAATTAAAATTCAAATAACGAAAAATAAATAAATCAATTTTGTGTTTGTTAGTTTCCTGCTTGGTTTTCTGGTGAAGGTAGTAATGTTGAAGTTGTTGTTAGATGTTGAAAATTTTATAAAAAGACGTGTATTCGTCAAACTTCGTTATAAATAAAATACGAAAAAAAAACATACGTAATTTCGAATCAATTTTTAAAATAATACATTACAAGTTTCTTAAATTTCTTAGTATGTGTTTGTCTTTAAATGTATAATGGCTGAATTTATTTTGTAATTTCCAATAATCTATTTTATAAATTAATATTATTTATTTTTTTTTATAAATAAATTTCATTTAATTTTTCAAAAAATTCCTTAAAAAAATATGTGTAAGGAATTTTATTTTCTGGTTTTTCTATATAAAGTTCGAAAAAGAACGGTATAAAAATTTATTTCGAAAAAATTCCGAAAAGTTATTTTTAACTGTACCAATATTTTCTTTGTTTCGAAATAAATATATGTATCTTTTTAAATATCGAACTTTTGATTTTTATTTCTTTTCGTTTCAGATGCCTGGTAAAAACTAATTTTATAATTTTATTAGAATTTAATAGTTTTAATTCATTAATTAAATTTTCTTAAAATTTTTAACCCTAATTTTTAACATTATTATATATACATATAATAAAATATTTGTTTGCATGTATATGTATGTATAATATTTTGTAAAGTAAAAAGAAACTTCATTCAATCAGTTTTCTAGTAAAATTAAGAAATTAAAAATAAAAATAAAAAAATAATTAAAAAAATATATTTAGAAAAAAAAGGTAAAAAAAAAAATGCAACTATAAAATATAATAACCTTCGTTTAATTGGAATAATTTGAATGTCCTTACGAACATTTTTCTTTCATTTTTAATTTTCTTTGTATTGTTCTAAAGTATAGTGAATAAATTTTTTTTTACATATACATATCACTTTGTGTGTTTGTGCAATTGTAGTACAATTATTATTAAAGAAAAAAAAAATTATTTCTTTTTTCATTTTTTTTTGTATTAAAAATTTCGAAATTTTATTCTTGCATGTATGAATGGTCCTTAATATTACAATAGAAGGGAAGAAACAAAACGGAAAACTGAAGTGGCACTTGCCCTATACGCTTTATTTATTTACAAGAATGTACATATATACTTTAGTACTTATATATATATATAAATAGATATAGTCTATAATTGTGTGTACATATGTATATATGTATTTACATAATTTTACCTTTAATAATAATAATAACAGTTGTTGTAATAATTTTTTTTAACTTCTTTTTTTTTGTTGTGCTACACTGTACCCTTAGTTTATGCAATGCATGTTTTTTTTTTAAATTTTTTTATTGTTGCTTTTGTTATTATCCTAACGGTGTTGTATATTAACTGTTATATTTTTAATTTGACATTGAAAGTAAAGAATAAAAAATATATTATTCATTATTTTTTCTGATGTTTTCTTATTTACATGTGTGTATGTATGCAAGTGGTTTTCATTTTTCGAAATTATTATTACAAGATAATGAATGCATGGATGTATGTTTGTGTATGGATGTATGGATATATGGATAAATTTATGTATTATGAAGTACCGTTAAACTAGAAAAGTGTGTGTATAATAATATTGGAATATAATTATTTTATGTACGGTTCAAGTATCGGAGCGTGTATAAGTTATCTTAATAATTTTGTTGTTTTTTTTTTTCATTTTCTTTTTTCGTCGTTGTGGTTGTTATTTGTTTTTCTTTGCGTTTTTCTAAGAATTTTTCTTTACTTTTTTTTTTTTTATTAAAAGTTGAATGGTTGATAGAAGAAGTAGAAGAAGATAAAGTAATGGGCAAGACCCTGAATAAAATTCACATAAAAATAACAAAAAATAATAATTTTATATCGTGTAAAAAGTTAAGGAAAATGTTAGTTGTTTTATTGTGTTGTGCAAATGTGTATACATATGTATACATATTATATGTATTAAAAAAAAATTTTTTTAGCATTTGTTGTATTAAATTCAATATTATTATGAACATTGAAATATTGTTTATTTTCTATGCAAGTATTATATTAAACGGTAGCTACAATATACTACAAAATACAGGATGAACGAAAAATTTAACGCTTGTATTGCAAGAGTTATTTAGATAAAAAAATAATAATATTGAGAGTGCTAAAACTTATTACCTATTATTATTTCTGATTTTTTTATATTATACCATATAGTTATGTTAGTTGTATTTAATTATATTTATATTTTTGTTAATAAAAAATTTTCAATTTTTTAACACGTTTACCAGTTATGACGACTTGTTTTTTTACCGTATTCGTCATTTGTTTCTTATTAGAATATTCACTTAATAAAATTAAATGATAACCCGACCCATCAAGCATTTTTGCTTTCAACTCCCCCATAAAATGATTCTTTTACATTTAAAAATGTAAAACATTGGTATAAAAGTGTACTTTTAAAAGAAACTCACTCAGAAAGTGCATGTCATTGTCTTAAGATGACTATTAGACTATCTAACGACTATAATGTTAGATAGAATATGTTTCTGTTTTTGTCAAATTGTCATTTTTTTAGATTTACAGTACGATTTTTGAGCTTATTTTACTTTTTAAATTTTGAAAGAAATATTGTTACAATTTATTTATATGACATAATATGAAAAACTATATTTAAAGTTCTATGAAAAGTCTAAAAACTGTTTCTTCGAAAGGATTATTTGAAATATTTAACATAATAATTTTATGCATTTTGTTTTTATTCCAAGACACCTTATATACATACATATAAATAGTACATACATTAGGCATTAATATTTAGAAGGGAAAATATATATATGTATATGTATATCCAAAAAAACATATAATAAATTTCCTATTTAGTTACATTTTGTTCAGGGTTTTTTTTTTTTGTGAAATTGAAAGGTAGTAATAACGTGAAAATAAAAAAATGTCCGTATGTTTATTTCACATGAAATCATCAAACCATAAAAAGAAAATTGAATTTTATATGATACAACATATTATCATTTTAAGGTGGTTTTATATTTAGTTTTATTTTTCCCCTTTTTGTTTTTGGGAACTTATAATTTATTTTGTATAAAATTTTTTAAGAAAAACGAAGTGCTTTTCTACTGCTTTTTTGTTTTCTGTCGAAAAATAGAAACGTAAAAAGCAAAAAATACTAAACATACTTAACTTTATTTTATGGATTTGTTCGAAATAGTCACGCAATTCTTTATGTATTTTCTTATACTTAAAATAAATATAAAATTTAAATGTAGAAAAAAAAAAGAACTGGTAAAAGAAAACAACCCTCTAACAAATATTTTATAAATATATATGTATGTATATACTAATGTTTTTTTATGCTTTCTTCTTTTTTTTTTTGTACAAATTTTTACAAAATCATCAGTAGTAAATTTATCTTTTTTTTTTTTGTTCATTCTATTAGTTTGTTATGTTTGCTAATAATAAATTTTTTTTTTTGCGACTATCTTTAGATTAAGTAAAAGATTAGTTTTCATATTATTATATGAAAATAAAAAAAAAAAAAAATAAATGTTATTGTAAGTTATGAAAATGAAAATATTTTGTGTATATTTAGTTTAGTTTAATTTACTTTTCCATATAATATTAAAACTTAAATTAAATGTCTATAATTTTATATATATATATATTTTTTTTAATGCATTTCTCTGCCACATAAATGTGGACAGGAAATTACACAGCGTTTCCTGTTTAGGCGTGGCTGTAAATGTCGTATGGCGGAATAACTGTTACAACGTGTGTGGCCGTGTGGGATTCGAACCCACACTCTCTCGGTGTTTACAGCGTATTTTATACGCTCTTACCTACTAGGCCACCGAGGGCCCTAATTTTATATTAAATTAGTAATTAAAAAAAAAATTACTATAAAAACTTATTTTATAAACTTCATATTCAAAAGTGTCACCAGGTATATTTGGGAGATTGGCCTCAAAATCTTCTTTTTTTTTTTTTAAACTTGTTCTTTTGTTTTTTTTTATTTTATTTTTCAAAACCTTGTTTTTTTGTATTGATTTTATTTAATTTTTTAATTTATTTACAACAATAATTTTAAAATAGTGGGAGTCACTGCCTCCAAGTTCAAACCTCCGCTAAACAAATTATTGCCCAACCCTGATTTTGCAATCAACTCTAAAGTGTTTACCAATTATATTTTTTATATAAAAACGTTCCGCAAAAATGCGTTGCTGTCATTGGAACTAATCTATAAAAAACAAGATTTACCAAGATTTTTAGGAAAACAAGATTTCCTACGACGAAAAAAGGTCCTGGGACAGGGTATATCTATAATAATAAAATCATCGTATATATTCAAAATGTGGTTTCTCAAGTTTGATTAATTAAAAATATAAAGCTATTTTAGTTTGAACAAACTTTTACTGATGGAAAATTTCCCAACACATATATTTTTCCAGCATTTCTACATATTTTTCAACTTTTAATATGTATTTATATTTAAATACATTTTTCAAAAATTAATTATTTTTTTTATAATTTATTATTTCACTTTATAATTTTATGATCACTTAAAATAGCAAAGTAATTGCTAAATAATTGGTAACAAGTTCTAACACGTGCATGTTGTAATAGACATACGAGTTCATATATAAAATTTGTACAAATTAGTGATGGGACAATATTTAATCAATTTTATTAAAATAAATTGGATTATCAGTAATATAAATACCACCGGGAGACTTATATATCCCTGAATAATTTTAAAAGAAACTTAAAATAAGTATAATATCTCAAATGTTCATTTTAAATTTCTTTGTTGAAATAATTTAAGTTCTTGCAAACCAACATCAGAAACCTTTTTATATATGTATTTAACTTGCTTTACTTAATATGGTTTACAAAGGCATAAATAAAAAAAGCAAACTTTTAAATTAGAAAGAAAAAAAAAAACTAATGAACAAAAAGGAAATTATTCTGAATGGTTGATTTTTATTTCTTTTGAGAAAAATAATTTTTTTCTTTGTTTTTTTCTTATACAATTTATTACAATTTGTATGAGAAATACAACATGCAAAGTAACAATTCAAAGTTAGTAGTAGATAATGATTTCAAGACAAACGCCTTACATTTCATATTAAAGGTTAAGGTAAAGTAGTATCCATTATTACGTAATCTTTTTAAATTTTTTTCATTTATAAAATCGAAATAATTTTTTGAAATACGACTCGAAACTAATATTCTTTCTTTATGTACTCTTTTTATGTACAGCTCTTAATTATAGAATAGGAGTTTAGTCGGCGGCTTTTAAATTTAATTCAACCGGAAAACTCCGATCATAGTTGTAGTTTATGTCGTAATAGTCAATATATCGTAATAGTCTGCATCGTAAAGCCTATATCGTAATATGAAATAAATAAAAAACTAATTCTTGTATAAAATAATAGATAGCGCAAGTATTAGTATTTCATATGTTTATACAGTAGTATTAGTATTTCATATGTTTATACAGTATATTTACAATTGAATAATCTGGGGCTTAACTTTAATTTTAAAAAAGTTGCACGCCAGCGTTTTTTTTTATTTCAGTCTCCAATGCGTAACTTCAATTATCAGTGAACTGTCATGGACAATGGACAGTGAACAATTAAAACGAAAAGAAAATATATATTTTTTTACAATTACTTTTAATCTTTTTTATATTGTTTACAAAAAGAAAAAACAAAATATAACACAAAAAAAAAAATGTCAATTTGATTGAACTGTCAAATAGTTTAGCGATCAGCGTTCAGCTTTAAACATTACTGAACTTCAACTTTAAAAAAGTTACACGGCAGTCGCCAACACCAGTATTTACATTTTTAAAAAATTTTTTTTACTGCATAAAAATAATGATTTTCTCGAAAAATTGTAAAGACTTTTTAAGAAAAGCCAATATATATACATCAGTTACCGCAATCTTTTAGCTTAGTACTGTTATTCTGCGCAGTATTATTTCAATCTTAAGGCTGCATAAAATGTTAAAAATATAAAACTCATTTAATTCGGCCAATTTAACAAATTAATCAGTTTTTTAAAAATTTTTTTCAAATACACTTTCAAAATATATATCAGTATTCGAAAATATTTTTGAAATTTGTTTTTTAATTTTTTTTTCAATTTTAAGGGCTGATTCAACAAAAAAAGTTACAAATTATTGTATATTTTATTCTTTGTAAAAACAATTCAATTCTTTATTGTATTTTGTCAAATGTAAAGTAGGTATTTGACATTTATAAAAATTATCTTTGTACAAGACGTTTACAAAATGTAAACCTATAGACATGTGTTAATATAATATACATATATACATATATGTATTATGAACTTGTTCATTGTTCATATACGGTTCTATGCATATGTGAAAACAAAGAAATTCTAGGTTTGTCACAATCACAAAAAATGAATATAAACAAGGTATAAACCAACGGTTTTTAAAAGCGCACATTTCCAAAACTCAATACAAACTGTTTAGAAGTGTGATTTGCCAAAAATTTGAAAATTTCATGTAATAAGAAAAAATGTGAAAATAGGACATTTTTGAAATTTTGAAGGGCCGTAATTCCGGAATGCTATATAACTAAGAAAAGTCGTTAACACACGTAAAAAAAATTATTATTGAACCTTTAATTTTCATGTCTTGCCGAAGAAAAATTTTTACACGTGCCTAAGTTACAGGTGTCTCAAAATAGCAAATTTTCAATTTTAGAGGCGTTATAACTCTTAAAGAAAGGGCGCTACCAAAAAATTTTCTGAGGAAACTTATACTAATTCTAAAAGTTCTTTCTTGTATCAAAATTTCATGTTCCTATCTAAAGGCGTGCCGGAGTTATGAAAAAAGAAATTTCATGCAAAATGTGGTATTCAGATAACGGTAAATTTAATTAGTAAATTACAAAATATTACATAATTTTGATACTGTTTTATATAAATAATAAAATTTTCGATCTTCTGGCGGTTTTAGATTGTAAAACTATTACGCAGAGCCTGAGATATATACATCTGAAAATGGGGCTTTTTCGAAATTTTGAAGAGCTGCAACTTTGGAACCCTTTACAACTAAAATAAACCTTTAACACACGTAAAAATATATTACTGTAGCTTTAATTTTTATATCTTGCAGAAATAAAATGTGTACAGGTTCCTAAGTTACAGGTGTTTAAAAATAGCAAATTTTCAATTTTTAAGCCCTAATAGCTCATAAACAGGGGGTGGTCCAAAAAATTTTTCTGAGCAAACTTATACTAATTCTAAAAGTTCTTTCTTGCCTCAAAGTTACAAGCCTCTATCTAGAAGCGTACCGGAGTTATGAAGGTAGAAAAATCATGCAAAATTTGGTTTTCACATAACGGTAAATTTAAATACTAAATTTAAAAAAAATGTATAATTTTGATATTAATTTACAAAGATACCTGTCGAATGACGTTTTCAGATTGAAAATATCTTAAGCAGAACATAAGATATATGTATTTAAAAATTGGGCTTTTTCAAAGTTTGAAGGGCTGTAGCTTCGTAATGGGTGGGGCTACATGAAAAAGTTGTTCCACAAAATTATTTTTTTTATGAGACCTACCCATGGTTAAAAATTTTTTTCTCTATCTTTAACGGTGTAGAAGTTTTGTAAACAGACGGACGGACGGACGCACAGTGAAACTAATAAGCACATTTTTTCAAAATTTTTTTGGAAATGTGCTAAAAAGAAAAGTAAAAAAAAAAAACAAAAAATATGTAAAAATGAAGAAACGGAAGTATGACGGTGGAAGAAACAGAAAAAAAAGAAATATTAATTTTGATAATTTGTTAAAATGTTGGAAAAATAATTATTAAATGTGGTTCAAATTACAAAAGAGAAGTTAATAATGAAAGAGAAATAAGAAAAGAATGAAAGAAGAAATAAAAAATAAGAAAAGAATGGAAAACAAAAAAAAAATACCAATTAATGATTAATGAATACTTAAGGTTTGATATTATTTTGTTTATGCAAGAGTGTATGATTAAATTGTGGTTATGATTATAAAAATGAATTCAAAATTTGTATTGTTCATTAAATGAAAGGAAATTTTGAAAAAGAAAAAATTAAACTTTAAGCAATTTAATTGCAATTTTATAATAATTATTTAAGGAAAATAAATATGGATGATATTTTATATTTTTTTTATATTTTAAGTATACGGTTACTTTATATGTAATATTATTTATTAATATTTTAGTTCAAATATTAAAAGTGGGTGTTATAAACATGAAAAATTTACACAATGTGAATCTCACCAATCAATTTTTTTAAATTTTATATTTTAGTTACATTATTAAATATTGCATATAAGTTATATTTAAGACAAAGACCGAGCTAGTGTCTGTAAACAAAAATAAAAGCGAAAACTAATTCACAAATCAAAGAATAACAAATTTCTCTTCTCTAACACTTGTTGGTAAAAATAGCATAACCGTGTAATATTCTAAAGAAAATGTAAACTTTGTTTGGTAAACTATTCTTTTCCAACTCATCACTGATTAAGTCAACTCGAAAGGCTTCATACGTTTCGAAGTTAACTGCTGCTTCGATAAAATTTACTTTAGGACGCGAATAGTGAGGAAATTTCTTAAAATTGTTGAATGAAAAAAATCAATTGATACTGTTAGTATCACTACCATGATTGTTAAAAATACAACCTGTGCTTTACTTCGGTTATAGATCTTATACCTCATGAAAGGTTACACATGTTTCTTCAATTCCTAAAAATTATAACAAAAGCAACCCTTTCTAACTACGAAAAAAATGATAAACTAAAAGCTTAATACGTTTATTGAAAAAGTTTGCTGCATTACCGGCAATGTGGGTTCAGAACTCGTCGTTCATCTGATAAACTTATGACTTACCTTTGTCAAAAATTGGAAGGCAGCCTTCAACATTCTAGTGAATCTGTTCTTCTGCTTTTTGATGTTTCTAAAACTTTTGAGCAAGTCTGTCGCTTTGCACTCTTAACAAAATTTAAAGTATTAGGTCTAGGTAGAATCTCGTATAGATTAAAGGTTTTCTTTCGAATATTACAATTCGTGTACTAATTGCTAATTATTCATCTGACAAGTTTAAAATAAACGCATTTATAAATCAATGACTACCTTTCAATAACCTTCTAAATCAATGACTACCTTTCAATAATCTCCAATTAGGTTCATAGTTTCACAGACGACAACACCTTTGTAATTTTTTATTAATTTCATAGCCGCTGTAAAATTAATCAAAACGATCAATGACCAGATTAATTCAACAAAAAATTTCATTATTAGTGAGCTAAATAATATTTTATCAAAAATTCAAAAATAGGAAGAAACGAATAGGATTGATTTCAACAGTACAAAAATCGAAGAATATTTTATCTCGTAAAAATGCCAACTACTACTTCCAACCTGATCATGAACTACTACTTTAACATAAGTAGAAATAAAAACAAAATAGCACTAGGTTATTTCGAAAATGTGAAAAGCAGAACTATTCGACTTTTTAACCATCTTAGTGTTACCTTAACATATTTAAGAAGTAGAGAAAAAACAACACTGGCTTATCTTGATAATATGAAAAACACACCTATTCAACTTATTAACGATCTTAGTGTAACTTTAAAGGTCACACCACTTAGACATTACCGTACAATTGGGTATTTGATTTTGCATTTAAAAATAGGGCTTTTTCAAAGTTTGAGGGGCTGTAGCTCCGTAATGGATGGGGCTACATGAAAAAGTTGTTGCACAAAATAAATTTTTTTATGAGACCTACCCATGGTTAAAATTTTTTTCTCTATTTTTAACGGTGTAGAAGTTTTGTAAACAGACGGTCAGACGGACGGACGGACGGACAGAGTGAAACTAATAGGCACATTTTTTCAAAATTTTTTTGGAAATGTGCTAAAAATAATATAGATTTTTCTTATAATATATAATTAGTAGAATATATTTAAATTAAAAATAAGTATGTATGTCATATAAATTATAATAAAATATCATATTGTAATAGGTGTAATAATAAAATAATAATAAACCATAATTCTTGTATAAGATAATAGATGGCGTAGAAATAATAGAAACGTCTTAATTTTGCACAATAGCTATGGCCGAGTAATTAACGGCTTAGTGAAATGAATGATTCACGCAACTGAAGTTTAGTCAAATATGAATAATAAATTACTTAGCGGATGCCGTATACCTATCATTGGAGTGGCAAGGAAAAAAAAAAAATTTAAGAATTAGTAAAATTTAAGAAGAACATTAACATTTTTCTTCAAATTTTTCCTCCAAATGTTTCTACTTATTCTCTGTAATCTTATATTTCCTAAAGACCGTTTTTCTAAGAATCCTTCTTACATTCTTATCCGCAAAACCAAACTGAAGATTCGTATTAAAGTCTTCATCCGAAAAAAGGTGATTCGTTAAAATCCTACACTATCCAGAAGTAATCACGTGCAATTTCTCTGAGTGACTTTTCTGGATGAAGATTTCAACCGTCTATATTTTTATTTTAAATTTAAAGTGACACCGTTTTGGTAAATATATTGAGTTTTTCTATTATATGTTATATTATATAAACAGTAGTATTTGTTAGAATAACTTTACTGATCAACTACTGTTGGAGAAACTACTTTGACTGACCAACAAAAAAAAAAATACAATTAAAAACTGCTCCGTTAATTAGTTGTTGTTTAAATTACTAATGATTGATTAAATATCGAATTTTACGCAAATGCAAGCTAAATAATAGATAAATACGGAAATTTGTAATTTTTAATTAACATTTTTTCGAGACTCTTTTGCAAAAATTTTTTTTTTTATAAAAAGAAAATTGAATTGAAAGACAATGTGAAACGTTTAATTACTTAAATATTTTTAATTACATAAATTATATTTAAATAATTTTTTTTTATAATTTCCTATATTACTAATGAACTGATTTTTTTTTTTTACTGCTAACAACACCATACCAAAAAAATATAATTTTACTAATTTACATACTTATTGATGAAAAATCTAAGATAGTATAAGCAAACAATAACGAAATGAAAGGGGAAAAGTAAAAATAACTTTCAAATGAATTTTTTTTTTCCTCCTTATATTTTATATTCATTTGAACAAAACAGTTAGGTAGTGAGGTTAATGAAAAATTTAAGAATTGCACTCGACCCCATCTAAATGGCCACCCCTTTTTCTATTTTTTTTCTTTTTATTATAATAACTCTTATAGTATTGTTTTTATATATATATGAATTAATATCCTTGCAAAGGACATTTATATAAAACTGCGTAACAACACAAAAAAAAAACAAAAAAAACAAAAATAATAAAATACCGTATTGCTCTTTATTATCCTTTTGTTTTGACACTGAACCGCATTATTTTTTAATACAAAAAGGATTTTTTTTTTTGTTGTTGTCCTGTTAAATTATATAAAATAGGGTTGGTTGGTTTGATTGCTTTTACTTTATTCTATTTCGTTATTATTATACTAGTAGTCGTCGTTTTCCTTATTGTTATTAAAAGATTGTCGTACATTCAAGAGGGTTTCAATTGTTGAATTATTATATGCTTGTTTCTTTTTTTTTGCGTTCTTAACTGTTATATTATTGTCTTTGGGACCAGTTATTTACGTACTGTATAGTAAATTGTTATATTGGTATATATGGTATATATATGTATATATATTTATAAACATAGCATCATACATATTTGTGTGTGAATCTGTATATAGAGTAGATACTTATAAAAAAAAATATTTTGTAACAAGCCTTCCTATTATGTGTTTTACAAAAAAAAAAAACAAAAAACCATAAAAAAGTAAAACAAAACAAAAAAAAATATTTTTTTTAGAACAATATTGAAATGAGGTGAGGAAAATTGGTAAAAGGGGGCGATATAAACGACAAAAGAAAAAATGGGTGCGAGAAATAATTTTTAGGGTAAACAAGAAATTATTAACGCTTGCAATGTTTTTTTTTTTTTTTCTTTAAATACATAACTCGTTAAAATATTTTATTTGGGGAAAATTTTACAGGAAAAATTTTTTTTCTCTTTTTGTTTCTTAGTGTTTGTTTTTGATTTTTATTTTAAAATTCTGTTTATTATTCATATAATAATATGTACCTATGTATATAAAGTAATATTTTCTTGTATTAATATATAATATATAATTTTACAATAGAATATATATATATATATATATATTTATATTTATATGTATACAGTACATATGAACGTTATTTTCTGTAATAGTTCACATGGGAAGAAACAAATTGTTTAAATAAAACAAAAGGAAAGCCGATTTCATATTTTTTGTTTTTGTTTTATTTTAAGAGTGAGAATAAGAAATTTTTATTGTTCATCCAAGAATTAAAAATCCGTTTTTTAATTTTATAAATTTCCGGTTGAAAAAATAATTTTGATGAGGTTAATTAACATTTTTTATTATTATTTTTAATTTTTTTTTTTTTTTTTAGAATTAATTAGAGAATATGGTTAAATACTTTGTATAAGATTTGAACTTTAAATTTAAAATTTAAAAGTAAAGGTTTTTTTTTGTTTTAAATAAAAGAAAAATTTGATAAAAGTTCAAAAGTATAAACGTTTCGGAATATACTTACCATACATGTTAAATTAAACTTATTAGTATTAAAACATAATTTAATTTTTTTTTTCCACTTTTTTTTTTTGACTTTCATCTTATTTTTCTTTTAGTGTTGTTCTAAAAAAAATGTTTTTTGTATTTATCCTTGCTAATTGTTCAACTGTTAGTCTGATACACAGCCATATTTACATTATGGGACAAGAGAGGAAGTGTATTAAGAAAATGGCGAAGCAATGGATAATGAAAGGGAAGTAGCAATATAGGAATATTATTTTCTAAGGGATTTGAGCTCAATAGATTCCCATACAATTACTACAAAGAGACAGTACAAAAATTCTGTTACATGTGGTATTCTCAAATTTTAACCAATGAAATTCTATTTGGTTAGATTTTGTTATAAGTTGTAATATTTTATTTCAGTTATGAGGCATAATAAAAATATTTTTTAATATTTAAGTATCTGAGAGTACAATCTTAAATTATTTATTTACATTTATTTAATATTTAATTAATTGTACGTTTGCATTCAATTATTCATATATATAAAAGATTATTTATTGTAATGTGATGTACGAATGATGAATGACGAATAATAGGTGAATGAGACCGGAAATCAGATAAAAAAAAATTTTAATTTTTCCTTGAATTCGAAATTAAGGCCTCAGAATCAGAAGTCATAACTCTAACCACTGTGCTATTCTGCTTCATAAATTCAAAATTTTTATTTGCAGTATAAATTTTAAAAATAAATTCTTTAATTTTAGTCTACACTAAAGGCAGTCATTAGTCCAACTGATACAATATGATCAGAAAAATTATTAGTACAGTAACACACAATTGAGAATACATATTATGGTTAGATACACATAATTACAATTTATATTAAGAAAATCTTAAATAAAATTAAATATTATCTTCTCTTAAAGAAATCAAATAAAAATGTATTGGAAATTGTTTTTATAGTTCTGAAAACTTAAAGAAAAAGAATTACATCATAAGGATTGGTTTATTTAAAACCTAATGAAAGCTTATCATGATTACAGATGTATCACTTTCGACTACAATTGTTAATATCTTCATAGTAAAAAAAATCTTACTATGATCTAACAAACTATTTGAAAAACAATAAGTTACTTAAAAAAAAAAATAACTTTTAATTAAAAGCAAAATGATTTCCAGTATGATTTCTAAAATGTTTATATTGTTTAGCCATTTAATATTATAATTACTTTAATGTAATATTAATTATATGTTAGGTGTTTTGTCTTTAAACATTATATATTTAGTTTTTTTTGTAGTTTTTGTAAGTTTCTATGCATCCTATGCATCCTATGCATATGTAAGTTATTTATGCATCCAATCATTAAAGCTAACAATTTAAACTTGAACTTTTTGTATAATTTTGTAGATTGTTATATTTGTGCATTATGTACACTATCGTTAGATCATCTGTGAGCCGTAAATAGTTTACCGTACAATTCTAGATTCAAAAAAGTAAGATACTGATGTAGCATTAGAATAAAGTCTGACCCAGTATGAGCTACTTTTCATAATTAATATCATTTTAAGTACCATTATTAAAATTCTCACATTCAACAAATTGAGTTCTGTTTGTGAGATAGCTGCAAAAACAATTCAGATTTCTACCAGTAATGACATATATACATTAATATATTTTGCCAACAAAATCAAATGATTTTTAACACATTTCCATGGGTAGGTCTAACATTTCCATGGGAATTAATGTTGTAGAAGAATTTTTTCATGTAACGCCATCTATTACTAATCTACAGCTCTTCAAAATATTAAAATGTTCTATTTTTAAATGCTTATAACATTTCTGTTTAACATTTTTTCAATTGGCTGAACAGGAAATGCTGTGTTCCTGGCATCATTTATGTGGAAGAAAAATACATTACAAAAAAAAAAAAGATAAGACTTTTTCTACCTTTATAAATCTATATCAAAATTATAAATTTTTTTTTAAATTAGTATTTAAATTTACCGTTATGCGAAAACCAAATGTCACATAATATTTTTTCCTTTATTCCTTCCGCCACGCTTTTAGATAAGGACTTTAAATTTTCAGATAAAAGAGAACTTTTAGAATTAGTATAAGTTTCCAAAGAAAAATTTTTTTGTACCACACCCTGTTTAAGAGCTATTAGACCTTAAAAATTGAAAATTTTCTATTTTGAGACAAATGTAACTTATGTAAAACCATCTGTAAAAATTTTTTTTCATTAAGACATAAAAATTAAAGCTTCAGCAATACATTCTTATGTGAATTAAAGGTTTCTTTTAGTTGTACACCCCCGGAGTTACATTCCCACAAAATTGCAAACTCGATTTTCAAATGTACATATATCAAGTTCTGCTTAAGAGTTTTACAATTTATAAAACTAGAACTTTTTATAACTTTATAAGACAAAATATCAAAATAACGTAATGTTTTCCAATTTACTATTTAATTTAAATTTACCATATTATAATGAAGAAAAAATTTTGCAAGATTTTTTTTCCTCCATTCAAATCGTTTATAGAAGCTTAAAATTTTAGAAGAAGAAAGATCTTGAAGAATTATAGTTTATGTTGTCTCAAAAAATTTTTATGTACCACCCCCTTAATTCTAAACAGTATGTATTGTATTTTGGAACATATGCAAATTTAAAAACCTTTGGTTTACATTCTGTCTTGTTTTAGTTTTTAAACTTATAATCTTTATGCTTGAGTTAATTATACTTACATATAAAAATGATTTATATATAAAAGAAATTATATATATTTATGGTTGACTGTTTAGTGATTAAAATTAAGGATTGTTTTTTTTTTGGAAAAAAAATATAAAATTAAATAAAATAGAGTAAAGCGCATGCCTAACCTTATTTATTATTATAAGTATTTTATTGAATTTTTTTTTTCCATGTTTTACATATTTGTATAGTAAAATATTTCGTAAAAAAATTCACACATTAATTGAAAAATGAGAAAATTATTCTAATTTTATTTTTATACTTTTAGTCTTGATCTTTTCTTTTCCTTTTCTATAAAAGTTGCACGCAACGCAATTTGAATTTACGTATTTATATTTAGTAGAACAACATTAAAAATATTAAGTTTTTTTTCCAAGTTTCCTAATATAGTTATATCAATATACGTATATATATATATATATATATATATATATGATTACATATATATACAATTGTATAAATTTTTATGTTTTGTTTTGAAAATATTTTTAAAAATTTGTTAGTAATGAAAGTTTTCAAAAAATTACTTAAATGATTAATCTCAAATTAAATGTATATTGGTTGTATTAGTGAGTAAATAAATAAATGTATATAATGTATATAATTGATATCCTTATGTTATAGTAGGTTCCTTTTTAGTTATTGATATAATAAAATCGAAATAAAATTATCTATTAGTTTATTTTGTGTAAGGCTTATTAAATATACTAATACATACTTAATTTACACAAGTTAGATTAAGTTATATATATATATATTTTTTTTTTATATACATAGTACATAATATATTATAGTATATAAAATAAAATTGTTTTCATACATCATGAACTTGTATTAATTAATAGATTAAAAATAGTGCACGAAGTAAAAATTAGATTATTTTATTATTATGCCAGAAGAATGAATGAAAAGTGGTTTTTAATATAAGATATAAAAAATGTTAATTAATTCGTCTATCCGTATACGTATATAGAATTTAGAAAACTTCTACAACATTTTAAGTGAAAAGGTTAACACTGGTAAATAGATTTAATAAAACAAAAAAAATTAAAGATGCTTTATTATGTAGGTATGTACGTTGTGGGGGTAGAAGTTCATATGGTTGGCACATACTTCACCTATACAACTCTTATACATTCAAATGGATGCAACTTAAGTTATATTGGATAATCTTTAAATCTTAAAACGCTTAACCAATGGAAAATTTATTTAACATTAATAATGTAATGTATAATTTTACACAATTCAATATTTAAATAAACTGTTAATAAAATAATAACAATATATGTATTTGCAAAAAATCCGTTTCTTTTAACTTTTTTTTTTAAATTTTTTAAATAAAAAAATCTTGAAATTTTCAAATACGGTTAAAATACTTAGTATAAATCTTGTATAGGATACTAGATGGCGCATAAATAAAAAAAATATTTTTGTTTCATAGAGAAGGAAAGGAAAAAAAAAACGTTATTTGAGAATTATCGTTATTATATGAAGTTATTATATTTGAAAGGTCAGGAAAGTAACACGGTTAATTTTAAATTAAAAATATGTAAAACGTTGACCTTGCGTAAATTTTTTAAAGTAAAGAAAGATGCATGAAATGTTTTCACCGCTTTTCTTAAATCCTTTAAATTGAACAAAGTGTTCCTTAATTTTTAAATATCTTAATTTCTACCGCTATACAAATCCTGCAATTTTGCAAATTGCCTTGTTTTTAATTAATTTAAATTGTAATTATAAATATTAGATTGGATTAGATTTATTTTAAAGATTCCATTTTTAATAATTCAGTTTTTTTCCTTGTAATTAAATAAAATATGAAATTTTATTTTATTTATATTTGTTATGAGCCTTTTCTATCAAAAGAAATAATAAATATAATATAATTAATAAATAAATCTTGTACCATTCGAATAATCAATAGCAGCAAAATTTTCAAGCAACCGATATATCAGAGATTTCATTAGAGTGTAGCTAGAATATAGAAAAATTTTATATGTAGGATAAAGAGGAACATAAAACATATGGGCAAAACCATCCATAAATATAGAGAGAATACCCATAAATATCGGCTAATAGTAAAAAGATGTTTTCTGAAAATATTTTGATATAATTATGCCGACATTTTTAGTATATACAAACTTTACTTTTCTTTAAAAAAAAAAAAAACTTTTCAATTTTATAAAACTTTCTAAATATATAAAATATAAATAGTTAAAAGTTCTGTATTGATTTTATCTGTCAAAATCTTGGCCATAAACATGCTCTTTTTTCACCGTCTTTCCTATATTGGTATAGTATACTACTCGTATGTCTTATGTCTGAATTTTTCTAAAATTCCGATATATCGGCTGGAATTTCTCATGGAAATATTCAAGAAGGTGAAATTTAGTTTAATTTGAATACAAAGAGTTTTTGTGGGTGCTCTATTATTTTCCTTGATAATTTCCGAGAAAAATATATATATATATATATATATACAAATATTTAATTTATGTATACATAATGTTATGTAGGAAATAAAAAAACACCAAAATGCATTACATATCTGATTATTGGTGGTGAATTTGATTTGTAAATAAATGCAGAGTAAATGACTAACTTCTAGGTCGTATAAGTTTAAATAAAAACGAGGAAGAATACAGTTGACTTTGTCAACTCTTAGATACCCGTACGAACCGTTAGTATGTTCACAGCCTGTCACTCTGCTTACAATATTATTTTTTTAATATTTTAGTATTTTAAAATAATTTGGGTGAATTTTATAATTTCTAGAACTATGGGTTGTACATATATTCAAACTATATGTTTATATGTACATTCTTCAAAAGCAGATTCTAACCTTCCACATAACGATTATCAATCCAAAACTTTTTCAAATATTCTATAGTACCATTTAATACTAAGCGGTAAATGTATATTAAATTTACTAAGTACAAAACAGTAAATATAATTTTAAATATTATATTATATTATATTTAAATATTCCATTGACAGAATAATTACTTATAAGTACAATAAAATACATATGTGTATGTAAATACGGCGCTATATAATATACATCTATACTCTTATCATTCATTCACTAGTGACATATACGATATGTAAATAAACATGATATTATATAAGTATGTATATATATCAATATCATATAAATAAAAATTCTTCAAGCAACCGTTATGTTGTTTATTTAATTACATTTTTTTGTACTACGCATTATATCCTCAACAATTTCGAATTATCGAGTAAAACAAAATGGAAAAAAAAATTCGTTAAAGAAATTTGTTAGAAAATTTGAAAAAATCAAGTAACACTTTCGTCAATTATAAAGTAACCCTATATTATTAAAAAAAGTTGTTAACAGAAATAAAAATATAATGTTGGAGCTTTAATTTTTGTGTATTACTTCAAAAAAATTTTAACAGGTGTTCAAGTTACAGGTGTTTAAAAATAGGAAATTTTCAGTTTTTGACCCCTTACAGCTCCTAAACGGGGGGTGATACAAAAAAAATTTCTGAAATGACTCATACTAATTTTCCAAGATCTAACTTCTGTCAAAATTTCAAGTTTTCAACTTTAACCGTTTAGAAGATGGAAGGGTTAAAGAATTTTGCAAAATTTGAGTTTCGCATAACGGTAAATTAAGACACCGCATGCCAAAATTATATATGCATTGTATATATACTTTTAAAGCTAATGAAAGTAGTAATCGTTTGGCGTTTTCAAAATGAAGATATACCTTATACAACTTGTGCTATAATAATTTAAATATAGAGCTTTTTTGAACCTTTGGGGAGCTGTAGCTCCGTAACGGGTGGAGCTACAAAAAAAAGTTATTAAAAATAAAATTAATATTTTTGTGAGATCTATCAGTAGTTAAAATTTCATAGCTCTATTGCAAAAAAAATGTGGGGATCTAAAAGTTAGGTGTTCGGCTTGGTCCAAACTGAACCAAAAAAAATAGGGAACCTACAAATTACTCTCAAAATATTTTGTGTAAATTTCAAGATTCTAGCTTTCTTAGTTTTTGAGTTAGCGTGCTGACGGACGGACGGACGGACGGACGGACGGACGGACATGGCTCAAAAGTCTTAGAATTTTTTTCTGATCCGATCCATACCTTTGAAGGTATATCTAGCTCGCTTATTTCGAGGTGTTACAAACGGAGGAGTAATTTTATTATACCCGATCCTATCGTACGGGTATAAAAATTCGTTTTAAAGAAATTTGTTAGAAAATTTGAAAAAATCAAGTAACACTTTCGTCAATTATAAAGTAACCCTATATTATTAAAAAAAGTTGTTAACAGAAATAAAAATATAATGTTGGAGCTTTAATTTTTGTGTATTACTTCAAAAAAATTTTAACAGGTGTTCAAGTTACAGGTGTTTAAAAATAGGAAATTTTCAGTTTTTGACCCCTTACAGCTCCTAAACGGGGGGTGATACAAAAAAAATTTCTGAAATGACTCATACTAATTTTCAAAGATCTAACTTCTGTCAAAATTTCAAGTTTCCAACTTTAACCGTTTAGAAGATGGAAGGGTTAAAGAATTTTGATAAATTTGAGTTTCGCATAACGGTAAATTAAGACACCGTATGCCAAAAATATATATTTATTGTATATATACTTTTAAAGCTAATGAAAGTAGTAATCGTTTGGCGTTTTCAAAATGAAGATATACCTTATACAACTTGTGCTATAACAATTTAAATATAGAGCTTTTTTGAACCTTTGGGGAGCTGTAGCTCCGTAACGGGTGGGGCTACAAAAAAAAGTTATTAAAAATAAAATTAATATTTTTGTGAGATCTATCAGCAGTTAAAATTTCATAGCTCTATTGCAAAAAAAATGTGGAGATCTAAAAGTTAGGTGTTCGAGAGCTACCCTAAGACTTGCTCCAAACTCAACCAAAAAAAATAGGGAACCTACAAATTACTCCAAAAATATTTTGTGTAAATTTCAAGATTCTAGCTTTCTTAGTTTTTGAGTTAGCGTGCTGACGGACGGACGGACGGACGGACATGGCTCAAAAGTCTTAGAATTTTTTTCTGATCCGATCCATACCTTTGAAGGTTTATCTAGCTCGCTTATTTCGAGGTGTTACAAACGGAGGAGTAATTTTATTATACCCGATCCTATCGTACGGGTATAATAAAATATACATATAACAAAGTCTTATTTTACAATGAAGTTATTAAAGTAAATTTACAATTGAAGTTATTGGGTATATTGCATTTAACGTTGGGGTTATATCAAGAGAACACATATTAAAAAAATACAAACTTATCTGAATAAATAATCCTACACAACATTGTAATTACATTGGAATTACATTGAGTTGTTAGTCTTAATAGGTGATGTAGTGGTTTAGTCAATAAAAATGCACTACATTTATTCTACGAAGTACATTGCATTCTTTAAAGATTGCCAGATACTCAGGTTAAAGAACACAAAAAAAAATTATTCATTATAATTATCTTAATGAGTTTTATTATAAAAAAAATGCAAGATATTTGCCAAGCATTAGTTTTGATTGTGAAAGACATGTGGATGGAAGAAAAAAAAGGTAGAATGATAACCAACGGTTTTTAAAGGCATCAATTTTTCAAAAATTTCTGAGGAAACTTATACTAATTCCAAAAAATTTTTCTTCTGTAAAAATTTCAAGGCTCTTTTTAAAAGCATTACGAAGATATGTAGGGGGTAAAATCTTGCAAAATTTTAGTTTTACATAATGGTAAATTTTAATATTAAATTTAAAAAGCTAAAAAAAAAATCTTATCGTTTCACGTTATTAAATTGAAATAATATTAAGCAGAACCTGATATATATATATATATATACATACAGTTAAAAATAGGGCTTTTTTATAGCCATATAGTTACATAAAGATATTCAACCACATTAATTTTTTATGAAACTTATATCTATGGTTAAAATTTTATTGATTTATTTTTAAGGGCGTAAAAGTTTTGTGAACAGACTGACAGACAGACAGGCGAACGAACAGACAGAGTGACAGAGTAAAATTAACACGCAAATTTTTCAAAATATTTTTAAAAATTTTCCTTTAAGAGTAAATTGTTTTAACTCTGATTATTTTATGCTGAATATTTAGAAGTTTCCAAAATTAGTCCATTTGAACGATTTTGAAGTTTGGTAAAATATGATTTTAAAAGTTATTGAGTGTATTCAGGAATTTTTTTTTTTTTTAATATATTTCCCTGCCACATAAATGTGACAAGGAAATTACACAGCTTTTCCTTTACAGGCATGGCTGTAAATGTTGTAAGGGGAAATATTCTTACAATGTGTGGAATTCGAACCCACACTCCCTCGATGTTTATTTTGTTTTTTTTTACAAATTATTGGATATTCATAATCAATTGATCTATTGTAAATATAAAAAAGTCTAAAAGTTTAAATCTCCTAAATTAGTTTTTTTATTTTGCAAAACAAACAAGCAATTAATCAATACAAATTGTATATAATTATAGTTTCTTTTTAATTGCAAATTTTTAATTAAAAAACAAAATAAACATAATTTTATTTAAACACAATAGAATGTAAATTTGATTTAAAAACTGAATAATTTGAAAAACAAAGAAGTATAATTAATTACATATTTTTCTATATAATAGTCTATACAATTAGACATTTCATTTTCGATTATTAAAATTTAATTATTCATTTATAGCTCTTAATTAATATAACAATTCACGTAGTTTTTTTTTTTGTTTTAGAGCAGATGTATAAATTTAAAGTAAACATTTTAATATTTAATTTAACATATAATTATCAATTACAACATATAAGTTTATAATGTAACAATAATTAGATTTTAACTATATATCCTTCGGTAGTCCTTATTTCACACAAAAAAAAATCAGTGAGCTGATACAATTAAATATTCGGAAGTTACTCTCAACCCCAGACTAACATTCAAAAAGAGCATATATGAACATTACAGTAGCAAAAAAATTGGTAGTTTACCTTTGGATACCTCATGAACGAAGGTGCTATGTAGTACTGCATTTTGTAATCCACTGATGGTTTTGATTCTGTAGGAAATGATAATAATAATAATATCCTAGTAATACCTAATTTTTCTATCCTGGCTTATCTCTACTCTCTACAGCCAATATACTGCGTTAACAGTTGGATGTTTCATCCCATTATCTTAACTAAAAAGGGAGGCGAGTTTAGTCAAGAAGAATCTTACACTATCAGGGGATATTATTAGGGGATAATCTTTTTAGAAGATTCGCATCTTATCATCTCTGTTAGAGGTAAAAAAAATCTTTATTCTTATCCTTTTATTAACAGAAGGTCTACTCTAAATATTGAAAATAAACTTCTTTTAATGAAAGCTATTTTCTAACCAATGAGTAAGTCAAAATAAAATATTTGGAAAATGATATGTAATTTGCTGTTTTACTATACCCAACTAAAATCACTCATTTCAAATCAAATATTGTCACCATTAAAGAAAATAATTGACACAACAACTGAAAATTTTAAACTTTTGCATTGCAAGACAAAAATAGTCTTAACAAATTACCCAGGAATTATTTTTTAATTGTAGACTATAGTTAGGATTGTGTTCTACTTTAGGTTAAGTTTTATTATAAGTGATTTAGGTATATACGAGTACAACGTGTTTTTTTCACTTTTCCTCATATATATACATATATTATTGTAAATAAGGTAGTAATGCAGTATAAGAAAAGAACTGTTTGAAATTGTGACTTACACTAAAATTGCTATAAATGTCTTTTTTTTATATATGTATAAAAAATTGGGACAAATCAAGAGATCCTTTGTCCAATTTCAGGGAAACACGTTATAATTAAGAAAAGCTGCTAAAACATGTAAATAACACTTAACCTTGAAGCTTTAATTTTTGACTTTTAAAGCAGATCCGGGGATATGCACATTAAAAAGTGGGGCTTTCCAAAATTTAAGGGGCTGTTGATCCGCAACCTATGAGTCTACATAAAAAAGTTGGGGTTACATTATTGGGGAACATTATTTTTTTAAGATAACCATGCATGGTTAATTTTATTTTACTGATCTATTTTAAACTGTATAGAGGTTTTATAAAGAGACGGACGGAGAGATGGACAATCCTCAAAGGAATTTTTGCTAAATACTCTAACATTAAGAAAAACTTTATACTCGTACCTAAAACTCAAATCAATATTTTAAAGTTTATTAAATATGATATGGTATGTATTATAAAATATTAAATTATATATACTTGTATATTATGTATTACAGTATATAATATAAAAAAAAATGATTTTATATAATTAAAATTTCTATTAAACTTTTTTTTTGTTTTTACTTTAAAACTTTAAAAGATCAAACAATTAAATTATACAATTAATTAATCCTTGGCTTTATTTTAATGCATAAAATATTTTTTTTTAAATTCCAATGTTAAACCCTGAAATGTTTTCATTTAAATTCCATTAGGAAAAAAAAAAAGAAAAATTTTTTTAATTAATTTAATTTTTCTTTTGTTAAAAAAAAGGTACACAAAGATTATTTAATTTACTCAATTATAACTAAGTTAAAATAAAAAAAAAAAATACTTTTTTAACTTCTTTTTTTTGTAGATACATATAAAAGAGTACATGAGTACGCCTATATAATATATATAAAAATATTTATAGATACATAAATTTGTATTTTGAAAAGACGATCTTTCTGAAAAGTTAATCTTTCTTCTATTATATAATATATTTACATCTAATATTTCTATTTAACATTTTTCTTTTTTATTCTCATCCAAGGTATTCAAAATTATTCTTATAGGATTCATCAATCAGAGTATACTGTTTCTCATACATTATGTGTTATCTTTTATTTTATTTCAAATACTAGATAATTTTGCGTTACATAATCGTAATTAAAAGATAATCAAATTACATTCCATTATTTAAAAAGAAAAGTTTCTAAAATTTCAAAAAAAATATTGTAACATAAAAAGATATGTGATTACTTGTCTCATTTTGTATATCTATCTATCAGTTATTTTTGTATGTCCTTAATTAAGTTCAATTTTTAAAAATTCCGAAACAGCCCTATATTTAAACTGTTGTAACTTAAGTTTAAATAAATTATTTTTTATTCGAAAAATGTAAAATGCTAATAATAAAATATATTAAACTTTTTAAATATTTTTTTTTTTATACTTTTGTACCGTTATGTGAAATCCAAAAAATGCCAATGTTGGGACCTTGTTTATTTTCCAAATGCTAAATGTTAACAACTTATAATTTGTCACTTTTCTGAGAAAGTGTTTGAATATAACATTTAACAGAACAAATTTTGTATTCGTTTCTGTTTAAGATCAAATAAGGGTTAAAAAATTACTATAATTATTGTAAAGCATTTAGGAAATTCGTAAAAGTTGATAATTACAAATGAATTTAGACATTGAATTTTAGTATATGTATAAACGGTGGTGTAACAAAAGTGCCCGAGAGATTATAAATCCTGTAAAATGGGCAAAAGTTCTTCAAGGCTTTTGAAGATAAAACATTTAAAATTCTGTATTAAAACAATTAATTTTTCCAAAATTTATAAAAATATACTTATTATGTATATATGTGAGAATTTGAATTAGGAGGGATTTCAGAGTTGATTACAAAATCAGGGTTTCAATAATTTCTTTAGGAGAGAAATTATTGGGAGCGGCAGCCCCCACTATTTTAAATTCTTTGATGTTCAAATATGTATCTTAAAAAATAATTAGGTACGACTTTAAAGCTACTTGCAAAATCAGGGTTATAAGCTCACCATTAAAATACTTTCTAATTATTTTCTTTACATACATATTTAAGAATGAAAATAGAAAAGAATTTAAAATAATGGGCTGATATATAATAAATAGCAGCCGTCCCCATACCGATGCTAAACAAATGATGGAAATCGAAATTATTATCATACACTTTCTTATATAAAGTGTTGATAGATAACAACTTGAAATGTCTTTCATTCAAAATCTGATAAAATATGTAAGTTTTTAATTTATGAATGTTGAAAGAATAATAAATTTGAAAATTAATTGATTTGTATATTAAGAAAACTATAATCTTACAACCTGCCATCCATGAGGAAAATAAAAAAAATCCTAGTTTTACTTATTCGACTTTTTATTCCGAGTTTAAGAAAAATTGTTCATTAATTTTTTTGTCTACAATCTTACTGTACAATTATTGAAGATTGCTTTCCTACTCGAATGGATTTCAGTACGTTTTTACAATTTAAGTGATGGCAGCACTATAGCGTTATACACAAATAGAAAAATGACAAATGACACACAAAACTGAGAGAAATCAGTGATATAATTTGGGAATTTGAATCAAACCAAAGCTGCCACCGCAAATTAGTTTTCAACTTGACATTTGATGTTTAATTTGACAGATAATATAAAATTATTCGTTTGAATTTAAATTGTTTTTTTAATTTTAGCAATTTTTATAAAGTTTTTAAATTATTCTTGATAATTTTAAAGAACAATACTCTAGTACACAAATATTGTAAAATAGTATAAAATACATTTTATTTTAATACAGAAGCAAAAGAAAAAAAGAAAACGACATTACATACTTATTATGGTTCTATGTATATGTATAGATTATAATTTATAAAATATTCGAAAAACTTTTTTTAGAAAATAAATATACGACCAAACATTAATTTGTAAACTTACGTAGC
Organism: Poecilobothrus nobilitatus; assembly: GCA_947095535.1. NCBI lineage: Eukaryota > Metazoa > Arthropoda > Insecta > Diptera > Dolichopodidae > Poecilobothrus > Poecilobothrus nobilitatus. Next base: position 342,490,249 of record OX352772.1, read on the forward strand.
ATTACATAGGTAGAAAAATGGACACAATAAATCTAGTAACATTCGTTTTTCGAATTTGCATTACATAGTACAAAGAATCAAATATGAAAATCGTTTTACGTAAATAGTAATACGAGATTATAGATACATTATATGAAAAACATTATGTATATACATATTAATGACATTCCCCTAAAATAAATTTCATCCAGATTTTAACTTTTGTTAATATTGACTACAATTTACAATGTAGTTGTGTTATAACGACTATTTCTTATATTTGCAAAAGTCTTTTTGTGTCATGGTATTTGGTATTGATAAATAAAAAAAAATTTTTTTGCAAAATAGCAGATTATTTGTTTTGTCATTCATCATATGTCTCAACTAAACTTAAACTTCACTAAACTTGATAATTTAAGTACAAGTTTTATAAAAAATTACCTAAGAAAATCATCCAAAAAAAAAAAGAAATATTAGATGAACTTAACCTAAAAATTTTGCAAATTTAATTTTTTTTTAGTTCAAAATTAATTTTACTCACTTCAAACAACGGAAATAACACAAAATAAAATCTATGACATAAAGAACTTAAATATAACCATTAAATTAACGTTTAATTTGGCATACGAAACAAAATCTATTAAATATGCCCACTTTTATACGAATTTATTAAATGTCATTTATTAAATTTATATGAACCTTTAAATGTCAAATAAATAATATTAAACTAAAAAAAGAAAAAAAATTAATTATCTAAAAATGAAATTTTGACAGTGACTTATTGTCATAAGATGTAAAAATGTAATATTCTGATTACTTTTATTTTATTGTATTTTCTATATATTATTTTTTTTTGTTTTATGCATTATACTTAAGATATTATTAAAAATTACCGTCGATTTATAATATCCTGCTGAGGACAATATAAATAATTTTGTTTATTTTTTCTTTTTCATTTTAATTAAAAAAAAAAAAAAAAAAATAAAGGAAAAAAATAAAATATTATAGATATTTAAAGTTTTCTTAAAAAGAATGGTATAATAAATGTAATTTTGTTTTTTTTTTTCCCTTTTTATAATATTATTAAAATAATTTTAAAAAATTAATGCATTTTACATGTTTTCATTAAAAATAAATTATTTAAAATAATTTATGTCAATAATATTTTTGATTTATAACATTTAATTATTTTATTACTTAACGAGGCAATTTAATACAGTGTTAATATACATTTTAGAATATTTCCAACATATTTAGTTGGAAACATTCTAAAACAACTCATGAAAAAAAATTTAGACTATAGGACATAACTGTATATATAGGAGATATAACTATATTCAGTTCTTTATGTATTTCGGTTGCTTTAAATTAAGTTTTAGTTCATGAAATTAAGTAATGTGTCAATGTGTGTGTGTGTGAAAAATATACCAATTGTTATTAAAAATACACGCTTTCAGTTGAAATTAATTTAAAAAAAAAATCGCTCTACCCACATTACATTCATTTTAATTGAGTGTTCATTTTTGGTTTTAGATAGTGAAGTGATTAAAGTAATAAAAAATTTAAAATCAAATAAGAAATTAATCATTCTATCATAAACATTTATTGTCTTTGTATTTTAATTAAAATTAAAAAGAATTTTATGTATTAAAATAGAAAAAATATTGATTTGAACATTTTAATAACTTTATAATAAAATCAATTGAAATTTTTTTTTTATTTACATATTTATTATTAAAATTACATATCGCATAGGAGACTTAATTATATTATTAAAATCCTAGACTGGTAATGATGTCATGAGTTACTTATGCTATATATTATTAATTTTTATATAGGTAAAGTTTTTATTTTAAAATTATAGTATGTAATTATATAGGGTTGGTAAGAAAAAAAATTCATACTTTATAATGAAAACTAAAATATTTTATATATATGTATTTTATTTTAAAAAAAGTTCTTATTGTAATTGTTTTTTGTTTATTATTTTTTCAGAGACAAAAATAAAACATAAACGGGTAAAAAAAAAAACTTATTATTACTTTATTATTATTATTATGCATTATATTTTAAAAATTATGCCTATATATACAGATTCTATCAAGAAGAGAGGGGGGGATAGGAAGGGATTTACTTAGAGGGATTTACTTAGTGGGACAAATATAAATATTATAGGTGGAGACAAAATCCACAAAAAACACAATAGAAGGAGCACAATATAGATTTACAACAAAAGATAACAGTGTAATTTATACCCCTTAAATAATAATAATCTAATAATCTAATACAGTTTTTCTATAATAAATACCTTAGAATTTATAATATTTCATATTTATTTGTTTATATACAAATTTAATTTGATTTACTGATTGATTTACTGATTTATTATTGAAAAAAAAAAAAAAAATGCATTAATTTTCAAATATTTTATATATTAAAATATTATTTTAATTAATTTTGTATAATAAATTTATACAAAAGGATCCTAAAAATATCGACAGATATTTTTAGCTCGACGATGTAATATAAAAAAAAAAAAAATTTTATATTTATTTATTTATTTATATTAATATTACATACATAAATGTAATGCAGCAATATTATTGAACCATCGGCTACCAAGGCCATTATAGGTTTTTATACTATTATTAAATTATATACTAATATTATTTATTTGGTTTATATTACATACTATATATTTACATTATATTTGGTCGTAAGGGGGGTATGTAGAGAAAAACACTTACGACCTGTGCAGTAATTGAACCCACACTCCTTCGGTTAATACGCCACGCGCCTACCCACTAGGCTACCGAAGCCCTCAAAATTTTATATTTCAAAAGAAATGTAAATTTTTTTTTAAATATATATATTGCATAACTTTAGGGGTAATTTTTTTATTTCAAATTTATTTATTGCATTTTCAATGGTTACTTAATTATAAAAAAAATTTTGCAATTAAATTTTGCAATTATAATAATGTAATAATTAGAAAAATTAATTTATTTTTATAGAATAATAAATAATTTTTAAAATTTATTCTAAAATATTGATTAGGTAAAAGGAAAAATTAAAACAAAAAAAAAACACTTTAGTTTCATATATATTAATTTTTAATATTAATTAATATATTAATATGTTGTTATATTAATATTCTAGAGATTTTTTTTTATTAATAAACTATTCATAATCATAGAAAAAACTATTATTATACATATTAAAATCTTCGAAATATTACGTAATAACAAGATATCATATCCCCTATGTAGACTTATATAACAAAAAAAAAAATCATTAAAATGTCTTTAAATAGCCTTTCAATTTTATATGTATTAAATAAAATTAAAATTTTAAATAAATAATATAAATTAAAATTTTAATATTTTTTTAATAATATATAAAATATTTCAAAATACATTTTTATACCTTTAATTAAAAAGTATTATTTTAGTATATTTTAAATTATTACATTTTGAGTATTTTCATTACATTACACATGCATACATGGATATAAAGGTGTAGACAATATGAATACATCTTTAAAATTATAATAGAATAATGGATTTTTTAATCTGTAAATGTATATATGCATATGTGTTAGAAAACACGTTTAGAACACATTCATATAGAATGGTTATGAATAAAAAAATTAATTTAAATTTTTTAATATAGTATAAATGCATATATATGTATATATATATATATATATAGATCCATATATATACATATATAATTACATGAAGAGAATTATTTCTAAATTTAGTTCAAATTTACAATTAGTTCAATTTTTGCCTTTGGTATTTGTTAAAAATTGATTTAAATACAGAAAAATTGTAAAAGATGAAAAAAATTTTGCATAGAATTTAATCTAAATATAGTACATATATATATATATATATATATATATTTGTGTATATATATATACATTCATATTTTATATCAAGAAATACATACTTAATATAAATTCAAACATAAATGCATACATATAAATTCATTTATTGAGAAATTTTTTTATAAATGTATGTATATATATATTTTTTTTTTTTTTTGATTTTTGTGGTTAATTGTCTGAATTATTACCAAAATAATATAATTAAAATTATTTAATTAATTTTTTAATTTTATATAATTATATTATGTTTATTTTTTTATTTCGTTTAAACAAATTTTCAAATAATTTTATTTTTTAAAATATATATAATAAAAATTTTCTTTTCATTATATGTACATGAAGAAAAAACAAAAAAAAAAAAAAAAAAAACAAAAGTAAAAACAAAATGAAGGAAAATGAAACAACAAAAAAAAAAAAATTTCATTCTTACCTGTATCAGGTATTGTTACACTTTCAATACGTTTTGATAAAAATCCACGAATATTTGAAACGACACGTCTTGGTGAATTTGGTCCCGATAATAATGAACCACTTAATTTTGAAAACAGTGCACCGGCTTGTTCACCTGTACCCGTAGAACTTGTTGTAGTGCTACCAGTATTAGCACCTGCCACAGTTGTATTATTATTAGTGCTACCAATACTACAACTACCAGCACCACTGGCAGAAGTATTTTGATTACCCTCTGAAGACGCCACTGTCGTCTTTTTTTTTCTTTTTTTTTTATATTACAATTATATATTTTTTTTTTATTATATTTATATTTTAATTTAGAACTCTTTTTTCCAAAAAAAAAAAAAACAAAATACCTATATTAAATATAAAATATTTTTTTTTTTATTTTCTTTTAAATAAATTATTATTATTATTAAATTTTTAATTAATTTTGATTGATTTGATTTTTTTTTTTTTTTTTTTTTGGTATCAGAGGAAATTGTAATTTTTTATCTTATATTCATTATTTTTTGTTACACTAAAGATTTTAATTTAGGTAAATTTTCGTTTCAAATATTAAATAAATTTGTGGATTTTTTAGAATTGAAAGAAATTTTTTTTAAAATTGGTTGGAAAGCTCAATGCTCTTTAAAAACAAAACAAAAAAACAACATTCGTTTTTTTCCTGATATTCAATGTAAAAACAAAACTTAAAAAAATATTTTTTCTCCTTTCCTTTCCTTTTTTTTTTTGTATATTCCGATAACCAAATCACTTTTTTATTTTTTGTATTTATTTGTTGTATTTTGATGTGTTTTGACCCACTTTTGAACTCCCTCCTACTACCACTTTTACACAAAAACTGTATAAATTTTTTTTTCTTTCCAGGTGTATGGTTTAAAACAATTTTTTAACACAAATTTTCATTAATTTTTTTTTAACTGTAAAAAAAACATAAATTTTATAAATTTTAACAATAATTCAATGGATGTAAAAAAATTATATATTAAACTTTTTTTTTTTAAAAAGTAAAAGCTAAATTTTTAAATTTTGTTTTAATTAAAATTTTCTTTTCTTTTTGGTTAGTTTTAGTTTTAATTTTTTTACGAAATTAATAGTAACGGGGGTTTAAAGAAATAAAAAAAAAAAAAAAACAGTTATTTTGTTTAAAGGATATTTAATACCGTTAAAAAACTTTTTTTTATTTTTTTTTTTATTAATTTATTACATATACATATTTAATACGTATTGACTGTATATATGTATATGTGTAGCTAAATATATAATTTAGTTTTGTTAATATTTAAAAACAAATGGAAAAAAAAAAAGAAATTTAAAAAAAATTTTTTTTTTTTTTTTTCTTGATTTGAATTTTTTTTTGTTTTTTTTTTTTTTTTTTTTTTTTTTTTGGCGGACCGTTTGTGAAATCCGACCAGGCCGCAGCAAAAGGTAATATCTATCTGGTTATAATTTGGAAGCTTTTTTTACTACCCTGGCTGGTTGATTGGTACTGCTCCCATTTTATTTGTATATATGTTATAAATTTGTTGTATCCAATACAAGCAAAATAAAATATATTTTAAATAAAAAAAAAAAGGAAAAAATAAAAACAAAAACTAAAAAAAAATAAAAACAAAAATAACGGAAAAACGGAAGGAAAATTATTATTTTTGTGTATTATTATTTTTTCTATTTATTTTTTGTTTCTTTTTGGAAAATTCAGGCAATCAACTAAACTCTCATCCCTCTATAAAAACAATTCATATATGTATATTTGCATTAATATTAGTTATATTGTAATCGGAAATTTTTCTTGTCCATTATATGTATAACAAATTGATTTCATTTTTGGGTGGTAAATTCTAGTATACTCGTACAAGAAATTTTTTATTTTTTATTTTTACTACTACACACAAAAGTATAGAGAGCAAATAAAATACTAATGCAAAAAAAAATAAGGTGAAAAAAAAAGGATATAAAATATATGTATATCAAATGATGTATTATATATTTTTATGTAAATATATTTATGTTTTTTTTTTTATATAAACACATATGTGTATTATATATTATGTGAATATTAGTTCAATTTGTGTATAACAATTTCCAGGTACACAAAAATTATAAAAAATTAAAGGAAATCAAAGAATAGGTAATTCTTAAAAATAAAAGAAGAGAGAAATTTTCTAGCATTTTAAAAATAAAAAATTTGAAAAAAAAAAAAATTTACAAAAATTGCGCATGTATTTTTTATTTTTCCATATTATATATATGTATACAATTATGTAAATGAATGTATATACTTATATTAATAATTTAAAGAATATAAATATAGGAATTTTCAATTGGATGTAAAGAATTTATATACAAAAAATAGAAGAAACAAAAAAAGGTTTTTTTTGAAGAATTTTTGAGTATTGATAAAAACAAAAACTAAAAGAGAAACAGAAAAAATAATGAAAAGATAAAAAACAAAAAGTCCTGATTGTTTTGTTGTTGTTACGTCATCATAGTAATTTTAGAAAAAAAACAAAAAAAAACCTTGTTTTGTTTTTTTGTTTGTTTTAATTCCAATTAAATAAACGTTTTAAAAGAAACTATAGGGTATATGTGATCAAACTTGTAAATTAATAAATGAAATATTATTGTTTTGTAGAAGAAGTTCTGTTAACAGTTTCTTTATAAATTTAAACAAAATAAAATAATAAAATTTATTAGTATATTTTTAAGTAGATAATATAAACTTTTGATAGATTTTTTGATATAGCTGATGTTAAGTTATGACTTGTTCTTAATTTAATGCAAGAGGTTTTTTCTTTACTTACTTTTTCGTAAGATTTTTTTAGTACATTTAATTTCTGTCATAGTTTAAATAATTACTTTATAAAAATTTGAAATAATTTTACTTTTTAATAATTTTTTAAAACAATTTTCTTGAATTATAAAATTTTTTTATATTTAAATATTATGATTATCTATTTAAAAATATTATAGATATGTATCTATACATATTTAAAAAAATTCAGCTCTAAGAAAACTATTTGGCCAATTTCTTTTTCAAAATTTAAAATCATTGTTTGACAGTAAAATTGACATTACCCTACTTTTCAACTTTTTAAAATTCAAAATTTACTTCATAAAAATTAAAGAAAAATTAAAATGTCAATGATATCAAGGACGAAAAAAAAATTTATTTTTGTACTTTCATCAAATTTTTTCGTTTTGGTTTTGTTTATTTTTAATTTCTTTTATATATACATATAGATTATAGAATATATAGTATATTTATATATGTCGGTAAACGGCTTTTGTAAAAGCAAAAACTCAAAAACGAATATTTGAAAAAATGTAATTTTACTTAAAAATTAGAACTGTCCCAACAGTACTCCCTCCGTTGATGGTATTTACTATACATATGTATATAAAACAATCAAAAAAAACTATATAATACATAGTTCAAAAACATTTTAAAATATAGGTAGGTATGAATATAAAATTTAATATGCGCTTTTATTTTGTATTTAAATTTTACGGTAGAACCGTGTAACGGAAGTGATACTCTGCTCAAGTCGAAGTTTTGTTAAATTAAAAAAAAAATAAAAGCATTTTTTTTGAATTATTTTTTCTTTTGAAAAAATGATAAAACAACGATACGAAAGTTCATTTGAAGTTTTATTTTTATTAGTTTTCGCGAAAAAGAAATTTTTTCGGACGTCATTAGAAATCAAAATGTTTAATTTTGATATACATATTATATTTTATGTATTGATAATTTAATAACTATATACATTGTATACAAACATTTTAAACTACTTTTATTTATAAATATAAGCATTCATGCCTATATATATACAATATTTATTTGTAAATATAAGAAATGCAATTGAATAGGGGAATACTTCCGGTTTATTTAAAAAAGAAAAAAATATTTTTAATAAAAATTTGATTATACTTTAACGTAGTAAGAGTTTTCTATATTAAGAATATTTCCTTTTGAATCATATGCAAATAATATTGTATATAATATATTGAATATAAAATCCTTGTGCAATATATACAAATACAATGAATAAACATTTAAATAGATTTCAAAATATTTTTTCATATTATATAATATAACAAATTGTTTATTACTTTTACTCTGTCTGCTCGTTAGCCTTTGGTTACAAAACTTATACTGCAGTTCAAGATAAAGGAATTAAGTTATAAAAGTAATTATGTACTAATTAGTAACCATAAATAAATCTTATGAAAAGAAAGATTATTTTGGTGAGAAAACTTTTTAAAATACGTTGGAATTAGAGTGTTACAACCCATCAAATTGACAGAAAAAAAATCAAATATTGAAATGGTTATTACAACTTAATTTGAAGACTTTGTATAAGAAATTTGTTTAGCTTGGAAATTAAACTTGTTTGACAGATCTAAGATCTTTTGAAATAAATACAGGTGATCCCATCAATTAAACTTTATGAAAGGTTTATAATAATTTTCCATCAATTAAAAATTATGAATAGTTGACAGTCTAGGAATGACACTTTTATGCGAAATATTATATAGTTAAAGTGGTAAAACTTTTAACGACACAACAGTTAAAGTTTTAACCATTATATACTTTACATGAATGAAAAGATATTTCTTAGTTAAATATTGCTTCCTTTTTTTAGACTTTTTCCAATTAGGATAAAAATAAAAAAAAAATCCAAGAAAAATTCTATTTAGGTACATACTTCTCAATAATTAAAATTTTCTTTATTTTTTTCAAAACTTATTTTTGAAACAAAAACCTATTTTTATATTAATGTTTTGGAAAAGTGAACCCCATTAAAAATCTTTGTTTTTACATATTAGTACCTACAGCTTTATTTTTAAATTTTACTGTTCCAAAGTAATTGTTGAAAAATGCCATTTATATATGTTCATTTTCAAACTTTTATATTTTCTTTTGAATTTTAACATTGAATTTTTTTTTTTCTAAAAGAAAGAAATAACAAAGGTAATAGGTACATATATGTACCTGTATATGGAGAGAAGAAATTATATTATGTCATTTATAATAAAAGAAAAAAATTTTTTTTTTTAAATATAATGGAAAATTTTACATGATCTTCAAAAAATTAGACAGAATTTTTTATAATATTTTTTAATATTTGATGTATGTTACAAATAGTTGTACATATATACTTATAATATAATATATTAAAAAGTTAAATAACATAAAATCATTTATTTCGGAAATAAAACAGAAACCAATTTTTTTTTTTTACAATTCTTTATAACATTTATAATCGAGCAACAATTTGCCCGTTTTTTTTTTTGTTTTTTAATATAAGACCTTGATTTTTTTATATAAGGAGAAAATATAAAGAACGGTACAAAAGAAAATAAAAGAAAATTAAAGAATGTTTACTGGTTTCGAGGTATTTTGATTTTTGAAAATTATGCAATTTATTAATTTTCGAATTTATATTTTATAAAGAAGATTGAGAAATCAGAAACAGTAATTTAATTTTATTTCAGGAAATATGTGCAAATTGTATTATAATGTTATGCAGGGAGCCTGGGTGGCCTATTAGTGGGTAAGAGCGTATAAAATACGCTGTAAACACCGAGCGAGTGTAGGTTTCCCACACACATCGTAAGAATATTTCTCCCTTAAGACATTCACAGCCACGCCTGAAAAAAAAAGGCTGTGTAATTTTCTGTTCACATTTATGTTTTTTTTTTCATAAATAAATTTGAGTTTCTATCATTATGTAAAACGGGAGCCGTACGAAATCTTGTTTTTTTTTTTTTTTTTTTTAAATTGCTTTTCTAAAAAATCTTACAAAATCTTGTTATTTATATGGATTAGGTCGAATGGGAACAGTGCGTTTTTGTAGAGTAAAATTATTTGAAATGAATGAGTTTTTAACCGGTTATGTTAAATGAGAGCAGCACATTTTTGCGGTGACGCAACGTTTCCAGAATATAAAAATTTATAATATTATGTATGCAAGATTCTGAATTAGGAGGGATTTTTATAGCTAAATTACAAAATTAGATAGTCGAAATTGAATTTAAAAATAAAATAAGATAAAAAATTATTGTATTGAATTTTTAAAATCTTGTGTTTATTTTTTCATTTATATGAAGCCCTCTCAATCACAAGACTTACAAAAAAAAAACAGAATACTGAAAAACTATTTAATAAAAGAAAAATAAAATTTTAAAGAAGAAGATTTAAAAAAAAAATAATATTTCGTATAGGTAATCCATATTATAATCGTGACTCGATTGTAAAGGTTCAATTACATGGACAACACAGCTCTGAATCACATGTTAATTCATTTGGATGTTAAAGCCATCCATTAAATGAAAAATAGAAATTAATATGCATTAAGTGATAATTTGAAATAAGAATTTCAAGCCATTATTGAAGGCATTGTAAAAATTATTAGCATATTTTAACATTTGATGAGTTGCCACTTAAAATGAAAATATTGCAGTCTAAATAAATATTAACAGTTCGATTAGATTCACTTATTCAAAAGAGATATAAGAACACTGCAATCTTTTGATATAGATTATTGTTGTTGTTGTAATACTACTTCTTGTAGATCTTACCTACACCTACAATATTTCTGTCAGCTCTACTGCGCCTAAGAAACTCAATATCTGTAAAAGGATTATTGCTGGTAGTTCATCTTTATGTTCCTGAGTGCACAGATATTTTGCTTTGAGTAAAGCTCCGATGTTTTTAAGTATATGTTCTGGAGATTTATTTTCTAGAATATTCTTCTTTTGATAGAATATTAGACTGTTTAGAATATTAGAATATTTTTTACAGATTTGTAAAATTTTAATTTTCACCATATAATGGGGGAAAAAAAGTAGAAAAATTAATTCATATACTCGTAGTTATCTATACTGTTATTACTTATAATACTGTTATTACAATGCAGTTAGACTTTCTTAATATTATCTTACAGTTTGATTGGATTTTAACTTTAAATTTATTTAAACTCTTAAATTAATTGATGAATAGAAATTTCAACAAAGAAAATATTACTTTAAAATGGTATAAAAAAAGAACAAAAATAATTAAAGTTTTATGAAAAATCAAGTTTTTTATTTTTTTAATTCCATTTTTTAATTTAGCTTTTTATTTGTATTTTTCTTGTTTTTTTTTAATTTGAAAACTTTAATTTTTTAAAAATTTTTTTTCATCATTTCAGTTTTCATTGAAAATTCAGAAAATCTTTTTTTTAGTAAATACGGTTAAAAAAAAACCTTTTTTTTATTTTTTTTTTTTGTTTTTTTTGTTTTCTTTTTTAACTGAGATAAACGTGAAAATTTTGTAATAATAAAAAACAGAAAACACAAATATAAAACTAACAACACAAAGTAAAAAAATGGAAAGAAGGAAAAAAACATGAAAAGTTTATTTTTATTTTTTTTTTTACTCCTTAAATATAAGAAAAATAAAATGAAAAACTTTTTGAGTTTATTCTTGTCAACCAAAACTTTTTCAATAGATATTATATGTTCACTTATACATATATACCATATATATATATATATATATATATATATATATATATCTAAATGTATATAAATAAGAAAAATAAATATTTAAATAGAAACTACTACGTATATATATGCTTTATATACTAAAACTATAACTACATAAAAAAAAAAAATATTTATTTGGTATCATGATTCAGTTCCATGTCAAAAAACACGTAGTATCTTATAGATATTATAATTTTAAAACATTTATTATTTTTGTAATAAAAAAAAAGGCATTTACGATTTATCTAAATGAAATTAAATCTTGTAAATAAATTGTATAAATAGAAAATAGTATGATTAAAATCAGTTTTATTTCAGTAATATAAAACAAGATTAAGTGAAATTTAAATCAGATGGTTAACCATAAATTGAAAATTATTAAAATTAAATAAATCCTTTTTTTTTTTGTAACTGAATCATTGCCAAATCATTTGAATTAATGGGTTCTTAAGGATGAAGAGCTTAAAAATGAATTACGCTTATAATATAATATACAATTGCCAATAAAATTATATATATAATATTTAACTAGCAGAATTATCACTGACTGTTACACAGGTTCCTTTCAAATTTTGCTTTTTTTTTATTTTATCTAAAATCTTAACAAAATAAATAAATAGTTTAAAGAACATTTTTTTACCGAATCGGCAGAGGAAAATTAGTTAACACATTTCAATTTGTATATAATGTATAAATGCTACATATATATAATGTTCCTTCGTCATTGGTATGGTGGAAGATATCAATAAGGGTTAATATCAATCGATCAAATTAGACAGAATATGAAGTGAAAAAATTTTTGCAAGATTTCCTTTTGAATCAAAGAAGTTCTGTACAAAATTGAAAATAATTTGCTAAAAAAATTCCTTTTTACTTATGTTTGTACCGAAACGGTTTGTTATTGCAGTCAATTGCTAAGGTGCAAAACATATAAAAAATTTGAAGGCAATCGGGTCAAACCATTATTAATTTTGAGAGCACAAAACAGAAAAATTTTTTGCAAAAAATCTTGTACCGTAATGGATCCAATGCATGTTGTTGCAATCGAATTCATATATAAAATTTTAACGAGGAGAACCGAGTGAATATGCCCGAACGATTTAACGAACCAAACAAAAAACTTAAAGTTTATGCTTTTCGAATCTTAGAGGAAATACCGGCAAAGTTTGGTTTCCATCGCATGTAACAATGCATAAAAGATAAACAAAAATTAAGTCTGCCTTATATAATACAAGATTAACCATATTAAATTGCTTTTTTTTTTTTAAACTGACATTTTTTCAAATTATTAAGTACAGTTATATTAAAGTGATAATCCAAGTTAAGTTTCGTAGCATATAAAATATTGTAGTATAACATAAAGTTTGAAATGTACTGATATCATAGTAGTAAGTAGGTTTTTTAATTATTAACAAATAGCTGTCAATTTTAAAGTTAATTTTTGATTCAAACTAAAACAATAATTATCATACTAAGAAAAATCTAAACAGTTTATAATAGACAGTGGCGTTACGGTTTGAACAAATTATTACATTTGATTCTGTGACGATTAAAATTTAAAAAAAAATCGCTAATGTCTAAATTGTCTTACGTTCAATCAGTCGTTAAGTTGACAGTCGTTATCATTAATTAAATTACTTATGTATCTACTAAACCCAGATATCAGTACTTTTCAAACTTCATGATATTCTGTAATATTTCATGTATTACTATTAAACCAAGTTTAAAAACTTTAAAAAACATTTAAAAAACGGTTTCATATTTTAAAAAATTATTAAAATTCAAAACGAACACTGAAGAAAATAAAATTATTTTTTGTTCACAATTCTTTTCGTGGTTAAAATTATCTTGAATTTTTTTTTATCGCATGTTATATTTATGTTATCATTTGAAGTTATTTCACAGCACTATAGTCTAAATGTATATAAGAAATCATACATTTTTATTCGGTTATCATTTGAATTTATGTCCTAAATTTTAAAAATTTTTTTTTTTCTGTATTTCGTGAATACAAAAAACAACATTTTATATTTTGTTGATTTTTGGATCGAAACGTAGATACGTTGAACGTACATTCATTTAAAAGCTGGTAGGTTGAATTGATGAAAAGAAAAATAATATTTTTTTTTTTTGGTTGAACATAGGACAACTATAAAAAAAACAACAACGATAATAAAGTTTTTTTTTTTTTTTTATAATTTTCAAGGATATAAGTACCGTTAAATTAAAAACAAAAAAAAAAAAAAACTATTTACTGTTATACTACCTACGCTACCAACATCCTGTTTTTAACAAACGTAAAACGTAATAAAAACAAAGTTGTTTTACACCTAAGAACAAAAAAAAAATCGTCAAAGAAATTTTCAAGAAATGGAAAACCCCATTTGAATTGAGGCATTGGCTTTAAAATATATGGTTATAGAATATTACATAAGAATGAAAATTTTTTAGTATAGTTAATGTACGTAATTTTTTTTTTTTTTTTTATAAATATATAAAGAGAAATTATAAAATCGTTTGTTATATTTAGTTTTCTGATAGTCATTTTAATTCCATTTTCCATCTATGTACAAAAACAAGTCTTAAGAAATCTTTAAAGTGGATTAAAGAATTTTAACTTTCTTGAAAAGACTCATGTGAATTTATTTTCTCTGATTTTCTTTTGATGATAATGTTAGATTTTTCCTCTCTGTTAGTTTCTTTTTTAAATATTTCCTTTAAATTTTGTCGTTAGCTATAGGGAATTGATAGAAAAGTCACTACATGAATGGTAAATTTTTGAACTCGAATGAAAAATATATTATGTACTATAATATGTAGGTATATATGTATGTTGTATTTTAAGTATAATTTTGTGGCATTATTGATAAAAGATGATGGAAAGTTTTCTTTTTTCTATAGATTTAGTAAAACTTAAGAAATTTTTTTTTTCTAGTAAAATATTTCTTTATTCAATAATTGAAATATGGAAAAATCAATTAATTTATTTGATATATCCTTTTAGGAGTATATTCTATAAAATATTGTTATAGCTCTGTTCTATGATTTTCCTTGTTAGGCATATTTTTATTTCTTTTGGGCCAAGTTTTTTTCCTACACCTTAACGAAGGTTATATTTTAAATTGTTATGATAATGCTGTAAAAGTATTTGCGGTTCCCAAAATTATTGTGGCTTTGTTGAAATACTCCTTGGTATTCGAAATTTTTGATGGTATTCATCGAATTGGTTAGATAATCGGTTGTGAATATTGCATCGTCAGCATAGTTAGAGGCGCACAGGGTGAGACTGACAGAGAGACACTACTAAAATACTTTAAACTTTATATAAGTATGCAATATGTTAATGTACCTACATACGAGGATGTTTTAAACTACTAGACTTAAATATTTTTTTTTTGCTTTGCATATATTGCATAGGTACAAAATAAAATATGAACAGTTTTTTAACAATAGTATAATTTAAATTTTTAAAATAATTCTAAAAAAAAAAGGTAAAAGGTAATATTTATGGTATAATTAGTACAGTTTTTTAAATAATACTTACATACATACAAGAATAATCTTTTTATCTTTAAAAAAATTATGATATTTAAATTTTAAAACAATTGGTACAGGTACATACCAAGATATTTCTTTTTTCTAAACATATTTAATTTTATTTCCAATGTTTTATTTATTTAGTATAGCTTACATTAAAAATAATAAGAATTTTTTTTTAAATTCAACCTTTTATATTTAAAATCTAATAATTAACTTAAGGATTTGTTTGTTTTCGTTTCTATAACAATAGGAACGGGTTACTTTATACTGGTGTAGGTTTAGCTAAATGACAAATGAAAAAAATGTTAGTTAAGGACATTAAGAAAGAGTTTCAGAGTAAATTAGAAATGAACTTAAAAAAGTTTTGAATTGTTGCAAATTATGAAAGGGAATACTACTGACCAAGTGGAACACATTTAATAGAAGCCCCACATCTTAGCAGTTCTCATAACAAATTTACATAGTTTCTATAAACAGTTTTGAATTATCTAAGAATTTTCAATCTTTAGAAAGGAACACTTTTCATTGTTACCTCTTTCATTGTATACTTTAGAATTGTTTGAAAGAGATGTGTCATTACCTAAAGACTTCTAGAAAATATTGATATTGATCCAATATTTCGATGAATGTTAAGAAAAGTAATTGTTACTAGTACATTTTGGCAATGGTAAAGAAACCCAAACATTTGGTAACATCTTTTGATTTACCTATCGCTGAATAATTTCTGTTTCACTATATTTGTTTTATTCAAATCAACTATTTTAGTTAGATAATGGTTAACCAGGCTAACCAAAATATTTCCTTTTAAGTTAGTTGCATTAGGTTAGATTTGATATACTTACCATAAACATTTGATTTATAACATTTGATGATAAAAAATCGAAATAAGCCACCGGAGTGCTGTCATAGATTTGATTTAGGGTAGGAGAGAGGAGATCGAGAACAGAGTTAGTGAAAGGTCACCTGATATACCAGCATTCATATGAGAGATAAAGTTGTAGACCAGGATACGAATACGACAGTTCGAAAGAAAATCCCTAATCATTTTTCAGAAAGGGTTGATTTTTAAAAGAGCTACTTTATATTTTTAGAAAATGATATTATGTTTGCCTGGATTATTGAAAGAAAATTTATATGTTACACAATTTTTCCAATTGCGAATGAATTCAGTTGAAAGCTAAATACATTTTAAACACACACTTATATTCAATCTCTATAAAAACTAAACTTTTTTGAAATGTCGTATGAGAAATAATTTATAATCAATATATTCTAACAAAAAAAATTATTTATAGAATTTAAGGATATTTTTGCAATTCAATTTTGCTCATAAAATTCGCACTTCAACAATATATATAAATGTTATATCGGATTCATTTAAACTTTTCAACATTTTAGCAAAAAAGAACGTATGCCAATTTAAAGTACCCTTCTCAAAAATGTCAATATTGAAATAAATTTAAAAAATTTAAATATTTTGTTTCCTTTTTCCTTTCCATATCTTCAAAACAAAATTTAAATGCAAGAATTATTTCTAGCATTGCTTGAGGCATTTTCAACTACTATCACATATCTTTTCTCATTTGTCATACATTTTTAGCAAATTTTTCAAAAAAAAAAAATTTTGGAACGTGCTTATAATGGTTAAACTGTCGTTCGTCTGTTTTCAAAACTTTTACACCATTTACCGAACTACAACCCTTTAAAATTTGGAAAGGCCTATTTAATGGAAAACTTTTAGTCAGAACCTTGAAATTTTGAGATGAACAAAATCTTTAAGAATTACCATAAGTTACCCCAGAAAAAATGTTTGTACTTCTCCCTGTATAAATACTTAGGTTTAAAGACTTTTCTGAATCGCATATGTACATACATATGTTATATATAATTGAAGAAAGTGTCTCTTAATTTTTCACAATCTTTTCATTCACATAAATTTTCGTCAGTAATCACTATCTTAGAATGCTTTTAGTTGTCTTTTTGCAAATGCGCTCCTTTAAAAACCTTTAGTGTTACATACTGCCGTGTTTTATTTTAAATAAAGCCCTCATATATGTATGTACAGGGTATGTCTTGCAAATGTGTACCCATAAGAATTGAAATATGGATAAGCAGTCTATAAATCTTTGCGATTTTGAATAATGGTGACATGAAATAAAGCACTGCTAAATAAAGTCCTGAAGGTGTTATTTCATATTTAATAAGAAATAACACTGCTGGATATTATGTCTCATAGTAATTGAGAAATAACGCCGCGAGGTATTAGTTCTCTTTCAATTTAATTTACGGCTTATATGAAAAATAAAGTCCCGGCGGGTTATTTACCATTAAATGTGAAATAACACCCCCTGCATTTTATTTTGCAGGGCTTTATTTCACGTCACTTACATACTAACTATCTTATATTTATAACTAAATTAATTTTTATAATTATTTTTTGTTCTGATATACTCACTTTTTGGTACACCTGTTATAATTTCGGAAAAAAAAATATTTAGAAATTATTCAATTTACCGTGAAAAAAAAAATTACCTGAGTGTAATTTTATTTTCTTTTATACTACAAAATACATTTTAAATTTTTTTATTTTAAAATTCAAATTTTTTGCACAATATTTAGTAAAATACTCATATAAAATATCGAATTTTTTATTTAATAAAAGCGAAAAAAGAAAATGTATGTGTACAGTGGGTTTTTTTACGTCATATATAGAATTAGTTTATCATATTTTAAGATTAAAAAGGTATAATGTGCCGTTGCGGAAATAAATTTAGTTACATTTCTATTTAATGTTTTATAATACATTTTTTTAAATTAAAAACTACAATCACTTAGTTCACTTAGTCACTAATTATTTGTGTTTTAATTATTGTCATCAATTCTATAGTAATATGCTCCAAGTGATGGATAGTAATTGTCCATTTAGTTTTGAGTGTTTAGTTAAAAAATCGGTACAACAAAATGTCGATATTACATTCTAAAGTAATGCTTCTACTAAATGTAACTTCAAGGCCAAACGATTTAACGGAAAATAGAAAACTCGCACAACAAAAAATATTTGTCACTGGTGTACTTCAAGATATTTCAGTAGCCTTTAAAATTTGATTCCAATACAAAAAGGAATAATTCACGATTTGAGATACTAGTAACGATAAACTGATCGTACTCAAATTTATACTGAGATTTTTTTTTTTTTGACTTAAAGGAAATCGGTTAAACCTAAAAAAAGACGATTGGCAAAGTAAAACTAGTTTTGTGCCGAAACGAGTTAAGGGAATTCGGTGCAAAAATTTCTTGGCACTTATTTAATGCTATTGAGATTTTTTGTGTATGAAGCAATCCGCTAGCAAAGTGAGTTAATGTAACACAATTCAATTCAATTGACACAGTTACTATTAAGTTATAATTGAGAAAGAAACGGTTAACAAGTCCTCTTGCTACTATAATGCGATAACGAATTAGAAAAAGGTGTAGAAGATGGTTACTTCTAGTCTCTAGGAAACGTTCTTATTAAATTTAGTTGCAATGGGTTAAAACATATTTATATATATATACAATATATAAGGTTCCATGTATCATTACTGTTCCATTATCCATGTGTCAATCACTGTAACTTATACTTTACGTTCAATCTTATTAAAGAGTAAAAAAAATCAAAAAAATAAACAAAATCTATACGGATTATGTTAACGAATTAAATCGAAATTGAAAGAATTTGTTGGCTTCAGAACAAGATTGAGTTTAATGTCTTAATCAATATTTAGGCATCACAAAAGTGATTGGTTTTAATAATAAAATGTAAATGTTAGGTACAGAAAAAAGTAAAAAATCCAAACATAAAAATAGAAATCCTTTTTATGCCTATAGATATTTATCTAACGGCATTACAAAAACAAAACAAAAAAACCCTATTATTTTATTGTTTTTGGATTTTTTTTGGTTTTCATAGTTAGTTCTTTAAAATTCGATTTTTCTTTATTGTGAAATTAATTTTTTTTTAATGTTTGGTATTTTGAATATCTGAGAAAAAGAATTTTTTAAATAAATTACCAACCCATCATTATTTATATGAAAATGTGTGGTTTTTGTTTTTATTTTTTTCATTATTTTTATCTAATACCTAATCTGATGTGCTCGTGCATATGTATTTAAAAGTATACAATTTGATTTTTTTAGCAATATGTTTAATAAATTAAAAAAAAATTACTTGTTAGTTTTACTTTAGTTGTCGAATCGTCCGTCAGGTTTGTCTGTCAACAATTCTAATGCGCTTTTTCAGGTATAACAATGAAATTTTAAACATAGTTAGACCTCATATGTTACCCTATTCGATATTGGGTTAGAATTTGATTAGGCACGATAATTTCTCAGCTTTCTAGATTAATAAAAAAGCAAGTACCTAATATATTTTTTTAAAGTCTAGTATTTTAATTTACCGTTATTTAAAATATTACAAAGTTTTAGACTAAAATTTCTAAATAAAATTAATAGTTTTAGACGTTTGCCATGCCTAGATAGTTTTTTCTTAATTATACAGATTATATAATTTCCTTATAAAACAAAGAAACGTAACTCTTAACTCTTAACTCGTTTTGACTTTGATTTGAAAATGGCTATATTTAAAAGTTTTGTTTTATATATTGCTTTTTTATATACGTATGAACATAGTACAAGGGTATTACAAAATTGTCATTATGTTTGTGATATCTTAAAGGAGCCGAGGTAGATATGACAAAGTATATATATATATATTATGGCTCAGAATCCAATTATTTAGCCATGTAAAATAATTAAAAAATGCTAGGATTATGAAATTTTTACAATGTCACTTTAGTAAAATTGTTAGTTGTGCTATTTAAATGGAACAAATTCGACTAGCTATTTAAATGGAACAAATTCGAACAAATAAATCAGTGCCTATTCAAGTTAGGTAGCTGAAGTTTTGTGAAAAGGAGTCAGGTTGCATATCAACAACTTCTGCAAAAATTTGGTTGGCTTAGAGCATTAGGTTCAGGTATTTGTAATTTTTATCGCAATAACTTCTATGTAGTTCGATTACTCTAATGTTTAAGTTTAGGTAGCTTGCATATTTGGAAGCATAATTATAAGCTAGGCATCTTAAATCTTGTGAAACTTTTATGCTTTTTAGTTTGGTTTGCTCTGTTGCCCCGTTCGAGTAGCTATGATACAACTCTAAAAATTAATATATAAATATATCTCGGTACTTAAGTAAGCTAAACAAATAAAATTTTGTGAAAGATGATCAAGTTTAATGGAAACAGTCTTATATCTTATGTTCATGAGAGTATCCTAGAGTTGACACAGTCAACTATACACTCTTTTTCGTTTTCCAACCTAACATTTTTCCTTTTTTATGAAATCTCCTTATTCATCAAGGTAACATCAAAGTAAATATTATTTATTTTAAAAAATTTTAAAGAAAATTAAAATATGGAAATGAAAACGGCTTATTCGAAAAAATTCACCAAAAATAAAAAGGTATTTTTCAACATTAATGCTTGAAGGTCCTAAATTAATTCAAAGTTAATTACAGTTGCATAATTATATTATTATTTACCTTATATTTTGTACCATTGAAGTCTTTAATTTAGGGTTTAATTAATTTTTAATTGTATATACTATATATATATACATATATGTATAAAATTTATATTTTAACAAAATTTTTAAACTTCTCAAAACATTCCTACTTCAAATATTTTGCTTCAAAAAAAAACTTGTACAATTTAATTAAAGAAGTCTACTACATATTTAAAAAAAAAGATCCAATTTTCAATGAGACCACATAAATTCTTCAAAAATTATTAAGTAGAATTCGTTATTGGTTTTTTATACCGTGCTTTGATGCCTTCTATTTGCTCTCGCAAAAAAACAGAATGTTCAATATTATATAGTGTAAGAACTAGGAAAATGGTTTTTTTCACCTTCAGTTCAGTTTAAAATTTTTATACCCGTACGATAGGATCGGGTATAATAAAATTACTCCTCCGTTTGTAACACCTCGAAATAAGCAAGCTAGATATACATTCAAAGGTATGGATCGGATCAGAAAAAAATTCTAAGACTTTTGAGCCATGTCCGTCCGTCCGTCCGTCCGTCAGCACGCTAACTCAAAAACTAAGAAAGCTAGAATCTTGAAATTTACACAAAATATTTTGGGAGTAATTTGCAGGTTCCCTACTTTTTTTGGTTGAGTTTGGACCAAGCCTTAGGGTAGCTCTCGAACACCTAACTTTTAGATCCCCACATTTTTTTTGCAATAGAGCTATGAAATTTTAATTACTGATAGATCTCACAAAAATATTAATTTTATTTTTAATAACTTTTTTTTGTAGTCCCACCCTTTACGGAGCTACAGCTCCCCAAAGGTTAAAAAAAGCTCTATATTTAAATTGTTATAGCACAAGTTGTATAAGCTATATCTTCATTTTGAAAACGCCCAACGATTACTATTTTTATTAGCTTTAAAAGCATATATAAAATAAATATATACTTGTGGCATACGGTGTCTTAATTTACCGTTATGCGAAACTCAAATTTTGCAAAATCCTTTAACCCTTCTATCTTCTAAACGGTTTCAGTTGGAAACTTGAAATTTTGACAAAAGTTAGATCATTGAAAATTAGTATGAGTCATTTCAGAAATTTTTTTTGTATCACCCCCCGTTTAGGAGCTGTAAGGGGTCAAAAACTGAAAATTTCCTATTTTGAAACACCTGTAACTTGAACACCTGTTAAAATTTTTTTGAAGTACTACACAAAAATTAAAGCTTCAACATTATACTCTTATTTCTGTTAACAACTTTTTTTAATACAGTAGGGTTACTTTATAATTGACGAAAGTGTTACTTGATTTTTTCAAATTTTCTAACAAATTTCTTCAACAAATTTTTTGCATTTGTTTTACTCGATAATTTGAAATTGTTGAGGATATAATGCGTAGTACAAAAAAATGTAAAGAAATAAACAACATAACGGTTGCTTGAAGAATTTTTATTTATATGATATTGTTATACATACATACTTATGTTTCATGTTTATTTACATATCGTATATGTAACTGATGAATGAATGATAAGAGTATAGATGTATATTATATAGCGCCGTATTTACATACATATATGTATTTTATTGTACTTATAAGAAATTATTCTGTCAATGGAATATTTAAATATAATATAATATAATATTTAAAATTATATTTACTATTTTGTACTAAGTAAATTTAATATACATTTATCGCTTAGTATTAAATGGTACTATAGAATATTTGAAAAAGTTTTGGATTGATAATCGTTATGTGAAAGGTTAGAATCTGCTTTTGAAGAATGTACATATAAACATATAGTTTGAATATATGTACAATCCATAGTTTTAGAAATTATAAAATTCACCCAAATTATTTTAAAATACTAAAATATTAAAAAAATAATATTGTAAGCAGAGTTAGCTGTTAGCTGTGTTAGCTGTGAACATACTAACGGTTCGTACGGGTATCTAAGAGTTGACAATGGCAACTGTATTCTTCCTCGTTTATAATTGACTTTTGTCTCAATTATTTTGTAATTTTATTACACCTATTCAATTTATTTACTTGTATGTTAATCTATTATCACTATTTATTTTGATCAAAACAAAACTATTTTACGCTTCCATTAGATTTAAGCCTTAAAGTCATAATTTTTTTTTTTCGGCTCATAAAATATAAATTAAACCATTATGAAACCATACAGTTTAAATTTAGCTTAAAATAATAATAAAAAAATAACAATTTATATTCTGGTTTCAAGTTTCCAGTTTTAAATAGCCTATTGAGGATTAATTGAGCGCGTTGAATATAAAAAAAAAACAAAAAAAAATATTCTTTTAAATATTCAGATAATGTGTTAAAAGTTTATATTGAAACTAAAAGAAAAAAAAAAAATGTAAATTATCATTTCCCTAGATGAACACCTGTAAATATTTATCTTTAGAGAGATTAATGACCCTAAAAGGGATTTTAATAGTAAATTTTTTCTTTCATAGGGTAGGTGATAAGCAAAATTAAAAGGAATAAATAAAAAAGGACAAAACAAAGTTAGAAAAAACTTTCAAGGTTTTACTTCAAAATAATTCGATTAAAAAAAAAAAATTTTTGTTTAAAAAAAAAAAATTTTAAACAAAAAAAAAAATTTTTGTTTAAAAAAAAAAAATTAAACAAAAAAAAAAATTTTTTTTTAAAGCTTAGTTAAAAAGCAATGCCTTATAACAAATACATTATAAATTAAGTTTTTTTTTTTTTAACGTACCCAATAAAGTTAAAATATCCTTAAAAGTGGGTTTAAAACTTCACTTGGGCGAATTAAAAAATTTTATAAAACAAATTTGAATTTTTTCTTCTATAATATGTTGAAACCGATATATTAATCAGGTTCTATTGTATACCTTAAGGTATAAATTATCTTTAATATCTTTAATTTAAGTTTAAAGATGCAATGCATTTTATTTAAATAATTAAACGTTAATAAAGTATAGGTTGACTACTTGTAAAATTTCAATTTAATTGGTGATACAATTTAAAAATTATCAATGTATTAAGATTATGTATTATGATTGATGCATTGTTGAATTAATACATAGTTTATAAATGATTATTAAATTTTATTTTTATTTTTAAGTTTATATTTTCTTTGCATTTGGAAGTTTTTAATTTATGTGCCAGTGAAAAGATTATCCAGGTAAGGTAAATGATTTTCTAAAAATTTATATATTAAACCTTTACGATGATCTAAGTATAAGGACTCTTCAACATTAACTTTATTTACGAATCAAATAGAATATTTTTAAAATACATAAATGAGTGCAATACCTATTGGGAAATTCGATTAAAAAATCATAATTATATAATCAATACTTGACTTTATTTATAATCATATTATTACTTCAAAGACAGGAAGTAAAATCTTAAAAACTATTTAGCATCAAATTTTCATCTTTTTAATAAAAGCGAATTTTTGTGCATATTTGGCCTATAGCAAGCTCCTTCCGATTCAACGTTTGTAGGACCTATTACAAGAAAACATGAGCTCGTTGGATATAAATTTTGCCAATTTCCTCCTTCCTTTAACTTTTAATATGCGGTTGCAAGTGTATTTCAAATGAATCGATTTTTTTTTCAAGAATGTGTGTTATAAAAATTATGATAGATATATTCCGTATAAGTGTATCAAAAATCAGAAATTTTCCATATTTTCGAAATATAATAAAATAAAAACAACTTTAATAGGAAAATTTTGCAGAAGAGCGTATACTAATTTGCTTAAGTCAATGTCAATTTAGTCTAGTCATAAGTTAACAAAATTTAAATATTTTGTAGAAACTTTTATTGGTATCTAATGTAACAAGTAACCATATAAATCGAATCAGTCGTTTTAATATTATAGCTATTTTAATCAAACTCATTTAATTCATATAAATTTTTTTCTTTTTAAAACTTCTGTAATAATTTCTGTAATGTGATAACAGAAATATTTAATTTTATAGATTTTGTTAGCTTGTTTTATAAATTTTTGTATAATTATATTGAAATCATGTACTGTCTCTGTGAGCCAAACTCTCTTGAAAATATCAAGTCTCTATAAGTTTAACGTGAACAGTATTTAAAATGATTTTTTTAAATTAAACATCAAATCTACCGTAGTAAGCTAAGAGAAATCTGTTAAAATTAAAATTGCTGTTATTACTGTTACTGTTATCGAATACCGAACCGAGATGTTAATGTTATCGAATCTTTATCGAGATTCTGGTATTGCGCTTTCTATACAAAAGCCAATAGTACAAAAATTATGGTCAATATTACATAAAAGTTAAGTATTATTAAAATGAAAGATTTGCTTAACAATTTGTTGACTTAATTCATTTTGTTTTACAAATTCTTAATTTCTGTTCATAATTCTGTAAATTTTGATATTTTTCTTCTTATAAATATTTTCTTTACAGAAATTGATTTTATCTTTTTATATAAAAAAAAAAAAGCTAGTATGAGATGATGACACGGCAAATCTATATTTATAAAATTTATATTTGTATAATTCTGATAACACTATTTTTGCATTACCATTAAACGGTGACACCAACTTTTCAAAATATTTTCCATAAAATATAATTTCTTTAAATCTGTACTTCAAAAACTTATGAGATTTCTTTATCTTTAATGCTTATAAAATTTAACTAAATTTTCGACATAAGTTTAGAAATTTTTCAAACTGTGAAATAAAAATTATATAATTCAGAAAATTGAAATGAATTTTTATTTTTTAACTGCTGTTAAACTTTTTTCTTCGTGGAGCTTAGGACGCTTTCATTGAGATGAGAAATAATATCGACAAGAAAATATAGATAGCATAACCTGCGCGGATCAAATAATTCAACAATTATTTTATTCTTTAGCAAATAAATTAATTTCATCATTTAATTGTGAATCTCATTATGGATTTACCTCTACTAAGTGATGTTATTTTATTAAAGTAAACTGTATTTCCATTATGAGCATTTAACTCTTTGTAATATATTTCTGAAGTTGGTGATTATTTCATAAGAAAGCATTATATTTTAAATAGGCATTTTTTATTAAATCAAAGCGTGCTCAGATCAGAAAAAATATGTGGAGCGGCTAAGCATAATAAATTGACAGATACTTTGACGTTTGTTTAACAAAGAAAAGTCAAAATAATTTTTTTCTTTGTTGTTCGTCCATTTTTTGTTTTTAATTTGTTTGTTTTATTTCATTAGTTTATTTTAAAATTTTAGTGATTTTTATTAATCATTATTATTTGTTTTTAAAATATTAGATTAAATTTTTTACATACATATGTATATATTTAGATAATTAAAAAAATTAAATTATAATAAATATGACAGTTTATTCAATTCGTCTTTTTATTAAATCTGTATTCTCTACTCAGATCGAACTTATTTTAACCAGACCGTGCTCAAATCTATGCTTTGTTCAAATGCTAAATCAAAATCAATCTATGCTAATTCAAAAATATTGTAAACCCTTTAAAAATTTAGTAATAAGAGCCAGAATATACTAAGCTATAGCCCACTGGCTTAATCAAATTTCTACTTTATTTTTAATTAAACAATACATTTTATAAGTTTTTTGCTTAATTCCATCATATTTCTAAAAAAAAAAATTTTAACTTAGCCTAAGAAAATATTAAAAATTTATTTGAAATTCAATTATAACAAATATTAAGAATTTAATTGACATTTTTCGTTTTATAAAAAATCAATATTTAACAAACAATTCTTTATAAATTAGCACATTTTAGCACATTTCCAAAATATATTGAAAAAAATGTACCTATTTGTTTCACTCTGTCCGTCCGTCCGTCCGTCTGTTTACAAAACTCCTACACCGTTAAAGATAAAGAAAAAAAATTTTAAGCATGGGGGGTGTCATAAAAAAATTAATTTTGTAGAACAACTTTTTCATGTAGCCTCATCCATCAGGGAACTGCAGCATCTTAAACTTTTAAAAAGCCCTATTTGTGAATCCCCTGTTACGCTTCATCAATTTGAAAACGCTATCCGACAGGAATTTTTTTTACCTTTGTAAATCAATATCAAAATTATATATTTTTTTTAAATTTAGTATTTAAATTTACCGTTATGTGAAAACCTAAATTTGCATGATTTTTTTACCTTCGTAACTCCAGCAATCTTTTAGATAGGGGCTTAAAATTTTGACGCACGAAAGAACTTTAAGAATTAGTTTAAGTTTCCTCAGAACATTTTTTTGAATTACCCCCCGTTTACTTGCTATTAGAGCTCAAAAATGGAAAATATACTATTTTTAAACACCTGAAACTTAGGCACCTGTACAAATTTTTCTTCAGCAAGACAAAAACATTAAATCTCCAGTAATATATAATATTAATAATAAAAAATTAAGTTCCAGTAATATTGTATAGGGTTCCAGAGTTACAGTCCTCCAAAATTGCTTTCTGCCTTGTTTATAATGAGTTTCATTTCATTTATACAATTATAAAGTAAATGTCAAAGTTGTTAAAGAGTGTTATAATAATTTAATCAAATAAATCAATTTTTTTCTTTCTTTTAAAATAAAAATAAATTTCTATCATTGTCAATATACAAATAAAACTTGATTTGTAAATATAAAATAAATGGAACGCCATCTAATGAACAGAGACAACATCATTAATATTTCATATTATCCACCTTAAATACAAAAACATTTAGAATTTCTGTAACAATTCACTCATTTATTCGTTTATTTACGAAGTAGAATATAGTTATTTATAATGCTCACATATATATTATGTGTATAAATGTTGTCCTATACTTTTGCTGTCCTATATTATATTCAAGTGTTAGAAAGAAAGTTTTCTAAAAAAAAAATTAAGGATTATTTTTTTAGTAACTTTTTTTTTGTTTTGAAAATTTTCCATTTGAATTTTTAAGCAGTCATTAATTTGTGTTGTTGTTTTAGTTTTTAGACTTGGTAAAAATAAATATTGATGTTATATTATCTGGGGCATTATTAGTGACTGATGATTCTTCTAGAATGTATTTTTAAAATAAAATAATTTTGATAGAGTTTTATTACTATCTCAACTGATTGACCAATGGTTTTATCTTTCCAATTTTCGGCTTTTTTTTTTTTTATAAATAATTATTTTTACCGTTAATCCTACAATTATCAAATGTAGCCAAGATTTGTACGAAAATTTTAAGGAAACTTTTGTCTCTGAAGTTTGAGCTTTTCAAAAATGCTTAAAATTTTTTCTTTTAGTCTGTTCGTATGTACATCTAGATATTTCTCTGTCTGCACGATAGTGGTTAAACGGAAGTTCACCTAGGAAGTTGAAATTTTGTAACAGACTGTTTTTGTGCAATGGAAAGAGCGTCGTTTTCGGATTGGGTCAAAGAGTCGAGTACTTCCCATACAAAGGAGCCCACAAAAAATTTTTTTTTTTATAAATTATCAATTTTACCGTCAATTATAGGACCTAGCATTGCAATTATCACACGGAAAATATAGCCAAGGATACAATAAAAATTTTAAGAAAACGTTCGTCCTTGTATTTTGAGCCGTTCTGAAAACACATAATCTATATTTCACCGTTTCTGAGTTATCCGCTATCACTTTTGATCTATATCCACATTTTTAAAGCAAAAAACGTGTTGTTTGGATACATGTTCCCATAGTCAGTGGTTATGGACCCTGAATTCGACCCACTTTTGGCTAGAAGACCTTATTTTCTGTAAGAAATTTTTTTCGTAATAATTTATGTGTCGACACAAATAGATTGGTTGAGATGGTTTTGTTCAAATTTTTAATTTGGAGCAATTTTTTAGTAGAAATAACAATTGCATGAAATTTGAATAAATTCGCCTCATCTCAAAATGTTATAAAACGAATTATGAATTGTACGAAATCCAAGCATTTACTTACTTTTTTTGCTCAAATTGCATCCTTCGGTAATATTTAAAGATTCTATTAAAGATTTTGTTTATAAGTAATATGTTTTGAATAGATTTTTTCAAATTATAGACTCTTGTTAACTGGAATATTATACATATTTAGAGCTACACCAATTTTCATCTACTGGTTTAATGTTTACACGAATATTTTGTTTCATTTTTTTCTTAACTGTATTTTATGACTTTAAACAAAAAGCATAAATATAAAATTTATGTAGAAAAAGGATAAATATTGATTAATTCATGCTTAAACTTTACGTGGCCGGAAATTTGAAATTTCGAAATATTTCGGTTTTGTGCGATATGTAAGTGTTCAAAGTTGGTAATTCGATGTGCCATACATAACCAAATTTTTTTGAAAACAAAAAATCAATATTTTTATAAAAGTTTGCAAAACATTATTAAAAACTTTGTTTTCTATGTAACTATAAATTATTTAAGTTCTATATAAGGATAGATACATTATACAAGTATAGAATATTTAGGCAAAATATTAGGATATTTAACCAAAAAAAAAAAAAAACAAAAGTTGTACATTTCACACACTTTTATAATTAAAACAAAGGTTTAGAAGATAAAATGAAAATATCAATAAAATAAATAATCTTAATTGGATACTTATTGAAATATCAAAAAAAAAAAAAAAAAAGTAATTAGCTAAATAAGTTATTATTTAATTATCAGTTATTAGTATAGGGTAAATAAAAAATCACTTTTAAAAACGTTTATGTGCTTATGCTCTATTACACCGATATAAAGTACATACCATTACTTAGAAATTCTCAAATTAAAGCAAAATTGGAAGAACAACAGAGTGAAATTTTAAAAATTACCATTATGCCATGAAGTACGGGTATATATTTTTAATTGTATACATAAAAATTAAAGAATATGGATATAGACAGGATTTGAAACAAGTCTATTTTCTTTAATTATTGAATAAATATTATATATATTTTATAAATAACAACTTTAATTGTTATAATGATTTATGGCTTCGATTCTGAAATTTCTACTACGTCACTTTTGTAAAATTGTTTGTTTCGCTATTTAAATCCAGCAATTTCGGCCGGCGGGTTCTAGTAGCTACCATACAACTTTATATGGAGCTTCAAAAGACATTCTTTCTTTATATGGAAATAACTCATGTCTTTTGAAGCTAGATGCTTGAAATTTATAAATAATTTATATCTCCCTTAACTTTGTTATTTAATAAAGCTAGACATCTGAAATTTTCTAAAAAATAGAAAAGTTGTGTAAAATTTGTTTGCGCTCTCATTCAGATAGCTTGCACATGCTGGAATTTAATGAAGCTAGACATCTAAAATCTTGCAAAAAGTGAACAAGTTTTATCGTTAAAACTTCTGTAAAATATGGTAGTACTGGAGCGGTTGGTTCAGGTAGCTTGCTTATATTGAAACATAATTATGCTAGACATCTGAAATCTTGTACAAGATTATTAGGTTTTATGTGAATGTGCAACCTTACGATTCAAAGTATCTAATTTTACATAATATTAGTTTTAGTGTTGAGTTCTGTTTTGTTTGTAGAAGAAGTAAATGTAATTTTGCACAATCCTTCCACACAGGTATGGCGTATAGAAAATAACATTACTAAAGATCACTTTGTGAATGCGAATAAATTGTTGTCTATATTTAAATATGGTTTCCTATTTAAAATTAGAAAAAGCGTTTTGATAAAGAGATTAATTTTATTTATGATCTTAAGTGTATACAATTTCAATAACAGTTATTTGCCTAAGTTAATGACAAGATATTTAATGGATTCATTCTTCCAATTAATTTAATTATTTTCTAGTATTAAATTTCTGTTTGATAAATTACTTGCTTTCGTTTTTTTTAGACAAAAAGATCCTAATCCTAATTAATAATAGTAGTAATAATAATCCCTAACATTGGAGAAACCATTTTTAAAATTCTTAATCATATCGGTAGAGTTTGATGAGAATACTAATAGAGCAATATTGTCTGCATACAGAGTAATTTCATAGTTTGAAAATATTGGAATCTCTGATATATGTTTTAAAAAACTGATGGTAGAGTGAAGTTTTCGAGGTTTCCTGAATGATTGATTGAATTTTGATTATAAATAATCTATCTATTAAGAAACTATAAATAGCTTAATTTATATTATATACTTTTTAAACATAATACATATGTATCTACTATAATTTGTATTGAATATTTATATTAGTCATTAGATACATATATAATACAAATATTAAATTTTAACGAGGAAGAATACAGTTGACTTTATCAACTCTTAGATACCCATACAAACTGTTAGTATTTTCATAGTCTATAATTCATAAACTCTGTTTATATTATTATTATTTTAATTTTTTAGTATTTTAAAATAATTTGAAATCGGCGAACTATCCGAAGTTTTGGTCGGATCTCAACCAAAAAATAGGGAACCTACAAATTGTTGTAAGAATATTTTGTATAATTTCAAGACTCTAGCTTTCTTAGTTTTTGAGTTATCTTGGTGACGGACGGACGGACGGACAAAGCTCAATCGACTTAGAATTTGATTCTGATCTGATCCATTCCTTTGAAGGTATATCTAGCTAGCTTATTTCCAGGTGTTAGAAAAGGAGGAGCAATTTTAATATACCCGATCCTTATCGTACGGGTATAAAAATCAAGTTACAAAAAATGTGTGTATTTCCTTTTAATGTTAAATTTTTATACAACCCATGATAAAATCTTTAAATCCATTGATAATTTCAAATATTATGTACTTAATTAAATGCCAACTTTTAATATACCTAATGACAAATTTTTTGAATTCTTCTTGAATAGAAAATTAATTGTTTTTATACTGTTATATAAAATGCAATGATAGATACTAATTAAAATTTAATTTAATTAAATTAAAATAAAAACAAAAATAGGAAAATCTTACGTTTGTTTTTATAAAAAGTTTTATAGAATTTAATTAAAAATAATTTTATTTTATTTAAAAAAAAAAATTTGTAAATATCTTATCGACTATTTTGTAACATATAACTTTCTTTTATGGTATATTAAAATTTTTTTTTTTTAAATTAGAAATTACTACTGTTCGAAAAAAACTTTTTCTATTTGCAAAAAAACAATCCAAATTTGCAAAAAAAAACAATCCAAATATTTTATTTTGAAATTAAATAAATTACGTTGTTGAATCACTTACGGCACTTACAAGATTAGAAAAACTTAAATCAAAAAACTAGAACGACCTAGAACTAGTCAGTCATCAAAGTAGAATGACCTAGAACAGTCAATATCTCGGAAGTTGTACTAAAAGTTTATTTTTTTAATACATTTCTCTGCCATATAAATGTGGACAGGAAATTATACAGCCTTTCCTGTTCAGGCGTGACTGTAAATTTCGTAAGGGAGAATAATTCTTACGTCGTGTGTGGGATTCGAACCAACACTCTCTCGGTATTTACAGCGTATTTTATATACTCTTAATCACTAGGCCACCGAGGCCCCAATACATTAGATTTGATTGCAAATAAAATCGAGGAATAGTGTTGAGTTCACTGTGTCAGCATAGACGCACAAACATTTAAATATGCTTCTTTGATTCATCCATACAATTTTATATTCAGTTATCTGATTTATTTAAATACCGGACCATATATTATGTAAATTCAGAATCATATGTTATCTATTCGAACCTATTGCGCCAAAACAATCAAATTTTACAGAAGTTGCCATAAAACTTAATAATCTTTTACAAAATTTCTAATCGTTATATAGCTTTATTAAGTTTACATCAAAATTTGAGGGTATATAAATTTTACGATTGTATGACAGTTAGTAAGCCAAATTGATTGTGTTAGACCAATCAAATGGTAGAATTCAATTTTAAGTTCTAATGGTTAACATTTCAACTTATTTAGAATCGTTCTTTTTATCCTTAAATTGGGCAGGATATATTTTTTTATTACATTTTTATTTTCTTTCAGCACATTTTTCAAAAAAAATTTAAAAAATTTACTTATCAGTTTCACTCTGTGCGTCTGTACGCGCGTTTTCTTTCAAAAGTTCTACAACGTTTAAGATAAAACCATTAAATTTTAAGTTTTAACCATGTATAAGTCTTTTAAAATAATTATTATTGAAAAATAACTACTTTATGTGGCCCCACCAATTTCAGAGCTACAGCTCTACAATGATTTAAACAAAACTCTTTTAAAATGTGTATATCTCAGGTACAATACTTTATTTAATACTTTTTTAAAATAAAAACTTCAAACGGTACCGCTTTTTTTTACTTTTATAAATCGATATCAAAAATATTACAATTTTTTAAAATTTATTATTTAAATTTACCGTTACGTGAAAATAAAATTTTGCAAGATTTTGTTTCCTTCATGTTTGCGCTTTTCCGCCGCCTATTTAATACCTATTTGGAGTCAAAAATTGAAATTTTGCTCTTTTTTGACACCTGTAACTTAGGCATCTGTATAAACATTAAATATTATAAATTTACATATATCTTAACACCATTTCTTATAAATTATGTAGCATTTCATTAAAATTGAAGAACATGTCTATTGATTTTTCCACAATTTTATCTTCTAAAAAAATTTACAAATTTTGTAAGTTATAATAAAAATTCTAAACTGTTTTTATTATCTTTTGGAAAATGTACGCCTTTAAAAACCTTAGGTTTTAATTTCTGCCTGGTTTTTCTACAATTCAAAAAAAAAACCTTTTTAATAAAATTTAAATATTATCACAGTCATTCATTTGATTTATCCAACGAGGCAATTATATTAATTGAAAAATGAAACAAAAATAAAAATTGAAGATTTAAAAAAGATGAAATAAGATACAGTATACTTAAAAATTTTATTTTTGCTATCATATTAAAGATATTTTTACTTTGAATTAAACTTTATTATACTCAATTTCAGTTTTGTTTGTATTAGGTTTCGTCTTTGATTCATGATATAATCAAAATTTAACAAAAGTTAAACGGCAGTCCCCTTCCATGTTCTCAAATTTCCATATAATTTATATTAACACTTTTGTAAACAAATTATAATTAAGTATAGTTATATTTTATTGGTCGTATCTATTTTCTATATATATATATATTAAAAATTATCAAAACGTTTTTAAGGTAAAAAATTTTTAATTTTTTTCTAAAAAGTCTCATAAAAGATCTATTAAAATATTTTTAAGTTGAAATTATTTGTTATATTAAAGTTAAACAATTTTAAGTCCTTGATAATGATAAGATTTTAAAGGATCTTTTATATATATAGACTTTTAAATATTGAAAAAGGTAACCAAGACCCTCATATAGTTAATAAATATTAAAAATTATTGGTTGTTTAAAGTAAAAAAAAAAAAAATTAATTTAACATTTAAAATAAATAGAATATTATATATAAATATATATTACATATATATATATAGATATATATTATGTTTTAAAGCTCCTATATATAATTTAATCTAAATAAATTTATTTCTATACATTATAATCGTAATTTAAGCACCAATACAATTTCGATTAATAAGTGTGTCCTTAAAATGGAACATTTGTATCATACTTGAGCTGATTTAAATTTATATTAGTAGAGAATCCCCATGGATATCTTGAAAAAAACAATTTTGAATTAAAAAAAAAACCTGGAAAAAAAAAAAAACCCGAAAAAGAAACCTTGAAGAACAAAAATCTTAAAAATAAAATTTTGAATTAATATTTTTTATTTTTGCAATCATTAAATTTCGGCCCCAAGGAATTTAATACGCTCCCAAACCCCCACTAAACAAATTATTAAAGTCCTGATTTTTTAGCCAAATATAAAATAATATGTAATTATTTTTTTTTACATTTTTAAAGAAAAACATTGAAAAATATTTTATTTCAAAATTAAATTCAAGATTAATTTTTTCAATATTTAATTTTTCAGTATTTTCTTTTCATCAAGATTTTTTTTTTTTTTCAGGAAAACGGCGTACTCCGATTACTAGAGAAATGTAACAAAACCAAGGCAAATGATAATTTTATTATTGAAAGTAAAAAATTCGCGCCTAAATTCAAAATATAAAGCCCAATTAAATACATAATTTCAAAGGATAATAAAGTAAGTAAGTAAGTAAGAAGAGTAAGAAAATTTAAAAGAAAACTCAATCAAATCAACAAAAACGAGGCCCTAAATTTAAGCATTTTTATTCTAATAAATTTTTATATACTCGTAAGATATAACAAATGAATAGATTTTATGATAAAATTAATCAGAAATCATTTTGATAGAGCATAAAAAAAACCTCATAAAATGGCTTAATAACGAATAAAATACTATACCATAATGAGGAATGCATTCAAAAGACATTAAAACTGATTACAGATCTAGTCGACTAAGGTTCAATTTGACTAAAACAATTAAACTAAGACAATTCGATTAAGACAATTCAACTAATTACGATTTGACTAAATTCAACGTTTCCTACTTGGTTGAATCTTCTTACGTAGTAAAAAGTTTTAAGTCTAATATATTTTCTAATAATATTTTTACATACTTTTATATATTTTTTTTCCACAAAAAAGCATTTAAAATAGTGAATTTTCCACCATCCAACTCTAATATGCTTTATAATTCAGAATTTTACCTATAAGAATATATAAATACTCTGGAAAAAGGTAATACCCTGATTTTGCAACCAACCCTAAAATCCTTTCTAATAATTTTTTTACATATTTCATCATTAAGGAGTTTTAAATATTGGGGACTACCGCTCTCAAACCCCCACTAAACTAACTAATGCAAGGATAATTTTGTATCCAATTCTAAAGATTCTCTATTATTTCTACAAACATATTTCAACAATTTAAACTATAGTTGTATTGTTTTTACGCAAATTTAGTTTTAGTTTAATAGTCAATTTTTTAGTCGAATTGTTTTAATCGATTAACAATTAAAACGATTAACGATTAAAAACAAGATTTATAGCCCCAGAATACTATTTCTTTTTTAATAAAAAAGGTGGATTTCCAAAACAAATGTATGTTCCTAGACTATCATATCATAGTAGATCGGTTACATGCAATTAATTTGCATAATAAAATAAAACAAAACTGTGGAATTTTTTTTTTAGAGTAAAGTCGATTTTTAAAAAAATCGAATTCTATACAGTTTTTAGTTTCATTTTAATCAATATTTTAATGTTAAGTAACTTAAGTAATTTAAGTAACATTTTAAGAAAGCCATTCATATTTTTATCAATTTTTTATAGTTTTGTTGTTAAATTATGTATTCAAAGAATAAAGTAAAATAAAAAAGAGTTTTTTTTTATGAACGTAATATTAATTATTATTCATAGCTATGTAGTCGTATACATGAAAATGAAGAGGATATAAACATTTTCCAAAAAAAAAACTTTGAAGTCTATGTTTAATATCTGTAGAAGAAAGAAATGAATTATAAAATGTGCTACATTTATTATTAAACAATTTTGTTTTCTGTATCTTTTAATTATTGAATTTTTAACCTCTTTTTATACCCTACACATTAAGTATAGGGTATAAAAAGGTGTTTGTAACCACTAAAAGGAAGCGAGTTAGGTATAGACATGTATATATATATTCTGAATCAGGATCACCACCTGAGTTACAGATCTCTGAGATTTAGCGATGTCCGTCCGTCCGCCCGTACGCACGATAACTCAAAAAATAATGATGCTATCTTCATGAAATTTATACTGTAGGTTAACAATGGCTAAGGTAAGGCGAGGATTGTAAATGGACGAAATCGGACTATGCGTTCGAGTACCTCCCATACAACTTTCAAAACTGAATACGCATATCTTCGAAATTAATAAAGATAGGAACTTAAAATTTCGTACGAGGGTGTGTTTTTCTAAATCCCTGATATCCCCAAAATTTTAGATGAATTGGAGTGGTTATTCGGGTACCTCCCATACAAATCCCAAAACCGAACAAGCATATATTCGAAATTAATAAAGATAGAAACTTCAAATTTGGTACTAGGGTGTTGTTTCCTGAATCCCTGATTTATCCAAAATTTGAGATGAATTGGTGGGGCTGTTCGGGTACCTCCCATACAACTCCCAAAACCGAACATACATATCTTCGAAATTAATAAAGATAGGAACTTCAAATTTGATACGAGGGTGCTGTTTCCTAAATTCCTGATTTGCCTAAAATTTGAGATGAATTGGAATGGTCGTTCGGGTACCTCCCATACAACTCCCAAAACCGAACAAGCATATCTTCGAAATTAATAAAGATAGAAACTTCAAATTTGACACGAGGCTGTTGTTTCCTGAATCCCTGATTTGTCCAAAATTTAAGATTAATTAGAATGGTTGTTCGGGTATCTGCCACACAACTCCTAAAACCAAACAAGCATATCTTCGAAATTAACAAATATATAAACTTGAAATTTGATATAAGAATGTTCTACCCTGTTGATGTCTCTAAAATTTGAGATGAATTGGGGTGGTGGTCCGCGTGCCTTCACACACTTCCCAAGACCTAACAAGCATATTTTCGAATTTAATAAAGACAGAAATCTGAAATTTTGTACAAAGGTTGTAAAAGCATTTATTTTTTTAGCTTAGTTATATTAAATACCTAACTAAAATAACTTATGGATTTTTAATTTAATTTGAATTTTTTAGGTGTAGGGTATAAATAAGTCGGTTGCATCGACTTACTGTTACTTTTACTTGTTTTTTTTTTTATAAACTTAATTTTATATACACAATTGAAAATTAATTATTATATGAATGAATTGATTCTGTTGTAAGGTGCTAAAATAAAAATAGATTTTAAATCTTCCTTTCATTTTCATTCTTAAGTGAATTTTGATTACAAACCGAATTACCATTCAAAACTATCATAATATTTTCTATTCTTAAAAAGTAATTTTTGTTAATAAAGGAGTTTAATTCTGAATAATTTCTGAATAATAAAGAAATTAAATTTAAATTTCATATTTTCATACTTTTGAATTTTGTTTTTTGTGTGTGTTCATATAGTTTTAAAAGAATAGTTTGAGGTAAATATTAGATCTTCTGGTTTGATTTTCTTTTCCAAATACTCATTCATTATTGTATAATTATTCAATTCTTTATTTATTTTTTTTATTTGAATATAATGGAATAAAAGAAAAATGATAATCAGCAAAAAAGTTCAAGAATATTTTAATTTACAACTAGAGAGAAATTTGAATTTTTAGAAATGATTTATATACTGAAGAAATGTATTATTCCATAATGTCATATTAATTTATTGAAAATACCAATATTTAATTTTTTAACTTAAAAAGTTTTAATGTTAGGTACTTAATTTTTTTATTAAAATATAACTATTAATACATTTAAGACTTTTAAAATATTACATGGAGCATATCAGCATCAAACTTTGTTGCCGTCGTTCATTAGTTGATTATTCTTGAGTGATATATTGTCTTGTGTGTGTAATTAAAAATTTCTGTCTCACGAAAAATGTCATATAGAGAGAATCGATTTGCCTTTGGTTAAAAAACTGTAAAATAAAGGAAAACTATGACTCTCTTATAAATAACATTAGTTTTGGAACTGTATAGAACAAATATAATGTTTACAAATAGATTATTACTGTTAATGAAATAAATATAATGTAAAGTTGGAAGAAATGCCTATTTATATTGGACGGAATATATATATATATGAGCAGAATTGCTCCTTTTGAGACTGAAATAAATAAATAAATAAAATTTCTATAGAACATAATATCTGTCTATGTGGCGTCTTCTTAAGAAACATACCTGCATTGTCTCTTTTTCAGGAGGAAATACTTGCGCATCTAATGATATAATAGCAATCGAAGATATGATATTTTATTCAGGAAAACCAAATACTGTAGCAAAATTAACAAAGTATACTTTTGTTGGAAGAAAAAATTTGATGCAACACATGATGTTTAATGTTAGATGAAAATAAAATTAATTTAAACTTTAGTTTTAAAAGGAATATTATCCTCCTGGTCTCAACTTTTACATATTCCCAAATGTAAGAGCAAGTGAGCAAGTAAAAATATTTATTTTAAGCTCAGATATAAGTTAAAAATTTAACTTAAGTCATAATTACCCATTCATACCAAAATTTCACAAACAAATCAGTTGTTGATATTATGCAAGATTGTTACATTTTAGAGTTATTTCTTTTATATATCTTTATTTTTTTTTTTTATATTAATTTTATTATTTATTAAAAGAAAGTGTAGTGGCCTTACCTGAGAAAGTTAGCCGTTTTTCTTATTGTATTTACATTTATATTAGGAAATAGTTTTTATAAGGATGGTAATACCATCCATGCGTATATATGAAACAATATCGTAATTGAGAATAATTAAGATAATGAAAATTGATTTTGAAAATTTTTTTAAAAAATAATTTAGATTTTTCGCTTTTTCAGATGAAAGGTATAGGTTCAAACCCCGGTCAGGTCAAAAATAATATACAAAATATCATAAAATAATGTAAACAAAATATTAAATCTATAATTATAATTTAGTAGTTTTCAGCCACACACTACGTATTATGAATTCCGTTTTAAGCTTTGAACATTAGTAACTACATCTTTTTTACGATTTTTCTACTATAAAACCTATACATAATATTAATAATAAAACATAAACAACACATTTCATATTTACATTAAGGTAGTATGGTACTTACGATAGTCGGTACTAGTAACAAAACGTACACAACAGAATAACAAAAACAAACACAAAATTATAAAAGCATTCTCACTTTACTCTCTTTAAATTTGTGTATTTTTTTTCCCCTCTCGAGTCTCGACTCGACCGCAACGGCTACTATTCTTTGTAATTATGCTATTTAATTGCTTTGTAATTGCTATATGTATGTAATGTACTTTAACTTATGCATGTATGTATAAAGAAAAAAATTTAAAAATTGATAAAAATCATCATTTATCACAATATCTATTGAAATTTTAAATAATGATGAATGATATTGATCTGATATTAATAATCAATATGTATGTAATTAATTAGA
The DNA here is from genome assembly GCA_947095535.1 of Poecilobothrus nobilitatus. Taxonomy (NCBI): domain Eukaryota; kingdom Metazoa; phylum Arthropoda; class Insecta; order Diptera; family Dolichopodidae; genus Poecilobothrus; species Poecilobothrus nobilitatus. The sequence continues at coordinate 342,530,216 of OX352772.1, forward strand.
AAATTTGTAATTCGGGAAACCTAAGTAAATTGCGCGTCAATTATTATTTGTTAAATTATTATCGTATAACACTCAAGTGACTCAACTAATATACAATAAACAATTAAAAAATTAAAAATGTAAAAAAAAAATGTGTATAATATATATAAAATAAATGAACAATAACACAAAAGCCACCTACAATTGATATAAAAAGCTGGCTAATATAAATATATTTTCCTTTCTAATTTTGATACATACATATATATATATTTTTTATTATAAACAGCACATTAAAAAGGGTAGTAAAACACCTCCATAAAAAATAGAAATAAAAACATAACCTTTGATAACAAGATATTGATAACAAAAGCATCAAAATCAACAGAAAATTAATAATTTATCGATATAAAAAAAAACACATCTATATATTATTTACAAATTTATTTTTATTTTTACATCAAAACAAACTTTAACAATAACTGATAAGTTTTTTGTAATAAATATTAACTTTTTAATGAACATTGAAATTAAAATCTTACTTCAAACAATAGACTAGAATAGAATAAAATAGAATAGAAAATGAAAAATAGATCCTTCAATTTTTGTAGTTATTATTTAGACACTTAACGTTTTTACCTTATCACATCTTGAACAAAATTCTAGGCTAGATTATTAGATTATTATTTTAAAGGGTGCATAGGCTGACTGTGTCTAGAATTCTGGCTGAAGGGTGTCTAGAATTAATTGCACTCACTTCGCTATGGTGAATGTTGATCTAACCAATTAGGAAGCACTTGACTCTAAATCTATTATGCATTTTAAAATGTTGTAAAAGTAATTAAAAACGTTTTCGATTTTTGCGAAATTTAAAGCGGTTCTTTTTTGTTTAATAAGCCATGCGCTTAACCACTCAGCTTGAGCACATCAGTCCATTGAAACATTTACTGTGGATACAGGAAATAGTACATTTCATATTTTCCTCTTTTTTATGTTTTGGTTTTGTTATTGTTAGATTTCTTCTGACAATCTTGGCTATTTGAATAAAATAAACTTATATTTTTGTGCTAAGTGAATATTTTCAATGAAAATACTATAGGCAAATTTGGTTTTAGATACAATTTCGGATTTCTACACCGTTCTTGACATCACCAAACGTCAACTTAATCAATTATTGAAATCCTGATCAAATTTAATTAAACTTTTAAATCTGCTCAAAGTAAAACTTCTTTTACATTTTTATTTTCGTGTTAAAAATTCCATGTTCTAATATTGCTTTTGACCAAAACTTAAACTTCTGCACAATAGCTTCTGCAAAACCTAGATATACAAAATTTTTGAAAGCGTTATTTTGTTACCAAATGCCTCCAGTAAAGTTTCTTTCCACCACAGTGAATTCATCACAATGAATTAACCGGTAAGTGTAGACTGTAAAATCACAATAAATGGATTTTCCCGAGTGACATAGATCTGATGTGTATTTGTTAATTATTGCATAAACTTTTTATGTTATTGAAGTTAATGGATTGCAATTTAATTAATTTCTACAAAAAAAAAATCCATTCATTTTGATAATCCATAAATTTATTAAAAAATTGAAAAGTTTGGAAAAATTTTTAAAATAAATACTAAATATATATATTATCCTAGGGGGTGTGTCATAATCTTATACGCCAAAATCTTATGCGACAAAATCTTGCATACAAAATCTTACTTTCGAAAATTTTACTAGGAAAAAAGATTGTATGTTACATATAAAGTAGTTGTTATGTCACACCTCACCTCGAAACCAGCGTTTCCGAACTGCCGCCTCCAGCTAAATATATTATTATTTTGAAAACAATTATAAAATTCTGCTTAACTATTTGTTTACATTCTTTAAAAACAAAGCAACAATCTATTTTCCTTTAAAAATTATTTTACCAGAATTTGTCCGTGAAAGATTTTGTAATGCAAGACAAGAAAAAAAGCAATATTTTGTCGTAGGTGGATTTTGGCGTGCACGATTATGACCCGCTCCCATTATCCTACAATAATATTATAAATTAAACTAAATATATATATACCAACAACATATATATGTATGCAATTTCAATATTCTATAATATGTTCTTTACATATATGTATAATCTGAATATCCTTCAAAGAAAAAAAAAAAAGCAAAACTAATAAACCCCAATTGAAAAACTAAAAAAAATGATCGCTTTTATATAAAAGTTTATCTTAAAATTAAATATTTAATAAAATAAATATAACACAAATCCTTCTCCACTTATGGATTTATATATAATATTAAAAAGTTTCTAGAATATTTATGTCACGCAACTTTTTTTCTTTTTTTTACATGTATGCATAAATTATAAATAGGACCAAAAAAAAAAGAAAAAATTTGTTTTTTGTTATTAAATCGGATTTTATGATGTATATGCATTCAAAATATATATATATACATATAAACATAAAGATTATTTTTTGGTTTTATATAAATAACTAAGATAAAAGGATATTAAAAGATGTTGAAAGGATATTAAAGTTTTTATTTTTGTGTATTTTAATAAAAAATACATAAGTATTTAAAAATATATATGTTGAAAATTTAAGGACGTTATAAAGTTTATTTATAATGTCCTTTGCTACAACATAGACTGCAAATAAGTTACTGTGCTAAAATTTAAAACAAAAGATATTGATAAAAATTATGAAGAAGTTAGATTAAGTAGCAGTTTAACAACTGTTGCATATATTTAATTATAGTCATCGTTTTGAATATACTATTCTATGGTAAATTGAAAACTGACACCTAATATAATACAAGTTATATGTCATATTTCAACACCAGAAATCAACAAAGAAATCTTCAAGGTTAACTGGTAAAAAATCAAATTTAGTTTCAGAGAAGTTTTATAAATAATACTTTCGCTTTGTAGATTACATTACAGTATACTTAAATCTGAATAGAATATAAAATATAATTTAAATAAAAATCATTTTAATTACTGTAAAATATACTTTTCTGCATCAGACCTTTTAAATATCTATAAAATGTACATTAGGCTGTAAATAGAGTATAATGAACACCTGTAGGCTGGAGTACCCCTAACACCGTTGGTTTCAACAATATACAAAACACAGTCTTTTGTTTTATTAATAATTCCAGTATTACCTCAAAGATTACTCCACTCGGCCATCGCCGTACATTTGAATCATTGACCTTGTTTTATAGGTATCTTGTAGTGTTTGTCCCCATTCTAAAAAAAATTAAACAGTTATTGAATCTTTTGAATGTTTGTATATGCAAAACAAGGAGTGCAACAGATACCCACTCCTACATTATAGAACTTCTAAGATGATGTAACACGTTTATGGTCGCGTATATCGTAGTTTCTGACGTAACGATTTTGTATAACGATTAATGATAACGAAGTAACGATTTTGTAAAATTTAAGAAGAACATAAACATCTTTCTTCAAAATGTCCCTCCCTTTATTTTAAATTTTTCAAAAAATCAATTGAAAATAAAAAATCAATTGAATTTATTTTACGGCAACCTTTAAAAAACTTTTAAAACGTCATAGATTTTTTCAGGGTTGTAATTACTGACAATTACTGACAAAAGTATTGTGTATTTTTGGGACTAAGGATGCCTATGTGTATACCCTATTAACGGAAGGAGATTAAGATTTATAATTAATATCTTTTAGAATTTTATCAATTAAAAACTTAAAAACTTTAATTTGGATGTATAATAAAAACATCTAGTTAATGGTGTAGTTGTTAATACACCGGCCTTTCATACGAAAGGTCTCGGGTTCAAACCCCGGCTGGATCATATAGATTAATAAAAAATAATATAGATTTTTCTTATAATATATAATTAATAGAATATAATTAAATTAAAACTATGTATATATGTCCTATAAATTATAATTAATATCATATTGTAATAGTTATATAATAAAATAATAATAAACCATAATTCTTGTATAAGATAATAGATGGCGTAGAAATAAAAGAAACGTCTTAGTCTTGTACAATAGCTACAGCCGAGAAATCAACGGCGTAGTGAAATTAATGATACACGAAACTGAAGCTTATAGTCAAATATGAATAATAAATGACTTAGTGGATGCCCCTCTTCAGTGGATATAATCTTCATTGAAGTGGTAAGGAAAAAAAAATAATAAACAAATAATAATATGGATTTATTGACATTAATTGATTAAATTTATATAGAAAATCTTTTCGGTAACAAAAATATGAATTTATCAAGAATCGAAAGGTTTTTTTTTTTATTTACTTAAAATTTTACTTTAAGTATTCTAAAAATATAATTGAAATTTTTGTATTTATTTAATGTTCTACAATAGAGAAAAAAATTTTTTTATAGTTAATGTAGGTTAAAAATATAATATATGGTTCCGAGCGTAAATCTCTCTGCTATGAAATCTCCTTTTCAATTGTCAACCCATGTAAATTTCTTAAATTTTTAATTAACTTTATTGTAAAAGATAATTAATATCTACCTTTATTTATATGTACTCAGTTATTTATATGTTATTTATAGTCTTTATATTTTACTTTTCGGATAAAAAAATTATTTCACATGCTGGAAGGTATTTAGTTACTATAATTTTTTCAACAATAACTTTTAAAACGCATTTAAAATGTAATCTTTAATTTAATACTTGAGTAGGTTTTTAAATTATTAAAAAACTGAAAAAATAAAAGATGAAATTAACGTGGGTTAAATGGGTTGTCTAGAACAGCCTTTCATAAAAGTGAAATAAAAAAATAAAAGTGAAAAAAAAAAAACTGAAAACCATTCAAAAAATTGAATTAAACATTTTCGTATAAATTAAAATATTGTTTCAATTATTACAATTTCCTTCCTTTTAATCCTTAGTTCAATTATTACAATTTTATACATTATAAAAGTTTTGTCGAATATTTTTTCAAATTTTGATCAAATTCTAAAAAAGAGTGCACCTTTATTATAAAGTTTAGTAACTCTAAGTTAGCTCTACAATAAGAAAAATCTACGGCCATTAATTTATGCTTGTTATTTTAGAAATTTTATCAAACATTTTTGAATATTTTTGAATTTACTTTTTAGATTGAACCCTCCCGTTCATCTGTCGGATGTCTTCTGTTGCGTGTGTTGTCTCTCTAGAACTTTAATTATGTATAAATCTCATAAAAATATTGTAGAACAACTTTTTATGTAGCTAATATTTAAAACAGAATTATAGCCCCTTCAATCTGAATTTTATTGAAATATTTTGAAATGCTTATATCTTAAGTTCTGCTAAGAATTTTTTTCCAATCTAAAAAACTTTAAATGACAAGGATTTTTTTAAACCTAATATTTTTTATATCTTTAATTAGGGGAAACTAAAATTTTCTTTCCAAGTAAGATCTTTTATAATAATTGCATTAGTTACCTTATACAATTAATAAATAAATACTTAATTTTACAGATTTTCTTACAATTAGAGGAAATTTATGTTGATTTTTCTTTACAAAATCAAAATTACATATTTTAATGCACAAGCAATCACAATTCTAAAATTCTGTTTTATTACAATTTTGAAAATGTGCGCTTTTGAAAAACTTTGGGTTTACACAATGCTTTGTTTAATGTTCAATTTTACAACTGCAGTTTGTTTTTCCCTCCTTTTCAACCCTATGAGGATCATCTAAGTCGCTAATGATTTATTTTTGACTATATAAGCTTCAATTTGTTAATCATTATTTTCACTAAACTGGTTATATTATGATATTAATTATTACGATATAACTATTGCGATATAAAATTACCGGGATTTTAACTCGAGATTTTTTATTCGAAGATCTGGCCACTTAATCACTAGAACATCAGTCATATTATCTTATCCCATTAATGATTTTTGAAAATGAATTATTGAATTATTGACGTGAATCTATAAATTTAATGTTTAAAATGTTAAATGTGACTCATGACGCAGTGTCCCACCAGGATTTTGGGTTCAAACCGCCGTCAACCCACATAATACTAATAATAATAGTTAATAATAATAACAATAGTATTAACAATAATAATTATATCAATAATACTAATATTAACAATAAAAGCAGCTACAGTGAAGATATTTGGTTATTGCATGTTTTAATTCACTGATAGTCATAACTCTGTAGCAAACGGTAATAACAATAATTAATACTAATAATAATAATATCTGCAACAGTGACAGGGCACCTACCTTCAATTATTATCTCAGGCAAGACGGTTATTATATATTACTGTATGTTGTAACTGCTGATAGTAAAATAGTAAAATAGTAATAACAATAGGCATATTCAATATTTTCTTTCAGTCCCACTTTCAAATTCATATTTGTAGAATCCTTGTCGTTTCTTACTCCCTAGCCAATAAATTGCATTAGCAGTTAGGAGTCTCTTCCCATTATATTGGATAAAGGGGGCGATAATTTTAGTCAATAAGAAACTTACCTTAACCAAGGGCATATTTTTGGTGTCTTTGAAAGATTTTCAACTACCTTAAGGAAAAAAAATGTAAATCATTTTAACTTTACGCAAAAATTGGCTATAGAAAACATTTTATGTACCAATGGTTAATTGTTTTTTAAGGTATAACAAAGAGACTGAAATTTCAATGAAATTTTACACAAAAAAAATGCTGAAGAATATCTATTATTCTCCTTTTTTTTCGTTTTCTTATCACCATATACGATGTGATGGAAAAATAAAACAACTTTTAATTTCAGATGTAGTGGCGGTACAAGTATTAAATTTATTTTACATTATATTTTTATGTTATGTAAATCCTGAATGTTATGTTAGATCCCAAAACCTTCCGGCTGAAAGATCGACCACTTACGCATTTTACTAGTGATAAGATACCTATATAGAAAATGTAAAATAAAAAAAATCTATTATTAAATAAATATTAACCAGAATTTTCTTTTACTGGGATTCCCTTCCCAACAATTTTTTTTTAAAATTAAAATAAATTTTGCACTTCTTTTTAAAATTTAAATTAAATTTAAAAAAGAAGTGCAAAAAAATAATATATATTTATTTTGTATATATATTTATTTATTAATTATTTATGTTTTTTCAATTTTATTTTTCTGTTTTTTTTTTTGTTTTTGGGTTTTATTTGATGGTATACTCACTTATACAATGTATACACATATACACAATATATATATTTTAAATCCTTAATAAAATAATTCTCTTCTTTTGTTTTTTGCAATTTATTTAATAAAATTAATAGTAATTTAATAGGATTTTCATTTTTATATTTTTATCCGTTTTTTGAATATTTTTTTCTGTTTTCTTGTTTGTTACTATCTAAGAATTTTTCCATTAATTGTAATTTCGATTGGATATTGGATCACAAAAAAATTGAAATTATATTTCAAAACAATTAAATTATTTATTTATTTATTTTTTTTTTTTTTTCAGAAATTCTAAAAATGATAACTGCCGACATTTATACATAAAATTGTCATTTTATTACTATGTGTATAAAACTATTTTTATTAAGCCTAGCCTAAAATAGAAGTAACGAGACGAAACGAAAAGATTAAAAATTCTACCAATACATGCAAATATATGGACATAACTAAAATAGACGATAAAAATATCAAAAAAACGACACTCAAAATCATATAAATGGGTAAAAGGTCAAAATGTATTTACGTCAAAAGTGGTTTATTTGAGAAGTCGGAAATTTTAAAATTATAATAATACAAATTTAAAAATACAAATATATAATATTAATAATGAAGTATCCATTTTTATTTCTAGTCCTATTGATTATAGCAACTAGTTTTTTTTGTCTTCAACCTTCTTTTTATCACATTTTCAAAAAATTTTGAAAAAATGTGTTGACAAAACTTCTAAACCGTTTAAAATCAAGCAATGAAATTTTAATTACGGACAGGCATCGCCAAAAAAAAACTAATTTTGTGGAACAACTTTTTTCGGTAGCCCCACCCGTTATGGAGCTACAACCCTATAAAGTTCGAAAAAGCTCTCTTCTATAAGGCATATTTTCAATCTAAAAACGCCAAACGATAGCTGGTTTTATAAACTTTATAAATATATATAAAATAAATATGTGGCTTTGCCATACGGTATTTTAATATACCGTTATGTCAAACTGAATTTTTGCAAAAATTTGAACCCCTTCTATTTTTCAAACGGTTTAACTTAGAAGCTAATTTTGAGAGGAGTTAGATTTTCGAAATCAGTATGAGTTATTTCAGAAAATTTTTTCGTGTCGCCGCCCGTTTAGGAGCTGTAAGGGGTTAAAAACTGAACATTCTCTTGTAAACAAAAGCATATGATTTTATCGTCATTATAACATTTTCATTTTGGCTAGTTACTCGTTTACACTTCACAAAAAGAACCGTACGAAATTTTTTGCGTTTTTTCAACGTCCTGTCACGTCTATTTTGGGCAATACTTTATTCCCTAAACATTAAATTCAGTGTTCATTTACAAAACTTTTCATGAGATTATTCTTTTTTGGTGCAATTTCTATAGTTGCTCTATAAAAAAACAAGAAAAGAAATATAAAAAAAAAATTGTAACATGACTATACCATAATCCGGTTTTGAATGGATAAATAATGAGTTTTTAATTAGAGGGACTTTATTTTGAATTATATAATATGTATTTATAATATGTATATAATATTTTATATTATATAAAAATAAGAATTTTTTATATAGGTATTTAAATATATAAAAAAGAAAATTCTCTCATAAATAATTCTATTCGATTCTTATATATATATATACAATTTTTTTTTATTTATATATTCATAGATAGGTATCCTCTTAACACATAATTTGAACTCTGACGTTTTTGTTCATTATTTATGAGTACATACAGAAGTTGAATAAAAATAAATCTAAAGCAAAGAATAAAATGTATATGACGTATTAGATATATATTTAAATGTACAAAAATATTCTATGTATACATAGTTGTAGACAAGAGAAATAAAGAACAATTTTATAAAGTACATAAATATCTAACTAATTTATTATTTATAAATATTTTAATAATAAGTACCTATACAGAGTAATTTAAGGTACTAACTAATGTTCCTTTTGTATATTAATGAATGAAAATATAACAAAAATTATTTATATACTAGCTGTTGGCCCGTCATAGAATGACGAGGTTAATTATGGTAGATTTTATTTTTATATACCTAGATCTTTGTTTTTGTAATTTCGGAATAATGTTTAATTTGTACTTTGCCAAATAATGCAGTAATTAAAAAGAAAAAAAGTTATTATTATATACAAAAAAAAAATATTATGTTTCCATCCGGAATCGTACCTGCACACTACCGTGTCAGAGTCAGATACAATATGTACTAATAAGAAAAAATGAAAAAACAACATAAAAATATTTTGTAACTAAATTAAGCTAGCGTAATGTAAAAAGTGGATAGTAATAAGAATTTATCATACACGAAAAAGACAGAATTAAAAAAAAACGATTTTAAATTGAAACCATAGAATAAAATATTCATTTGGGTACCCACTATCCGCGTTTATATATACACATAATTACATAAATCCTATTTCAGTTATTCCTATACCTAATACATTATACTTGCCACATCAGCAAATTTATTTGGGTACCCGTAATAAAATGACATTATAAAAAAAAATTTTTTTTTAATGCTTTTTTCTACCACATAAATGTGGATAGGAAATTACACAGCCTTTCCTGTTCAGGAAATGTCATAAGGGGGAATAACTCTTACGACGTGTGTGGGATTCGAACCTATACTCCCTCGGTATTTAAAGCGTATTTCATACGCTCTCACCCACTACGCCACCGAGGTCCCTTTAGCAAAAATATAATATAGAGTTGTTTTTTTTTTATATGTTTGTGCTATAGTTTATACACAAACACAGTTGATACGAAAAATAGAAAAATATATTGCACCGTCTCTTGAATATAAACTGTTTTGTTGTATGAAAAATTATTTAGGTTTGTAAAAAAGAGTGCAACTACTTCGTACAACTACACATACTTTGATTATAATAAAATTTCGAAAAAAAATTCTTTTAAGAACATTTTCCTTGTATATGCATATATGTAAAGTTTGTTTAAACCCAAAAAAGGAAAAAAGGAAGTTTTAGTTTAAAATAAAATAAGGAAAAAATTAAATTGTATATATGTCAATACAAAATGAAATCAATTAAAAGAAAAAAAAAATTAATTCGAAAAAAATTAAAATAATGATTGAAAATATATTTTTTTTTATTTTTTTTATGACTTTTTTCTTACCCTTTACCGTCGCCCGTACGTAATGTATCTTAGTTTGAAAAATTAAAAATATTTCTATACTGTATACTGTATACTGTATATATTATAGCTATATGTATATTTTACTTTTCTATAGAAGAACACATCCAACACAACACTTTAAATTCAAAGCGTTTGTTACACATCATTTTTCTGGACCAATATTTTTTTTTAATTTTTAGTTTGTATAAATTAAAAATCTAAATTTTACCAAATATAATTCTATTTTTTACTACTTATTTCTTATGCATTTTTTAATTTTTGGTTGTTTGGGAGTGGAACTGTAACTAACTGCGTGTGTTTTATAAAGAATTTCAGATTTTACAAACTCTATAATTTTAATTTTCTATGTTGTGAATTGTCGCATGCATTAATATGTCTAACAAAGTGTCAACATATCACAATATAATCATTACTGCAACAATAATTTACCGTATAGTTGGAGCACGAATTTTTAAACTGTCAATATAAAAATTTTTTTCCACTTTAAAAATTTTATATTTCCATTTTAAAAATTTATTTTAAATTTAAGATTATAAAATTTTACGAACGGGTTCGAAAACAAATGAGACGTTCTCAGTATACAGAAATTCTGTTTTTAAAAATGAAAAAAAAAAAAAATACAATATATAAAAAATCGCTTTATAAATTACATAAATTATAGTAGAAGGAAAAATTATATTAAATCTATTTTATTAACTTGATTCTAATATTACAACATACCTAATTTAAAAGATCTTTTTGTCAAACGTGATATGCTTTTTAAAAATATTTGAAAAAAAAACTAAAAAATTAAATGATTCTGAAATCACTTAATTAAAAGAATTTCTCATTTTTGTATTAAAAAAATAAAAAAAAAAAACCTTCACTGATTCCTTTGACTATTTATTATCAAATTTTATTTGCTGTCAATTTCATTCATCTTTTTATACCCTACACATTAAGTATACGATATATTAACTTTGGTATGGTGTTTGTAACCACCAAAAGGAAGCGAGTTAGGTATAAACATGTATATATATTCTGAATCAGGATCACCTCCTGAGTCGATTTAGCGATGTCCTTCCGTCCGTACGCCCGATAATTCAAAAAATAATGATGCTATCTTGATGAAATTTATACTGTAGGTTAACAATGACTAAAATAAGGAGGGGATTGTAAATAGGCGAAATCGGACCATGCGTTCGAGTACCTCCCATACAACTCATACAACTCCCAAAACCGAATATTAATATTAATAAGGATAGAAACCTAAAATTTTGTACGAGGGTGTGTTTTCCTGAATCCCTGATATCCCTAAAATTTGAGATGAATTGGAGTGGTTGTTCGGGTACCTCCTATACAACTCCCAAAACCGAACAAGCATATCTTCGAAATTAATAAAGATAGAAACTTTAAATTTGGTACTAGGGTGTTGTTTCCTGAATCCCTGATTTTTCCAAAATTTGAGATGAATTGGTGGGGCTGTTCGGGTACCTCCCATACAACTCCCAAAACCGAACAAGCATATCTTCGAAATTAATAAAGATAGGAACTTCAAATATGATACGAGGGTGCTGTATCCTAAATCCCTGATTTACCTAAAATTTGAAATGAATTGGAGTGGTCGTTCGGGTACCTCCCATACAACTCCCAAAACCGAACAAGCATATCTTCGAAATTAATAAAGATAGAAACTTCAAATTTGGTACTAGGGTGTTGTTTCCTGAATCCCTGATTTGTCCAAAATTTAAGATTAATTAGAATGGTTGTTCGGGTATCTGCCACACAACTCCCAAAACCAAACAAGCATATCTTCGAAATTAATAAATATATAAACTTGAAATTTGATATAAGAATGTTTTACCCTGTTGATGTCTCTAAAATTTGAGATGAATTGGGGTGGTGGTCCGCGTGCCTTCACACACTTCCCAAGACCTAACAAGCATATTTTCGAATTTAATAAAGATAGAAATCTGAAATTTTGTACAAAGGTTGTAAAAGCATTTATTTTTTTTAGCTTAGTTATAGTAAATACCTAACTAAAATAACTTATGGATTTTTAATTTAATTTGAATTTTTTAGGTGTAGGGTATAAATAAGTCGGTTACATCGACTTACTGTTACTTTTACTTGTTTTACTCATATATTCAGCAAACTTGTATTGTATTGCCAACCGCTAAATTACCTTGTGTATTCTACAATTTTCTATGAAAAGAAAAAAAAATTACAACAACAACAACCATAATAAGCAAAAAAAAAAATTAAAAAAATACATTTATGTAAATTGACATAAAAAAACAGTATATATTTCCCAAGTCTATTATTATAGAATTCGTAAATTCCCTAATATGCTACAAATTGTCGTTCGGTACGTGTGTGTGTGTGTGTGTTTATTTTTAACAAAATAATTTCAAAAAAATTATATTTTAATCTTAAATATTATTATTATTATTATTGTAATAATGATAACGACATTTTTTATTATAGATAAATTTTAAAAAAATATTTGATATTCTTTTAAGATATATTTATAGTCTCTAAACAAATAAAGATTATAAATCTGTCCTTTCCAATAAAATTAATAATATTCCTTGATTGACCACCTACATATTATTTACAAAATAAGCTTTTCCTCTTTAAATTTTGAATATTATGTATGACATAACAATATGATGTTAATGATTTTAGACCAAAAAAACATATTTTTCTATATTAGACCAAATATAATTTGATAATATAGAATAGTAAAATTAGGATTGGATTTAAGTGTAAGTTCCATTCGGTTGGATTCAGTTAAATTATTTTTTATTGTCTATTTCTTTCTACGAAATCATATAGATCTTAATTTTATCTAAAATCATTGTACTGAATACTAATGTGAGACAAAAATTCTGAATTTAAGCTGATAAACTAATTATTTTTTTACTTATTTCGTTACTAATATCAATACCAGCCAGTATATTTTAAGATGCGTTTAGCTGTTAGACAAGTTGATCAGGTACTATATAATTAATTTATATTATTTATAAAAAAAATATCGCCTGATAAGGGTTTAACCTCGATACTGACTGAAGGCGGGCAATCTGATATATGATTTTAACTGAAAGTTTAACAATCTCATTTTTTGATAGGATGGTTATTATTGTGAAATATCTCAATGGTATTAATAACGTTTAACAATAATTAATAAAAAATAAGAGTTAATATAACAAGAATACCGTTACAGATTCTATACAGCCCAGATTCAAGAAAATGAAGCCTGTAGTCAAATGTAAATAATAAATAACTTAGAAACTGCTCTATGCTCCTTATAAGAGTTGAAGGAAGAAAAAAAAAAAAAATGCTACAGATTTAGACTAGAAGTTAATTTTTAAAATATTGATACGTTTGATATGATAAGTTTGTAATTCGTGTACTAGAAGCTTTCAGCTAATTTTATTCTAAAAATATGTAAATACATATTATGTACGTCATGTACCTATTATATGCTATAAAACATTATTACGAATTTTCAAAAAAAAAAAAAAATAGTTAAAATAACTTAAAATTCATGGCAATATATACATAAAGTTTCATACAATGCAAGTCACCGTATTTTCGATTTAATGTATATACGTGTATACGAGTACGGATTGGTTTACATTGAAAATTTAAATGATGATTTATGCAATATCATTTTTTTTTTTTATTTTGACGATTATATTTAAATAATAAAAAACATTGTAATTTTTTTTATATCTGGAAGAAAAAAAAAAATGTACATGAATATATAAAGAAGCTTTAGAAGGAAATAAAATTTTCGAAAAATTTAAAATAAATGTGTAATAAATTCGAATCATGTGAACTGTCATTAATTTTATTGTAGTGACGTAAATGAAATTTTTCTACATGAATATAAAAGTTTACAGTAGGTATAACAAAAAAAAAAAAAAACAATTGGAATACTTTTCAATCATAACCATTGAAAGTTTATGTTTCCGGAATGCATAATATTCCTTTTAGCACTCAAATTTGTGAGTACCCATTTAAAAAACTAAAAAACTGTAAAGAAAACAGATCGTAAGCTGAAGGTTAATAAATGGTAATAAAAATTATTGTTATAATAACTCAAATATGTTGATTTTTCTTTTAAACAAAAAAAAAAAGAAAAACTTGCAAATATTAACATCAGAATACAATGTATAGAAGCTGTACAACACAAAAATATAAATGTCTGAATCTAACTTGACAGAAAATTACTAAATTTAAAAAACAAAAAATTTATAAAAAATGGTTCTAATTTTAGATTATAAACATATTTAATTACAAGTTCGCGTATTCAATTTCACAAATTATTGTATATTATTATAAAAAGGCTTTATCTCTATGGATAATAAATAAAAAAATGGTCAGCAAAATGGTTTTGCAAAAAAAAAAAAATTATAACTAGATAAATAGTAAATACTAGGTCAGAAAATAATGAATGTACTAAAACGGTGACATGTCATAACTCCTTTTGTCATAAGTCTCTTAGGACTTTGTGTCATAAATCCTTTAGCGAGTTATAACACAAAGTAAAGTGTCAAAACTCCCTAAGTGATTTATGACATTTTTTTCAAGGAACTTATGTCATACATTAAAATTTTAATAAGTGTCATAACTCCCTTAGGGAGTTATGACACAAAGTAGAGTGTCATAACTCTCAAAGAGACTTATGACAAAAGGAGTTATGACATGTCACCTACTCACTGCCTTATCTTTTTTTTTTAGTTTTGATGGGGATAGGTGAGAATCGTCCAAAAGCGTTAAAGAGAATCGGTACGAGCGCAATTTCTCTATTAACATGACTGAATAACACCTTCCTTTTTGATCAAACAATAGGTTAGAAGAATTTATTAGTACTGTATTTTACTGTTTGAGTAAACATTTTTATTTGACTAAGTTATACCTTTTTGGCTTCTTCACTTCCAATATATTTTTTCGCTTGTTTAATTTTATCCTCTACAATTTCTAATTTCAAAACAATAAAAAAAAACTTCAATTTTTTATTTAAAATTTTTTAAATAAACTTATTATAATTTTTTTGTGCAATAATTTAAACTTAAATGAGACAAATAACGATGAAATAAAAGATGGGGTGTTATCATTGTATTTAAGTAAAGGTAAAATATTGCGTTTTTTGTTTTTTTATTATTTTGTTTTATTTATTTTTTTTTTTTTGGTAATCTATATCATAAATTTCTATATTAATTTTGGTACATATAACACTTATATACAAATGATACTTATATATGTATACATATAATATATAATAGATAAATAAAAGAAGATTAATATAAAAGAATTATGTGTTTCAGTATTATTTGAAATAATTTTTAACCGTTTATTAACCATTTTTTTTATATATTTTTTTTTTTCTTTTTATAAAATTTTTTCACCATTTTAACCTTGATTGAAATTTAATCTATCCTAAATCATGAAAAAAATAGCAAAAAATAAAAAAAAAAACTTAAACTCATTATTTAATTCATTAACAATATTAATTATACATAAAATATATTTACTGTTCATTTTAATGCCAAGTTAAAAGCCAAGTAAAAAGTTAAATAATTAACAGATACAAAAATATAACAAAAAAAAAAAAAAATTAATTATAGAATAAAATTATGGCTATAATAAGAATCTTTTATTTCATAGAGTCAGCCATTCAAATAATTCAAATAATAATTAATGTAATTTTTGTTTTTTTAATTATATGTACCTACTTGAAAGATAAATAAAAATAAATAAATAAATATTAACATACAATTTATATACATATTTATATACATATTATATTTTTAAAATAAATAAAAATTAATAATAAGCAAAAAAAATATGTTAAAAAAAAAAAATGAAAATAAATAAATAAAATAAGAATTTTAATTTATAAAAGAATGAAAAGATTGAAATGAAAATGAAATTCATTTGAAATAAGAGATAATGTTAGGTATATATATATACTGTACATACATATTGTTAATGAATAATATAAAAATTATATTAATTAAAAATTTTGTATAAATAAAAAAATGTTATCTCATGAACTTCTTTTCTTTTTTTTTTTTGTTGCATAACAAAAACAAACACTAGGAAAAGCTGCTAAAGCTATGGAAATATACCAAACACTAGGAAAAAATACTCGCCTTAATTCTCCTCTTAAAAATTCTCATATATTTTAAAGAAATCGTAGGATTAGGTAATGGGGCGAGACATTGGAGTAAAATAGGATAATGGAAGGAAGAATTGGAAAGTAAATGAAAAGTCCACCTGTACAGGTTCTTTTTTTAGAAAAGTTGTAATTTATATATTGGATCAAATCTGTCAGACGTCATGGAAGTAGGATGGAACTGGAATCTATAGGATGGCATGGAAGTATTTTCCACATTTCATGGGTTTTCACAATAAATCAGCTTCTATAACAAGTTTTCAACCGCCTCTAGGAATTTTCACCTAATGTAGAAATGACCATCTGTAATTTTATTGTAGCTTATCTAGAGTTACTTTGGAATTGTTTAAAAGGAGACATTATTAATTTCAGTTCAATAGAGCAAGTGCCATTACCTATACACATGATATCTATAAAAGACAGATAATAAATGTTATATATTGTAAGTCCAATATTTCGATATTATGTATGTATTTGTTTTTCATTTAAATATGGTTATAACTTTTACTATATCATTATCTATATTTAAAAATGTTTAAAATTGCTTTATTAAATGCATTCAAAAAATATAAAATAAGTTTTCTTTCCTATTATAGATCAAAATGAATTATACTTATGGTTGTGACACAAAATATAATTTAAATTTATGAAATATAAAACGTAATTATTTTAAATCACATAGGATAATGCAATATTTCTAAACTATTTTCTATTGAGGCCATTATAGGTTAAATAATTCATTAATATTATTTATTTGCTTTATATTATATATTATATATTTACACTATATTTGGTAACAAGGGGGATTTGCTTTCAATTAAAAAAGCTTGCTACTATTTTTGGCCAGCAACGCCCCAAATTAAATCAACTTATAAAAAAAATTTCTTTTGAATTGCATATTTTCAGGCAAACACATATTATGAAAGATGACAAAATTGAATATTTTTATAAAATCTGTGTAATTATACTTAAATAAATTAATGTTATCAAATAATAACTGTTCTTTATGTTTTAATATTTTTTATTTATTTAAATTTGCTTTTTTTTATATTATTTAAAATTTTATTATTAACTCAATACATAATTTTCTCTTTAATCTTAATTGTGTTAAGTACAAAAGTACAAATTTTTAAAATGGAGCATTTAAATTAACTGTGGATGTTCCTACCTATTACTGTGTTATAGTCCCTTTAATTTAGAACAAACGCTATATTTGTAAATTTTCGTTTATCAAGTTCTACTCAATATTTTGTCATTCTAGAAATATCAAGACATTTTCTAAGTTTTATAAAATTGGTATAAAATTAAACACATTTTTTTAGATTTTAAAGAATTAGCATATTAAGTTACTTCAAAAAATGTTTTACTTCCTTAAGTTTAAAAAAAATTGAAAATTTGATATTTATCTAGATTTTTGTAACTTGGACTATGCGTAAGTAAGACATAAGAATTAAAGCTTCAATATTATATTTTTATATGTGTTAAAAGCTTTTCTTAATTGTTTTTTAATTATATTAAACATTTTTATGTAAAACAAATACATTCCTAATATGTTTTTATTGTCTTTTTAAAAATGTCTTTTTATAAGAAATTTTATCAATCCACCTCTGTTTAAATAAAAAAAAATAGATTATCTGACTATTCGTCTAATGTACTGTTTAGAGGACGAAAATTAATATTACAGAATTTAAATTGTGAACGAAACTGTTATAATTTTTGCTTCAAATCTTTGAATGCGGTATACATAATCTCGGCAATTTTATGGAATACATTAGTTGGAAGATGGCACTTCATTCGCGATGTTCGTATCACTGCTACAAGATACTATGTATAAAATAAGATAAATGTTCTTGATAGGCGATCGAAGTCAAGTAGATAAAGAGACGATTTATTAGGTAAATTGATTAAGAACAGGACACTGTTTTGCGTTTAATCAATGACATTTTAGGGGATCCCATCCAAATATGTACATTATACAACATTTTAGGTCTTATATATACGTTTTATAAATATTTAGATTAGAAGGCGAAAACAAGATTTTGTATCGATCCAATTAACTTATACATCTAGCTGTATCTATTGCATTATTAAAAAAAAATCCAAATACTTTATTAAAATTTGTAAAAAAAAAAAACGATATTTGCAAAATAATAATTAATTTTTCTAAATGATTTATTTTTTTTACTATATAACATTTATACCAACGACAATCCTCGCTCTGAAAGTTGTAAAATATCTGTATTCGCAGGTGATATTTGTATTTACAATAATGGGGACTATAAAGAAATTCTTGAGTGCATATTATGTTTTTTAATTCTAATTTAAAAAGTAATTACCCCAGAATAAAAAAATTCTTCAGTAGCCGAAAGCTTAAAGTATAAGAGCATGTGGGTCATGAGTTATTCGGCAATTAATAATATAAAACAAAAAAAAAACATAAGGGTTTCAATATCTCGAAAACGATTGATAATATACCCTCTTCCCTTTCCATACAATTTTTTTCTAGTTTAAGTTTCAGGAATCTGCTCCTAAACACTCGGAACACCCTTGCATAATAAGAGAATAAAATATTAAATAAATAAAAACAAAAATAATAAATAATTTTTTGATGACGTCAAAAATATTTTGTAATTATTAATGAGGTCATTAATTTAAAATTCTTTTAATCAATATTTTTTGAACAAATGATTATTCTTTATACCTTATATATATATAAATATATGTATCACATTTTGTTAATTAATGATAATCTTATATAAATATCAACCGAATTTAAATCATAAAAACCACAATAATTCTTCTAAATTTAAATATTTTTTTATACCAATTTTGTAAACAATTAACAAATTGTTAACAATTTGACTGAACTTTTCAAGGTTTCGATGTTTTTTGTTTTTGTTTAATTTTTCTTTTCACATTAAGTGTCACAAGTCACAAGTTTTCGTGTTATTCCTGCTTGTATATATGTATATTTATATGTATTTGATAATTTGTTAATAATTTAAATGGTATTTTTGATTTAATGACGGAACATATAAAAAAGTTAAATAAAATGAAAAATAGTTAGGAGTAATTCCCAAAAAAAAAAAAAATAAAATTTAGGTGAATTAATTATAATCAAAATTAAGTGGTTTTTATACAGGATTATTGTTGTTTAGTTGTTTTCTTTCGTAATTTTGAATTATCATCATTAAATTATGATTTGTATAAAATAATCTGAAAAATTCATTTTAATGAAAATGACAGGATGTTTATTTTTATTTGTCGAAAAAATTTATTTACTTTTTTCAAATTAATTATTAGAATATAATAAAAAGCTGCTCTTACAATTGAGTAAAACGACTTCGTATCAAAAAAATTAAACACTTCTAAATGTGTTAGAGACTTGCAGTAAAAGGCATTTGTATAGAGTTTAGTCTTTAGAAAAATCTAACATTGAAATTTTTCGGTTCCAAAGAAGTTTTTTTTAGACCTTTATAAGTTTTATGGGAATTTCAATATTTATATCCAAATGTCTTTGGATTATCACTGGAAACTGTACAATTTTTATTTGGAGAGAACGATTACACGTCGCTCTGATTGGATGCTGAGGTAATATTTAAGACCTTACTATAAAAGTCAGCCATATACAAATGCTTTTATAAAATACCATGCGATGTAATCAACTGTTTGAAAACTTTACTGTAGTTATATAACATATTGAACAAAAAAAACTAAAAATAGGAAATAAAACAAATATTACAAACAGCTTATAACAAAGAAAATTTTACCATCAGATTAATAAACTAATAAATTGTAGCCAAGAATTGTATATCCTATAATTAAAAAATTTGCCTAAAATAAAACTAATGTAATACTGGTCCACATCCGAAAGGAAAGGGGCCATGCAAATCAAATTGTAATATTTATATGTATTATACATTTAATAAAAGATAAATAAATAAATTAACGTATAATATTGTTTGAAAATTTAAAAAAAATTTTAAATTATTATTATTTTAGATTTTTATCATTTTTTTACAATACAATCTGTTTAGAATTTGTGACTTGCACAAAAAATTGAAAATTTCATATAATAAGAAAAAACGTGAAAATAGAACTTTTCTGGAATTTTGAGGGGCTGTAATTTCGTAACCCTATATAACTAAGAAAAACCGTTAACACACGTAAAAATATATCATTGAAGCTTTCATTTTTATGCCTTGCTGAAGAAAGATTTGTGCAGGTGCCTAAGTTACAGGTATCCAAATATAGCAAATATACAATTTTTGAGCCGTAATAGCTCTTAAACAGGAGGCGGCACAAAAAAATTATACAAAACTTATACAAACTTATACAAAAAAGTTCTTTCTTGTCTCAAAATTTCAAGTTTGTATCCAAAAGCTTGCCGGAGTTATTAAGATAGAAAATTCATGCAAAATTTAGTTTTCTCATAACGGTAAATTTAAATACCAAATTTAAAAAACCTGTATAATTTTTTATATTGATTTATAAAGGTAAAAAAAAAAATCCATTCGAATGGTGTGTTCATATTGAAAATATATTAAGTAGAACATGAGATATACGAATTTAAAAATAGTCCTTTTTCAAAGTTTGAAGTGCTGTAGCTTCGATATGGAGGAGGCTACATGGAAAAATTGTTCTACAACATTATTTTTTTTATAAGACCTACCCATGGTTAAAATTTTTTTTCTCTATCTTTAACGGTGTAGAAGTTTTGTAAACTGACGGACAGACGGCCTTTTTTAATAATAAATGAAAATTTTTTAGGTAAACTTCTTTTTAACTCCTGTGCCCGATTCTTTTCTAACTTTACACACAGATATTTTGACTCAATTTATGAATTTCTGATTAGGGAACTGTAAGGGAACTTTGTCTTCTCTAATCGTACTTTATCTTCTTCAACTAGGTGCTCCAACAGTTTCTATTATATCCTGTGCCCGATTTTTTTCTAACTTTGCACACAGATACTTTAGCTCATTTTATGAATTTCTGACTACGTCATTAGAATGTTTTAACAGTACTTTGAAAATTTCAATAATAAATTCAGTTAGATGCAAATATCTCCCAAATATTCAAAAGGAGTACTAAGAGTTTTATGACATCAAAAAAAAGATTAAAGAATACTCTTTAGCAATATAAATATTTATTTCAGACTTATATGGTTTAGGACTGGTTTAGTTACAGGGTCGCATAAAAGGGAAAATATTTAGTATACATTTTTGAATTATATTTAATTACAAAAAAAAAAATGGTATATAAATATTTTGTATATAAGTCTTTCAATCTTTCCAAAATAATCTCTACAATTTGCTCCCTAGTTTTAACAGTTCACGGGTTACATTTTTCAGAAATCACCTTATTTAAAATTTATTTTATTAAATTTATTTTCAATTAAAATTTTTATTATTAAAAGTACAATAAAAGTCTCAATCATTACTTAATATACTTAAAAGATTTATTCAAAAATTTGAATATTGTATATAAAATGCAATATTTATGTATTAAAATTTGACTTTAACTTGTATATAATTTATATTCAAATATTTTATGTAAAATTGTTAATGACAGGATAAATTTTTTTTTTTTTTTTTTGTCTCTATTCATGGGTTTCAAATTTTGAAAATAAAGAATTAATTTCAGCAAAATTCCTTTAGTTTGGTTATAGTATTAATATAATATGATATTATTATTAACACATAAGAAATTTTTTTATACTTTCTTAAAATCGATATCAGTTAATTACACCTAAAATAAAATAAATGGAAAATTAAAAATAAGAAAAATGGAAAATATGTTTCCTAAAAACAAAACAAAATACAATGAAAAATTCACTGGAATGGAAATTATCTAATAATATATTTTCTTTTTTATATTATTAATAAATACAAAAAAACTAAATATGTATGTGTATGTATATCTATTTATATATACCATTCACAAATAAATGTATATACTATGTATATATATATATATATATAAGTAAATAAATCAATATTTATTATAAATATTATGGCTGTCTGTAAAACAATGTAAAATTTTTCAATATAAATACATATAGTTATTTAATCTTTATATACATATATATATATATATATATATATATTTTCTTATCTAATTTTCTAAATATATTATATAAATTATATTTAAAATATTATTTTATATACATCAGATTATACAGATTTCACAAATAAACAATAAAAGAACCAAAAATAATTTTTAATGTCAACCCATTGTATTTATTTATTTATTTTTTTCTTTTCGGAAATTCAATACCTAAATTACACTGTAAAATAGTCACATAAATTGTAAATGAAAGGGTTAATATATACATATATATGATAGTATATAAACTATATTATTTTTGTATTGAGAAAATACCTTTTTCCAAAATGTGCGGTTAACCAATTTTATCCATTTAATATATATTAATATACATATACATAAATTCATACACACATACGTATATATACATAAAAATAAATACAAATACATTATCACACATAACTTCAAAATAAAAAAAAATAAATAAATTGTTTTTAAAATGGTGGGGGAAATTTAATATATTTTTGATTTCCTTTTACATTTTTGTTTTTCTTTTTTTGATTTTTTGGTATTTGAAAATATTAAAATTACCTATATAAAGATTGAACAAGATGTATACAATTTTCCTTTGAAATATACCATATAATTGACTTTTTTTTTTATTCATAAATAAATAACAAAATATAAACTCTGTGTTTTGCCATTTTAAATGCAAAAAAAAAATAAAAAAAGGATTTGTTTTTTAATATTTTCTGCTTAATCTTAAATAAATTTTTTTTATTTTTATTGGATTTTGACTTTTTTTTTTTACGGTATAACATGGTATAACTTAGAAATGTTGCTAATATAAAATTAATGAATACCTCAGCATTGCAAAATTTTGATAAGAAAATATTCGTTGATATATTATCAAATAAATTCTAATTGATTTTTATTTTCTATAGTAAATAATTAAAATTTTTAAGATTTTTGAATAAAAATTTAAAAAAGACAACCTTTAATTTAATAATATTTGAAATATTTAAGTATATTAAATTGTAAAATATAAAATTTCAAATATACTCATAATCGATAATCGATAAACTTTAAATTTTTCTTTTTTAGTTTTTTAAGTTATTAGGATTAAAATTTTTAAGCTATTGTAACCTAAGTATATTTTTTATTATGCATTTTAAACGATTGTATAATTTGTCGTAGATTTCCATGTTCCATCAGTTCAAGCATTGTACCATTATTTCTAATTCCATTTGTACCTTTTGATCTTTTACGGTCTATGGTACAAATGGACTGAAAGATTCTGTCATTTTGTTTCAGATAAAAATCTTAGCTGCATTCTAATACTATCGTGCAATGAGTTGAGGATAAACATACCACATATACTTTCCAATTTCATCATTCTTTAGACAAGGATAAGTATGCTCTGCATTTATGACGATTTATTTAAATTAAATGACATCTTAGAGTTATGGTATTCTAAGAGAACGCTTACAAAAATTTGTATATCATTTATGGTAGAATTATTTTCTCTTACCTTACCGTAAAGTAGAAAGCAGTTTTCAAACTTACAGCAATAACCAAACCTGTTTAAAGAAGAGATAATAGATTTTTCTATTATAAAATTAAATTATTATTAATCAAAAATAAAAGTCATATATTTATTTTAAATTATATCTATAGGAACAGTGATTACAAAGAATAGTTTAAATACCTGTTTTTTCCCCTTGTCACTCCTACAAGGAGCCTAGGGCATCAATTAATTCATTTATTATTCATATTTGTTTAAGCTTCAGTTTCGGGAATCAATAATTTCACTAAGCCATTGATTACTCTAGCGTAGCTATAAGACATTTCTTTTATTTCTACGCCATCTATTATCTTGTACAAGAATTATGGTTTATTACTATTTTATTATATATTACAATATGATATGATATATTAATTATAAATTATACGATATTATATACTTATTATTAATTTAATTATATTATATTATACTAATTTTTTTTTCGTGCATTTTCCTGCCACATAATAATGTAAGAAGGAAATTACACAGCCTTTCCTTTTCAGGCGTGGCTGTACATGTCGTAAGAAGGAAATTACACAGCCTTTCCTTTTAAGGTGTGGCTGTACATGTCGTAAGGAGGAGTTACTCTTACTATGTGTGTCGGACTCGAACCCACACTCTCTCGGTGTTTACAGCATATTTTATACGCTCTTACCCACTAGACCACCGAGGTCCCTTAATACTAATTATAGTATATTATAACAAAAATTTATATTATTCTTTATTAATCTATATGACCCAGCCGTAGTTTGAGCCCCAGACATTTCATATGAAACGTTGGTGTCTTAACTGATACACCTTTGGCTGAATTGTTTAAGTACATATAGCCTGTAAATTTTTAAAAATTGAATTAAATTGATAAAATAGCAGTATTAAGGTTATGTTTTTATTACACTTTAGAAATTGTCTAATAAACTGTTTATAAACTTATTTTATATTATGTATGCACATATTATGATTTTTTGTGACGCGGATACGTAAAGGATCTTTAAAATTATCGGGTAATATTATATATTTATATATATCCATTATATTCTGATAAATAATTAAATAAATAAATAAATGATTATTTTGGTTATTATCTGTTTTATGAATAATTATCGTCGCGTTTTTATGTAACGTAGTGACTGAGAAGTCGGGTACTCTATATTATATATATATGTGTTTATATATCTATATATTATAGAGTGTTAATTTCTAAAAGGACTATTTTTGAAAAGAAAAAAAAAATAACCAAAATACACATACATTTATATAACAAATTATAAACAAAGTAACGTCAATAATTTCCACACATTTTGACAGAATTTTTAACGATTTTTTCTTTTATACATTTTGTTGTTTTTACTTTTTGTTTTCGTCTCTTATATCTTTTCATACAAATGTTAAAACATAATATTCGTTTTTTAAATGTTAAATTTATGTAATAATAAAAAAATAACAAATAATGTATAGAATAACTAGAATAGAAAAGTAGAGGTACAATTTATTTTTTCTTTACTATTATTATTTTCTTTCAATTTTTGTTTCTTTAATTTTTTTTCTTTTTCCATTCTACAAATGACATTTTCTTGACCTTTAAATTGTATATATTACTCTAAGTATTCATTTCTATTTGTATATGTGTTTTTATTTAAAGGAACCAAAAAGTCAAATCAAACACACAACATATTATTTTTAACAGAGAATTTATACCTACATGTTTGTATATTTAACAATAATTTTCTCTCAATATTTTAATAAATAAATAGTTTTTTTTTTTTATTTTTTTTTTGTCTTTTTTCTTGTTATATTTTAAATTTTAAAAAACATTAGTTTATTATTTAAAAAAAATGCAAAACAAAATGTATTTCTGTTGTTTGGATAGCATTTAATGTCAAAATTAAAATAAAAAAAAAAAAAAAAAACATGGCTGCGAGGGTGTGGTTTTCTACTGAAGTCCTTTTAAAAACTTTTTTTTTGTGCAAGTTTTATTTCTTTTCTTTTTTTTATTTCATTCTGTTTTTCTCTCGCTCTCACAAAAATTATTTATTTTAAAAAAATATAATATATTTAATAAAAATAAACAATTAAATAAAGCTTTTTTGTTTTGGTATGTTTAAGTAAATATTATATGTATGTATACACATCGGAGAACATTTTTATATATTTCATAGATTTGTTTGTTTATTTAATATATAACATACAAATAAACAATTTGTATATATAAATATTAAATAACTTTTTAATATAATACTATTATTATGTAATATATAAGAAAATGGGCGGAGATTTATATATACATATATTATTATATTCTATTTATTTTTAAAACTTTTATTCAATATAAATACGAATAAAATTTATTTTCTCCATTTTTAAAAGTCAAAGCTTCTAATGAAATTAAACTTTTGACGGTGGTGAATAATATTGTGTTGTGATCCTTAATAAGAGTTAAACATGAATGAAAATGATTTAAAAGATTTAAATACATATTTGTAATATGGTGAATAGAAGCTTTATTACATTTTTTGGAGAAATTTAATTTCTTTTTTGAAAATGATGATGTTGAATATTATTTAGTTGACATGAAAGTGGGGATAAATTAGAATTTGTATAGTATGTTGAGAAGTTTTCGAAAATTGTTTTTGAAAATCATAAAATTACTGTAAATTTCTCTTTTCAATATTATTTAAAAAAAAAAAAAAACAAATTTTCACTTTTAATTTCAGAATTTTAATTTAGTTAATTGATACTTTCATTTTTCAATATTTTCAAATATAATTGAAAAAATAATTTTCTGTATACAAAACATTTAATTTAATTATATTTTAATTTAAAAAAAAAAACAAAATGGTAAATTTATTTTGACAGAAGCTTTCATTTTAAGTACCTTAAAATTATGAATTATAATCGAATGTACCGGCCGTTGTTTTTAAAAAAAAATTAAAATATAAAAATTAATGCAATTAATAATTTGTTTAAATTTTATTTTTTTTTAGTTTGAATTTAATTTATATATATATATATATTGTTACAGTTATGTTTAAAAATTTTTGTTTTTTTTTGTATTTAATTAAAAATATTGGAAATTTTTATTTCCCAAAATGCAATAGCAATATTAGCAAGCAATTATTAAAAAATAAACTAATGATTAAAATATTGATTTATTTTATAAAAAAAAAAATTTTAAATTAAATATGATTGACATTAGTATAATATACAATTTAAACTTTGTTGAGTGGAAAAAATATTATATATAATATACTTATAGCAGGTATATATTTAAGCTAATGATGGTGGATCAACTGGATCTGACCATTCCCAACGATCCATTGTAATACAAATGTTAGCTGATGGTTCATATGAATATCCATCGGGGCATCTAATTTCAGTACCTGGTATATTTTTTTCTTGACATTTCCAATATTTTGTGGGATCATTATTATTACGCCAATAAACACGATTTATTTCATAATCTGTTTTACAACCGGGACGTCCATCATGACCAGCTGTATATTTTAAAACATTAGGTGCACCTTTAAATAAAATAAAATTATATAAAATATTTTTTAATAACTTATTTTATATATTATTAAAAATATATTAAATATATATCATAATATAAATATGCAAGTATATAATTTACTTTTAAATTCATTTGTTGGTTCAATCCATTTCCATAATGTTACATCAATACATGCACCTTCTGCTTCATCAAATAATCTTTCATTTGGGCAATTAATTAATTCAGCTGGTTTATTAAAATCATAACATGTCCAATATTTTGTTGGATCATTAACATTTCTAAAATAGATTTGATCCATTTGTTTCTTTGTATTACAAATTGGTGGTTCATCGAATTCTGTTGGTGCACTCCATGTCAAACAGAAAATGGAGGCAAATATTAAAAAAATTGCTATAAAATATATAATAAAAAAAAGAAAAAATTTAAAAGAAAAAATTGTCAAGTAAATAATTTTTAGAATTTTTTCTTACATTTCATTTTTCGATAGATCTGTTTTACAAAAACTTTTCTACTGAATTCAAACTGATCATAGAGTCTTTTATAATAGTTTGTTTTTCGATATAATTTTATAAAAAGGTTAAAATGCTTTTGTATCGAACAGTAATCAATTTAATGTTATTAGATATTATTTTTGATAAATTATTTCCTTGTTTTTGTCTTTGTTAATATATCTGTTAATGATAAAATTTTACTATTTTTTATTTTTTTTTTGATATTCTTATCAAAAAAAAAATGTCTCTTTTATGTACTGAACAGAATCAATTTTTCAATCAATTTAATTAGAATCAATTAAAACATATAAAATTATGTTTGCATTTTATTGGTCTTTTAACATTTTTCTTTTTGTTTTCTTTACGATGTTATAAAAAAAAATTCTTTTAATTATAACCTTGAACTATAGATGATAAGTAGGTTATGCAAATTCTCTATAGGTTTGTAAGTTAATTAAATTTTCAGATGAGAAAAATTGTGATAAATTAAAATTTTTTATAAAATATCATTTATAAAACATTGAATCATTTGAATAAAAAACTTTTATTGGTCACTTTTACTAGTCATCAGGCAAATGAGAATGAAAATACTTTCGTTATATTTTGAGATATAGGATAGGATAAGGGATAGTGTAGAAAGATAAAGATTAACAATTTACTTATTAGTTTAACCGTGTTCGCCCGCCTGTCTGTCTGTTTACAAAACTTCATAACACCATAATAATTAATACCATTAAAATTCAATGAAATTTTATCTATAGATCTCTTAAATGTAGGTCTCGAAATTTATAAAATCTAAAAAGCATATAATCCAAAAATAATATAAGCAAATACCACATAATCCAAAACACTGGTATTTATTTATTTTATAATATTAATA
This sequence comes from Poecilobothrus nobilitatus, assembly GCA_947095535.1. NCBI lineage: Eukaryota > Metazoa > Arthropoda > Insecta > Diptera > Dolichopodidae > Poecilobothrus > Poecilobothrus nobilitatus. The sequence continues at coordinate 342,559,193 of OX352772.1, forward strand.
TTACAAATCACACAGGATATTGTAATATTACAAAACCATCGGCTACTAAGACCATTACGGGTCGAATACTATTATTAAATTATACACTAATATTATTTTTTTTTTATATTATATATTTACATTATATTAGGTAGTAAGGGGATTTGCTTTCAATTAATAAAATTTGCTACCTGTGTAGGACTTGAAACCGCACTCCCTCTTTTAATAAGCCACGTACTTAACCACTAGGCCACCGAGGCCCCCAAACACTTTGCTTTTTTTTTTTTTTTATTCTTTATTTAGATCTTATATATATAACGTAAAAAAAAAAATTAAAAATATCAGTTTACTTCTTTGTTTTATAATTAATTTTAAGATGTCATGATTTCTTATTTTATTAATTTTAGGTTTTATATTTCAATATTACATTAATTCTTTGAATGTTCCATGGTATTTTACAACCTTATATTTATTATTTTTTTGGTAAAAATTTCGTTTAAAAATCCAAATTTATTTCTATTGAGTTTTAAAATAAAAACTTAACCTATCTTAACCTATCTTAACATATCTTAACCTATCTTAATCTATATATCTAATCTAATTTAGCCTATGCTATCGTACTTATCCTAAATAATTAAAAATAATTTTACTCTTCTAAGTGTTTCCTAACCACCAATAATTTATACTAATGTTTTTGTCCCTTTCTGGTATATGTCTATCAAATTTCAACATCGAATAATCTACGTTTCGCGGAATATAGTCAATGATTTTGCATGTGGCCCGCCTATTATAATGAAATAATAAGGGGACATGGCTTTGATCTTGAATGTAACCATTTGAATCTAGGTATATAAAGAATTCCGGTGCAATGAATCCTGTATTCATGCTAAATCTTATTTACTCATCATTCTGCTAATAAATATTTGACACTAGTTTATTTACCGTTACTTGTAGAGTTCTATTAAAATAGCCCCCAAACACTGGTAATCAGAATTTCAATAATTTGTTTATCGGATTTCAATTGCATAGTTTTAGGCGAATTTTGAAATCGTTTATTTAAAAAAAAATTATTTATTAACAATAGAACAGTTATTTGTTTGGTTAATTTCAGCAAAAAATTATAAAGACTTTGGTTCGTTTTTGTAATTTGAATAGAATAATGGGGAGTTGTATTGTAACAGTAAGATTTAAAACAAATTAGTTGATATTTATTAATTTACTTTGGATTAGTAAAAGTTATCAAACCGATTTTTATAAGGTTGATCTCATATTAAAGTAAACATTGTAATGCGAAGTATTAACAATTAGTAAGCTTTAACAAGTTTTTGTTTTGTGATATCTGCAGAAGTGCTAAAAAAATAAGAATCTAAAATAACTCTAAAAGAAATAAAATCGAAATCAGAATTTTTTTATAACAATGAACTGATTTTTATAAGAGAACAGGGAGCAGATTGTAAGTTCAAAGTATTTTTAATTAGAAATAGAGAAATAATTTTAAATTTGAAAATTAGCACTTTTAGGAAACTTAAGATATTTCGCAATGGTCAGGTGAATTTTGCGGAACTTAGAAGGAAACGTTTATAAAAACGTCTGACGTCGAAGCGAAATAGTAAAATACATGACGAAATAAATATATCATCCGAGCAGATACAAATAGAATCAGAAAAATGAAAAACTTTCCACAAAGAGATAAACAAGAACTCATAGAAAGTTTAATATAAAATTATAATAAAGAAATTAATGATATAACTATGGTAAGGCTAATTATTGCACTTTTCATATCATTAACAACAAAACAAAAATCATCACTCTAAGAAAATATGTCTTCTAATCACTCTGTTGTAATCCATTATGTCCTCATTCTAGATCCATATGTTATTCGTTGCAAAACAATTTTAACGAAATATTCTTCTAATACAAGAAAACGAATATTGAAGACATAATGCACTTAATCGGTGAGACATTATTGATGGTAGATAAGTTTTTAATATAATAATTTTCCACTTTTAACTCTTAACACTCTTAATAAATTATATTTTCATATAAACTATACTAATAACTAGTTATAACTACCTACCCTAGAAAAGCAAAGTTAAAAATTTAGTTTAGGTTGGGAAAGCCTTTTGGATTGTAATAATATTTTTGTGAGAAGCGTATTTAATTTAAAAATATTTCGTTAGTTTTTTATAAATAATGTTTGAGAAATTTTTGAAAAATTTAGTTAACACATTTCGATGCGTCGGTATTTAAAAAGCAAGCTGTATTAATTTGATTATGATCCGGTAACTCTTTTCGGGATGTCGATTTGTTAAAAACATATTCGTAACCAAATCCTGTCCAATTTTTCAGGCTGCTTTAATAGCTTTCAAGAACAACGATGATGATTTTTGCAAAGTTCTCTTAACCCATTTCGGCACTATAACAATTTATAAAAAAATTTGTGTTTTGATTATCATGTCACTATTGCAAACTTTATAAAAACGAAGCTCCCAAACAAGGCCAATTGCCGCGATTGCTTGATATAAGATAAGATATATTATAATACTCGTTATTGGCAATGTTCTACCTATAAATAAAAAAATACTCCGAAGTCTGAGCAACGCCGGGACTCTTGCTAGTTGAGAATCCTACCGATGATTGAACCCTAAGCTTTTCGAACAAAAGACAATGTCTTAAACACTACATAAATTATTTACAACAATTTTGTCCCGTTAATTTTTTATTAAATTCAGTTTAATACCACAATTTTGGCGAGCAGCGCCGTGTAATCCTACTACTTCATTATAATTCATCTATATAATTAAGCAAGAAAAACACCGTTTTTGAGAACAAAATTAACGTTTTCTAACTTATTAATATACTTAACTGAAGCTAAAACAATGTTTTTAGATAAAAATTAAAATTAAATTATAGGTACAATAAAAAGAACCATGTCTCCATGCAATTTCACCAATTTATTATTCAAAGATTATTTCTTTTCTACATTATGAAAATTTATCTAATTTATGCCATTGGTTCTGGTGGATCTTCTAATCTGGTCCATTTCCAAACCGAATGATGTACGCATTTATTTAAAAGAGGTTGGAACATGAATTCAGATTTACAAAGATGTTCTACACCAGGAACATTTGCTTTTTCACAAACCCAATATTTTGTTGGATCAAAATTATTTCTCCATATTTTATTGTCTGCTTCTTCTTTAGTTGTACATCCTGGACGGCCATTATGACCGTGTGTGTAACCACGCCATGCGCAAACAGCGGCAATAAATAAAGTAAAAACAATTAAGAATTTCATTTTAAAATATTCGGTTCTTCAAATACAATATTTTTGAATTGAATGATTTAAAATAATAGTTGATATCCTTTTTATACTATTTCTAATTTTAAATTATGCTAACTAATTTTTTAAAATTATAAAAAATCTATTTTGGGAAAATTTCATTTAGTTATTGATTAAAAACCTCTTCAAATTTAATTAGATAATATGTACTTTCACAAAAATTTTTTAATACTTAGATTTTAAAATGATTAGAAAACCGGCTTATCATTAATTTAGAAAATCCTTTCATAATTATGATAATAAATTTGACAAAATACTTCAAGTTTTAATATTAATGGGATATTTAAAAATAAATTTTTGAAACAGAAAATTAATATTTAAACAATTTCATTTTCCTATATTTCAACTTTTAACCAAACCCAACATTTTTTTTTTCTTTTTGTAAATCTTGATGTATTAAATTTTTTAACGTTATTTAATCTCAAAACGTTAAAAAATGGAAATTATAATTCAATCAAATATATGATCTAAATAAAGCTGAAATCGGAAACGATCGGAAATGTCATTTGCACATCGGATGCAAAAACAACCATGCATATCTGGACAATCAGCCAATTATACTGCAAGAGCAACTGATTCAGAAATGATATAATATATTTTTAAATATAATATATTTCCAACTTTTTATCGTTTTTACCTTTAAAAACTTGAGACCAATGTTACCATATGTGTGCGAAGTTTGCATCCTACCTTCTCAAAACGAAAGAGCCTTGGGATCTTCAATTAAAGAATTTTCAGAAAATTTGCTGTATCGACTTCGGTTCCCTATTGAGTAAGAGGGTTTAAAATACGTTGTAAACACTGAGGGAGTGTTGTTTTCGAATCTCACGCACGCCGTAAGAATAAAATCCCCTTAATACATTTACAGCCACGCCTGAAAAGGAAAGGCTGTATAATTTCCTCTGTGTAATACCACTTTGCAAAAATAAAAATTATTTCCGCTAAATCAGTTATAAACATAAGTATATAATAAAAACGAGGAAAAATATAGTTGCTCTTGTCAATTACCCGTACGATATCTTTATTGTGTTCAGAATGCAAAATAATATGTATAGTACCTATCACTCTGCTTATAATATTATTTTTTAATTATTTTAATGTTTTTATTTTATGTCGAAAAAAGTATGAGCGAGTTTCATAATTTCTTCCAACGCATACTAATATTATATAAATATAAATTCTTCAAACAACCGTTACATTTTTTATTTATTTAAATTTTTTTGTCTCTAAATACAAAAGCACAAAAAAATAAACAAAACAGCAAGACAACTCATATAAAATCTTATTATACAAAAATTTTGAAAACTAGGAATTGAAAAAGTTTTGGCCTGAATTCAACCAAAAAAAAATAGGAAATCTAAAAGTTGATCCAAAAATATTTGCTGTGAATTTCAAGACTCTAGATTTCTTAGTTTTTAAATATCGTACTGATGGACATATGGACGAACGGAAAAAGCTTAATTGATTAATTTTTCGAACCCGATCTGTTCCATACACTTGAGTCTACATCTATCGTATATTTTGAGGTGTTATAAGCGGAGGAGCAATTTTAATATAGCTTAAACTATCGTACGGGTATAGAAATAAAGTCTAATTAGTTTCATTCAACTGAAATTAAATTTAAAGGTGCATTAATACGATCCGTAACTTATTATTATAAAGGTAAAAATTAAATCCCGAAAAGTTTATTTTAATAATTCAATATTCGTTTGTAAAATAATTACAATACGCTTTAAAAAAAATTAGCCGCATTTTGCGACATCTATTATCGAATAGAAAGAATATTTTATTTATATTATAAATTATTAGGGTGTTGTTCATTTTTGATTACTAAATAAATACCTTTCAAAGCTTGCCTCTAAATCTTATCTAATTAAGATTTTCAGATAATTTGAAGAGTTTTATCAATTTATTTTGAGTTTAACATGACGATAAATATCAAATCTTACCAAAAAAAAAAAAAATAAAAATAAGGCAGAATATAAAACCAAAAGTTTTTTAAACCTTGCTTTTTTCAAAAGACAATAAGAACAGTTTAGAATTTGTAGTGATTTGAACTAATATTTATAAATTCCTTCAGAATTTTATACGCAAGAAAGCATTGTGAAAAATGATGAAACATTTTCTTCAATTTTAAGTATAAACTGTATATAATTAGAAAAAACAGTTACCACATGTAAAACTTTTATGATGAAGCATTAATTTTTAAGTAAGTTATCAATGGCATAACTTATACAAATTCTGAAAGATCTTTCTTGTCTTTCAATATTTGAAAGTTCTAACTAAAAGTGATGGAATTATGAAGAAAATATAATCTTGCAAAATGTTGTCCTCACAATAAATTTAAATACTAAACTGCAAAACATATGGTATGACTCTGATAGAGATTTTTAAAGCTGAAAAAATGTTCTGTTGTTTAGTATTTTACGATTACAAAAATATTACATAGCTAAGCAAATTTGAAAATAAGAATTTGTTTTTTTAAGTTTAAGAGTCTGTAACTGGGAAATGGATGGGGTTACATAAAAATATGTTCCTTATTATTTTTTTACGAGACCTATCCATGGTTAAAATTTTATTGCTCTATCTTTAACGATCTAGAAGTTTTGTAAACAGAAGGATGGGGAGACGTCAGATGGATGGAGGAACGGGCGTACGGAGCCTGTATTTCCATTTTTTTTTCAACAAATGTGTTAAAAAAAGTTAAAATTTTTAATATATATAAAATTCATTAACACTTTTTAAACTAAAAAAAATAAAGAAAAGTTGAATCACTATCATATTTCTTACACTTTTTAAATTACAAAAGTTTTATTTGTATATAAAGAAATTTAAAAATCGAATAGTTCTATGCAGTTCGGCTGAATGAGCTTAAACTATGTCAAAATGTTATTCCTTATCGAAATAATTCGCTACAAATAAATTTGGTTTCAGTATGATAATCTGTATTAAAGATTTTCTTATTAACTTGGTTAAATTATTTCACTAATATTTGACTAATTGAACTTAGATATAGTAGGAATCCTCTTCCTAGTTGCGAAGGAGGTCATTGAATCATTGTTGTTACTGTTACAAGACTTAACTTGATTGAGTATGTCAATTGAACAAAGTTTTTGCTTTAAGTTAATTGCCCACATTGTAATTGTGACACATTTTTGTTCCAAAAACTTCAAAAACATTTGTCTATTAAAATCTTGGTTTTAAAAAAAATCCTTGCCTCATTGCAGAATTTTACCTACACCTATAAAACTATAAAAGATTGTCATCTAAGTTCACTATAATTCTCTTATCCAACAATATAGTTAGACAATATAGTTACATGTACATTTCAACAATCTACTTACCAAAAATACCAAAACTTAGGTTTTTAAAAACAAAATTAATGTTAACTTACAAATTCTCAAGGGAAATTTAACAATGATTTTAGCTAAAAATTAAATAAAAATTACAATAAAAAAAATTATGTTTTTTTGCAATTATATTAATTTATTATGCAAAGATTTTTTTTGTTTTTAATTTTGAAAACAGTTATTTATTTATGCCATTGATGGTGGATCTTCTAATGGTGTCCATACCCAATCCAAATAATGTACACATTTATTTAAACGAGGTTGGAATTGGAACTCAGTTTTACAAGCATGTGCTACACCAGGAACATTTGCTGCTTCACAAACCCAATATCTTGTTGAATCAAAATTATTTCTCCATATTTTATTGGCTGCTTCTTCTGCAGTTTTACATGCTGGACGGCCATTATGACCGTGTGTGTAACCACGGAAAGCGCAAACAGCGGCAATCAATAAAGTAAAAACAATTAAGAATTTCATTTTAAAATTATTCTGTTCTTCAAACACAAAACTTTTGAATTGAATGATTTTAAACAATAATTGAAACCCTTTTTATACTAATTGCTTGTTTTTAATTAAACAAAATAAATTTTAATTTTATTAAAAATATTTTAGAAACTCCATAAAATAAATTTGATAAAAATCAATAAAATACAATTTTTATATGATTAGAATCTACTTATCGTGGATTTAGGAAATTCAGACTAGGTAATTGATAATAAAATTTACGACATTTGTGTTGGTTTATTTAAAAATGAGGGTAAATTTAAAAATAACTTGATTTTTTCAAAGTTTTATGAATGAAAAATTCAATTTCAATAAACTCATAATATCAGTTTTTTTTTTTCACAGATTAAAAAAAAAATTAGAAAGCTTTAATCAAAAAATAAAAAAAATATATATATAATTTTTACGGAATAATTCGCACTGTAGTCATATTGACATATGCATAATAATCTGACTCAATAAACAAGACTAATTAAATTATAACAAATTTATATCTTTATCAAAATGAAATATTTGAAGCAATCATTAATCTTGATACCAAGAAAGGAACTGAGCCAGACTTAATCCCATCGTTTTTTTTTTATATGAACGTCAGTTTTCTGGATCATCCGGGTCATCTCATTTTTAAAAAATCACTTTCAATTAACATTTTGTGAGAATCATGAAAATCCTCTTACCTGATTACCATTCACAAAAAGGATGACAAAACGTCTTTCCATTAGAATATAGCTACCGTAATATAGCTATCAACCATTCCAAAAAATTGTAGTTAATAGAATTACACCTATAATTAACACTAAACTGAACGAAGAATAACATGGTTTCAGAAAAGATCGTTCTAGTGTCCAAAACTAACCTTTTAGTAAATTTCTTAAATATCTGAAATTCTTAATCAAGAAAAATGGAAATTAAAATGATTCTATTTACACAAACTTTAGCAACATTTTTGATCATGTTGATCACAAAATTTTACTTCGAAACTCAAATAATTAGGCTCCTTGTTTGTGTTTTTCTTAACTTACAGAAAGAACTGCAAATATTAAATTTTAAAGCATTACTATTCAACTAGATCAATGTCACTTCGGAAGTATCGCTATGTAGCAATTTAGGTCCACTCTTGTTCAACATTTTTATATATGTAAAACTATTTGCAAAATTAGAGGATATACCTCACATTATCTCTGCTGATGATCTTAAAAATTAGGAAGTTAAGAATATATCTTGTTGCTTCACTTCAATCAAAACTGCACTCACTACAAAAATGGTGCTCTTCAAACTAGTTGAATCTGAGCATTCAGAAATTCAAGGTCATAAGCTTTACACTTAAAAAATTCAATCTTCCATAATGATTACAGAATTAATAACTTCATCTTCGAACGGGTTTACAAAATAACTGATCTTAGTATTTTTTTAGATGATGAACTAAACTTTCAGCTTCACTACAAACAAATGACTTCCCAAGCTAACAAAATATGAGAAAAAGTTTAATAACATTGCGGTGACCAAAGCTCTTTTCTGTTCTCTAACTCGATTTATTATTGTATGGTTTTTCAATTTCATTCAAATAGAATAGATTCAGTTCAAAGACAATTTGTTTTATTTGCTTTAAGAAATCATTATAATCCTACAGACTATTCAAATCTTTCAAATTACAATGTAAAACTCAATTCATTAACATCGCGCAGAGAAATTCTATAATCCTGGTTTATTTATGTTCTTCCTTACATTCTACAAATACAGTCATCTTTTTTCTACATCATGGGGTAGTGATTAAGTCTTTCAATCGGAAGGTATTAAGTTCAAACCCCGGCCAGGTCATATAAGAAAATAAGTAGTAATAACATTATATCATAATAATGTATCTCATATAATAATAATAATAGTTACTACAGTGACGCTGGAGATGGCTTCAATTATTACCTCACGCAGGAAGGTGTTATATATATTATTGCACATTTTAACTATTGATGGCTTAGTCACTTATTGGAATAATAGGTGGATTCATTGGAGGTGGTAATCCGCCAAAGACACCATGAATACCCTGTTTGTGATTCTAACTAACTAAATGGACCTGCTCTTTTAGCCGATATAATGGAACGAAATCTCTAACCACTAACGCAGTACATTGACTAGAGAGTAGGAGAGGACAGGATATGAAGGATTCGGAAATATTGACTTAAGGAGTTACATTTAGTTTCCTTTTGAAAAAGCAAAATATTGCAAGATTTTGGTTACTTCATAACTCTGGCACCCCTTAAAACCATAAAACTTTAGGAAAAGAAAAATCTTTCAAAAATAGCATAAATTACCTCAGAAAATTTTTATGAATTCCTCCGGTTAAAGAACTATTTGAGATCAAAAATTTAAAATTTGTTAGACGCTTACATAATTTTTTTTAAAGTAAAATGCAAAAATTAAAGCTTAATAATTATACTAGTAAATGTGTTAACAGCTTTTTTAATTATATAACGTTTGCTTAAAATTAAAGAAAGGTTGGATTGATTTCTCATAAATTATTCTTATACATATATAAAATTCTAAGAAATCTTTCTAATTTTGGTGCAAATTTTCTAAATTTTTTTTATTGCCTTTTGGCAAAATTTTTACTTTTGAAAAACTTTGGTGCTCTTCCATTTTATTATATATACTGAATTATAATTAAAAATTAATTTATTATATCTAGCACAATATTAATCCTTCTAATCAATGTTCTCTAGTTTTCTTGTCAATTAATTTGAATGGTGCTCTAATTTTTGTAAGTATTTTTCTAATGTCAGTCTTCTTTTTTGATTGTTAAAAATTGGAAATCTCTATAAATTATCGCATACCTATATATGACGGCTTTTCTAAGACCCTTTTTTATATTTCAGCAAATTAAATAAAAAACTTTAATAGTTTGTATCTCTTTTTTAAGAGATAACTATCTCTTTTTTAAGAGATTTTAACTTTGAAAAACCAATGCAAAACTTTTTAAGATGGATGTAAACTTTAATTTTAAATTTTTATGTCATTTTGAGTATTTTTCTTTTTTAGTTCAGAACAGAGTCAGAACTGTCAAAAAAAATGTGTGTTTCTTTTTTCACTCTGAATGCTCAGAATTTATCTTTTGTATTTTTTTTTATTCAGAGTGTGCTCACTGCTCTGCTAAATGTTCTACATGTTAAATTTTTATTTACAGAAATATTATTTTCAGTACAAATATAAAATTATATAAAGTACCAAAACAATGGTACAAACAAATATACATAAAGTACCAAATCAATGACAAAAATATTTTTATACTCTACACATTAAGTATAGGGTATATTAACTTTGGTATGGTGTTTGTAACCACCAAAAGGAAGAGAGTTAGATATGAACATGTATATATATTCTGAATCAGGATCACCTCCTGAGTTGATTTAGCGCTGTCCGTCCGTTCGCACGATAACTCAAAAACTAGTGAAGCTATCTTAATAAAATTTATATAGTAGGTTACTAATTACGAAAGGAAAGCTAAGTTCGGCTAATCTGGACAAAATCGGTCCATGGGTTCGGTTACCTTCCACACAACTCCCAAAACCGAACAAACATATCTTCGAAATTAATAAAGATAAAAGCTTCAAATTTGTTACAAGTGTGCTGTTTCCTGAATTCCTGATTTGCCTAAAATTTGAGATAATTGGAGTGGTTGGTCGAGTTCTTCGCATACAACTCCCTAAACCGAACAAGCATATCTTCGAAATTAATAAAGATAGAAACTGCAAATTTGATTAGAGGGTGTTGTTTCCTGAATCCCTGATTTGCCTAAAATTTCAGATGAATTGGAATGGTTGTTCGGATATCTCTCACACAACTCCCGAGACCGAACAAGCATATGTTCGAAATTAATAAATATAAAAACTTGAAATTTGATATAAGAATATTCTGATCTGTTCTGATAATGTCTCTAAAATTTGGGATGAATTGGGAAGGTGGTCCGGGTACCTTCACACACTTCCCAAGAACTAACAAGCATATCTTCTAATTTAATAAAGATAGAAACCTGAAATTTACAAAGGTTGTAAAAACATTTATTTTTTTAGCATATATTAAATACCTAACTAAAATAACTTATGGATTTTTAATTTAATTTGAAGTTTTTAGATGTAGGGTATAAATAAGTCGGTTGCATCGACCTACTGTTACTACATTTACTTGTTATACCCTACACCTAAAGTATAGGGTATATTAACTTTGGTATGGTGTTCGTAACCACCAAAAGGAAGCGAGTTAGATATGGACATGTATATATATTCTGAATCAGGATCATCTCCTGAGTCGATTTAACGATGTCCGTCCGTCCGTCCGTCCGTCCCGTTCGCACTATAACTCAAAAACTAATAAAGCTATCTTGATGAAATTTATATAGTAGGTTACTAATTACGAAAGTTCGAATCTGGACAAAATCGGTCCATGGGTTCGGATTCTGGAAGATTCCGAATGATTCCGGAGCAAACGAGATTATCTCGAGATTATTTAAGAGGATTTGGTCCATGGGTTTGGATTTTGGAAGCTTCCGAACGAGCACCAGAGCAAATGAGATTATCTCCAAAACCAATAAAGATATAACCTTTAAATTTTGTACAATGATGTTCCTTCCCGCTCGATTTATGTGTCTGAACCAATAAATATATAACCTTTAAATTTGGCAGAGTGGTGTTCTTTCATGTTTTATTTAAGTCTCTGAAATTGGAGAAAATTTGGTTCATGGGTTCGGATCTTGGAAGCTTCCGAACGAGCTCTAGAGCAAACGAATCTCCACAACCAACAAAGATAGAACCTTTATTTTTAGTACAAGAGTGTGCTGTTATGTTTCCTTTTCTATAAAATTGGAAACTGACATTTGAAAGAATTTGAACCATGGATTCGTATTTTGGAAGCTTCCAAACGAGCCCCAGAGCAAACGAGATTATCTCCAAAACCAACATTTTTACAATGATGTTCCTTCCCGTTTGATTTATGTCTCTGAAATGTAAGAGGGTATGGTCCATGGGTTTGGATTTTGGAAGCTTCCGAACGTGCCCCAGATCAAACGAGTATATCTCCACAACCAACAAAGATAGAACTTTTATTTTTAGTACAAAGGTGATTTGTTATGTTTCCTTTTCTGTAAAATTGGAAACTGACATTTGAAAGAATTTGAACCATGGGTTCGTATTTTGGAAACTTCTGGACGAGCACAAGAGCAACGAACATATGTCCAAAACCAACCTTTAAATTTAGTACAATGGTGTTCTGGCATGTTTTCTTTATGTTCCTGAGATGGATTCGATGAATTGGAGTGGCATACTCCGTGGCATACGGTTACCTGACATACACCTCCCAAGAACTAACAATCTTCGAAATTAATAAAAATAGAAACTTAAAATTTTTTACAAAGGTTTCAAGCATATCCCAAGAGGATGCTTCTTTTATGTTCCTGAAATTCGAGTTGAATAAGACAGAAAAGGGAAGAAGTTCAAGCAGCTGCCAAAAAAACTTATTGATTTTTAATTTAATTCGAATTATTCAGGTGTAGGGTATCAATAAGTCGGTTGCATCGACTTATTGTTACATTTACTTGTTTTTTATGTAATTTGGTACTTTTGACAGGTTAAAGCTCTATTGTGTTTCAAAATTATTTCGAAGCGTTTAGAGCAATTTTTTTTAAGTACATTTAAAAATAACTATAGTTTTTATGAAAAAAATAATCACTATTTACAAATGTTTATTTTGTAAATGTAATTCAATAAATAAACAAAAAAAATAATAAATGACATGTCATATGAAAAGTGACTTATGTTATGTTACAAATTTATTTTACCAAAAAGTCGTACGTATGTCAAATACACGCATATAGTCTGAAAGGATCTTCATATTTTTGAATTTAAAATTTTCTATTCAACAGATTTTTTTACCAAGTAATAACTTTAAATATAATTATTAAAATAAAAAAAATATAATATAAAATAAAATAATAAAAAATAAAGCAAAAATTAATTAATTTTACATGTAATTATACATATTTTCATATTTAATTTTAAACGATTATATATCAAATTTAACCTAATGTTGGTGGATCTTTATATGGAAACCATTGCCAAACCAAGTTATGTACGCATTTGTGTAAAGTCTGCTGAAATAGGTATTCTATGTTGCATGTACGTGCTACACCAGAAACACCATAAGATGTACACTCCCAATATCTTGTTGGATCAAAATTATTTCTCCAAAAACGTTTATTCATTTCTTCTGTAGTGCGACAACCAGGGCGTCCATTATGACCATCTGTATAGTCACGATCTGCAATAACAGCAGCAATTAATAATGCCAAAACAATTATAATTCTCATATTGTCTTTTTTTTTTAATTCAAACTTTTAATTTTTCAAAAAGAACAGAAAAGATTTGAATGATTTAGAAGTAGAATTGATACAGTTTTTATATGTTTAATTCAATTCTAATCGATCAAAATTATTTCAATTAAAATTGACTGATAAAAAAATTTTTTTTGATGTGAGTTATTTATTGGTTTGTTTTATATTTTAAATTAATCAAATTTAAAAAAAAAAATTATAAATTTTATTAATAGTGTACTAAAAATTCTAATAGTGTGCAATAATATTTTATAATTCTAATAAAAAATTAATATTGCTATTATAAACAATTCGATATTATCGATATCTTAAGTTGTTTCCGTTTTGATAAATTTAGATACGGACTCAAAAAAAAGCAGATCATATAATTTTTATTTTTAGAAATTTTATATGAGATATCATATTGCTTAATACCAGCTTCAGTTATATTGTTTTTCTAGAGAACTATCTACTTAACTTATTAAGGCATCATTTATAAATGTTAGTATGTTAGTACATGATGGTAAATAATAAACAAGTAATATACTATCAGTTAGGTATCACGGGAAGTATGTAAATTAAAATTTATACTACTGCATCGCTCCTATTATTAATGCTTTCGTACAACTTGGCTTTAAGTGTTAATTTGTAAATGTGTGTTAACATGTTAGTATGTCTCTCTTTCGGCATTCTAGAAATTAGTTCAAACCTTCTATCATCTGTAGAATGAAATGAAATATTTCATCTGGACCGTTCTCAAATTGTTCAGATTCTCTCTAAATCTTTTGTCATCTCGAATAAATGGAGCAATGATATCTCCACGAGCTACCAATTGAACAAATGGGATTACAGCTACTAATAGTTGTGATTAAAGTGAACCTAAATTAATTAAGCATAATGTGGCTTCATATAGTGGAAGATGTAATAAATATGAAAGGTAAATTGAATAAAGCGAAACATAGAACTATTTTTTGGACTACTTCAAAACGAGAGATGTCTACATATCACGATAAAATGACCAAATTTGACTTGCATATTCAAAAATTGGCGTAACTTAGGTAGTGAAAAAATGTTTAGTGATACATTGGTAAAAAAAAAAACATAATTTTAATTTGAAATCACTAAAGGTCTTTTAAACCAAATTTTTTAGTTATCCAATTCAATAATTACTAAAAAAATTTATTTTAATTATTCTTTGCCTGTAATTCAAATGTAATTTCTATCATTACGCCAAAATTAAGTTGAAAATTACATTGAAAACGTTAATACTACACTTTTTCTTTTATTTTTGATAAAAATGTTATTATTTTCGTTTACTTTTATAGTATTATAAATGTAATATAGGGAGATGATCCTTGTGGTTATCGTTTTTGGTACCATTTTCCAGAGTAATGATGTTGAACTTATTAAAAAACTTGATGGCACAATAATTAAATCAATAAAATCTTTAAAATAAAACTACTACTCCATATCTTTAATCCGATTACAGTTTTTCTATATAGACAATCATAAAGTATGTAAATGATGTAAAAATAACATTTCTAGAACAAAATGGGAGCTTTTATGTTATTTCAAGATATGAAAGAGGCTTACTGGATGTGGGTCTATTTGTTGAAAAACAAAATTGTCGAATTAAAAATGTTGCAAAACAAAATGTTGAATGCAGAAAATGTGCAAAAAAAAAATGTCAACAAAAAAATTTATCCCTCCTAATTAATGCACAATATATAAATATTCTGAAAAAGCCGTCTAACCGTGCTTTTTAATCTAACTCTAAAGTCCCTGCTTATTTAGAATCTCACATACACATATATATAAATATTCTGGAAAAAGAGTATAATCCAGATTTTGCCCACTCTAAAATCCCTCAGAATTTTCCATGTACATTACATTTATATTTTTTACCATGAACATTTCAAAGCAAAAGTATTTCATATAGTAGAGGCTGTCGCTCCCAAATCCCCGCTAAACCAATTATTGTAACCCTGATTTTGAATCCAACCGTAAAATAATAATATAAAAAATAATATTTCAAAACATACAGTGGGGGCTGCCGCTCTCAAACCCCCGCTAAACTAATTATTAAAACCCTTATTTTGAATCTAAACGTAAAATCCTTCAGAATTATTTTTCCCATGTATATTTCAAAATAAAAGCATTTTATATAGTGATATACAAACCTACACTAAACCAATTATTGAAACCTTGATTTTGAATCCAACTCTAAAATCTCTCCTATTATTATTCAACAAAAATTAAAAATTACAATTTCTTATTTTTTCTCTATTTTCTAAACAAAAAAGAGATTTACCTAAATTTTTAAAAAACGAGATTCTGATAAAACGAAATTTTAAGAAACGAGATATTGATAAAACGCTTCCTTACATATTCTGAATATCCTTATTTTGAATCCATAACTCTGAAATCTCACCTAATTCAGAATCTTGTATATACCCTTGTATAAATATTCTGGAAAAAGGAAATACCTTGTAATATTTTGATTGGCTTATTTTGAATCCAAATCAGCATTTATCGTACTAATAAAGCACTAGCAATAGGGGTTGTCACCCCAAACCCCGGCTAAAAATATTATTGAAACTCTTATATTTTTTAAGAACACTTTTCGTGAATGATAAAAGCTGATTTGTGTAACAAGATCTAAAATATATCTACTACTTTAAAAAAAATGTCGAACAATTTTTTGTCAGCGTTGAAATTCGATTTTTTCTTTTTTTCAAAATTTTTTTTTTGGACATTTATCTAGTATAATTTAAGAAATTTTCTAGACTGACAAAAATACTACATAATATGATGCTAAAAAGACTACGATTATTAATTCACGGTATTCATGCTTTGACCACCACTGATATTCATGCTCATGTAAAGTCTGAGTTTTAGTGTTAGTTTATTAACATTTGTATCAAAAAGTTCAGACAGTGATTTGGCCAGTAGCCTCTTTTAGCATTCGCAATACAGGTTCAAACTTTTCGTAATCTGTTGAATATTGTGAAATATTAAAAAGTACTACCGATCTCCAGCTGTTGAGATTTGCCCTAAATCTCATCTATCGCGAATTTGAGAGGATATAATATCGCTGTTGCTGAACAAAATAATTATTGTCAAAATCTCAGACATTAGGAAAAATACTACGTGTTATAAAGTAACGTTCTAAAGATAATTATTATAACTTTTATCAATCATTATTAACTATTATTATAAGTTTCATAAATCATCACTAACATAAAATATAATTTCTAAACTGAAATTAAATAAAACAAATAACTTTTTTTGTTGCAATTACGTTAATTTATTGTGTATTGATTCTTTTTTTCACTATATTAATTTATTATGCGAATGATGGTGGATCTTCTAATGGTGTCCATAACCATTCCAAATAAGGTACACATTTATTTAAACGAGGTTGGAACAAGAATTCACTTTGGCAAGAGCGTTCTTCACCTGCAGAATTTGGTGTTGTACATTCCCAATATTTAGTTGGATCGAAATTATTTCTCCATAATTTATTGGTAGCTTCTTCTGTAGTTGAACAACCTGGTCGACCATTAGTATGGCTGTAACCACGTAAAGCGCAAACTGCGGCAATCAATAAAGTAAAAACAATTAAGAATTTCATTTTAAAGTATACTTCTATTCTTAAAACACACAAGTTATGAATCGAATGATTAAATAAATTTATTGTAATTCTTTTTATACTATTGCTACCATTATAAAACTTTTTTTTTTAATTTTCAATTTTTAATTAAAAATATGTTCAAATATTGAAAAAATTTTTAAATTTCTATTAATTAAATTTTATTTTAATTAATTGATAAAACTATCAGTAACAAAATAAAAAAAAATCTTTTTAATATAATGATAGATAAAAAAATAGATATATTCGAGATTTTCTCAACTTTTTTATATTTTGTTTAGAAAATTAAAAAAAATTAACTACGAATATATTTTATATAATAATCTGTTATTTTAACATAAAAAAGGGATTTAAAAGTTCAAATGTATGCAAATAAAGTTTAAAGTTTTTGCTTCTACATCCACATTAATTGAAAGTTCTACTAATATGCCATGAATTGATTTTATTTTATTTCTTTAATATTTAATAAGGTAGCTAGGCTTGTCTTTCTGTAGTACATTATGTGAATCGAAAATAGGTTCAGGTTCGTGCAGAATTTTGAATTCCTTTTTTTTTGCGATACGAATCATCGACAGATAATATAGAGGCGTTGTTGAACGCATACGAGGCCTCTATGTTTCAGCATTGTATACATAATGCTCACCAATTTTAGCGAACGCTTATGGGAACACATAGGAGATAGTTTGTTTGTATTTTCAATCAATAAAACACAGTCAGTGCTCCTAGACCCCCTGAAGAAAGCCTTGAAGTGATATTAGAATCGTTTATTAGACCAATTATCTTGTTTTGTACTTTATTAAGAAATTTCAATACAGTTTCGAGGAATTCCACTCAAATATATTCATTGTACTCCATCTTTGATCTTATATACGTTTGGAATTTTGTATTTTTAACACATTTTCAAAAAAAAATTGAAAAAATGTGCCTATTATTCCGTCCATCGGTCCGTCTGTTTACTAAACTTCTACACCGTTAAAGATAGAGAAATGCAATCATAACCATGACTAGGTGTCATAAAAAAATTAATGTTGTAGAACAACTCTCTCATGTAGTTCCATTCATTACGGAGAAAGAGACCTCAAACTTTGAAAAAGTCATATTTTTTAATGTGTATATCTCAGGTTTTGCTTAACATTTTCTCAATTTAAGGACTCTTTTCGCTTTGTTTTTTTTTTAGCTTTTATTTTTTTTTTTTTTTTTAGCTTTATAAATCATTATCGAAATTATACAATTTTTTTTAATCTAGTACTTAAATTTACTGTTTTGTGAAAGCAAATTTTGTAAGATTTATTCTTCCTTCATAACTCCGCAACGCTTTTAGATAGGGACTTGAAATTTTGAGGTAAAATATAACTTTTAGAATTAATAATTTTTTGTGCCAGCCTCTGTTTAAGTTTTTAAGGCTCAAAAATTGAAAATTTGATATTTTTGAACACCTGTAAACACCTGTAATAAAAGGCAAAAATTAAGATTAAAGATTAGAGATTAATTAAAAATCAACTTTATGATTTTACATTGTGTTCAACTTTATGATTTTACATGCGTTTTCTTAATTATGTAGAGTTTCTTTAAAATACATGAAACTCTCTTTATTTTTTAAGTTTAGCAGTAAGTATGTTCGAAAAGATCACCTTGAAAAGTATAGGGATCGAATTGTTAATTGTCCGAAAGATTAAAGGAACACCTTCCTTACAATAAAATTGTTTGATGATATAGAATATAGAAATGTAGAATAAAATTAACTTTATTTATGTTCCGCTTATTTTTAGCACATTTCCAAAAACATTTTGAAAAAATGTGCCTATTCACTCTGTCCGTCCATCCGTCCGTCTGTTTACAAAACTTTTACACCGTTAAAGATAGTGAAAAAAAATTTTAACCATGGGTAGGTCTCATAAAAAAATTAATTTTGTGGAACAACTTTTTCATGTAGCCCCATCCATCAGGGATCCATTATAATAATATCCAGTAATATATTTTTATGTGTGTTAATGGTTTCTTTTAATTGTATAGGGTTCCACAGTTACAGCCCCGCAAAATTTCAAAAAAGCTCCATTTTCAGATGTATATATCTCAGGCTCTGTGTAGTAATTTTACAATTTAAAAACACTAGAGGACCGGAAATTTTCTTATCTCTATAAAACAATATCAAAATTATACAAGATTATGTAATTTACTATTTTAATTTACCGTTATGTGAAAACTAAATTTTGCATGATATTTCGGCACGCTTTGAGATAGGAATCTGAAATTTTTAGGCAAGATAGAAATTTTAGAATTAGAATAAGTTTTCTTAGAAAATTTTTTTGTATCAGCCCCTGTTTAAGAGCTATTAGGGCTCAAATATTGAAAATGTTATTTTTAGGTACCTGTACAAATTTTTCTTCGGCAATACATAAAAATTAAAGCTCCAGTAATATATTTTTAATGTGGATAAAACTGGCTTTACAAATGTCCAAAAGCCCCCTAAGGTGTTAGCTCCAAAAGGTGTTAAACAGTTGGGTGCAATCACGTCAGGAGAACGCGGTAACAGCAGTAACAGCTGTCTGTTGCTTTAGTGCTTCTGGGATATATGTATCATCTTTTTCCATTTATCCAAGAGCAAGAATGACAATTCTGCTCAAAAAAGATGCTCTCATTGGAGCAAAATATGCATGCTCGAAAAATGGATGGATGAATGAAAATTTATTTTGTGAATGGCTAGAGCATTTTAAATTAAATGTTAATCCATCCAATCAACAACCAGTTTTACTAATACTAGATAATCATACAAGTCATATATCTTTAGCAGCCTATGAATATGCTAAAAGTAATGGCGTTATAATGGTCACAATCTCTCCTCACACTTCACATTGGTTACAGCCATTAGATCTTACATTTTATGGGCCCTTACAAAATGCTTACAATAAAGAATGTACCATATATTTAAGAAATCATGCTTACGAAAGAATAACAATGTACGAAATAGCAGAAATATTTAAAAATGCTTATTTAAAAGTGGCAACACTAGAAAAAGCAATTTCTGGTTTTGCTGCTGCAGGAATATTTCCTTTAAATCCGTATAAGTTCGATGAATTATGTTTTGAATCAAATGCAGAGGTTTTGAATTTCAAAATACCCGACCCGGATGTTCAAATGTAACAAATTTTGTTACACTTGCTGATAGGTTTATTATAAACAAATACGTATGAAGCTACAGGTATACCTATCTAAAGTACCAATTACGATTATCTCATCTAGGTAAATACTAATTTTAAAATTAAATTTAGAAGATGCAGCAGATAAATATGTTACTAGAGAGGCTCAACCAGGGCTTTCAAATGTAGGAAATTTGGTTACACTTGCTGCCAAGTTTATTATAAATTTAAACTTAATAGGTAATCATTATTAACATTACAATTTTATTTAAACTAATTTTATCACTACTTCCCAATATAACAAAACCCAAAATTTCAATTAGAAAAAGCAGCATTCGACTATTTTAACAACAACTCCCATGAAAGAGGTCCTTCAAATTATTGAAAAAAAAACAAAAATTACCAAAGCTACAAAAATAAAAAAAACCCTAATAAATCTGCCAAATCTATTAAAAAAAACTTTATTTGAGCAGAACTGAAACTGATCAATCTGATTTTGACGAAACTTTTTTAAATGATGATGTTGTGGATGATTTACTAAATGATTATGGGACTGAAGAAAATGAAAAATGTTGCCTATATTGTCAATCAGTAGGAAGACCTAATGAACTCAGACTTTTATGTATTGTTTGAAAAGGTTTGGCTAATATTGGATGTAGTGCAAAAAAAACTGTAGGTACTAAAAAATTTTATTGTAGTAATATCGCGTTTTGACTATTTTTGGATTTTGACACAAGTAAGTCAAAAAGTGGCTTTTTCAAATATCTGATTTTACTAAAATCTTTAAAAAAAACATATATAAAAAGTGTTTTTGATTAAATTTAATAAATATTATCTTAATAATTCACACACTGGATTTTCCCATAAGTGCGTGATATTAGCCCACTCCCCCCTATGTACTTGTTTTTAATTTAATTATATTATTCTAATTATATATTATAAGAAAAATCTATATTATTTTTTATTAATCTATATGACCTAGCCGGGGTTTGTACCCGAGACCTTTCGTATGAAAGGCCGGTACGCCAAAACCACTACGCCATTGGCTAGATCAAAAAAACAGTTTGTATTATCTTTTGAAAAATGTGCGTCTTTAAGAACCCTTTGGTTTATAAGTTGGTGATTAATAACAGTTACTTTGTTACTGAATCAAACAAGATTTCTGAAATTTTCTAAAAGATTATCAAATTATGGCAATACCTTCTGTAAAATTTGGTTGGCTGGGTGTAACAGATTGAAAAACCTGTAATACAAATGCCAATTATATATTAATTTATATCTATATATTTAAAAAAATCAAATACCTGATACAAAAAAGTTGATAAAATCTTGAATACATCAGTCGTCTATCTTCATTGTATTAAAAAGTTTTTTAATTATAATAAATTTCATTAATCAAATTTTTTTATTTTGTTACTGATAGTTTTATCAATTAATTAAAATAAAATTTAATTATAGAAAATCTAATTTCTTAAAAATTTTATCAATATTTCGACACATTTTTAATTAAAAATTGAAAATTAAAAAAAAAATTTTATTCTTCGAATAATGGTAGCAATAGTATAAAAAGAATGACAATAAATTTATTTAATCATTCGATTCATAACTTGTGTGTTTTAAGAATAGAAGTATACTTTAAAATGAAATTCTTAATTGTTTTTACTTTATTGATTGCCGCAGTTTGCGCTTTACGTGGTTACAGCCATACTAATGGTCGACCAGGTTGTTCAACTACAGAAGAAGCTACCAATAAATTATGGAGAAATAATTTCGATCCAACTAAATATTGGGAATGTACAACACCAAATTCTGCAGGTGAAGAACGCTCTTGCCAAAGTGAATTCTTGTTCCAACCTCGTTTAAATAAATGTGTACATTATTTGGAATGGTTATGGACACCATTAGAAGATCCACCATCATTCGCATAATAAATTAATATAGTGAAAAAAAGAATCAATACACAATAAATTAACGTAATTGCAAAAAAAAGTTAGTGTTTTATTTAATTTCACTTTAGAAATTATATTTTTCAGTTAGTGATGATTGATGAAAATTATAATAATTATGTTTAGAACGTAATTTTATAAAAGAAGCAATTTAAGCAGATATTATTTTATAAAATATTCGATTTTTAATATATTAATGATGTGATAATGATAAGATATAATATTCATTCAATTTCCTCATTCATCCTTTCCACATCCTTATCCTCAAAACCAAGCTTTACATTTGTATTAAAGGTTCCATCCTAAAGTTTGGTTTTAAAAAGGGGGTGATTTTGGTTGGTTAAAGTCCAACACTGCACTGAGAAACCACGTACAGTTTCTTTTAGTGACTTTCGAGTTTTCCACCAACCCTCGGAAAAAAAAAAAGTCACAATTCTAAACAGTTTATATTGTCTTTTGGAAATGTGCGCTTTTAAAATTGTGTAAACTTTATAAATCAAAACAAAAGTAATGTAAACTGTTCGTTGTTTGAATTTACGGTTATGTTCAACTAAAATTTTAAAACATTTTCTAAACGTTGTATTTTATTCTGTTTAAGGTATAATTGGAAAAGAAGGAAAATTTTGATATAAAAATAGTCATAATTTTAGAAAGTTTTAATTTATCTTTTAAGAAAAGTGCACCTTAAAAAAAATTTCATTTTATATATTTACATACGTACTGCCTTATTTATTCTAGAAATTATTTGATAAGCACCCGAGTACTTGGTATGATTGGCGTTTTTCCGCTAAATGAAATTTCATATAATATATAGACTAAATTACGAATTTTGCCAACGAATTCGTTTGATTACTAATGCCAATATAAATTACTAGGGTGATTGCAATATAATTACACAAGATGTAATATAAATAGCACAAAGTTCTACCCTCTTGTTACCTCTAAACCGTAGGTTAGAACACTTATGAAATTATTTTTTCAAATGATTTAAGGGTGATGATTTTGATTGCAAATAAACACATAAAATTATTCAAGTAACGGTGTGACAAAACTGGTTAATAGAGCTCAACAAAAAAATTGCCAAGGAATTTTATATGCCCATGGAACCATCATCCATTTCATTAGAAACAAAATTTGTGATAGCAAATAAATTTGAATTTAAGGTAGCCTTCATGCAAAACCCTGAATTTAAATTATATTCAAAGAACGAACCTTTAATTATTTTGAATGTAGAAGTAAAGATTTCATCTATCTTGATATTTCGGTATATTTGAATTTTTAAATTCCTTTTTAGCCTTTAAAAAGTTTTTGAAAAATGTGGCTATTAGTTTTATTTTATCCGTCCGTCTTGAAATTTACCTATTTTTAAGCACCTGTAACTTACGCACCTGTAAAAAATAAAACGCAAAAATTAAAGGCTAAACATTATAATTTTACATGTGTTAATTGTTTTTCTTATTTAGGTAGAGTTTTGTTTTTTGTTTTACTTTATTTTAATACATTTTCAATTACATAATAAATTCAGAATTCATATTTTGAGTTGCTATTTTACAAGATTATGAGACGTTTCTTTTAATTCTACGCCATCTATTATCTTATGCAAGAATTATGTTTTATTATTATTTTGTTATTACAATATGATATTAATTATAATTTATAAAACATGGGAAGTTATAACGTGGATAATATCGCACGTGGGTAATATCGCGCATCACATTATAAGAAATTGTAACATGTTTAGGTTTGTCTGCATTTGCAAAAAAAAAAAGAAAAATAAAAACATTCATTATACACGTACGATAAGTATCGGGTATAATAAAATTACTCCTCCGTTTGTAACACCTCGAAATAAGCGAGCTAGATATACCTTCAAAGGTATGGATCGAATCAGAATCAAATTTTGAGTCGATTAAGCCATGCCCGTCCGTTCGTCCATCCGTCCGTCAGCACGCTAACTCAAAAACTAAGAAAGCTAGAATCTTGAAATTTACACAAAATATTCTGGGAGCAATTTGTAGGTTCCCTATTTTCCCTATGTAGGTTGAATTCCGACCAAAACTTCGAGTACCTCCCGAACAACTAACTTTTAGATCTCCACAATTTTTTTAAAATCGAGCCATGAAACTGCTGATAGATATCTTAAAAATATTAATTTTTTGTTAATATAAAAATTTCTGTAGCCCCACCCGTTAATGAGCTACAGCTCCCCAAAATTTGAAAATCTCTATATTTAAATTGTTATAACACAAGCTCTATAAAGTATATCTTCAATCTGAAAATTCCAAACGATAGGTGCTATTATGAGCTTTAAAAACATGTATATAATAAATATATACTTGTGCTATTTTTTTTTTTCGTGTTACTCCACTAGGGAGCATAGGGCTTCCACTTGAAGTCTCCAATATTCCCTGCTTAACGCTTTTTCTTCAATCATGTTCCAGGACAAATTGCATCTGCTTATTTCACTTAGGACACTTAGGGGTTCTTCATTTGTTAAGTTCCATAGATCTTTATTGCTGATTCTGTTCGGCCAGAAAATTCTGCATATGATTCTTAGGTGCTTGTTTATGAAGACTTGCAGCTTATTCTTGATGGAGTTCGTTAGTAGCCATGACTCACTACCATATGTTAGAGTGGTTTTAACACAGGAGTTGAATATGCTAATTTTTGTTCTTCTAGATATTTGGTTGCTGTTCCATATAGGCCGAAGTCTGCCAAATGCTGACCTTGCCTTTGTAAACTCTTATTTTTCCTTAATATACTTTGTTTTATTATAAGATATTAATCTTAACAAAAATACATAAAACGCTTTAACTATAAAGCTTGTACCAGCTTGAAACTTTTACTTTCAACTGAACTCATCTTTTTATATAATATCTTCTTTTATATATTTCTTATAATTATTAAGTAAATAGATTATTAATATCATATGATCTTGATACCGTAAGCATCATTACATTCTTTTATTTAGATATTGCCATATATATACAAATAAGAGCCTACAACTCGGCCTATCCTGACCAAAATCAACTCGATTTTTAATTGATAAATTTTAATAGATTATTTTCTTTTCTTTTTTATTTCATTAGTATAAAATTTAGATTACATGAAATGTGAAATTCATTTTCTTTATACAAAGCATAAGAACAGAGCAAGTTTTATCGTTTCTCAATTACAATTTACATTACATTTTTTTTTTTTTTTTTTAAATCTTTTAAGAAAAATTTTTACATTATAACATTAAATGAAAACAAGGTAGAATGTAAACCAACGGTTTTTAAAAGCGCACATTTCCAAAAGACAATACAAACTGTTTAGGATTGTGACTTGCACAAAAATTTGAAAATTTCATGTAATAAGAAAAAATGTGAAAATAGGACATTTTTGAAATTTTGAGGGGCCGTAATTCCGGAATCCTATATAACTAAAAAAATCCGTTAACACACGTAAAAATATATTATTAAACCTTTAATTTTCATGTCTTGCCGAAGAAAAATTTGTACAGGTGCCTAAGTTACAGGTGTCTAAAAATAGCAAATTTTCAATTTTTGAGGCGTAATAACTCTTAAAGAGGGGGTGTTACCAAAAAATTTTCTGAGGAAACTTATACTAATTCTAAAAGTTCTTTCTTGTCTCAAAATTTCAGGTTCCTATCTAAAGGGGTGCCGGAGTTATGAAAAAAGAAATTTCATGCAAAATGTGGTTTTCACATAACGGTAAATTTAAATAGTAAATTACAAAATATTACATAACTTTGATATTGTTTTATATAGATAATAAAATTTTCGATCTTCTGGCGGTTTTAGATTGCAAAATTATTACGCAGAGCCCGAGATATATACATTTGAAAATGGGGCTTTTTCGCAATTTGGAAGAGCTGCAACTTTGGAACCCTTTACAATTAAAATAAACCTTTAACACACGTAAAAATATATTATTGTAGCTTTAATTTTTATATCTTGCAGAAGTAAAATATGTACAGGTTCCTAAGTTACAGGTGTTTAAAAATAGCAAATTTTCAATTTTTAAGCCCTAATAGCTCATAAATAGGGGGTGGTCCGAAAAAATTTTCTGAGCAAACTTATACTAATTCTAAAAGTTCTATCTTGCCTAAAAATTTCAAGCTTCTATCTAGAAGCGTGCCGGAGTTATGAAAGTAGAAAAATCATGCAAAATTTGGTTTTCACATAACGGTAAATTTAAATACTAAATTTAAAAACATTGTATAATTTTGATATTAATTTACAAAGATAAAAGAAATACCTGTCGAATGACGTTTTCAGATTGAAAAAATCTTAAGCAGAACATAAGATATATGCATTTAAAAATAGGGCTTTTTCAAAGTTTGAGGGGCTGTAGCTCCGTAATGGGTGGGGCTACATGAAAAAGTTGTTCCACAAAATTATTTTTTTTATGAGACCTACCTATGGTTAAAATTTTTTTTCTCTATCTTTAACGGTGTAGAAGTTTTGTAAACAGACGGACGGACGGACGGGCGGACGGACGGACGGACGGACAGAGTGAAACTAATAAGCACATTTTTTCAAAATTTTTTTGGAAATGTGCTAAAAATAATATGTAAAAAAAATATTTTTTAAAATATGCTTTTAGTAAAACCGAATTCGTCCCCTAAAAAGTAGAAAATAAAATTGATTGCAAAACTATAGCTTTTTGGACTGTTATAATATAAAAGTAAATTGCTGGAATAAAAAAGAAACGCGAACCTCAATTTCCCAGATTTTTATTTAACCTTATTTCAGCAATTTACTTTTGTATTATAACAGTCCAAAATGCTTGCACTAGCAATTCACTTTTATATTATAACAGTCCAAAAAGCTAAAGTTTTGCAATCAATTTTATTTTCTACTTTTTAGGGGGCGAATTCGGTTTTACTATCGATTCCATTACAGCAAGAGTAAATTTTTTTTATTCCAGTATGTAATTCATAAATAATGAAAGTACCTCGAAGGGTAAAATATGTACCAAAATACTGTGATTATAAATATTACAATCCAATTTTAGTTGAAGCAACATTTCTAACACGTATGAAAATGATATACATAAATGTATTTTACTGTAAATTTTTTTATAGTATAGTTGTTGTAGTATATCGTATATCCAAACAAACATCAAACCTTGAACACCTACCTAGTACCTACCTAATCGCTTAATAAGATCATGCAATAAAAATTGTTGACAAATATCTTGATTTAAATTATAAACAAATGGAGCGGAACAAAATAATTTTAGGAAATTAGTTTAACATAATATTATGTGTATCCAGCCATTGGTGCAGTGGTTGACGCACCGCTTCTCATTCATAAGGGAATGAGAGGTCTCGGGTTCGATTGCCGGCTGGATACAATAATTATAATATAAAAAAAAAATATTCATATAACGCAATATGTAAATACTTTATATATCATTATATCACGTACACCCCACATTCCTACCAGGAAACAGGGGTTATAGCTACCTGGCACATTTATGTACCACGGTACATGAATATAAATAAATAAATAAATATTATGTACATACGTACGTACATATTTACATACGTAGTTTTAATTTTTTGTGTTGACAAAATTTTGTTTGTAAATCATAATGCGTAATGCGTAATTACTTTTTATATTCTTTACTATGTACAAAAATAATATTGTGTATGTATGTAGTTTGAATTTGGCAATTGGAATTATTTTGAATAAAATTTTATTTGAATATCTATATACTCAATATACATAATAAATGTTCCTAAATAAAACACATAAAACATTAATTTTTAACGACATGCATATTCAATATGCAATAAAGAATGTTGACAACAAATATTCTGATTTAAATCCTAAACAAATGTTTTAAAACAAAATAATTTAGCAACATAAAAATATTGTACCTATATATTGTGTGTTTTGCTAAATCCTCATACTAAATACATGTGCACATCAAGATTGATTGAACTAAATTATTATAGGAGGAAAGATCAAATAATATGTGTATATCATACATAAAATTTTATTAAAAAAATGTTGATGAATACAGTTAACAAAACAAAAAGAAATATACGTACACGAATTGGATTCGAACGAAATTACCCTTGCTTTCAAAACCTCTACACTCTCCTCTGCACTATACAACACTTAAATATTTAATGAACATATTACGAACATAAAATCTTAATTTTGAACCATGCATATTCAATATACATTAAAGAATGTTGACAACAAATATTTTGATTTAAATACTAAACAAATGTTATAAACAAAATAACTTAGCAACATACATAAAAATATTGTATGTATGGATTGTGTTTTGCTAATTATGCTAATACAAAACACCAGGAAAGATCAAAAATATAATGTGTATGTTTGTATGCATGAATAAGAGATAAAAATGTAAGTTTTAAATTCATATATACAAAATATATACATATTTTATTCAAAAAATGTTGATGTATAGATAGTTAAAAAAAAAAGGTGCATGTGAACTGGATTCGAACAACATGACCCCCACTTTTGAAACCTGTACACTTTCCTCTGCACCATACAACACTTATAAATGTTGCTAACAGATTACGAAGATAATAAAAAGCGTGACAGAATGACAAATAAATAAATAAATAAATAAACCGACAGCGACGAGATAATATAAAAGCATATAAAATAAGACAAAACATTTTTTATACCCTACATCTAAAATATAGGGTATATTAACTTTGGTATGGTGTTTGTAACCACCAAAAGGAAGCGAGTTAGATATGGACATGTATATATATTCTGAATCAGGATCACCTCCTGAGTCGATTTAACGATGTCCGTCCGTCCGTCCGCTCGTACGATAACTCAAAAACTAATAAAGCTATCTTGATGAAATTTATATAGTAGGTTACTAATTACTAAAGGAAGGCTAAGTTCGAATCTGGACAAAATCGGTCCATGGGTTCGGATTCTGGAAGCTTCCGAATGATTCCGGAGCAAACGAGATTATCTCCAAAACCAACAAAGATAGAATCTTTAAATTTTGTACAATGATGTTCCTTCACATTCGATTTATGTCTTTGAAATTTAAGAGGATTTGGTCCATGGGTTTGGATTTTGGAAACTTCCGAACGAGCAGAGCAAATGATATTATCTCCAAAACTGTGAGTAAGTTATAGATATGAATTGAAAATTCATTATAATATATATATGAAAATTACTTGATATGAGCATTATACTAATATTAATTGCTATATGAAGGTATCCCCCATCGGGAATCGAACCCGAGAAAGCCGTAGCTGGTATGATTGCAATACTTGCGTTCCTACCAGCTAGGCCAGGAAGGGAATTTTATTATACTTGTGCTATACGGTGTCTTAATTTACTGTTATGCGAAACTGAATTATTGCAAAATACTTTAACCCTTATATCTTCTAATATCTCCTTATATCTTCTAAACGGTTTAAGTTGGAAACTTGAAATTTTAACAGAAGTTAGATCTTTAAAAATAAATATGAGTCATTTCAGAATTTTTTTTGTATCACCTCCCGTTTAGGAGCTGTAAGGGGTCAAAAACTGAAAATTTCTATTAAAATTCATACTTATATAATATCATGTTTATTTACATATCATATATGCCACTGATGAATGAATGATAAGAGTATAGATGTATATTATATAGCGCCGTATTTACATACATACATATATGTATTTTATTATACTTCTAAGAAATTATTCTATGAATGGAAATATTTTTAAAGAAATATTGCAATGTATGGCGATATACTTATGACAATATAAATATACTGTACGCATTAATGTACGCATTAATATAATATAATATTTAAAATTATATTTACTATTTTGTACTTAGTAAATTTAATATACATTTACCGCTTAGTATTAAATGGTACTATAGAATATTTGAAAAAGTTTTGGATTGGTAATCGTTATGTGGAAGGTTAAAATCTGCTTTTGAAGAATGTATAAACATATAGTTTGAATATATGTACAACCCATAGTTCTAGAAATTATAAAATTCA
Source organism: Poecilobothrus nobilitatus (assembly GCA_947095535.1). Classification (NCBI taxonomy): domain Eukaryota; kingdom Metazoa; phylum Arthropoda; class Insecta; order Diptera; family Dolichopodidae; genus Poecilobothrus; species Poecilobothrus nobilitatus. The sequence continues at coordinate 342,589,475 of OX352772.1, forward strand.
CCCAAATTATTTTAAAATACTAAAATATTAAAAAAATAATATTGTAAGCAGAGTGACAGGCTGTGAACATACTAACTGTTCGTACGAGTATCTAAGAGTTGACAAAGGCAACTTTATTCTTCCTCGTTTCTAAAAAAACTGTTAATATAAAATAAATTAAATTTTGGGATTTTTAGAAATTTTTAACAAGAAAGTTAATTTTAAAATAAAGCGTAATTTAAAAGAAAATATCTAAAGTAAGTACTATTGGGGTTAAGGTACCACAGATTTTGGGGTAAAATCGCGCTTGCGTGAAATTTCTCAAAGTTTAAAATTTTTATTTAGTTAAACGAATCTTAATTTCAATATTATAGATGCCACGAAATTATAAGAGAAAGACGGATATGTTGATTCCAGAATCAGCATTACGTTGATATTTAAAAACCGCATCACTTTCAATTTCAAATTCTATGGGTAAAAAACCTAACATTTCCGAATAGATGGAAAAACAGCTAGCAAGACATTTGATCAAATTATCAAATCTATTTTTTGAACTAACACCAAGTGAAACAAAACGGCTAACTTTTGATTTTGCTCAAAAAAAAAACAATATTAAAAACAACTTTAATAAAGCTAATATAATGGCTGATCCTGACTGGCTTCTTTTGTTTTTAAAAAGTAATCGGGAAATTAGTTTACGGAGACCTGAAAGTACCAGTCTAAATAGAATAACAGCTTTGACTATATCTGAAGTAGAGCTATTTTTTAAAAATAGGTGTTAAACTCCTAAGGTGTTAGCTACAAAAGGTGTTAAACAGTTGGGTGCAACTACATCAGGAGAACGTGGTAGAACAGTAACAGCTGTCTGTTGCTTTTGTGCATCTGGGTTATATGTACCACCTTTTTTCATTTATCCAAGAGCAAGAATGACACCTCTGCTTGAAAAAGGTTGTCTTATTGGAGCAAAATATGCATGCTCGAAAAATGGATGGATAAATGAAAATTTATTTTGTGAATGGCTAGAGCGTTTTAAATTAAATGTTAATCCATCCAATGAACAACCAGTTTTACTAATACTAGATAATCATACAAGTCATATATCATTAGCAGCCTATGAATACTAAAAGTAATGGCGTTATAATGGTCACAATCTCTCCTCACACTTCACAAAGGTTACAGCCATTAGATCTTACATTTTATGGGCCCTTAAAAAATGCTTACAATAAAGAATGTACCAGATATTTAAGAAATCATGCTTACAAAAGAATAACAATGTACGAAATAGCAGAAATATTTAAAAATGCTTATTTAAAAGTGGCAACTCTAGAAAAGACAATTTCTTGTTTTGTTGTTGCAGGAATATTTCCTTTAAATCCGGATAAGTTCGATAAATTATGTTTTGAATCAAATGCAGAGGTTTTTAAATTTCAAAATATCCAACCCAACATTGTGGGAAATTTTGTTACACTTGCTGGTAGGTTTATTATAAATAAATACGTAGGAAGATATAGGTATACCTATCTAAACTACCTACATTTTTCCTTCCAACTGCGATTATCTCATCTAGTTAAATACTAAATTTTACTTACTTACTTTATTTAAATAGATACTAATTTAAATTTAGAAGATGCAGCAGATAAATATGTTACTATAAGAAAGGCTCAGCAGAACTTTCAAATGTAGGAAATTTAGTTACACTTGCTGGCAAGTTTATTATAAATTTAAATTTAATAGGTAATCATCATCATCATCATCATTATATAAATACGCCATCATTATTTTTTGGGTACTTTTTCAGAGAAAACTACTGGGCCGATTTAGATGGTTTTTTTCATCATTAGAAAGAATGAGGAGAGGAAAAACAAAATATGTTTTTACCTTCTTGATCGCGGTGATAGTTCAGGAAATACAGCTTATCAAAATTTCTTGTCACATATGCATTTTTTACACGACTTACTATGCATTTAGCAGTTTTTTACTTTAAAACTTACATAGCAGTTTTTTTTTAGTACACTGATAAAAAAAATTATAAGTTCATTGAATTGCATATATAGTTATTATAATAAACTAAATGAATAATAAATAGTTAAAATAAAATTATAATAGTTAAATTTAGTTTGATTCTCAGACATAATATATGTACATATGAAAGTAGTACCTATATGCTCAGTATATGTACATACCACGATGCAATGTGCAATATACTCCAATTCTTCTTTTTATTATTGGAATTTTATGTTTTGTTTTTGATAATTCCGTAAATGAAAAGTTTCGGAAGCTCTTTATACAATACTTACATAATACATATATGTTAGTATGTTTTATATTTTGGAAATTTGGTCGCATAACATTTTTGGGGAGTGTTTTAAATCAAAATTACGATTTACGAATTAAATTTTTTTTATAGAAATAAACAATTGTCTACTTTTTTTAACCACCAAATACATGTAAGTATGTATGTGATTTTATTTTTTATTAATCTATATGACCCAGCCGGGGTTGATATGACCCACCCGATACCTTTCGTATAAAGGGCCGGTACGCCAAAACCACTACGCCATTGGCTGGATCAAAAAAACAGTTTGTATTATCTTTTGAAAAATGTGCGTCTTTAATAACCCTTTGGTTTATAAGTTGGTGATTAATAACAGTTACTTTGTTACTGAATCAAACAAGATTTCTGAAATTTTCTAAAAGATTATCAAATTATGGCAATACCTTCTGTAAAATTTGGTTGGCTGGGCGTAACAGATTGAAAAACCTGTAATACAACTGCCAATTACATATTAATTTATATCTATATATTTAAAAAAAAATTAAATATCTGATACAAAAACAATAAAAAAAGTTGATAAAATCTTGAATACATCTGTCGTCTATCTTCATTGTATTAAAAAGTTTTTTAATTATAATAAATTTCATTAATCAAATTTTTTTATTTTGCTACTGATAGTTTTATCAATTAATTAAAATAAAATTTAATTAATAGAAAATCTAATTTTTTATCAATATTTGGGCATATTTTTAATTAAAAATTGAAAATTAAAAAAAAAATTTTTTATTTTTCGAATAATGGTAGCAATAGTATAAAAAGAATTACAATAAATTTATTTAATCATTCGATTCATAACTCGTGTGTTTTAAGAATAGAAGTATACTTTAAAATGAAATTCTTAATTATTTTTACTTTATTGATTGCCGCAGTTTGCGCTTTCCGTGGTTACAGCCATAATAATGGCCGACCAGGTTGTTCAACTACAGAAGAAGCTACCAATAAATTATGGAGAAATAATTTCGATCCAACTAAATATTGGGAATGTGCAACAGCAAATTCTGCAGGTGAAGAACGGTCTTGCCAAAGTGAATTCTTGTTCCAACCTCGTTTAAATAAATGTGTACCTTATTTGGAATGGTTATGGACACCATTAGAAGATCCACCATCATTCGCAAAATAAATTAATATAGTGAAAAAAAGAATCAATACACAATAAATTAACGTAATTGCAAAAAAAAGTTAGTTGTTTTATTTAATTTCACTTTAGAAATTATATTTTTCAGTTAGTGATGATTGATGAAAATTATAATAATTATGTTTAGAACGTAATTTTATAAAAGAAGCAATTTAAGCAGATATTATTTTATAAAATATTCGATTTTTAATATATTAATGATGTGATAATAATAAGATATAATATTCATTCAATTTCCTCAATCATCATTTCCACATCCCTATCCTCAAAGCTGTACATTTGTATTAAAGGTTCCATCCTAAGGTTTGGTTTTAAAAGGGGGGTGATTTTGGTTGGTTAAAGTCCAACACTGCACTGAGAAACCACGTACAGTTTCTTTTAGTGACTTTCAAGTTTTCCACCAACTCTCGTAAAATAAAAAATTTATTTAATTAAGCCGCTGATTACTTAACTATAGATATTGTACAAGAGGACTATGAGACATTTCTTTTTCTATTTATATAAAACATTTCTTTTTCTATTTATACGCCATCTATTATCTTATAAAAGAATTATTTTATTATTATTTTATTATATATCAATGGTCTATAGTTATTAAAACAATAGATATTAGGCGGTGTTCTCTAATGGGCATTTATCTAATCCCTTGGCAGTTAAAACGGGAATTTCACAAAGGTCTATTTTGGGTCACCTATTTTTTTCAACTTTTATTGACGACATTTTTGCATCTACTAATTTTTTTAAGGTATATTTGTACGCCGATGATGCTCAGTTGTACTTGTCCAGATCACTTGGTTTGGTAGAAGATGGCATTTTTTGCATAAATGAAGATTTGAATCAATTACTTGACTGGGCAATAGATAATAAGTTGTCTCTTAATCATCTAAAATCTAAGTGTCTCGTTATAAACAGTCTCATATTATCAGTCTACTGAAATACACGCTTTTTGCGCATTCTAAATTTAAATTCTAATTTTAATTTCTAAAATATACTAGTACCTAGTTATTGTTTACTTAGCGTTTTTACTTTAACTAAAGCTGTTAATAACCGTGCCAATAATAATTTTTTTTGGAAACTTGATACATTTGTTAATATTATATTTACTTAAACTTTTGATTTTATTGTTTTTTATAAAAATTTAAGTTGTATTAAGTTAAATCAAAAAAAAAAAATTTGTGAAATTAGATACTCATTTTTAACAGCTTTTTATTAACTTGGTTGGGTAAAGGATGGAATCTTAGAAGCCATTTTAAACACACTTCCCGTTGAGCTAGAGACTTGAAATTTTCTTCATTAGATCAGATCCCGATAACAATACATGATTTTAAAATAATAATATCGAAAAACATTAGAGAAATTAGCTTAATTTCAAAATTAAATTTTCATACAAAGATATAACAGAATTTTTAACAGAATTATTACAGAACCAAAATAAAACATTTTATCTAAATTTACTAAACTCACCAGTGCCAATACCAATACGTATACGTAATACATAAATGTTTTTTTTTCTATAAAAGACTATTGTTTTTTATGTAGCCCATTGCATTGTATGCGTACATATATATAGGTACATACTTCAAAATATGTAATAATATGTGCTTCGAAAATATTTTTGGTTTGAAAGCGATGAATTTGAAAGATATGAATGTGTAAACAAATTAATGTGCCGCACTTGAGAACACAGTGTAAAGTTTAATATGCATTTACTTAAAATTTAGTAAGCAAGTGTTAAATTTAAGTTTTTTTTCATCAAATCAATTGATTTTTAGTATACATTTTTATTTATAAAAGCAATGTGTGTATTTATAATATTTATATAGATATGTGTTTTTCCTTTCTTAATTATAATTAAAATAGGGCTTTTCTTTCGAAACTCTTAACATATTAAAATCGCATATTATGGCCCTAACATTGATATCTAAATTGGGAGCTGCCTTTAAATTAAGATCTAATATGGAATGATGATCTGCACCACTAATGCCTTTTTCTGAAGCATAAAAACTAAGAATATATTTCCAATTATGTAAAAACATTAAACAACAAAAAGAATATATTAAAAATAAGAAATCCAGTCTTTTTTAAAAATAGTAAATAACAACAATATTTTTCTTTTCAATAACAATAATTATGAAGTAATCATAAAATATATGTTATGTGCATACATACATATATATCTACATCGTCTAGAAAAAGAAAAATAATTTTTTTTTAATTCAAAAACATTAGCATTTAGAAGTAAGCAATTTATTATATTCTCAATTACATACTTTTAAAACCAAATTTTTTTACTACATATGTATGTAGGTACAAACATGTACAAAAATGGTATGCATATTTTTATGTGTGCTGTACTATTAAAAATCTGCTAACACAGTCACACCAAATTCCCAAATTCCCAACTATTATTTTTTAGTTGATTTATCGATTTATTATTTTTTAATATGTAGGAAACAGTTATATTTATATGAATGGACGGTAAACATAAACGAACAAAAAAAAATGTTATGTATGCATATGAATGGACGGTAAATATAAACGAACAAAAAAAAATTCAGAATGTTCTATAGCTAATAATTTCTATTTTTGAAATAGACTGTATGCATAAATTTAATATTAAAAAAAAAAATAAGTTCTTAGCGTACCTAAATAACAGAAAAACAAGTAAATGTAACAGTAAGTCGATGCAACCGACTTATTAATACCCTACACCTGAATAATTCGAATTAAATTAACAATCCATAAGTGTTTTTGGCAGTGCTTGAACTTCTTCCCTTTTCTGTCTTATTCAACTCGATTTCAAGAACGTAAAAGAGGCATCCGCTTGGGATATTCTTGACACCCACACCTTGTATAAAATTTTAAGTTTCTATCTTAATTATTTTCGAAGATTGGTAGTCCTTGGGATGTTTGTGTCAGCTACCCGAATTGCCACTCCAATTCATCGAATCCATCTCAGGAACATAAAGAAAACTTGCCAGAACACCATTCTATTAAATTTAAAGGTTCTACTTTTGTTGGTTTTGGAGATATGCTCGTTGCTCTTGTGCTCGTCCGGAAGTTTCCAAAATACGAACCCATGGTTCAAATTCTTTCAAATGTCAGTTTCCAATTTTACAGAAAAGGAAACATAACAGAACACCTTTGTACTAAAAATAAAAGTTCTATCTTTGTTGGTTGTGGAGATATACTCGTTTGATCTGGGGCTCGTCCGGAAGCTTTCAAGATTTGAACCCATGGACCAAATCCTCACAAATTTCAGAAACATAAATCAAACATGAAGGAACACCATTCTGCCTAATTTAAAGGTTATATCTTTGTTGCATTTGGAGATAATATCATTTGCTCTGAGGCTCGTTCGGAAGCTTTCAAAATCCGAACCCAAGGACCAAATCCTCTCAAATTTCAGAGGCCTAAATCATACATGAAAGAACACCATTATGCCAAAAGTAAAGGTTATATATTTGTTGTTTTTGGAGATAATCTCATTTGCTCTGGGGCTCGTTCGGAAGCTTCCAAAATCCAAACCCATGGACCACATCCTCTTAAATTTTAGAGACATAAATCAAACTGGAAGAAATATCATTATAAAAAATTTAAAGGTTCTATCTTTATTGGTTTTGGAGATAATCTCGTTTGCTCTGGGGCTCGTTCGGAAGTTTCCAAAACCCGAACCCATGGACCAAATCTTCTCACATTTCAGAGACTTAAATAAAACATGAAAGAACACCACCCTGCCAAATTTAAAGGTTATATCTTTGTTGGTTTTGAGGATAATCTCATTTGCTCTGGTGCTCGTTCGGAAGCTTCCAAAACCAAACCCATGGACCAAATCCTCTTAAATTTCAGAGACATAAATCAAACACGAAAGAACACCATTGTACCAAATTCAAAGGTTCTACCTTTGTTCGTATTGGATATAATCTCATTTGCTCTGCGGCTCGTTGGGAAGCTTCCAAAATTCGAATCCACGGTTCAAATTCTTTCAAATTTAAACCCATGGCCAAATCCTCTCAAATTTCAGAGACTTAAATCAAACATGAAAAAACACCATTCGGCCAAATTTAAATGTTATATATATTTGTTGTTTTTGGAGATAATCTCATTTGCTCTGGGGCTCGTTCGGAAGCTTCCAAAATCCAAACCCATGGACCACATCCTCTTAAATTTTAGAGACATAAATCAAACTGGAAGAAACATCATTATAAAAAATTTAAAGGTTCTATCTTTATTGGTTTTGGAGATAATCTCGTTTGCTCTGGGGCTCGTTCGGAAGTTTCCAAAAGCCGAACCCATGGACCAAATCTTCTCACATTTCAAAGACTTAAATAAAACATGAAAGAACACCACCCTGCCAAATTTAAAGGTTATATCTTTGTTGGTTTTGGAGATAATCTCATTTGCTCTGGTGCTCGTTCGGAATCTTCCAAATCCAAACCCATGGACCAAATCCTCTTAAATTTCAGAGGCCTAAATCATACATGAAAGAACACCATTCTGCCAAAAGTAAAGGTTATATCTTTATTGGTTTTGGAGATAATCTCATTTGCTCTGGGGCTCGTTCGGAAGCTTCCAAATCCAAACCCATGGACCAAATCCTCTTAAATTTCAGAGACATAAATCGAACGGGAAGGAACACCACCCTGCCAAATTTAAAGGTTATATCTTTGTTGGTTTTGGAGATAATCTCATTTGCTCTGGTGCTCGTTCGGAAGCTTCCAAATCCAAACCCATGGACCAAATCCTCTTAAATTTCAGAGGCCTAAATCATACATGAAAGAACACCACCCTGCCAAATTTAAAGGTTATATCTTTGTTGGTTTTGGAGATAATCTCATTTGCTCTGGTGGTCGTTCGGAAGCTTCCAAATCCAAACCCATGGACCAAATCCTCTTAAATTTGAGAGGCCTAAATCATACATGAAAGAACACCATTTTGCCAAAAGTAAAGGTTCTATCTTTATTGGTTTTGGAGATAATCTCGTTTGCTCTGGGGCTCGTTCGGAAGTTTCCAAAAGCCGAACCCATGGACTAAATCTTCTCACATTTCAGAGACTTAAATAAAACATGAAAGAACACCACCCTGCCAAATTTAAAGGTTCTATCTTTGTTGGTTTTGGAGATAATCTCATTTGCTCTGGTGCTCGTTCGGAAGCTTCCAAAACCCAAACCCATGGACCAAATCCTCTTAAATTTCAGAGACATAAATCGAACGGGAAGAAACATCATTGTACAAAATTTGAAGTTTCTATCTTTGTTGCTTTTGGAGATAATCTCGTTTGCGGAGATTATCTCCAAAAGCCCGGAATCATTCGGAAGCTTCCAGAATCCGAACCCATGGACGGATTTTGTCCAGATTCGAACTTAGCCTTTCTTTCGTAATTAGTAACCTACTATATAAATTTCATCAAGATAGCATCATTATTTTTTGAGTTATCGTGCGTACGGACGGACGGACATCGCTAAATCGACTCCTGCGGTGATCCTGATTCAGAATATATATACATGTCTATACCTAACTCGCTTCCTTTTGGTGGTTACAAACACCATACCAAAGTTAATATACCCTATACTTTAGGTGTAGGGTATAAAAAGTAAAATGTAATACTGGAAGAAAAATAAAAACGAATAGAAAAAAAAGAGAACAAAAAATGTTACTTTGATTGTTTTTAAATATTTTTAAAGGCTATTTCTTATGTATATGTGCACATCTGATATTTACACACATAACAAATAGAAAAAAATAAATATTAAAATGTCATGCTATAAAAGAAAGAAAAAACAAGGCAGTATATAAATCAAAGTTTTCAAAGGGTCGCATTTTTAAGTGGAAATAAAGAACGTTATAAAATTGCAATATTTTAAAGTCTGTGAAATTATAATAAAAGCTGGAGGCAACAAACGCATAACAATAAACTTATATTTTTAAATTTTTCCTCCAGCTTTTATATTAATTTCACAGACTTTAAAACTTATGTATACTTATATTTATATATATATTTGACATATTGAAAAAAACTTTTTCAAAGAAATCTCGATTGTAACAATATAGTTTAGAAAATTACAGAAAAATTTGCTATTAAAAATTTATTTTCTACTTTTTAGTTCAAAAAAGCTGTTTTTTTAAAAATTTTTTTTATTTATTTTATTTTTAAGTTAATTAAATTTTTAATTCATTAATATCTGAACTATAAACTTTTTTTTTTTTTTTATTTCTTCGTTCTGTTTTGGCTTGGACCGGATTTTAGATTAAAAAAAACTGTAATTAAAGTGTAACTTGATCGACAGTCTTAAGCAATTTATCGTTACTTTTTCCATAAACTTATTTAAATTTAAAAAAAAAAAAACTTTTTAATAAACTAAATAAATTTTGTTAAATATCAATTTTATTTTAAAACATTAAATAATTTTCAAGTCAAAATGAGTTTTAAATGTAATTTGGAAAACTGTTTCGATAATGACAAAAAAAGTAAGTTTGTCATTTGCAGAGCTTTTTGCAAAAGAAAGTTACATGGTGTTTGTATGGGTCTTAGCAGAGATTGGTACCATCCATCTCTTGAAACATTTTTCATTTGTGAAGATTGTCAAAATTATGAAGGCCTATTACGAAGTACGTTTGATAACATCCATAAAGTCATTGCAAATCTTGACAATGAAAAGTCTGCTCTGTTTGCAAAAACTAACCATGCAATCGTCAACAACTCGAACGCTTTTCAAGATATGGCGAAATCGTTTGACTCATTATGCAGTCGTGTTTCCTGTCAAAGCAGTGGTGTTCAGGGGAATGATATCTCGATCACAATTAATAAAATCAAAAGTGATCTTTTCTCAACTCTTCCTAGTCATTTCCAAAGTTTTGAGAACAAGATTAGAGATATTTTCGAAGCGGGTCCCAGTCACCGAAATATGTCTAGTGACCTGTCTTCGGTTAAGAAATTGCTGACATCTCAGTATGACTCTTTTGTTAAGAAGATGGAGTCCTTACATAACTCCTCAAATATATTTTTGTTAGATGTACTTGGTGAACACAAAAACTTGAAGACGCAAGGGGCTCCGGAAATACTTCATGGAGAAATACAAAATATTCCGAAAACATGTGAAATTGGAACTCATTGTATTCCGGATACACGTGAAATAGGTATTCAAACAGACCCTATTATTTTGCATAAATTTGGTACTAAATGGACTGAAGATGAATGGAATTGCAGACTTTCTAAATTATACAATTCTAATATTTCCTCAATTAATAAAGAGAAGGTAATAAATGCATCAATTCTCATCAAAGGTGCTCCATCTTCCTTTGATGTTGCTCAAATGCTTCAATTTATTAAAAAAGAGTTCCGGGTCATCACTGTCTCATGTCTTAGTGTTACTCCTAATCGGATAAAAAAAAGAAATATAAAGTATCGCTGCTTTAAATTAACTGGACCGTATAAAACTTTGGAGTTGTTGCAGGATCCTGATAATGCATACGTTTGGAACAAAATTGGTGCTGTTACTGTCTGGTGGTCCTCCAGTTCAAGTCTACCTGTTAAATTAATTAAGCCAAAAGCCTTAACCTTAACCTTAAATATCCATTAAGTTTAATAGATGCAAATTCTGATTTTTCTGAAATTCTTACTGATCTATCTAACCACTCCACTATTGATACTAATAAAACAAATCTTACCGCAAATAAAATTACTAATAACAAGGATTTAATTAGTCTACTGGACTTACCAACAATTACTCCTCCTAGTAACTCTAACCATACAATTAACAATAATTTAATTGATAAAGATTTAATCAGACTTTTTGATTTGCCAAAAGTTGCACCTCCTACTGATTCTAATAAATCTAATCATACTACTGACGTAAACAATAATCAAAATAATATAAATAGCCTTCTCGACCTACCAACAGTTATTTCACCTTCATTTAATAAGATTAACCATTTTAATACTACAAATTCCTTTAATAATACTTCTTTAACGACTACTAACAAAACTAATCATACTCAGTATTCTTCTAATAATAAAATAAAATTTAAATCTAAATCTAACAATAGTACACTCTCTAAAGAATACTCTAAATTCTCACTAAATAAACATGTTAGTGATTCTTTTCTTAAAACTAAAATTTCTAAATTTAAACACTCCATTTCTAACACTCTGACAAAATATCAAAATTTTGTTCAAGGTGAAACCTTAAATCCTAATAGCAAACCGTCAATATTACCTAAAAATTACCACTTATCGAACAGTTCAAATTTCAATCCTTCTTCTAACAGTTCATCAAATTATAAATTACCTCCTTCAAAAAAAGTTTCTGCCCATCAATCAAGTACTTCCATTGTTAATCCTACAATGCCACCCATTTTAGACCCTCTTTTGCCACCTGTTGTTAAGGTTACACTTAAATCATTAGAAGATAACAATAACAGTAGGTATGTTTTAGCTAGACTGAGGGATAGTAGAATTTCTGAAAACGTCCGACTTTATCTAGCCTATCTTCATAATAAGCCTAATGATGTATGTATAGGTGGCAAAACCAATACATCTCTAAAAATTGCTATTCAACAAGAAGGATTGCCAACTGATGTTAATGAACTACGTAAAATTTTTATAAGATATCATGAAACATTTAATATTTCACCGGATAATGCTTTAACGGATCTTGAATCATATGCCTCCCACATTTCTTCTAACAGAATTATCAATCTTCAAAGGGTAAGAGAAAATCATGATAAGTACTTTCGTCCCCTCCCAAGTCAGAGAAAATTTAGTTAATATTAATCTATATCAACATACTTTAGCTAACCCTTGTACTACCTCTTCTAAATTATCTATTTACTATCAAAATGTACGAGGCCTGCGTACTAAAACTAAAACTGTTTTCTCTAATTCTTCACTTTTAGAGTTTGACATTTTTATTCTAACAGAAACGTGGCTCACTTCTTCAATTAATAACTTGGAACTTTTCTCATCATCTTTTAATGTCTTTAGAAAAGACAGATATGGTACGCTATTTCCTGATAATACTTCAAAAGGTGGAGGTGTATTAATTGCTACAAAAAATTCCATTTGTTCTTCAGAACTGATTTGTTCTCAGTGCGAATTAATTAAAGATACCGAAATTATAGCTATAAAAGTTAAACTGCAATCTAATAATTTAATCATCATTAACTGTTATATTCCGCCTGCTTCTAGTTTTGATCTTTATTCTCAATACTTATTAGTAATTGAATCATTCATTAGTAATATTAACGCAGATGACGATATTTTATTATGTGGTGATTTTAATTTACCTAATATTAGTTGGGTTGGCCATGATAAAGAACCTTACTTTGTGCCGAAGGAACTGATTAGCAATATTGAATGCTTAGTTAGCGATTCCTTAAACTCTTTTAATCTTCAACAAGTTTCTTCGGTTTATAATTATCGGGGTAATCAATTGGATCTTATTTTCACCACAAACTGGAATGACCTAGTTATTATTGGTTGTCCTATGGAATTAGTAAAAATTGATCCTTATCACCCGCCTATCTGCTTTACTTTTTGTTCTTTCTCCTCTGTACATGTCGATTCTGCTCTTTCATATCGTTTTAATTTTTTAAAAGCTAATTTTGCTAATATTAATAATTTTTTAAATTCTTATGATTTTTCATTCATTAGTTCTTCTGATATAAATGCCTCAGTTAATAGCTTCTATGAAGTTATCTTGTTATCTATTTCTTGATTTGTTCCTCTCGTAGTTGATACTAGTAATATTTCTAGTCCGCCTTGGTCTACTAGAAATCTGAAAACTTTAAAAAATAAAAAAAACAAAGCTTGGCGTAAATTTATCAAAAGTAATTTGAACCACGATTATAATAATTTTTGATCTTGTTTAATGAATTTAAATTAATGGCAGATAATCTTTACGCAAATTATGTTTCTAATATGTCCTCGAATATCAAAACCAACCCGAAACTCTTTTGGAAATTTGTGAACTCTAAGAGAAAAAGTGATCAATACCCTGCTTTTTTTAAATATAAGAATACTGCCAGCAACGATTCTAAAGTTATTTCTGAATTCTTTCGCGATTTTTTTGCATCTAGTTACACTACTCCGGTTTTTTCTGTAAACGAAACAAATTTCCATCATCTTGATAATTTTTCGAAAACTACACTTACTAATATTAATATAAATTCTAATTTGATTTGCAACTATTTAAATAAAATTTACGATAATCCTTGTACTGGTAGTGATGGTATTCCTAATTTATTTTTAAAAAATTGTTCTGTATCTTTAACCGGCCCGCTTTCGACTATATTTAATTACTCATTAGCTTGTGGAGTTTTCCCTTCAATTTGGAAGACGTAACTAATTATCGTCCAATAGCTAAACTATCAGCAATTCCAAAACTCTTTGAACTAATTGTTTTTGATTATATTTATGATCATTGCACGAATTTCTTGTCACCACTTCAACATGGCTTTACGAAAAATAGATCCACTGTCACCAACCTGGTTGCGTCAACATCAACTTTTCTCAAAAATATGGAGGATGGTTTTCAAACAGATGTAATTTACACTGACTTTAGTAAAGCTTTCGATCTTCTTCCTCATAATATCATTATTTTTAAGTTAAAAAAATTAGGGTTTCCCTCTTATTTTATAAATTGGATATGTTCCTATCTTTCTGAACGTAGCTACTCTGTTTTATTTCGTTCTAGAACTTCTGCTCCATTTATAGCTCCTACTGGTGTTCCTGAAGGTAGTCATCTTGGTCATTTATTGTTCATTATTTCGAATAATGACATCACGTCTTTAATTTTAAATAGTCAAATTAACGATTAAAATTTTTAAAAAAATTAAATCGTTAGATGATTCATTAGCATTTCAAGAAGATTTAAATCGTTTCCATAATTGGTGCATTAACAATAATCTCCTTCTTAATATTAACAAATTTGCTTTTATTACTTTTACGCGCCGTTCAAACCCTTTATTCTATATTTATTCTTTTAATAATCAACCTATTCCATCTGTCTCTTCAATTAAAGATTTAGGAGTACTGTTCGACAGTAAACTTTCATTTCAGCTACATTATACCTATATATTAAATAAAGCAAATTCAATGCTCGGTTTTATTAAACGTTGGGCAAGAGAATTTCAAGACCCTTATGTGTTTAAATCGCTTTATACTTGCTTGGTAAGACCCAATTTAGAATATGCCAGTCAGCTGTGGAGCCCATTATATAGAGTACATATTAATAGGGTTGAATCTGTTCAAAAAAAATTTCTCAGATTTGCTCTCCGTCACCTTTCTTGGGAAGACCCGCATAATCTCCCACCGTACGAGCATCGTTTAAACTTATTAAATTTTTCTACTCTTGAAAAACGTCGTGATGTTGCTGATATAATATTCTTAACAGAATTGCTAAAAGGTTATATTGTGTCTTCTCAGTTACTTGATAGAATTGACTTTTGTCCAGTTTCAAGATTAAGATCACATAACATATTTTATGTTCAATTTCATAGAACTAACTATGGAAAACACTAACCTCTAAATAGAATGATGTCCTTATCTAATAAATATAAACAAACTATTAATTTTGAACTTTCTAAACTTACTTTAAAGAAGAATCTTTATTTGCATCATTGAAATTTAAGGAGTACCTTTAGCTTGTTACTCATTTTAATTAATTTTTATTGTTTTTTATTTTTCTTTTCTTTTTTATTATTAAAATTGTGTATTACATTTTGTTAAAGATTGCTTATTATTTAAAGTTTAATTAATATTATTAATATAAATTTGTATTTATTTTTAATAGTTTTGTAATTAATTCTTGTTACTTAATACATGTTAATACTTTATTAATTTTTAAATTTATACTTTGTAACTTGTTTGAGTTAAGCATGAGTCAGTTAAATAAATTAAATTAAATTAAACCGTACTGCCTTAGATACAAGCATTTTTCCGCCAGTATGCATTTGAAACCAAACTATTCCTTTTGTGGATTCTGCAATGAATCTTGGTGTTATCATTAACAGCACTTTTACTTGGAGCAGTCATATTAATGGAATACTGAGAAAGGTTTACGCTGGTCTGCGTTCTTTATGGGCTACAAGTGAGTTTGTACCCGCACCAACAAGAATGCTTTTGGCGAAATCACTTTTAATACCTCCATTGACTTACGGATACGAAGTTGTTGGCAATTTGGACTGAGTAAACTTGAGAAAGATGGAAATTTCCTTCCATTCAATCATAAGATATATCTTTTGTTTACGTAGATTTGATCATATCTCTCCTTTTTCGCTATCAGTATTCAACTGTGATATATTTACTTATTTTGATTTTAAGTCTCTAAGTTTACTAATCAAAATTATGAAAACTCAAAATCTGCAGTATCAAGATTGCATTCTCTAGATCTGATTGTCATTCTTTAGATCTGAAAGAACCTCCTGTTTAATTATCCCGAGAAATAGATATTTAATAACAAGCTGACTATTTTTTACCCATCTGGCTAAGCTGTGGAATTCACTTCCAGTTGTCTTAAGAACTTCTATAAGCTCAAGGATATCTCTTACTTCTATAATTAACCAGGTTTTCAAATATCTCTGTTCGCATTAATTTTATTTAGTTAACTTGATTAATTTTTCGCTTCTCAATTTTTGTTTTTATTTTTTTTTATTTGTTATCGAAACTTTGTAATTTTAGTGTTAAATTTTTAAACTGGAATTTTCAATTTCTTTTTTTTTAAGTAATAGTATAGAAATGTTTTTAATCTTATCTTATCTTAAATTTTGAAGAAATGTGCCTATTAGTTTCACTCTGTCCGTCCGTCTGTCCACCTGTTTAAAAAACTTCTACACCGTTAAAGATAGAGAAAAAAATTTTAACCATGGGTAGGTCTCATAAAAAAATTAATTTTGTGGAACAACTTTTTCGTGTAGCCCCATCCATTAGGGAACCACAGTCCCTCAAACTTTGAAAAAGCCCTATTTTTAAACGCGTATATTTCATGTTCCGCTTAACATTTATTCAATCTGAAAACTCTATTCGACAGGAACTTTTTTTACCTTTATAAATCAATATAAAAATTATATATAGTTTTTAAATTTAGTATTTAAATTTACCGTTATGTGAAAACTAAATTTTGCATGATTTTTCTAACTTCATAACTCCGGCGCGCTTTTAGATAGGAACTTGAAATTTTGAGACAAGGAAGAACTATTAGAATTAATATAAGTTTTTTGGTACAACCCCCTGTGTAAGAGTTATTACGCCTCAAAAATTGAAAATTTGCTATTTTTAGACACCTGTAACTTAGGCATCTGTAAACATTTTTCTTCGACAAGACATGAAAATTAAAGGTTCAATAATATAGTTTTACGTGTGTTAAAGGTTTTTTTAGTTATATAGGGTTCCGGACTTACAGCCTCTCAAAATTCGAGAAAAGTCCTATTTTCACATTTTTTCTTATTACATGAAATTTTCAAATTTTTATACAAATCACAATTCTAAACGTTTGTATTGTCTTTTGGAAATGTGCGCTTTTAAAAACCGTTGGTTTACATTCTACCTTGTTTTTCTTTTTTTTTAACTTTTGATTTCTTTATTTTGTAAAATTAATAATAACTTACTTAATTAATTAATTTCTAATGTACATATAAAAAACCATTGTCGTACTTGCATAGAAAATAAACAAATAAAATAAAATAAAATAAATAAATAAATATTACAACACGATATTAATTATAAGATATATGATATATACACATACAAACTTATTTTTTATTTAATTATATTATATTAATTAAAAATTAAATTATTCATAAGATTCTGCATTCATGAGAAAAGAAAAATCTTTAAGAATTAACATAAGTTATCTAAAAAATTAGTTTATAGCTCCGTTTGTTGGAGCTCAAAACTGGAGCTATTAGAGATCAAAATAGAAAATTCGCTACTTTTATTACCTATAACTTATACACATGTAAATAAGACATAAAATTTAGAACTCCAATATTACATTATTTCTAGATATTGGGTCAAATGCATAAAACAGGTTTGAACTCAAATCTTAATTTTTCAAAGAAAATGCCAAGTGCAAACGTAGTTTTTCTTTGAAAAAGTGAGATTTGAGTTTAAGCTCAGTTTTATGTAATCGACCCATTGTGTTAACAGGTTTTATTATTTATACAGAGTTTCCTTAAATGTGTCATTTTATAATTTTTTCTTATATAACAAAATGCAAAGAAAATTTACAAATTTTGGTGCAAGTTTGCATAATTCTAAACTGTTTTTATTGTCCTTTGGAAAATGTGCGCCTTTAAAAATCGTTTATTTTGCATATTCCCTTATTTAAAATTAAGTTAAGGCCGCTATTAAATGATTTCTTCAAAAGCTGTACGAATGTCAATTACATTGTTAAAATGTTTTTAAAGTTTTTATATCAAAGGTTTTAAAATATGAAAATAAAGTCGACCATAAACTTGGAAGCACATCACAAATAATAAAAAATGTTTGACTAACTGATCGCACAGTTTAATGTATCATAATTAAGTTTTTGTTGTAAAGTTTTTTAGAAAAGAGATATAACTCTGCAATCTAAGGTTTATTCAATTCATAGTGGACAAACAAATAAACATATAAACAGCCAGATTTTATGCTTTTTTTTAGAAAATTTAATATGTCTATTAGTTTCACTTTGTCCGTCCCTTCGTCTGTTTACAAAACTTCTACCCCGTTCAAAATAACGCAATAAAAATTTAATCATGGATAGGTCTCTTAAAGAAATAAATGTATAACTTTTTTATTTAGCCTCGCCAGTTCGGAGGTTCAAACCCACCAATTTAGAAAAACCCTATTTTTAAATGTGCTAATCACAGTACAGGTTCTGCTTTACATTTTTACAATCTTAAAAAACACCAATCGACAGGATTTTTTTTACCTTCATAATTCAGTATCAAATTTATACAATATTTTTAATTTAACATTTAAATTTGCCGTTATTTGAATTTTCATTGCTTTTGTAAAATTTAAATTTACCGTTATTTGAGTTTTTATTGCTTTTGTAAAATTTTGTTCTTTTGCTTTTTCATATCTGCGCAACCCTTTCTGTTAGAGCCTTGAAATTTTGAGAGAAGAAGAACTTTCAGAATTAGCATTAATTTTTTTGCACTATCGGCTGTTTAAGGACTATTATGGCTGAAAAACTATTTATAGACACGTATATCTTAGGCATCTGTCTAGATTTTATCAAAGTAAAAGTAAGAAATAACGCTCCAAGATTAAGATTTTATATCTATTGGCATTTTTTCTTAATTATGTAGAGTTCTGTTTAAATTGAAGATAGTATCTTATGATTTTCAGCAATTTTTTTTTTTATATAAAGTTCTAAGTTTTCCACCTTAATTTTATAACAGAGCTTCCACTTGTGGTTATCGAGCTTAGTCCATATTTCTCTCAGATATTATCCAGAAGAACATTCCTGTCAAATTTCAGCTCAATTCATTACACCTTTAACACAAAATTTTTAGACACATATACAGCTTTTTAACAATATGTTTTTTGGTTTTCATGGATCCCAAAAATCTCTAAAATTACTTTATCTCTAATTTACCAAAATTACCTATACTAATAGAGAAAAAGTAAAATAAGCTCTATAACATATTATTATTTTTAGAATACAACATTTGCTAAATAATTTGAGAAATAAAATTGAAAGTGTTCATGTGCATAATTGACATGAAGGCTCAGATTTGCCTTTCTAATTGATAAATACTACATGAACTACTTAACAACAATTCATATTCTATAAATAGCTTATCATTAAATATCGTGATTCGTGAATATATGAAAAACGACGATTTAACATCATAAGAAAACTTTCTAAACATAAATACATAATATAATTTCGATCAATAATCACTAACTGAAAAAATATAATTTCTAAAGTGAAATTAAATAAAACAAATCACTTTTTTTTTGCAATTACGTTGATTTATTGTGTATTGATTCTTTTTTTCACTATATTAATTTATTGTGCGAATGATGGTGGATCTTCTAATGGTGTCCATTCCCATTCCAAATAATGTACACATTTATTTAAATCAGGTTGGAACAAGAATTCACTTTGGCAAGAGCGTTCTTCACCTGCAGAATTTGCTGTTGCACATTCCCAATATTTAGTTGGATCGAAATTATTTCTCCATATTTTTTTGGTAGCTTCTTCTGTAGTTGAACAACCTGGTCGGCCATTATTATGGCTGTAACCACGGAAAGCGCAAACTGCGGCAATCAATAAAGTAAAAACAATTAAGAATTTCATTTTAAAGTATACTTCTATTCTTAAAACACACAAGTTATGAATCGAATGATTAAATAAATTTATTGTCATTCTTTTTATACTATTGCTACCATTATTGGAAGAATGAAAAATTTTATAATTATTCCAATTTTTTTTTTAATTTTCAATTTTTAATTAAAAATATGTCCAAATATTGATAAAATTTTGAAAAAATTAGATTTTCTATTAATTAAATTGTATTTTGATTAATTGATGTTTTATCAATTCAGTAACAAAATAAAAAAATGTTATTCATGAAATTTATTTTAATTAAGACTTTTATAAAGATAGAAGACCGGATATAAAATTCAAAATTTTATGAATTTGTTTTATTTTGTTTATACTTTAAAAGTAATAAGAATTTATTTAAAATTTACAAAAAAAAAATAATGCTAGTAGATGCTAGAGTGCATGTCAGCAGATATTTGAGACAAAAATATTTTATGAACAATGAACCTATGTCAACAATTAAAGAATCTTCTATGATAAAAAGATTCTTATTCAATAATAAGATTTAAGAGAAAAGAACAGTTTGAAAGTATTATACTTCTTCTTATATCTTAAAATATAAATTGAAACGAACTTCAGGGGCTTCATCTGAATCCGTTGAGCCAGATGAAGCGCCTAGGTTTTTGAGTAAGTTTTTTCTTTTCTTATTATTCGATTTTTAATTTTAACAATTACACCTTTAATGATCACAGGTCTTCACTTATTCAAAAATAACTTGTATAAAGCATTTTCCATTTACAAAAATATCTTTTATATTTATTACGGGATTACCCCATTATCTAAAAAAAAAAATCTCGGAAAAAAAAATCTCGGAAAAAAAAATTTCGAAATAACAAAAATCTCGAAAAAGCAATTTGGAAAGTAAAAATCTCGGAAATAAATACATTGAAAAATAAAATTACAAATTTTAAAACTCGAATTCGAGATTTATTAGTAATATTTATTTACATAAAAAATTGTTTTCCAACTATAATACAACCAAATTAATACAAAAAAAAATTGTCATTTTAATAATGACTAGTATTTGCTCGCTGCTCGAAAATCAAGCAAATCTTGATTAAAATACAGCTAAATAGTGTACATCTTGTTCCTTTTCGAAAGCCAAAAGTTGTTGCCTAAGTTTGTGCTGTGCAAGCGAGGATTTATGGATAGATTTCGTGTTACCATCGGGCTACCAATTTAGTAAACCGGAAATTATTATTACCAAAATGTTAAACTAAATAAGTACTTTAAAGGAAATTATAAAAAAAAAAGTAAAGTAATGTAAAGAACTTTTAAATTATTAAAAACAAATCCTTAAAATTGGACTACAAATTATGACAGGTATACATACTCGTATATGATTAAGAGAGTCACATATAAAAAATTTTACAATTAGGTACAATTACTTTTTTAATTAGATATTATATTAAAATTTTCATGCAGACAACTTACGGCCGACGTTTTTATATACACAGTAAGATGGCGCAGTGAAAAGCCAAAGAGTTCCAGTACGGAAAACATAAATATTATTTATTGCATTAAAAAACGTATTTATTTTTATTTATTTTATTTATTTATTTATAATTTATCTCAAGAGAGCTTAAAGCTCGTACAGAGTATTTAATTAATTATGTGTTATCTTACAAAAGTAGTTATAGAATATAATTTAGTTACATTAATTTTAATTTTAATAGTTACAAAATAGATAATACCAGTGCAAAAAAAAAAATAATAGTTTTTTATATAATTAAAAAATACAACAAAAGAGAGAAAAAAGAGAATTACTAACTAAGAAACAAAAACAAAAAATAAAACTATTCTCAGAGATGATATAAATTTAACTCAGTTCAATATTTAAATTCAAAAAAAAAACAAATAAAAAAGAAAAAAAAAATTTAATTTCTTAATTATTTTGATTTATGTATAAAGTCAATATATTTATGTTTCAACCAATTCTTCAATTTATTGTAAGACATATCTTTATATGCATTTGGTATATTATTATAAAGAGCGATACCTGTATTCATAATTGATTTTAAGCCATTCAAATTATGCCCGACGATGTAGCGGATTTGCTGAGCAGATCTAGTGCTTTAACTATGTACTTCTTGATTTGTTATGAGACGAGTGTTTGTTTTTATGTTGTCATTAGCCATATTGTGTATGTGAAGTATTTGTGTTACATATTTTTGGTCAATCAATTTTAAAATGTTATATTTTTGATGTATAGTATTAGTTCATATAACATGTGAACAATGCTGGACCAAGTGAACTACCTTGGATTACCCCAAACTCTATGTCTTCTAGATTACTTTTGACTTCATCATTAACAGCATATTGCTTTCTGTTCTCTAAGTAATTTTTAAACCAATTGTATTCGTTACCAACTACTCCTAATCCAAGTAGGATTTTTAGCAGAAGTTTTTTATCTACAGTATCAAATGCCTTGGTTAGGTCAAAGAATACAATACAGATTATTTTATTACTGCTAATCATACTTTGGATATATGCAACAAGATCAAATAAAGCGGCAACTGTATTTGATTTTTTTGTAAAGCCGTATTGAGATTTCCATATTAGATTATTTGTTCTTAGATATTCAGATAGTTTCATATTAATATAAGTCTCAATTATTTTGCTAAAAACCGAAGCAATAGAAAATTGGTCGAAAATTATTAATATCAGTTCTAACTCCGTTTTTTTTGTAAATAGGTAACACTTTGTTCATTTTGAAGCCGTCTGGCATTTTACAATCTTTTATTGACGCGTTTATCAGATTTTTAGTCGGCTCGCAGCTAACTTGTATTTAAAGGTTTTAAGTATTGAGGTACTAATTTCGTCAACGCCTGCACTGTGTATTAAAATTTTTTAAATTCATATTTATATATTACTCATTCGCATAAATAAATTTATTATAAAATAAACTCAAAAATTTATTATTATTTTAAATTATTATAATATAGGCTTTAAATTATTAATATATTATTTTAAATTATTATAATATTTACATATTAGTTCTTAACTGAAACTCATAAAGTTTGCATTTAATATAAAACCTATTATTTTAAAAATAAACAAATGTATCTATCATTCAGTAATAATAATGGTAATACATATAAGTATATATGTATGTATGTATGTATGTATGTATGTACTTATTCTTTAACAGTTTTAAAATTCACACTCGATCCAGTCAAAGAGAAATCGATTTTACGATATTTACTAAAATTCACCTTTTCCAACATTTTTGATATTTTAAATTCCAAATCTCTCAAATGAGAAAAGTTGTTGAACAATTATTTAAAAAAAGTTCACCACTGGACTGGCACTGACCACAATACAATATACAACATTTTTTTTTTTTGTTTTGTCCTTGCCACTCCTCGAAGGAGCATAGGGCATCCACCAAGTCATTTATTATTCATATTTGACTAAGCTTCAGTTTCGAGAATCATTAATTTCACTAAGCCGTTGATTACTCGGCTATAGCTATTGTACAAGACTATAGAGACATTTCTTTTATTTCTACGCCATCTATTATCTTATGCAAGAATTATGGTTTAATATTATTTCATTATATACCTATTACCATATGATATTAATTATAATTTAAAAGACATATATACTTATTTTTAATATAATTATATTCTACTAATTATTTATTATAAGAAAAATCTACAACATACATAAGCAAAATCCTATAAACCAAAAAAAAAATAATCATTTACTTTTAATTTACGGAAGAAACATTTTTTACTGTCCTTTAAATTTTCATATTTTTATTGTTAAATGTTATGTCCACGTCATGTCTGTTATATGCTTGTACTCTGTAAGTCAGTACTTGGTTAGTACTATACTGTACCATTCTTTCAATGCCAAAATAAGATAGATAACATGAACAATAAGTAATATGTAGGTACCATAAACCATACTCATGGGCTATGGTCATAACTCATAAGTGCATACCATACTACATACATTGAAATTTGAAATTCTTAAAAGGGAAAATTATATATTTTAATTTTTTTTAAATATATGTACATATGTATATTAATATACATTTCATTCTTTTAAATTTTTCTTAACATATAATATTAATTAGTATTTACTATTTAGTACTTATTTAAATTGCAAGTTCTAAATTCAACTCTATGTACGTATATGTATTTCCCTACTACGCTACAGTCTAAACTATTTTTTATACCCGTATGAACTCTGTTCAAGGGTATAATAAATTTGCCATTACGTTTATGACACCTTAAAGGAGTCGAGCTAGATATAGTGTCAAAGGTATGGATCGGCTTAGAATCAAATTCCCGTGATAATTCAAAAAATAAAGGAGCTAGGAATCCTGAAATTTTTTTTACGTCACTTTTGCAAAATTGTTAGTTTTGCTATTTAAATCCAGCATTGCCGGCAAAAACTTCTGTAAAATTTGGTTGTGATGCTACGACAGGTTCGGGTAGCTGCCATACAACTTTTCTTTTTAAATGAAAATAAAGCCCCAAATTGTATTCTTATTTCACTGGAAATAAATCCCCAAATTTCCATACAAATTTGGCTGTTTTCATTTTTTTTTTTGGCGTTAATTCACGGAGCCCCTATAAAGTTTAGAAAAGTTTTATATTTAACCAAGTAAAACTCAAGTTTTCTTAAATATTTTTACACTCTAAAAATTGTTAAACGATAAGCATTTATTATTTATAAAGGTAAAAATAATATAATTAATACTTAAATTTATTGATCATTATTTAAGTTTATCTTTGTGAAACCAAAATTTGCAAAGTTTGTGATCAGACATCTCGTTAATGATTAAAGATTAGAAACTTGAGCCTTTGATAAATGTTTGATCTCAATTAATATGTTTGTATTTTGTCCTATTTAAGGTTATGTGTTATTATGAAGTCTAAACACCCTTACTAATTTTTAGCACATTCTTTACAAAATTTTAAAAAAATTTGTTTATTATACTTTGACTCCATCAATCCGTCCGTCTGTTTACAAAACTTCTACACAGTTTTTTCCTTCACACTTCTAGAAGGAGCGTAGGATATCCACTATGTCATTTATTATTCATATTTGAGTAAACTTCAGTTTCTGGAATAACTCAAAATAGTTAATACCTCCACTCAAAGTTTTCCAACGAGAAACAAGGAGGGCAAAAGAAGTTCATCTCTACCATGTAGAGTTATCAAGATGGCGAAATACAGCTTATGGAAATTCTTTTTTCATGCGCACGTCCCGTTTATGGAACTATATCATCGTGTACGATTCATATGTGTACGATTTACTTAAGTTTAAGAAGAACATTAACATTTTTCTTCAAAATGTGCATACAAATTTTCCTACCTATCCCCCATAATCCAAATTTCCTAATTCCAATTTCCCCAATTATCCTTCCCACATCCCTATCCCCAAAATCAAACTGTACATTTGTATTAAAGGTTCCATCCTAAAGTTTTTTTTTTTTTTATTTATTATTAATTTCAGACAATTTACATAAAAATTGTGTATAAGAAATTAAATTCTAAACTAAATCTAAATGAATACTAAAAATTAAAGTTTATAAATCACATTACAAGTTTTTTATTTTCTCTTGGACAATAGTTAATTTCTAAATCTTTAAATATTTCTTAAGTCTATGTTTAAATTCATGTAAGTTTTGGCTGCGTTTTAGTTGGATAGATAGAGCGTTAAACATCTTTATTGCAATACATTTTAATCCTTGTAGCTTCTTAATTGTAGTTGCTTTAGGTGTACGACAAGATGTCCGCTATGTCTAGTGTTGTAGTTGTGCACGTTATCTCTTGTTATAATTGTTAATGAAAATTTAATTTTTTTGCTTATTATTTTATACACATATTTACATTTTTTGAAGAATATTAACTGTTTTATGTCGAGTTCATTTGTGATTACATGCAATTCCTTTGTACTCAATCTAGGGTTCAATTTGTACAATGTTTTTAACGATTTTTTCATGATCATACCCATTTGATTGACATGGAATTTTGTACTGTTACTCCAACTGCATATATTGTAACAAATTTTTGACAAAATGTACCCGTTGTAAATTAATTTGGCGACTTTGATTGGTCTTTTGCTCTTTTGATTGCCATTATGATCGATATTATGCTTTTCTTTAATTGTTTAATATGTTTATCCCATTTAAGATTTTCATCTATAGTCATCCCGAGATATTTCATATGTTGAACTCGTTCGACCGTGACGCCTCTTGCTTTTATTGTAATTTCATGATATCTTTTTCTAGATGTTTTAAATACAATATAATACATTTTTTTGGGATTCATACAGAAACCATTACCGTCCAGCCAATTACCGTAATCTTAGGTTCTTTTCTAATTGGTTTAAAGTTTTAGCCTTACATATAAAATTAGTGTCGCTATTTGCTATACCTCAAATTCCCAAGTCTTCAAGAAAATCTAGTAGTTGACAACATCAAATACTTTACTTAGATCAATAAACATTGCCGACATATTTGTAACCGAGAGCAGAATCTGTACAATTTCCTTCTATAAATCCATATTGATTCGAATCGAAACCAATAGTTTGCTTAATAAATGATATTATTCTTGTATCGATAGCTCTTTCATATATTTTACTGATTGAATTTAACAGCGATGTAGGCCTATAATTTCCACAATCCGTTTTTTGTCCACCTTTGTGAATTGGCACAATGACGGCCTGTTTTAAGCACTTTGGATAAATTCCATTTGCAAGGCATGAGTTTACCATTTTACATGGAATATTCTTGATAATATGTATCAATTCTTGTAGATCTTTTACAGTAATTTTATCTTTTACAGTAATTTTTCTCCTATTTCATTAAAATATTTTTTTAGAGTATTAGCAGTTTCAATATCACTTGTAGTAATTTCTCCATTTTCTTTCATCAGATTACCAATATAGTCGTTTTATTTTCTTTATTTTTTACTGTGAAATTTACAACTTTCCACAGTTTTCTATTATCATTACCCGTTTTTTCAATGCAGTTGTTAATGTGACTTAATTGACTCAATATGACTAAATTTTATAAGAAATTTTATGTCGATCCTCTATATTTGATATAATATGATCAATTAACGTATTAGTTGTAGCTGTTTGTCTTGTATTATACTTTAACGTACTTTACTTTTTTGCATATAGAAGATTTCAATCAATTACTTGTCTGGGCAATAGATAATAAGTTGTCTCTTAATCATCTAAAATCTAAGTGTCTCGTTATAAACCGTACTGCCTTAGATACAAGCAGTTTTCCGCCAGTTTGCATTTGAAACCAAACTATTACTTTTGTGGATTCTGCAATGAATCTTGGTGTTACCATTAACAGCACTTTTACTTGAGGCAGTCATATTAATGGAATACTGAGAAAAGTTTACGCTGGTCTGCGTTCTTTATGGGCTACAAGTGATTTTGTACCCGCATCAACAAGAATACATTTGGCGACATCACTTTTAATACCTCCATTGACTTACGGATACGAAGTTGTTGGCAAATTGGACTCAGTAAACTCGAGAAAGATGGAAATTTCCTTCAATTCAATCGTAAGTTTTATCTTTTGTCTACGTAGATTTGACCATGTCCCTCTTTTTCCGCTATCTGTATTCAACTGTGATATATTTACTTATTTTGATTTTAAGTCTCTAAGTTTACTAATCAAAATTATGAAAACTCAAAATCTGCAGTATCAAGATTGCATTCTCTAGATCTGATTGTCATTCTTTAGATCTGAAAGAACCTCCTGTTTAATTATCCCGAGAAATAGATATTTAATAACAAGCTGACTATTTTTTACCCATCTGGCTAAGCTGTGGAATTCACTTCCAGTTGTCTTAAGAACTTCTATAAGCTCAAGGATATCTCTTACTTCTATAATTAACCAGGTTTTCAAATATCTCTGTTCGCATTAATTTTATTTAGTTAACTTGATTAATTTTTCGCTTCTCAATTTTTGTTTTTATTTTTTTTTATTTGTTATCGAAACTTTGTAATTTTAGTGTTAAATTTTTAAACTGGAATTTTCAATTTCTTTTTTTTTAAGTAATAGTATAGAAATGTTTTTAATCTTATCTTATCTTAAATTTTGAAGAAATGTGCCTATTAGTTTCACTCTGTCCGTCCGTCTGTCCACCTGTTTAAAAAACTTCTACACCGTTAAAGATAGAGAAAAAAATTTTAACCATGGGTAGGTCTCATAAAAAAATTAATTTTGTGGAACAACTTTTTCGTGTAGCCCCATCCATTAGGGAACCACAGTCCCTCAAACTTTGAAAAAGCCCTATTTTTAAACGCGTATATTTCATGTTCCGCTTAACATTTATTCAATCTGAAAACTCTATTCGACAGGAACTTTTTTTACCTTTATAAATCAATATAAAAATTATATATAGTTTTTAAATTTAGTATTTAAATTTACCGTTATGTGAAAACTAAATTTTGCATGATTTTTCTAACTTCATAACTCCGGCGCGCTTTTAGATAGGAACTTGAAATTTTGAGACAAGGAAGAACTATTAGAATTAATATAAGTTTTTTGGTACAACCCCCTGTGTAAGAGTTATTACGCCTCAAAAATTGAAAATTTGCTATTTTTAGACACCTGTAACTTAGGCATCTGTAAACATTTTTCTTCGACAAGACATGAAAATTAAAGGTTCAATAATATAGTTTTACGTGTGTTAAAGGTTTTTTTAGTTATATAGGGTTCCGGACTTACAGCCTCTCAAAATTCGAGAAAAGTCCTATTTTCACATTTTTTCTTATTACATGAAATTTTCAAATTTTTATACAAATCACAATTCTAAACGTTTGTATTGTCTTTTGGAAATGTGCGCTTTTAAAAACCGTTGGTTTACATTCTACCTTGTTTTTCTTTTTTTTTAACTTTTGATTTCTTTATTTTGTAAAATTAATAATAACTTACTTAATTAATTAATTTCTAATGTACATATAAAAAACCATTGTCGTACTTGCATAGAAAATAAACAAATAAAATAAAATAAAATAAATAAATAAATATTACAACACGATATTAATTATAAGATATATGATATATACACATACAAACTTATTTTTTATTTAATTATATTATATTAATTAAAAATTAAATTATTCATAAGATTCTGCATTCATGAGAAAAGAAAAATCTTTAAGAATTAACATAAGTTATCTAAAAAATTAGTTTATAGCTCCGTTTGTTGGAGCTCAAAACTGGAGCTATTAGAGATCAAAATAGAAAATTCGCTACTTTTATTACCTATAACTTATACACATGTAAATAAGACATAAAATTTAGAACTCCAATATTACATTATTTCTAGATATTGGGTCAAATGCATAAAACAGGTTTGAACTCAAATCTTAATTTTTCAAAGAAAATGCCAAGTGCAAACGTAGTTTTTCTTTGAAAAAGTGAGATTTGAGTTTAAGCTCAGTTTTATGTAATCGACCCATTGTGTTAACAGGTTTTATTATTTATACAGAGTTTCCTTAAATGTGTCATTTTATAATTTTTTCTTATATAACAAAATGCAAAGAAAATTTACAAATTTTGGTGCAAGTTTGCATAATTCTAAACTGTTTTTATTGTCCTTTGGAAAATGTGCGCCTTTAAAAATCGTTTATTTTGCATATTCCCTTATTTAAAATTAAGTTAAGGCCGCTATTAAATGATTTCTTCAAAAGCTGTACGAATGTCAATTACATTGTTAAAATGTTTTTAAAGTTTTTATATCAAAGGTTTTAAAATATGAAAATAAAGTCGACCATAAACTTGGAAGCACATCACAAATAATAAAAAATGTTTGACTAACTGATCGCACAGTTTAATGTATCATAATTAAGTTTTTGTTGTAAAGTTTTTTAGAAAAGAGATATAACTCTGCAATCTAAGGTTTATTCAATTCATAGTGGACAAACAAATAAACATATAAACAGCCAGATTTTATGCTTTTTTTTAGAAAATTTAATATGTCTATTAGTTTCACTTTGTCCGTCCCTTCGTCTGTTTACAAAACTTCTACCCCGTTCAAAATAACGCAATAAAAATTTAATCATGGATAGGTCTCTTAAAGAAATAAATGTATAACTTTTTTATTTAGCCTCGCCAGTTCGGAGGTTCAAACCCACCAATTTAGAAAAACCCTATTTTTAAATGTGCTAATCACAGTACAGGTTCTGCTTTACATTTTTACAATCTTAAAAAACACCAATCGACAGGATTTTTTTTACCTTCATAATTCAGTATCAAATTTATACAATATTTTTAATTTAACATTTAAATTTGCCGTTATTTGAATTTTCATTGCTTTTGTAAAATTTAAATTTACCGTTATTTGAGTTTTTATTGCTTTTGTAAAATTTTGTTCTTTTGCTTTTTCATATCTGCGCAACCCTTTCTGTTAGAGCCTTGAAATTTTGAGAGAAGAAGAACTTTCAGAATTAGCATTAATTTTTTTGCACTATCGGCTGTTTAAGGACTATTATGGCTGAAAAACTATTTATAGACACGTATATCTTAGGCATCTGTCTAGATTTTATCAAAGTAAAAGTAAGAAATAACGCTCCAAGATTAAGATTTTATATCTATTGGCATTTTTTCTTAATTATGTAGAGTTCTGTTTAAATTGAAGATAGTATCTTATGATTTTCAGCAATTTTTTTTTTTATATAAAGTTCTAAGTTTTCCACCTTAATTTTATAACAGAGCTTCCACTTGTGGTTATCGAGCTTAGTCCATATTTCTCTCAGATATTATCCAGAAGAACATTCCTGTCAAATTTCAGCTCAATTCATTACACCTTTAACACAAAATTTTTAGACACATATACAGCTTTTTAACAATATGTTTTTTGGTTTTCATGGATCCCAAAAATCTCTAAAATTACTTTATCTCTAATTTACCAAAATTACCTATACTAATAGAGAAAAAGTAAAATAAGCTCTATAACATATTATTATTTTTAGAATACAACATTTGCTAAATAATTTGAGAAATAAAATTGAAAGTGTTCATGTGCATAATTGACATGAAGGCTCAGATTTGCCTTTCTAATTGATAAATACTACATGAACTACTTAACAACAATTCATATTCTATAAATAGCTTATCATTAAATATCGTGATTCGTGAATATATGAAAAACGATGATTTAACATCATAAGAAAACTTTCTAAACATAAATACATAATATAATTTCGATCAATAATCACTAACTGAAAAAATATAATTTCTAAAGTGAAATTAAATAAAACAAATCACTTTTTTTTTGCAATTACGTTGATTTATTGTGTATTGATTCTTTTTTTCACTATATTAATTTATGGTGCGAATGATGGTGGATCTTCTAATGGTGTCCATTCCCATTCCAAATAATGTACACATTTATTTAAATCAGGTTGGAACAAGAATTCACTATGGCAAAAGCGTTCTTCACCTGCAGAATTTGCTGTTGCACATTCCCAATATTTAGTTGGATCGAAATTATTTCTCCATATTTTTTTGGTAGCTTCTTCTGTAGTTGAACAACCTGGTCGGCCATTATTATGGCTGTAACCACGGAAAGCGCAAACTGCGGCAATCAATAAAGTAAAAACAATTAAGAATTTCATTTTAAAGTATACTTCTATTTTTAAAACACACAAGTTATGAATCGAATGATTAAATAAATTTATTGTCATTCTTTTTATACTATTGCTACCATTATTGGAAGAATGAAAAATTTTATAATTATTCCAATTTTTTTTTTAATTTTCAATTTTTAATTAAAAATATGTCCAAATATTGATAAAATTTTGAAAAAATTAGATTTTCTATTAATTAAATTGTATTTTGATTAATTGATGTTTTATCAATTCAGTAACAAAATAAAAAAATGTTATTCATGAAATTTATTTTAATTAAGACTTTTATAAAGATAGAAGACCGGATATAAAATTCAAAATTTTATGAATTTGTTTTATTTTGTTTATACTTTAAAAGTAATAAGAATTTATTTAAAATTTACAAAAAAAAAATAATGCTAGTAGATGCTAGAGTGCATGTCAGCAGATATTTGAGACAAAAATATTTTATGAACAATGAACCTATGTCAACAATTAAAGAATCTTCTATGATAAAAAGATTCTTATTCAATAATAAGATTTAAGAGAAAAGAACAGTTTGAAAGTATTATACTTCTTCTTATATCTTAAAATATAAATTGAAACGAACTTCAGGGGCTTCATCTGAATCCGTTGAGCCAGATGAAGCGCCTAGGTTTTTGAATAAGTTTTTTCTTTTCTTATTATTCGATTTTTAATTTTAACAATTACACCTTTAACGATCACAGGTCTTCACTTATTCAAAAATAACTTGTATAAAGCATTTTCCATTTACAAAAATATCTTTTATATTTATTACGGGATTACCCCATTATCTGGAAAAAAAAAATCTTGGAAAAAATATTTGGAATTAACAAAAATGTCGAATTAATAATAATCTCGAAAAAAAAATCTGGAAAGTAAAAATCCCGAAAAAAAATATTTTGAAAAATAAAATTACGGATTTTAAATCTCGAATTAGAGATTTATTATTAATATTTATTTACATAAAAAATTGTTTTTCAACTATAATACAACCAAATTAATACAAAAACAAGTAAATGTAACAGTAAGTCGATGCAACCGACTTATTAATACCCTACACCTGAATAATTCGAATTAAATTAAAAATCCATAAGTGTTTTTGGCAGTTGCTTGAACTTCTTCCCTTTTCTGTCTTATTCAACTCGAATTTCAAGAACGTAAAAGAGGCATCCGCTTGGGATATGCTTGACACCCTTGTATAAAATGTTAAGTTTCTATCTTAATTATTTTCGAAGATTGGTAGTCCTTGGGAGGTTTGTGTCAGCTACCCGAATTGCCACTCCAATTCATCGAATCCATCTCAGGAACATAAAGAAAACTTGCCAGAACACCATTCTATTAAATTTAAAGGTTCTACTTTTGTTGGTTTTGGAGATATGCTCGTTGCTCTTGTGCTCGTCCGGAAGTTTCCAAAATACGAACCCATGGTTCAAATTCTTTCAAATGTCAGTTTCCAATTTTACAGAAAAGGAAACATAACAGAACACCTTTATACTAAAAATAAAAATTCTATCTTTGTTGGTTGTGGAGATATACTCATTTGCTCTGGGGCTCGTCCGGAAGCTTCCAAGATTTGAACCCATGGACCAAATCCTCACAAATTTCAGAAACATAAATCAAACATGAAGGAACACCATTCTGCCTAATTTAAAGGTTATATCTTTGTTGCATTTGGAGATAATATCATTTGCTCTGAGGCTCGTTCGGAAGCTTTCAAAATCCGAACCCAAGGACCAAATCCTCTCAAATTTCAGAGGCCTAAATCATACATGAAAGAACACCATTCTGCCAAAAGTAAAGGTTATATCTTTATTGGTGTTGGAGATAATCTCATTTGCTCTGGGACTCGTTCGGAAGCTTCCAAAACCAAACCCATGGACCAAATCCTCTTAAATTTCAGAGACATAAATCAAACACGAAAGAACACCATTGTACCAAATTCAAAGGTTCTACCTTTGTTCGTATTGGATATAATCTCATTTGCTCTGCGGCTCGTTCGGAAGCTTTCAAAATTCGAATCCACGGTTCAAATTCTTTCAAATTTAAACCCATGGCCAAATCCTCTCAAATTTCAGAGACCTAAATCAAACATGAAAAAACACCATTCGGCCAAATTTAAAGGTTATATATTTGTTGTTTTTGGAGATAATCTCATTTGCTCTGGTGCTCGTTCGGAAGCTTCCAAAATCCAAACCCATGGACCACATCCTCTTAAATTTTAGAGACATAAATCAAACTGAAAGAAACATCATTATAAAAAATTTAAAGGTTCTATCTTTATTGGTTTTGGAGATAATCTCGTTTGCTCTGGGGCTCGTTCGGAAGCTTCCAAAATCCGAACCCATGGACCAAATCTTCTCACATTTCAGAGACTTAAATAAAACATGAAAGAACACCACCCTGCCAAATTTAAAGGTTATATCTTTGTTGGTTTTGGAGATAATCTCATTTGCTCTGGTGCTCGTTCGGAAGCTTCCAAATCCAAACCCATGGAACAAATCCTCTTAAATTTCAGAGGCCTAAATCATACATGAAAGAACACCATTCTGCCAAAAGTAAAGGTTATATCTTTATTGGTTTTGGAGATAATCTCATTTATTCTGGGGCTCGTTCGGAAGCTTCCAAATCCAAACCCATGGACCAAATCCTCTTAAATTTGAGAGACATAAATCGAACGGGAAGGAACATCATTGTACAAAATTTAAAGGTTCTATCTTTGTTGGTTTTGGAGATAATCTCATTTGGTCTGGTGCTCGTTCGGAAGCTTCCAAAACCCAAACCCATGGACCAAATCCTCTTAAATTTCATAGACATAAATCGAACGGGAAGAAACATCATTGTACAAAATTTGAAGGTTATATCTTTGTTGCTTTTGGAGATAATCTCGTTTGCTCCGGAATCATTCGGAAGCTTCCAGAATCCGAACCCATGGACGGATTTTGTCCAGATTCGAACTTAGCCTTTCTTTCGTAATTAGTAACCTACTATATAAATTTCATCAAGATAGCATCATTATTTTTTGAGTTATCGTGCGTACGGACGGACGGACGGACATCGCTAAATCGACTCCGGCGGTGATCCTGATTCAGAATATATATACATGTCTATACCTAACTCGCTTCCTTTTGGTGGTTACAAACACCATACCAAAGTTAATATACCCTATACTTAATGTGTAGGGTATAAAAAAAGATACAAGTAAATGTTATTCCACAATACCACATTAGTCAAAAATTATATGCCCATTTTGTAGAAGAACTATGTATTCGTTTATGCGAGATTCTGAACTAGGAGAGATTTTAGAATTGAACTCAAAATCAGGGTTACCACTTATATATATGTATAGAAAAGATATTGAATTAGGGATGAT
Organism: Poecilobothrus nobilitatus; assembly: GCA_947095535.1. NCBI lineage: Eukaryota > Metazoa > Arthropoda > Insecta > Diptera > Dolichopodidae > Poecilobothrus > Poecilobothrus nobilitatus. The sequence goes on from OX352772.1 coordinate 342,624,238, forward strand.
TTTAGAGTTGGATTCAAAATCAGAGTTATACGCCTTTTACAGAATATTTATATAATTGTATATGGTAAATTTGGAATTAGGAGGAATTTTAGAGTTGATTACAAAATCAAGGTTTTTTCCCTTTTTCCAGAATATTTGTATATGTATATGCGTGGTTCTGTGAATTATATTGCTTTTATAATATTACTTAAGTTTTTTATACATAATTTTAATTTTAACATAAATTTCTAAATGCATAAAAATACATTATTTACAAAATTATTTAATAAAAGAATAAAATATAATTTATTTATCATTATTAATAATATACCAGGAAACTGGTTTTGATAAGTAAAAATGATAAACATATTTTTTTTGTTTTGTTTAAACTTTTTATACCCGTATGAACTTTGTTCATAGTTCGAGTAGCTGCCATACAACATCTTTCTTTAAATGGAAATAACTCAGTGTCTATTCAAGCTACGTATCTGAAATTTTGTAAATTATGAGCAAGTTTTATGGCAACAACTTCTGTAAAATTTGGTTGTGATGGTAGGACAGGTTCGGGTAGCTGCCATACAACTTCTCGTTTTAAATCAAAATCACTCAGTGTCTATTAAAGCTAGGAACCCGAAATTTAGTAAAGAGGTGTCGAGTTACATGCCAACAATTTAAAATTTGGTTGGTCTAGAGCATCCGGTTCAGACTTCTTGCACCTCTTGGAACTTAATGAAGCTAGGCGCTTAAAATCTTACAAATGATGATCAAGTTTTATGGCCACAATTTCTGTAAAATTTGGTTGTGCAGGTGCAATAGGTTCGGGTAGCTGTCATACAACTACACAATTTAGATAAATATATCTCTGTAGTTAACGTCGGTACTAAAACATCTGAAAGTTTTTAAAAGATGGTCAAGTTTTATAGAAACAGGATATAATACATTCATACGGGTATCCCAGAGTTGACACAGTCTACTCTTCCTCGTTTTTTGTTTATGCATATTCTTATTCTATTCTAATACGAGTATGCAAAAAGATTTGAAAACAGGTTTTACTTTTATTTAGTTTCACATTTTTAATTTATTGCTATCTAATACTAAAATACATACTTATTTAAAGTATACCTTCTTATATAAAAGTATAAAAAGACTTAGTTATTTTGGGATTTTGTTTTTTGGAGTTTGGGGATTTTTGTCTTGGGGATTTCGTATTTAACCCGCTTTTGAAACGGCGTTGAATTTTTATGATTTCAAAGACAAATAATTTTTTTTCGAGATTTTGTTTTTCTAGATTTCAGTTAATTTGAGTTTTTTTTTCGCCAGATTTTTTTCTTTCGAAATTTTTTTATTCGAGATTTTTGTTAATTCGAGATTTTTTTTCGAGATATCGGGGGTGACCCGTTTATTACCCAATTCATATGTTCAGTTCAACACAATTATTGCTATATGACTTAATAAATTTGTTACATTTTCGCCTCCATTATATTCACCTATATCTTGTGTATAACGTAAAAGTCTAGTATGTTTATCTATAGTTGTTCATTTAAGTTACTGCTTCTCAAACGATTTTGAGATATTTGCTATACAGACAAATACTATTATTACATATTATCAAAAATAAATAAATAATATTTAAAACAAAAAAAGTTTCAATTTCAACACTTTTTAACACATTTTTAAAATAACTTTGAATTTTTTTAAACCACTTTGCAGATTTTTACAAATATTAGACTTATTAACTTCATTTTGTCTGTACGTCTGCCTCTCTGTCTGTGCATTCGTCTATCTGTTCAATAAACTTTCCAGTTAAATTTACCGTTACTGTTATTTGAAAGTGACGATTGTTAACCCTATATGCGACAACACATATTCCAAAATTCAAAATTTTGTAAACAATTATTAGCTATGTCAGAAAATTGTTTTTATTCCCTTTTATAGATATGTATAAGAGGTCAAAAATTTTAAAATATATGCATAATATAGTGATATCCTGAAATTTAACACTACGTTGACAGTTTTTGTAGTTATATAATCATAAAAATTCATTCAAATTCATAAATATCCATAAAATTAGCAAATGTGGCTTATTTCAGAAAATATAAAAAACTATAGTAAATTATTGTCAAGTAAATATTAAAGGTTTGAAAAATTAAAATGAATGTTTGATATATGTACATATTGTAATTCTGCGACTATATAGGTATAATATAATATTGTTTGTTTGTTAAAGACTATATTTTCTACATACAGATTCTAATTGTTGATTCTAAATAGTTAATTACTTGGGAAGGAATTTAAAGTCAATTTCAAAATCAGTGTTTCAATAAATTATTTAGCCTGGGGCGGCAGCATTATTTTGAAGCCCTTATATAGCGCATTTTTTAAATGCTTTGTTGTTGAAGATCATATATGAATGAAAAAGATCATATATGAATGAAATGAAGAATTTTGAAGTTGCTTACGATATCAAAATTATATACCTTATATTATATACATTATATTTTATATATAATATATATATACATATTATATTTGAGAAATTTTGAATTATGAGCGAGTTTAGAGTTGGATTTAAAAACAAGTTTTTCTAGAATATTTATATATGTATATATAATATGTATTTATATGTGAGATTTTGATGAATTAGAAGAAATTTTACGTTGGTAAAGGAATGTTTTACGCTTTTTCTACAGTAAATACGTTTTGTCATTTTTTCTAAAGTTTTATTTTTGAATTTATTCATCTTTCTGGAGAGAGATGTTGGTATGGTTTGTTATAAAATTTTTAAACTTATAACAAATTATTTTTAAATCATTTAAAAGATCATCATTTTAAAGAATATTGTAAACTAAAATAAATAAAAAAATTTATTTTTCAAAAATTTTGTTCCTGAAAGATTTTTTTTTTTCAAGATTCTGTTCCAAAAAGATTTGATAATGATAATATCAAAAAATTAATAATTTACAAAAATAATACATGCATATATTTTATTTAACTATGCATTTTATTGATTATATAAACATACAATAATAAAACAAATTCTTTATATTTTTTACAACTCATCAAAAATATGATAATATTTATTTAATATATAAAAATTATGCTAATGATGGTGGATCTTCACGTGCTGACCAAACCCATTTATTATTATGTACACACTTATATAATTCTGGTTGCCATAAATGTTCATATGGACATTCATATAAAATTCCTGATTGATTTTTTGCCATACAAACCCAATATAATTTTGAATCAAGATTATGTCTCCATGACACTAATTCCATTTCTTCATCTGTTTTACATCCAGGACGACCATTATGTCCATAAGTATAACCTCGTTTAGCTGAAACTGATATAACTGCCAATGATAATACCATATATAAAATAATAGATATTTTCATTTTAAATTTTTTTTTTTTTTTGTTACTTCTTAGATACAACTGAAATAAAATTTAAGTAATTTTTTTAAAAACAATCCCACTTTTATAGTCATCCATTACAATAAAAACTGAATTTATTTCAATTTTTTATGTTAGCTCGTGTAAATGTTTAAGATAAAATTGAATTGACAATATCTGGTCGAATTGATAAAATTATCATATCAATTATTATTAGCTACTAATCTCTTAATTCATACTAAAATATCTATAATTTTTCTATTTTGTACAATTTTAAGTATTATAAATTTTTAAAAAAAAATCACACACTTGAAAATTTTTAGGTTTTTTTATTTTTAATATACACTAGTATTCGCCCGTTCCTCGAAATTCGAGGTGTTTTAATAAGCAATTTTGGAAAACTGAATATTTATCATTTAAAAAAAATAAAAGTTGGTTGGTAAATCATTGAGTAAAAGGGTTTTAAATGTCTATCATTTATAGATTAAATATTAAGGAATCGGGCACTCTACGACTGCACCAACCCCTTGACTGAAGTTCGTAGATGTTTATATTCAGTTATATTATGAAGTTCCTATTTCTACCATGCAAACTATATTTTAAAATTTTATTTATGTATTTAGAAAAAAAGCAAAAACAAAAAACCAAAATTTAAATTTACCGGAATAAAAGAGCGTCTTATTTGAATATGTATATTATAACTATAGATTACACATAGTATATGATACATAGATATGTATATATATTTTTTACATGGGTTTTTTATAAAAATGGAAAATTAATAATGAAAATCAAAAAATTTTTGGAAAAATATTGATATTGTAAGATGGCTGTACTGAATATTTATCATTTAAAAAGAAAAAAATGAAAGGTGGTTGGTAAGTCATTGAGTAAAAGGGTTTTAAATGTATATCATTTACAGATTAAATATTATGATATGTATGTATGTAGATTAAATATGTATGTATGAAAATATTAACTCAAGGAATAAATTATTTTTAAAAATTTCCAAATTTTATAACAACAATTACTAATTATATTTATTTATGAGATAAAAAAAAACATTATTTTAAAAATTTTGTAGGTTTTTATTCACTGTCAGTATTTACTTTAATTTCTAAAATACTTTATATTTTAATTAAGTTTTTCAATAAAATTATGGAATCGTACTAAAAAATCTTATAGTAATAAACATACATATATATACATGTATATTGCTTACAATTGTGTGAAACACCCAATAGGATTTATTTTATATGCTTTTATATTAACTTGTTGGTGTCGGTGTCGGTTTATTTATATAGCGCTTCCTCTGGAAGGTATCGAGAAGCACTCATTTAAAACAAATCGTGTGATAAATGAGAAGCAATAAATCATGCATTCTAGAACGCTTCTAAGGAAGAGCTTCCCAAGAGAATGAATTAGTTTTTTGTTTTATTTTTTTAAACCTAAGCGAATGATATATTTTTTTGTATACCTCTGAAATGCATATACATATTATTATTATCATGGTTATGAATTTTTGTTGTTTTCAATGATACCGTTACGAATATGTTTCTGCTTGTTTTATGTTTAAATAATAATTGTTAGAAAAAAATTATTAGATGATTAATTGTACTGTGATTTACGATATAGTGCAAGATTGTAATTGATCTTTTTGGTAAGTTTTTTCATATTGCCATTTACCAGTAACATCTATTATATTATGTGATATCTATAATTATAATTTAGTAGTTTTCAGCCACACACTACGTATTATGAATTCCGTTTCAAGCTTTGAACATCAGTAACTACATATTTTTTACGATTTTTCTACTATAAAACCTATACATAATATTAATATAAAAACAAGGAAGAATACAGTTGCCTTTGTCAACTCTTAGATACCCGTACGAACCGTTAGTATGTTCACAGCCTGTCACTCTGCTCACAATATTATTTTTTTAATATTTTAGTATTTTAAAATAATTTGGGTGAATTTTATAATTTCTAGAACTATGGGTTGTACATATATTCAAACTATATGTTTATATGTACATTCTTCAAAAGCAGACTCTAACCTTTCACATAACGATTATCAATCCAAAACTTTTTCATATATTCTATAGTACCATTTAATACTAAGCGGTAAATGTATATTAAATTTACTTAGTACAAAATAGTAAATATAATTTTAAATATTATATTATATTATATTTAAATATTCCATTAACAGAATAATTTCTTATAAGTACAATAAAATACATATATGTAAGTAAATACGGCGCTATATAATACACATATATACTCTTATCATTCATTCACTAGTGACATATACGATATGTAAATAAACATGATATTATATATGTATATATATTAATATCATATAAATAAAAATTCTTCAAGTAACCGTTATGTTGTTTATTTATTTACATTTTTATGTACTACGCATTATATCCTCAACAATTTCAAATTATCGAGTAAAACAAAATGCAAAAAATTAGTTAAAGAAATTTGTTAGAAAATTTGAAAAAATCAAGTAACACTTTCGTCAATTATAAAGTAACCCTATATTATTAAAAAAAGTTATTAACAGAAATAAGAGTATAATATTAAAGCTTTAATTTTTGTGTATTACTTCAAAAAAATTTTAACAGGTGTTCAAGTTACAGGTGTTTAAAAATAGGAAATTTTCAGTTTTTGACCCCTTACAGCTCCTAAACGGGGGGTGATACAAAAAAAATTTCTGAAATGACTCATACTTATTTTCAAAGATCTAACATTTGTCAAAATTTCAAGTTTCCAACTTAAACGGTTTAGAAGATAGAAGGGTTAAAGGATTTTGCAAAATTTGAGTTTCACATAATGGTAAATTAAGACACCGTATGGTACAAATATATATTTATTGTATATATACTTTTAAAGCTAATAAAAGTAGCAATCGTTTGGCGTTTTTAAAATGAAGATATACCTTGTACAACTTGTGCTATAACAATTTAAATATAGAGCTTTTTTGAACCTTTGGGGAGCTGTAGCTCCATAACGGGTGGGGCTACAAAAAAAAGTTATTAAAACTAAAATTAATATTTTTGTGAGATGTATCAGCAGTTAAAATTTCATAGTTCTATTTCAAAAAAAATGTGGGGATCTAAAAGTTAGGTGTTCGAGAGCTACCCTAAGGTTTGGTCCAAACTCAACCAAAAAAAATAGGGAACCTACAAATTACTCCCAAAATATTTTGTGTAAATTTCAAGATTCTAGCTTTCTTAGTTTTTGAGTTAGCGTGCTGACGGACGGACAGACGGACGGACGGACATGGCTCAAAAATCTTAGAATTTTTTTCTGATCCGATCCATACCTTTGAAGGTATATCTAGCTCGCTTATTTCGAGGTGTTACAAACGGAGGAGTAATTTTATTATACCCGATCCTATCGTACGGGTATAAAAACAAACAACACATTTCATATTTATATTACAGTAGTATGGTGCCTACGATAGTCGGTAGTATGTAGTAACAAAACGTACACAACAAAACAGAATAACAAAAAAAAAACAAAATTATAAGAGACATTCTCACTTACTCTTTTTAAAATTGTGTATTCTTTTTTTCCTCTCGAGTAACGAGTCTCGACTCAACACGACTCGACCTCAACGGCTCAACTATTCTTTAGCTATATGTATGTAATGTACTTAACTTATGCTTGTGTAAAGGAAAAAATTTAAAAATTGATAAAAATCGTCATTTATCACAATATTTATTGAAATTTTAAATAATAATGAATGATATTAATCTGATATTAATAATCAATACGTATCTAAGTATGTACTTATGAATAACCAGCGGGCGAGTCTCTTTAAAATTCAAATATATAATTGTTTTGGTTTTTTACTTTTCTATTAAATTAATGCATTTATGTATGAATGTTTGTATATTATTTGAAGCGATTTTCTAATTGTATTCTTTTTTGAATTCAATTTCTTCTCATATACTTAAATTTGAGTATACAGCAGTTCTTATAACCAAAATTAAATTTTTATTTTTAATAATTTTTAGTTCTTTTTAGTTTAGTTAGTTTAGTTTAGTTTTTAGTTCTTATAATAAATTAATTTTTTATTTTTAAATATTTTGTATGTCAATTTTATGCAGGGTTACCATTTGTACAATTGTGGTAATATTTGTACGGTTTTCTCGCCCTCTGTACCATGTTACATGTACAATCTTAATCAAGGATTGTACGACAAATACCTATAAGGTCTTTTTAGATTTAAAATTTTTCACATTAGGGGAAGGTAAAACGAAAAACGGCAATATTGTTTTGCTCCAACCTTTGTTTGTGCATTTTCCGAATGTTTTACGGATACCTATTATGTTTTCCCCATGTACCTTTAAAACATTTATTTCGAACTGGATAAATAAATATACATAATAGTCGTCACTCACAATACCAAATAATCTAAATTCTAAATATATATACACCAACTACAGGCTCTTTATACAGTTTAATTCTATTTTGGCGTTATTTTAAAAATAATTTCAGTTAGTTTTTTGACAAATTTGGTTTTGCTTTGTGAATTTTTACGGATTGTACTTTTTCCATAAATTCTATTTTTCTAAACTGCAACTGTCTATTATATGAATTGGGATTAAAAAACATAACATAAAATTTGACTACACATTAACAGGGGCCCCTAGTATATTTTATATTTCAGAAGCTGCAAAAAAATCAAAATTTCCAATTTGGAGAGAATATGAGAGCAGAAAAAATAAATTTAATGCAAAAACATTTAATTAATGGGAAAATGTTTAAATTTTTTTTAATTTTTAATGTAAATAATTTATTTTTTTTTGGAATACTTAAATTGAAAATTTTTATATTTTATAATCCTTATCGGGATAATTTTATAAACGATCAATTTGATCTAAATATGTTTAAACTTTTTAAATTGATAACATTAATGTAACTATTGTTTTTATTTGCTTTTTTTATTTATATATATAATATGTATGTCGATAAAATTATTTATTCTTATACAATTTTAATCAACTTAAACTAGTTTTATTTAAAAAGCATCTTAAAAATGTATAAAATAAGATAACCCTCATATATTAAAGGGAAAACTTGTTTTTGTTATTTAATTTGTACACTTATAAGATTGAAATATATCCTTCTATAGTTTATTAATGCAAAGCATTCCACATGCCATCAAAGTCATGCATTCCACATGCCTTCTTAATCATGCATTCTAAATGCCTTTCCAGTCATACCATCTAGATGCCTTCCCAGTCATGCATTCTAAATCACTTAAAGGCAAGCTTACGAAGTAAAAGTACGAACGCGTTGCTTCGTTTTGCGGACATCTACATCAAAAAAGAAGATATTCATAGCTATCTAGATTGAAGAACTTCCGTAATTAAAATAATTTAAATATAGGGCTATTTTCAACTTTGTGGTGGCTGTAACACTGTAACAGGCAAGGCTGCAAAATATAGTTGTTAAAAAATTAATTTGTTTTGTAACTCCTATCTGTAGTCAAAATATTCTTCGTCTATTTTAAACGCTGTTGAAGTTTCGTAAACACCCAGACGGACGGACGGAGTGAAATTAATACGCACATTTTATGAAATTGTTTTTAAAATGTGCTAAAAAATTATCGTAAAATCAAGAAATATTACACATATTTAGATTTTACAATTTTACTTTAAGTAGAAAAAAAATATAGTAGGTATATATAAAACTCATAACTCTATAACTCTATTTATTACTCATAACTCTACTTATTCCACTCATAACTCTATTTATTCTATACTCATAACTCTATTTATTCTATTTTACCAGTTCTATATAATTTAGCGTTTTTAATCGTTTTCACAGCATTATTACGGTTTATTCTATTTTATGTCGTTGCAGAACTAGAGTTCATTTGATTGTTATTATCTGCGAAAGTTTATAGTACCCATATCGATTTGTCAAATTAAAATTTTCTAACCAATTTTTAGGTTGCTTTAAAACATTTAAAGAATACTACTTGTAAAAAATTTCTGTAAAATCTGCAATATACAAATTTCTGTAAAATCTGCAATATACCAACAATATATTTTAAAGAAATTGTTGTTTTTCTTTTTATTACCCTGCCTATATGATGCTGCCGAATAAGCTTAAAGTTTGTAAATATGTTGTTCCTTACCATGGAAGTTTGCTCATCGATTTTATTTAAGGTCCGTTAATGTGTATTAAAGATTTTTTCATTATCTTGGCTAAATTATTTAACTAATATTTCGACTAATTGAACTTAGATATAGTATGAATCCTGTTCCTAGTTGCGAAGGAGGTCATTGAATCATTGTTGTTACTGTTACAAGACTTAACTTGATTGAGTATGTCAATTGATCAAAGTTTTTGCTTTAAGTTACTTGCCCACATTATAATTGTGACACATTTTTGTTCCAAAAGCTTCAAAAAAATCTTTCTTAGACAATATAGTTACATGTACATTCCAACAATCTAGTTACTAAAAATACCAAAAATTAAGTTTTTAAAAACAAAATTAATGTTAACTTACAAATTCTCAAGTGAAACTTAACAATGATTTTAGCTAAAAATTAAATAAAAATTACAATAAAAAAAATTATGTTTTTTTGCAATTATATTAATTTATTATGCAAAGATTTTTTTTGTTTTTAATTTTGAAAACAGTTATTTATTTATGCCATTGATGGTGGATCTTCTAATGGTGTCCATTCCCATTCCAAATAATGTACACAATGATTTAAACGAGGTTGGAATTGGAACTCAGTTTTACAAGCATGTGCTACACCAGGAGCATTTGCTTTTTCACAAACCCAATATCTTGTTGAATCAAAATTATTTCTCCACATTTTATTGGCTGCTTCTTCTGCAGTTGAACATCCTGGACGACCATTATGACCGTGTGTGTAACCACGGAAAGCGCAAACAGCGGCAATCAATAAAGTAAAAACAATTAAGAATTTCATTTTAAAATTATTTCGTTCTTCAAACACAAAACTTTTGAATTGAATGATTTAAAATAATAATTGAAACCCTTTTTATACTAATTTCTTTTTTTGAATTATACAAAATATATATTTATTTTACTAAATATATTCAAGAAGCTCTTTAAAATAAATCTAATGAAAATCAATAAAATATAAAAAAAATTTAAATTTTTATGCGATTAGAACCTACTTATAATGGATTTAGGAAATTTAAATTAATTGATAATAAAATCTAACATATTTGATTTGGTTTATATAAAAATCAAGATAAATTTAAAAATGGTTTTTTTCAAAGTTTTATGAATGAAATATTCAACTTCAATAAACCCGTAGTATCAGTATAAGTATAACATTTGGTTTTAGTGAATAATTCACACTCTAATCGAATTGATATACGCATAATTATCTAACTCAATAAACAACTTTAATTTAATTATCAAAGAAATATAAAAGGTAACTGAAGATGAATTGGCCCAAGATGCATCTTTTCTAACTCACAAATTATAACAACACATGAACATGAACATAAGAAAAGAAAAATAAAATCCAACCTTTACAGCTCAAAACGTCATAATCTTCACAAAATTAAAAAAAAAAATATTTACCATAGAACATAAGAAATTATAGATCTTAATGTAATTTTTTCAGTTCCACAAAATATTTAACCTAACATAATATGAAAATTGAAAACAATAATTTAGGCTTACTAGTTACTATAATAAGTTACTGTAATCTAAAATAATGTACATAATAGCCGAAGGCCTAGCTGCCAAATATATAGCAACATACTAAGAAATATTATATTGTAATAAACATAATTTTGTTTAGAACTGTGTGAAACCCGCTTAAGAATTTGAATTTATTTTAACTCTAAAATGTTTTCAAAATCAGGTACTAATGTACTCCTTACAACTGAATAAGAAAATAAGTTATTTCATAATTAATATTTTATATATTATAATCAAAGTAGAAAAAATTATATTTATATTACTATAATATAAAAATGTCTGGTTGTTTTTTTTTTAATATAGACAGCGACATTTTATACATCAGCTTGAAACGAAATTTTTCAAAAATGTTCACTGAACTTGGAATATGTCGACCACTTTTTTTACCCATTCCGCCACATAAATTTTTCAATTTTCTATTCATCTGGTTAAACGATTGAACCAATTGACATCAAATATTACATACATACATGTAAATGGCTCTATGAAAAAGGAATTCCGTCACTGTGCAAAGTTATAAGATCTGTGTAGAAGAAGAATGTAATTTCCTTCTAAATTAAAAAAGATTTGACTGATTAACCTCAAATTTTATAAACAAACCTTTTTATGTTTTTCGCTTTCCTTTATCGTAAATGGTTGAATCGATTAACTTTAAATTTTTTAGATATCTAATTTTAAATTTTTACTCTGTACGTAAGGTATTATTTCAAAAAACCAAAAATCAAATATTTAAAAAACTTTCGTGCCACGTTGAGTTGTCCTGATAATAATTACCTACTTATAGAAAAACGTATAAAAACAATTGTTTTTTTTATTATTATTATGGTAATGGTGACCAGGTACAATACCATTATTAATTTTATCTTTGGCTTTTTTATCACATGCTGTGAAAAGTTATGAACAGTCTACAAATCAAAAGATTTGACACATATTTGCGAAATTTATAATAATTGTTTTGGTAAGTTACTAAGCTACTACTAAATACTTAATATTTAGAATTATCTATAGACAATTAGTATTTAATATATATTATCTGAAGTACATTCTTATAATTTTAGAATTATATCTATAAGTGTGTTTGTATTATCTCATGTTTTAATCATGTTATTGTATATTTTCTTATTTTAAGTACCTCTAAATCTTAATAATTTTTTCTTAAGCAATTTTGAGGGGCTGTAAATCCGGAACTCCATTTAACTAAGAAAAACCATTAAATTATGTAAAAATATATTACTGAAGCTTTAATTTTTAAATCTTGCCGAAGCTAGGTGTCCAAAAATTATTATATTTTTGCTATTTTTGCTAAAATTTACTTGTTGTCAAAAAGTTTTTGAGACTGGGCCTTAAACAGGGGGTGGTACAAAAAAATTTTCTGAGGAAACTTATACTAATTCTAAAAATTCTTTATTGTCTAAAAGTTTCAAGCCCCTGTCTAAAAGCGTGCCGAGTTATGAAGGTAGAATAATCATGCAAAATTTGGTTTTCACATAACGGTAAATTTAAGTACTAAATTTAAAAAATATGTAATTTTTCATACTGATTTACAAAGGTAAGAAAAAAATTCTGTCGAATGTTGTTTTCAGATTGAAAATATGTTAAGCGAAACATGAAATATACTCATTTAAAAATAGGGTTTTTCAAAGTTTGAGGGGCTGTAGTTCCCTGATGGATGGGGCTACATGAAAAAGTTGTTCCACAAAATTAATTTTTTTATAAGACCTAAATTAGACCATAAATTATTTTTTCTCTGTCTTTAACGGTGTAGAAGTTTTGTAAACAGATGGACAAACGGACGGACGAAGTGAAACTAATAGGCACATTTTTTCAAATTTTTTTGGAAATGTGCTAAAAAGGGTTAATAACCCAGTGTTCTAAAAATTACTGTCCTATATCTTTGCTTTCCCTTTTTTCAAAAATATTTGAGAAAACAATTTAAAATAAGAATTTTAAAATTTTTGGACAAAACGTATTGTTAGCACATTTCCAAAAGTTGGAAAGCTTTTCAAAAATCTAAACTTACTGATTTCTAAAGGGCCCCTATTGAATAGTCTTGCTGCTGTTATGAAGTAGGTGTTCCGAAAATTAGTGGCCCTAAAATAAGGAATACTAACTAGAAAATCATGATTAGAATGCAAGTTGTACCTGTTAGAGATTCTGGAATTCAAATACCCACTTCTTTTGAAAAATATTTTTAGGACTTTAAAAAAATACGAATGCTTAACTGGAAGAATTACCAAGTTTTGTGAAAAGGCCCATTGAGTGATACCTCCTGTCTTTTTTAAAAATTTTCCGCATACTAGATTTTTGGAGAGCCAGAATCGGGTTTATATTATTGAAGTAAACACCTCCCCAGCAAGCTAAACGATATTGTAGTTTCGAATGAAAAATGCCATGATAAACTGTTTTTAGTAGTTTTGCTGAACAAAACCTTGCAGATAATAGAATTTTCGCAAGGTAGTGAGAAAATATTTTTTTAAAACCGCTACTGACTGATTTTATATTGTTATCAAAGATTCTTTTAAATAAAATCTTTAAAATTGTCTTTAGCGAGTTGATTTATGTGTAATTGTTTCTCCAACCTTGAAAATAGAATGCAAAGAGTATCAGATTGTGAATTTAACAGTTTTTTAACTATAAATGTTGGTGATCGCCTGGGGTTGCTTCTTGCATCTTAATTATTTTCAATTTTCTTCAATTCGTTATTTGATCAAAACTTCAAAGGAAAATCAAAACAGCATTTACAGACGACACTTATTTCATATATACCACGATTAATACATTGGAATGTGTTTGTGAAATAAATCCTGTTTTAGATTTGGTTATAAATTAGTTTTTTGTTCACAAGTGAATCATCAGTCCAAAATTTATATTAATATTTTTAGCCTTACAGTCTAATTAATCATTCATTTTATTTTCACTCTCCACACTGTTTGAAATACCCTTTATTGTATAGTTATACCCTTATACATTTATTGATTCACATTCCTGTAACTTCTCGTGTTTTAGAACTGAAACTCAAACTGTTATTCATTTAAGTATAGGTACTTAGGTATTATAATTGACAGCAAATTTGAGCATACAAATAACCTACATACAAGTACTTCAATAAATCCATCATAAACTTCTACCATCTAAAAATATATTGCTCAGCTTCGGTTTTAAAAGTCGTTTATTATTTTTTATTTAATTCATAAATTTCTTACGGTATCTTATAATAGAGTGGGACTCATTTGAACTTAACATTTGAATTATAAGCTCTTATTTTCTCAAAAACATAATATGATAAGAATTATGTATGTATTTGTCAAAAAAATCGTCGGTGTTCTAGTTTTTCATTTTCAAAACATTTTTCCACTTACATATTTATATTATTTTAAAACTTTTAAATTATTCTTTATTATATCAGGATACTTGGTGCAGAGGTTTACTTTATACTTCGTACAGAGGTTTAATTATAACCTTAAGAGTTAATAATTTGCATACTATACTATTATAACAAGAGTACTTGCTTTTTGAGCATCTCGCTTTTTCAACATATCTACGATTTTTTAGCATCGTTAGTATTCAATAAATTACCGAATAATATAAAGTCATTTAGAAATTTATCTTTGTTCACACGTGAATTAATGATCTGACTACTCTCGAATTCATTTTCTCAAATATTGAAACTTTTGTCTAATAATCCTGTTTAACTTATTTAGTTTATAACTACTACTTAAAAAATAAAATTTTTCCTTAGCTTTTAAAATTTTTTTTTATTTTCTTAATTTTTGATTTTAAATTTGTTTTTTTTGTAATTTTTATTTAATTTTACCGTTATGTTAACTAATATTTTTTATATTTAAATTAAAATTATTAAAGTATGCTGTATACTTGCATCTAAGATATAATAGAGTATACCTACTCAACTTATTTTCGTTACTTTGAATTTGAATTAAGTATTAATTTTTTTATTTGTAAATTATATAGAATAGAAAATAAGTGATAATAAAAATAAATAAAAATTAAAATAACTAAAAATAAGATTAATTTATTTCAAAAATCTTTAATTCCTTTTTATTAAATTTTTTCCATTCTTTTTTTATCGTATAAAATTTTTCCAACGATATTTTAAAAAAATTCAATTAAATATTCTTCTTCTTCTTCTTTACAAATTATATTATAAATTTTAACTTTATATTATAGATTCTGATTAATTTTATAAGAAAAATACTTAACTTCATCTCATCTTTTAAATTTAATTTGATGAACTTTTTAAATTTAAAACTAAAAACTAAGTGTTCAAAATTAAAACTTTATTTTGATTGTAATCGAAGAAGGAACATTTTCATTGAACGTTATTTTGTATTATGTGATGGAAGAAATAATAATTTTTATCTTATAGTATAAATGTATTATCTAAATTTAACGAGAAAAAAAAATAAAATAATTATGTTCGATATTAAATACCAAAAAAAAAAAATACTATTCTTCAAATAAATTTTCCGCCAAGAATAAAATTACACAAGGCAGAATGAAAACCAACGGTTTTTAAATTGTACCAAAACTTTTAAATTTACTTTGAATTTTTAATACAAGAAAAAATTTTAAAAATAAGAGATTCTTTCTTTAATTTATAATGGAAACTATTTATACTTAAGGAAAATTATTTAACATCTCGTAAAATGGGCATTGTCCAAAAAAATTTTTTGAATTAACTGATACTAATTCGAAATGACCTTTCGTCTCTCAAAATTTCAAGATTTTTAAGATAAAACCATTACGAAATTCATTACGGAAGTGTAAAGGAATAACCGTTACATGAAGAGAAAATCTTACAAAATTTTGCTTTCCCATAACGGTTAATTTAAATACTAAAATTAAAAAATTTTTACAATTTTGATATTGATTTCTAAAGATGAGAAAAAGTCCTGTGGTTTTTCATTTTTAGATTAAAAAAATATTAAGCAGAACCTGAATAGGGCTTTTTATAAATATTAAGCAGAATAAAATAGGGCTTTTTTAAATGTTAAGGAGCTGCAGCTCCGTAACAGGTGGGGCTACATAAAAATATTGTTTTACAACATTATTTTTTTTAAGAGACTTATCAATGGTTAATATTTCATTATTCTACCTTAACCGGTGTACAAGTTTTGTGACGGATGGACTGACTGATAAAGTGAAACTAACAGGCAAATTTTTAATTTTTTTTTTTTTTTAAATGTGCCAAAAACAAAACAGAATACGTATAACCAATTGTAAATGAATATAAAAGATATTTTGACGTAATTTCAGTTTACCTCAAAAAAGTTTACTAATCATAGACAACTCTCTATTCGAGTTCACTATTCGGATAGACAACTCTTTTTGCATCCCAACTCCATGAGACGTTCGTTTATCACACCTGGTCATCGAAGCAATTAATGTCGCAAAAGAATGGGACGATGGTGCCCTGGTCAAGCGCCACATTCCTATGTCACCTCTGCTTATTCTATCATTCTTCGTGATCTTATCATCAGATGGCCTGTGCTGATTCCGGTATAAAATCTAATGTCTGGAATTTAAGTATCCCGGAATCAGTAGCCAGCTTTCTTTTACCTTGGATTCCGTGAAATGCTTGTAGTCCCTTGTTTCACTGTAGAGTATTGGTTCTATTGACTTCGTATTCACACAAGGTGTGTTAAATTTTACTTTACTATCTTAAATTACTATCAGAAGTCCGATATTTCATAAAATTTCAATTTGACAGTTAAATTTATATAAAAATATTTCAGAATTTTACTAAATGTACTAAATATATTTCATGGATGTACTAAAAATCCTTGAAGCCTTAGTTGGTATGATTTAGGAATAACTCATCGGTACCTCAAATTAATTGTTTACTGAGATCTATCTCATATAGTCATGATATGTTGAAAAATTTAAGCAATTATTGCAGTTTTTTATATTTTGATGATTTAAGAGGATAAATGGAAACATGCACAAACAAATAAACGAATATAATTCAACAAATAAGCTCATTTTTTTCAGCAAATTTTTTTAAGTGTTAAAATGAAGTTCAATTTTAGTTTTTGCAAAGTAAAATAACTAAGTACATAAAAAAATATAAGAAAAAATTAAAGTAAAAATTGTCATTTTTTTTTTTTTTCGATGTTTATCAATATAGAGATAAAATCTGATATCAATCTTTGTACTTATCTTATTTAACATATTTTTTTTCTTTATGTCAAACAATTACATAAAAAAAAAAACAAAAACAGACAAAAAACACCGCAATAAATTAACATATGATTTCACGTATATAAAAAGAAAGTGAAATGTTTGAAAATTCAAAGTATTTCAAGAACTTTCTAAAATAAAACTTCAATATTTATTCAAAAGGACAAAAAAAAAAAATAAATAAAATGAAATTAATTCTATCCTTATTGGTTTTATGCTTTGTAAGTTATACTGCTGCCATGTATTCAGAAGGGCATAATGGTCATCCTGGATGTAAAACACCACAAGAAGTTGGACAACATTTTTGGCGTAACAATAATGATCCCACCAGATATTGGATTTGTTCACAATTAGGTCAAGAAGGTCATGAAGCATTCTGTGAACTTGAATATATGTTTTATGAACCATTATTAACATGTGTTCATTATACACAATGGCAATGGACTGAACCAAAAGATCCACCATCTATGGTTTATTAATTTTTAAAAAAAAAAAATTTAAAAAATTAAAAGAAATTATGTAAAAAGATAAAGATAATAAAAACAAAAAAAAAAAATTTATAATAAAAAGAAGGTGAATTTTGATTTAAAAAAAAAATATTCAGTATTTGTTTTTTATAAAATATTATAAAGACTATTACTTGAGAGTAAGAAGTCTTGAAACTTATTTTTTTTATTCTCTAACTTAAAGTGCATATTTCCATTATTCATAAATCATTTACACTATACTCTATTGCATAAAAAGGACATGTTTATAGAGTAGCTTTGGTTTGTTTTTTTGCTTTTCTACAGTCTGTATTTAAATCATCATTATGCCATTAATGATGGTAAATAATTTGGTGAGTAATTTTATTTCTAAAAAAAAAATTAGAAAGAAAACAGTTAAGTTAAAATAAACTCTACTACTTTTGTAAAAAATGTTTATCAAATTTCTAACATATGTAGGTACATACAAAAGATAAAAATCTAATAATGTTTGATTAAAAAATCAATGGCATAAATTCTCCATTAAGTCAACATATTGTTTTCTGTTTTTGATTTTAATCTTATCATTTTTATTTATTTTTTTTTTTTATGAAAGAAATAAAATTTTTTTTTTTAAAGATAATTTTCTCAATTAAAATTTCATTAATTTTTTTTAAAAAAAAAAAAAACTGTAAGAACAAAAAGTCAAAAACTAAGTTTTTATCAAATTGATAAGAATAAAATTATCTACATTTTACATACATTTTTCTTTTTAGGCAATTCAATTTAAAATCAAAAAAAGTCAATCATTCAATCTCAATCATTTTGTATAAACAGATAAGATGATAAGTTTTTAGACAAAACGATAAGTTTTCAAGGTAAATTTTTTAAAACGGCACGTTTTTAAATGTCTTTTGAAAAAAAAAAAAAATATTTTTAAATGTTTCATATAATATGTCACATAAATTTGTATTGATCCACCTGTTAAAAATATTGCATACGCTGACATAATATGTATAGTAACAAAAAAAAAATATTAAATTTTTTTTTCTTCTAAAAAGTGTAAATTTTTTAGTTATATAAAAATAAATATATATAAAGTAAAGTACATACATTAATTGTCTATTTAATGGTTATATAGAAAATATTAATATATACCAATAAAAACATGTATAACACAAAATATAAATTAAAAAGGATTGTAATGCTAGAAATGTCTGCATGAACTAAGGATTACTTACTATAACATATAACTTTGTTTGATTACTTTTATTTATTGACTATCTACAGTCTACGCTATATTTTTTATGGTCTGCTTTTTTTTCCTTTTAATATGAATATATTAAATCTTATATGAATATATTAAATCTTTTATATAATTTAAGACTTGTTATAAGTTTTTTTGAGTTTAAAACATTAATTTTTGACTCTAACCCAAACAGGATATGAAACTAGCTCAATATAAACACTGAACTTAAAAAAAATTTTGAAAACTGTGCGTCATTCTGTCAAACAGTCTGTAGAATTAGTGTATGCACCTATACAATGTCTATAACACAGCAAAATTTTAATAGGGGTCTTCACGTAAAAGTGCATCGAAGCAAAAAATTATGTGAACGACCCGATGCAAAATTTAAATTGCAAACTAAAAAATTACAGATGACAGATATATTGATTGCTTTAGAGAAAAGTTTATTGGTATCTTACCAGAAATGTTGATTGGTATTTTTAAAAAATGTTATTTGGTATCTATCTGTTATATTATATTATTATTTGAATAAATATCTATTTTTCACATTCAAAAATTAAAATATAATTTTTGAGTTTTGATTTTAGAAAATAAATAATTTTTAAATAAAAAAAAATGCCAAAAAAAATGTTTAAATCATTTTTATAGATTATTTTGTCGAATATGCTATTTTTATTTTATGCACTCCCAATAAATTCCAAAACCAAAACCAAATAAATACTAAAAACGAAATGTCAAATTAACTTCAAAAAAATATTCTCGACTTAATTTCTTAAATAATCCAGCCAATGATGTAGTTGTTAAGACACTGACCTTTCATACAAAAGGTATCGGATTCAAACACCGGCTGGTTCATATAGATTAATAAAAAAATAATATAGATTTTTCTTATAATATATAATTAGTAGAATATAATTAAATTAAAAATAAGTATATATGTCCTATAAATTATAATTAATATCATATTGTAATTGCTAATACAATAAAATAATAATAAACCATAATTCTTGTATAAGAAAATAGATGGCGTAGAAATAAACGAAACGCCTTAGTCTTGTACAATAGCTGCAGCCGAGTAATCAACGGCTTAATGAAATTAATGATTCACGAAACTGAAGCTTAGTTAAATATGAATAATAAATGACTTAATGGATGTACTATACTCCTCATTGGAGTGGCAAGGAAACAAAAATTTCCTAAATAAGAGTAAATAAAATATGTAATAGGTTTAAGGTAGAGGACATTTTAGTCGAGGATCGGAGGATCGGTTTGGTTTATACATGGAACAACAACAATTTCTTTCAAAAATTTCCTCAAATCCTCCCATCCTCCGATGCAAGACTAGTTTGCACTTTTACATGAAGATCCCCAGCAAAAGCAAACATCCAACCGGATGATTACCATAAAGGAATATTTATTAAGGTTATTTATAAAGGATATTTATTAGTGAGGATGCTTAGGACACGTGTTAGTATAAATATAAACAATTAATGTTTATGTATGAATAATCATAAAATTTATTAGATGCTGTTACAAAGAATTAGAAAAATATTTTTTTAACATATCTTGAACAAGTCAATGTAAGAAATTCGTCAATTAAAACTATTACAATGTTACGTCATATTCATCAAATATAGAATAAAATTGAAATTTTCGAAACAAAAACTCTGACATAATAAGCAAATACTAAGGAGTAGTAGAGCGAATAATTAAAAAACAAAATATTTAAATAAATACGTAATTATAAATCTAATATAAGAGATGAAAAATATGTCCAGTATTCATTCATACTGAAATAGACATATAGCATAATACTAATAGCTAACTACATACACATAGTTATACACATAGTTAGTCTTCATAAATTAACCAATTACAATATTATGACACAACTTACTTTTTAAAGAAAATTTACTCTAATCGACACAAAATAACGACCCGTTAATGCTTACTTAACAAAACATCCTTAAAATCGGTTCAAACCTGCCTTAATCAGTATAAAGGAAAAGTAAAAATCGCTTTAGATCTTAAATTATGTGCATTATGATGATAAACTAATTTATCAGACTAAAGTAACAGATTTTTTGCAAATAATCTAGTTAATAAACACTATGTCAGCATTAACTTTGCAATTTTTAAGAGAGTTAAGTCGTAAAAAATTAAGCGTAACAAGTTTACCATAACTAGGTAATCTATATACAGATCAGAACAACTGTCACCACTACAGTTATGGAGCAAAGCATAAAAAAACGTTTCTGAATGGTCTCAATTCTATTAATGTCAATACTACGACATGGAGACCATGTGTATTCAAGGATCGGTACAACATAAGTCAATTACATTAACAAAGCAATTATATGTATGTATTTTTATGCAATTTTATGTATGCATTATTATTATTTACGTATGCATTATTATGTTGTTGCATATTTTATGTATGTATTATTATTATCATTATGTATTATTTTATGCAATTATATGTATGCAAAATTAACTATAAGGTTTTTTTTATTAAATAATCTAACATCTCTATACATAACTAAAACTATTTATACTAGAATCATAAATCTTAACAAATTTCATAAATAAAAGTAGCGGCGAAATCTAATATACCTAACCATCTAAAAAAAATTGGTTGTAAAAAAAATAAAAATAAAAATGGTTCATATTTTTACACATAACAAAGCAAAACACGTACATATTTATAATTTAGATATCCTATTAATAATTTATTAATTCAATTCAAAAAGTACTTAAACTTTTCACTAAATAAGCTATTAATAACATCTTTTATATATATATAAATATATATAGATTATTTATATATTTTTTACACAATTTTATTTAATTTTTTAAATTTTTTTTTTTTTTTTAATTAATAAACCATAGATGGTGGATCTTTTGGTTCAGTCCATTGCCATTGTGTATAATGAACACATGTTAATAATGGTTCATAAAACATATATTCAAGTTCACAGAATGCTTCATCACCTGCCTGACCTAATTGTGAACAAATCCAATATCTGGTGGGATCATTATTGTTACGCCAAAAATGTTGTCCAACTTCTTGTGGTGTTTTACATCCAGGATGACCATCATGCCCTTCTGAATATATGGCAACAGTATAACTTACAAAGTATAAAACCAATAAGGATACAATTAATTTCATTTTATTATTTTTTTTTTTTTTTTGTCCTTTTGAATAAATATTGAAGTTTTATTTTAGAAAGTTCTTGAAATACTTTGAATTTTCAAACATTTCACTTTCTTTTTATATACGTGAAATCATATGTTAATTATTGCGGTGTTTTTTGTCTGTTTTTGTTTTTTTTTTTATGTAATTGTTTGACATAAAGAAAAAAAATTTGTTAAATAAGATAAGTTTAAAGATTGATATCAGATTTTATCTCTATATTGATAAACATCGAAAAAAAAATGACAATTTTTAATTTAATTTTTTCTAACTTAATTTTTTTTAATCTAACATCTCCATACATAACTAAAACTATTTATACTAGAATCATAAATCTTAACAAATTTTATAAATAAAAGTATCGGCGAATTTTGTAAATAAAAGTATCTAATATAACCTAAAAAAAAATTGGTTGTTAAAAAAAAAAAAAAAAAAAAGGTTCATATTTTTACACATAATAAAGCAAAACACGTACATATTTATAATTTAGATATCCTATTAATAATTTATTAATTCAATTCAAAAAACACTTAAACTTTTCACTAAACAAGCTATTAATAACATTTCTTATATATATATCTTTTATATATATATATATATAATTAAATTATTGTTTCTTTTGATTTAACTATACTTGGTGGTTCAATATGTTCTTTCCATTTCCAATTTTTCCATTGTACACATTCAAGAGTTTCTTGATCAAATGCTTCACCACTTTTACATTCCATCTCAATAGCTGGTTCATTTTTTTTTTCGCATAACCAATATTTTGTTGGATCAAATGGATTACTCCATTGTTTTTGTATTAATTCTTCATCAGTTTCACAATTAGGTTGACCATTATGATTTCCATTGTATTTAGCTGAGATGATTATAACATTAAATGTTAAGATTACAAATGCTATATAAAAAAAAAAAAATGATTTTAATTATTTTAATTCTCAGTGATTATTTAATTAATTCAATATCTTCAGATATAATTTACTTAATTTCATTTTTAGTAAAATAAATATCTTAGAATTTCAGAATTGAGATTTTAATATTTCATAAGACAATAATTTGATAATTAATAATAAAAAAAGTAAAAAAATTTAGATTTTATACTAAAATTATATTGAGTACTATATACTATATAGTATATACTTATATAGTATGTCCTCAAAAAAAAAAAAATCATGGGGTTAGAAGGGAATTGTTTTGAAATTTTTTGTAAACAATAATAGAATACATTTTCATAACTTGTAACATGATAATGTTTATTAAGTACAAACATTTCTATCAATTAAAACATTAAATGTTAAACTAAATAATTTCATGATTTAAGGCGTAAATTTTGTTTGTACGAACAACAAAAACACACCTTTAAAAAAAAACAAGTAAAGGTTAATGGATAGTTTCAAAATTTATAAATTTTTGCGTATTTCACATAATATTTTTGTTAATAGTAAGTCTTTATTTATCTTGAAAGTTGTTCAATTTTTTTAACGAATTAATTAAAAGTATACTAGGAAAATTACCATATAGGATGCCATAGAATTTCACAATTGCCATTGATACAAATGCACTTACATTATTGTACTGACGCGTTAATCCCTAAAAGTGTAATTTTTTCACCAGTGATTAGCATCAGTAAAAAAAAAAAATGTTTAAATCATTTCAATATTATTGGATTATACATAACATATTTTGCATTATAGCAGTAATTAGAAACAGTTGCTTTCTCATATTATAATGCCTTACAAGCAATATCTTCCAAAGAAAAACCCCTTATGTTATGGTTTTCTTGACTTTGAAGATTTCAATTGCAGCTTTGAAAACAATTGCACTTGTAGGTAAATTGCCTTGGATAAAATAATGTTTTCTATTTTAATTCATTCCTATTTTCATAATTGAAAAATCACTTACTTTAATTACGAACCGCTTACTTGATGTAATAATGACGGAATTTCCACATACTATAAAATGCAAAAGAATATATATGCTGTCTAATAAAATAAAACATTAGTGCAAAATTATAAAATTTATAAACTGAAAGTGAAGGGTTTTAAAAATTACATTTTCCATATTCATATGTTTTGCTCTTTTTTTGGAAAAATATCCATTTCTATCAATTTTCGTAATAAGTTTTTGTTACGAAATATTTATCCAATTTTATATTAAATAAAAAATTTAAACTTTTTATATATCACATCGAAATTTTAACTTAATATTTAACAGAATTCAAGTCACATTTGTATTACGGACTTTCATTTATTGACTCCGTAGTTAGTTAAACGCTTCCGTTGCTGAATTCTAATAATACTCAAAAGAAAACAAAAAAAAAAAAAATTAAAAAAAAAAACAAAAAAAAAATTAACTAATAATAAATTCTATGGATTTTACGTTGATTTTAACGGACATATTTTTGTTTCTACGGAAATTCTACGGATTTATACGTTGATTTCAACGGACATTTTTTGTTACATAATTTTAACGTACAATACAAAATTTTTGCATTTCTTAAAACAAAAAAAAACAACAAATTCTGCGGAATTGTACGTTGATTTCAACGAACATTTTTTTATTTAGACGGTTTTTACATACAATAAACAATATTGTTCTTTAGTTTGTGACTACCGCTTGAAGTGTAACATATAAATAATGAGAAGTAGTCGATAACAAAACCTTAGTACGGAAACAGTACGTTATTAAACTATTCATAAATTTTAACGGATAAAATAAACATTTTACAGAAAATATTTACGAAACACTCCTTTAGAAAAAAGTCAACGAATTTTTGCGTTAAATTAACGTATACTAGGTTAAATTTGACGGACTTTTTTTAACTGAAGAAATTAATATTTTACGGAAGATTTTAACGGAAAAATCTTTTGGATAAAAAATTACAAATTTTTACGTTAAATTAACTTATACTTTTAGTTGAAGTTTAACAGAGTAATTTTTTAACGGGTGAAATTAAAGTCTTACGACAAATTTGAACGGAAAACTCCTTTGGATCAAAAACTACGAATTTTTACGTTAAATTAACGAACTTTTAGTTAAATTTTACTGACTTATTTTTTTAAGTGATACTACAAATTTTAGACTAGCCCTAGGTTAGCGGCTTTTTCAATTATAATTCAAATTCATGTTTCAAAACAACCATTATTCATTAATTAAGTGATTAAATTAATAATAGAGATTTAATAATCTGACCAATGGTGCAGTGCGTAAGTCAGCGATCTTTCAGACGAAAGGTTTCGAATTCAAACCCGGGTCAGACCAAAAATTTATATCTGGACGATATAATATAAAAAAAAAAAAGGTTTAATACAAGATACTATTTTCTTGCAAAAAAAAAAAAGTCCCCGTAGAGAGGGGCAGTAACTCCGGCAGGGCCCCCGTAGAGAGGGTGGTTTAGAAATGTGCTTCTTCAACAATCTTAAAGGGTGAAAACTAGTCTTGGTTTTGAAAGGTTCTAACATCCTCTATCTAACTTTCAAGTTTAAAGAGTATCTTAAAATCTCTTGATTTTATTACAATTTTAATTTAGAGCCCTCATAGTAGGACTAAGACCCACTTAACTTTCCAGCCTCAAATTATTTTAACATCAACTATATCACAAGAGTAATATTTATACCAAATTTCATTCAAATTGTATAAAAATTACTATGTGCTCTAGAACATATCACATAATATTCGTATTCGGATATTTTAAGGCGGTACCCACTGAAGCCACAGACTTCAAATTTTGTGTCCTAATGCAGGAGCGTAAAACCAAACCCGTATACCAAATTTGATTGAAATCCGAGACTTTTTTTTGTTTGGTGTGATCACGTGATTTTTTACAACAAACCATATTTTATTCGAACATTATGAGGGGCTTCCACTACAGTTTCCGACCTCAACACTAACCTCTATACCAAATTTTATTCTAATCGAATAAGAACTACATAAGTTATACTGATAACAAGTTTTCACGAACGCGGAAACTGATAAAAAAAATGTTATTCAGTTTTTTTTGGATTCTGCACACTTAAAAACTTCCAGAAAATGATTTTCAGCGAAATCTATTTTTTTTCTCGAAAACCCATCCTAACAGTCATAGTATTTATATTACAAGTAAAAATTAAAATTTTGATATTTTAAACACCTGTAACTAGGCACCTGTACAAATTTTTTCAAAATAAAGGGCGCAAATTAAAGCTTCGAGATTATAATTTTACATGTGGTAATGGTTTTTCTTAAAATTTTACAGATGTTCATATTACAGGTATCTTAAAATTTTTAATTTTTTATCTAGGCGCTAACGGGTTTTACTATAAGTATATATTGTATATTTTGACAAGTACTAACGGGTTTTCTTAATTTTATATAGAGTTTTCGTAAAATTGAAGAAATTATTTCAAGTAGAAAAGTTTTTCACTATTTCCTTCACGAAGAAATTCTCAAAAAAAAAAAAATTTTTTTTTGAAACAATATTTTATTTCTTTTAACATTTTATGCGTATCCCCTGCGTATCTAAATATAAAACTAAACTACCCTACTTGTTGCTAAAACTAACTGAAAAACAAAAATTCTTATCAGTCAGTTGAAGTTGAAAATTTTTAAATTACATATTTTTAAAGATTATTAACACAATAACATATTAAATTTGAACAACTAATTAATTAATTGTATTAATTTAGCTGGAAATTCAAACTTAACCCATATCTTAAAATTCATTTCAATTTAGATTACAGTTTTTTTTTTTATTTTTGTTTATAATATTGTGTTTATAGCATTTAGTTATCAGGGTTTAGTATTATTATTTTATCGCAATAGAGAAATTACAAGCATTAAAAAATATTTACTTTTAAATAATTTTTAAATTGAATTAGAAATAGTTTAAATATAAATAATGAAAATGAACTTTAATTAAATATAAAAATTTTAAGAAATTATTGACAGAAAAAAGTAACATGACATAATTATATTAAGTTTTTCGTTTTATTATTTCTGTTTTTATTTTTTGATTATCTCTTTGAGACCGTAAAGCTTTTTTATTTGCGAAACCAATAAATTAGTATAAGTTAAGTATGTAATTTTTTGAATACCTATACAAAAAAATTTATAACACCTTTAAGGTTTTACACAAAATATAAATGAAAGAAAAAACTTTCATTTATGAGCGAATGCGTTTCAACATGATATTCATGCCATCATTAACATTCTTATTTTTTAACTTCAAAATTAAATTAATTTTGGAGTGTTTCGTCCATTCAAATTTTTTTTTAAATTTTTATTCTATTTTACATCTCACAGACACTAAAAGTAAAAATTTTAATTTTTAATCTGTTTTTACATCTCGCAGTTAATTTTATTAAAATTTTATATAAAGCTTTATATAAAATATTGGATATTGGTGGATAAAAATTTAGTTGGATGGAGTTGTCTAGGTAGTTCAACACTAAAAATTATCTATTGAGGAGTTCAGTAGTATTTGGATGGATTAGTACTTAATTTATTTGAATAGTAAATGATATAAAGGAAGAATGTTATGTAATAATTTGTAATCAATTTCGAAAATATACACTTAAAATCTAAATTACTAAAGTTTTAAACATTTTCTTAATATTGGAATAATTTAACTTTCATCGATAAATAAGATAAAATAAACATCGATAGAGTATCTTCATTTAACTTCAAAAGACAATAGTGAATCTAATTTTTTTGATTAAATTGTATAAATTATTGAGATTTTTCAAAATTTATATGTTGTATTTTGATGACGCCAACATGTTAGTATGTGCAGTAAGTCCTGGTCCCTGCACAGTTCCAGACATTTATCGCTAAACGAGAGTCTCTACATGTGATTTTCTCGCAACCAATATATGAAAGAAAAATTAATGGTAAGTCTTCACGAGTAGTTCTAATTGCATAAAACTGCAAACCGGTTTTAGTTCGGGTAAAGGTCCCACAAATCTGAATCGTCTGACACTTTGCAAAAACTTTCAATGCTTTCCCGACCTCCAACCAACCAAAAAAAAAAAACATGTTAGTATTATTGAATATTTTCCGATTATACAGAAAAAGAAAAACTTTTGCTTTTGCATTTTTATAGTTCAATAGTCAGGCTAATCTGCTTATTTGTACCACATGAACATGAAGAATAAGGTATTCTAAGGAAATCAGAATATTATGACAGATAAACAAATATGATGAATTGTTGGGAATATAATGTTATTATTAAAATAATATTGATCTCAATAAATTCGCATTCAATTATTAC
This sequence comes from Poecilobothrus nobilitatus, assembly GCA_947095535.1. Classification (NCBI taxonomy): domain Eukaryota; kingdom Metazoa; phylum Arthropoda; class Insecta; order Diptera; family Dolichopodidae; genus Poecilobothrus; species Poecilobothrus nobilitatus. The sequence continues at coordinate 342,652,689 of OX352772.1, forward strand.
ATAAGGCAATAACTATGCTTTATAAAATTATAATTAACATTTAGAATTACTTAAGAACCGACACAAATATATTATTTTTTTATATTTTGTTATATTTTTATATTTGAGCTATGTTGGTAGATATAAAATATAAGATTTTTAAATTCAATGAACGAATGATAATTGAATCAGGGTGCTACTCACTTATCACTAATCAAATAATCAGTTTTTTTGATAAGTTAGTGTTTTTTTTACTAATTAAAACTTTATTGAATTATTGGCAAATATGGTTTTGGTGCAAAAAACAAAACGTATAAAAAAAATGATTTATTGATTATTTGATTAGTGATAAATGGTTGATTCAATAGTGTTAAAAACTATAATTAAAGAAAGGTTTTTACTTGTATTTAGATTGGAACTTACGCTAGTGGAATAAGCTGTCGAAACTCTAACCAATGCATCTTGCATCATTCAACATTATTTAGTAAATTTTCAAATCAAATATATAGATGTAACCGATTTGGAAACAATACAAATTATGCAATAAAGGAACAGGTACCTACATTTCGAAAATAATCAGATAGTTTTCCTGCATAAAGTATTACAATGTTATCAAGGAGTTTATTAAAAAAAATAAAATTTTAAACTTAAAAATGTAAAATTAAATTAAAAATCTCCAATTAAGTTATTGCAAAAGCATGAATGCATCTTCTACAAAAATATATTTTTTAGCTAACCAAATATATTATAATATGTCTTTCTTTTTAATCAAATTATCGAACATTTTCTTTTACAATACGTATGGTTTTGCGAGACTCGACAAATATTGTAAGAATTAATAATAAATGGGATAACCCGGAAATCTTGCATTAGAAAATGTTGTAAGTATAAAATTTCTGATAATTTAAAATTTTACATATAGAATATACATAATATATATATATATAAATATATATATATATCCAATTTCTAGTAAAAGCATATAACCCCTATTACCAATTATAAAATCACTCCTAATTATTTTTTTGCATACATATACATATTTCATCAACAAAGCACTTAAAATGAAATAATAACAAACCCCTTTAAATTCAAAAATTTTATACTTAATTAATAATATTTTTTTTTTATTTTATATTTTTTAATTTCTATTTCTTAGAATTTTTGAGATAGTGGTGTTCAAAGTTTTTTGTAAATAGATATGTTTAAAATTATATCTTTTTCCTTCGACAACAAAGAAAGTCGATTTAAGAAATAGTTAAATCTATTATAATATAAAGTAGAAAGTGTGTTTGTCGTTTGTTTCTTTGTTTATTATACATATATGCATTCCTACACGGTGTATCCGATTGTAACCAAATTTTGTAGGAATTTTTCTCTGAACCCAGAAGGTGCTGTACACTACTTTCTTTTTGAATTGGACAATGAGTTCCAGCAGCGTTAGTTTAAGTATGTTGTTCAATTTTTCGTTGTCGTATCTATACGGTTCAACCAATTGAGTTAAAATTTTGCGAAAACGTTGTTCTTTATCATTTTGGGAGGTACCGCTAACTATTTCCACTACAACGATATTTTTAAAAAATTTTCGTCTTTCTCTATACGACTCGACCATTTCAGTTTAAATTTTGTCCAAAAGTAGTTTCTTGCTAAAGAAGTGAATTAATTTAGTTACGATCCGTATGTTCTTTGCAGGATGTCGATACTTAAAAAAAAAAATTTCTAACCGAATCGTGTCCAATTTTTCATACTTTAATAGCTACTTTAATAGTTTTAAAGAGCAACCGTGACGAGTTTTGTAAAGTTCTGTTATCCCGTTCCGACACTACAACAATTTAAAAAAAACTTTTGTCTTCATTATCGTGTCACCGTGTTTTTTTTTTCGCCTAAAGGAGGTGGGAATCTTCCAAAGACATCAAGAATTTCCTCCTTAGTAGTGTCAGATTCTTACTGACTAAACCCACCTCCTCCTTTAGCCAATATAATGGGATGAAACCCTTACGTGCAAACGCATAGTATATTGGAAAGGGCAGGAAATGGATACGGAAACATTGAATTGGGAGTGGGACTGTAAGGAAACAATAAATCCGCCTATTATTATTACTATTTTGCTAACAGTGACTATAGTTACAACAGTTACAACATGTAGTAGTATATAACACCTTACTACATGAGGTAATTATTGAAGGCAATCCCCACTGTCACTGTAGCGGCTGTTATTATTGGTATTAGTATTCTTATTAATATTATTATTATTTTACTACAGAGTCAGGGCCATCAGTGGATTACAACGTGCAACAGTATATAACACCTTATTACAGTGTTAAACTTTGTAAAAACCAAACTCCATAACAAGCAGTAAGATAAAAGGAAGATTCCCGCTGGGGTTTAATATTATCAAGATTTTGTCATGCAAAACTTTTAGACCTTTAAAAATTTAATAGGAATGCAATATTTTCTAATTCAAAATTAGCAAAACTTAAATATTGGGGTGCTCACAAAATGTTTATTTTTCACTCTTACATTCATATTTTGGTCATGCTAAGCTATAAGTATCCCTATGCAATTGCATACAAATTAAAACTCACAAAAAAAAAAACACTTTTTTTTTATGTAAATATAGAAAACACAATTTTTTTAATTTTTAAACTTTTAAAAACATCGAAATATCTAAATAAAAATGAAAAAAATCCAATAACATTAAACTAACAACAAAACACTTGTTTTTTATTTTTATCTTGTTCATCTTATCAGAATTTAGAGTAACATGGCGAAAACATACTTGATATCAAAAAGTTATTTTATGTTCTTGTATATAAAAGTGAAATAAAATCTAAAGATTTTAATAGAATTATTAAGAGAAAACAGCTTTAAAATTTTCACTATGAAATCTGGTAGGTATAAATTTTAAAAAAAAAATTGCAGTTTATGTTTTTAATTAAAAATTTTCAAAATTTTTTTTTTACAGTATTATTTTTAGTTCTTATTATTGTTACGGTCACTTTAGCTTGGGATGAATCTCATAATGGACGTCCCTGTTGTAAAACTGATCTTGAAATGTCACAAATATATTGGAGAAACAATTTTGATTCAACAGTTTATTTTGAATGTGTAACAAAAAATTCACCAGCTGAAATGAAACAATGTTCAGAGCAATTTATGTTTTTACCAACTAAAGGAAAATGTGTACCATTAGCTGATTGGGTATGGACAGAACCTGTAGATGCACCATCAAGATGTTAAATAAAAATTAAAATAATAATATAAATATATGAAAGTAAATATAAAAAGAATCTAAGTATTATTATGTATGGATAATGAATTTTTGAATTATTAACTTATTAAGAACCGTCTTAAATAGAAAGAGTTATTAAAGATGGTTTTATAATTAAATTTAAAAACAAAATGGCATTTAATTATAGAATAAAACTATAACACATAAACCTATAAGAAAAATTTGTCTGTTGGTAAATGAACCCATATCTCTTAATATTATGGCATTATTGATATAGTCAAGTCACATCACAATTTTTTTCCAGTTAAGTGTATATATAGGGAATTCCATGTTAGTCATTGGGACATTTAAAAAAATTTAGAAATTTCCTTTTATCAATTTAGCCTAGGTATCAATAATTCTATTCTGCAAATATTTGCATATTTAAAACACTTTTATAGAGCAATGCTTCACTAGTATTTCGGTGTTCCATTAAGAAAAACTTAAACGAGAAAAGTAACTTATATTTTCACAAAATGCTGTTAGTCATCGGGATCGTACACTTTTGTTAGTTTTATAATTTTCAATATTATACAATTTTCTGCGAATTCCTTTACAGTAGTAAAAAAAAAGAGAACCGTACCATATTTTAATAAACTTGTCTCAGTATTGTTAGAATTATAATCTATGCACTTCCATGTACTCCGTTTACTATAATAGTTATATAAAAAAAGGACAATATAGTCGTAATTTTAAATATACCCTTTAGATCGAGTATATAATCGAGTATATAATCGAGAATCGAGTAAATAAAGTATTCGAGGGCAATGAAACCAGAGTTATTTCCCCTTACGACATTTACAGTCACGTCTGAACAGGAAAGACTGTGTAATTTCGCAGAGAAATGCATTAAAAAAAAAAATAAATATCAAATTTATATATAGTTTTTAAATTTAGTATTTAAATTTACCGTTATGTTAAAACCAAATTTTGCATTATATTTTTTTTTTCATAACTCCGGCACGCTTTGAGATAGGAACCTGGAATTTTGAGGCAAGAAAGAACTTTTAGGATTAGTATAAGTTTCCTCAATTTACTAATCGTTATTAGATCAAACCTAAACGGAATTATACCGTTACCAACAACTTTTTCAAAGAACACTTTTTGAAACGACAAACTTTTAGGTTCGTCCTCATTTAACACGATTCCTTTTTGGTAGCACCCCCTGTTTAAGAGTTATTACGCCTCAAAAATTGAAAATTTGCTATTTTTAGACACATGTTACTTAGGCACCTTTAAAAATTTTTCTTTGGCAAGACATGAAAATTAAAGCTTCAATAATGCATTTTTATAAGTGTTAACGGTAGGGTTCCGGACTCACAGCCACTCAAAATTGTAGAAAAGTCCTATTTTCACGTTTTTTCTTATTACATGAAATTTTTGTGCAAGTCACAATTCTTAACTGTTTGTATTGTCTTATGGAAATGTGCGCTTTTAAAAACCTTTGGTTTACATTCTACGTTGTTCAATATAAAAATTAACTTTAAGTCTAACGTTGATTTGTCTATTTAAAATAAAATTTTTATATGAGAAAAGTATAAATTTAAAGGTTAAATTTATTTTTTTAACAATAAACCGTATTGATATTTATATTGGTTGATTTTGCGAATTGAAAAAAGGTGCAGTTTAAAAAAGAAATGTAGAACATATTAGGATATCAAAAAGCCAAAATCACGAACAAAAAAGTTTTTGACACAAAATCTTAAAAAGAAATTAATTAACTTTTGAAACAAAATTACATAAAACAAAAAACACGAATTTTAAAATTCAGAATTTATTAGATATAGGAATCGATGTTTTTTTTTGTTTTTTATTTATTTCCTGCTAAAAAGGACTCTTTTCCTTCCAGATGTCGGCCAAATTTATATGGAAAATTTTGTAATAATAAAAACTTGATAATTTTTTACAATGTATTCTTTTGCCTGAAAAGTTGAGTGGTAGGTGTTTCAAAAAATGAAATGAAACAAAATTGTTCACTGTACTATAATATCTTTTATTTCTAGTCCCTTTTATCTCTCAGAAAAGAAAATTTCGAATCAATTTACTAATTTACTAATTATTAGATCAAGCCTAAACGAAATTATACCGTTACCAACAACTTTTTCATAGAACACTTTTTGAAACGACAAACTTTTAGGTTCGTCCTCATTTTAACACGATTCTTTTCTGTCCTTTTTATTGTAAAATGCGAAATTTATTTTTTTCAATTTTATAATTTTGCGCACGATATATACAAAATGTACATATGTATGTACATAAATAACATATAAAATGTACAAACATACAGATGTTTGTGATATGTGTGTACATGTTTCACGTACATATATGTAATATGTCTATACATTTTTAGCACATTTCCAAAACAATTTTGCAAAAATATGCCTATTAGTTTCACTCTGTCCGCCCGTCTGTCCGTCTGCCCGTTCGTCTGTTTACAAAACTTCTCCAACCGTTAAAGATAGAGAAAAATAATTTTAACCATGGATACGTCTCATAAAAAATTAATTTTGTAGAGCAACTTTTTCATGTAGCACCATTCATTACGGAGCTGCAGCCCCTCCAACTTTGCAAAAGCCCTATTTTTAAATGCGTATGAGATACTTACATTTTTTCAATCTGAAAACGCCATTCGACAGGATTTTTTTGTAAACCTTTTTAAATCAATATCAAAATTATAGAAGTTTTTATACCCGTACGATAGGATCGGGTATAATAAAATTACTCCTCCGTTTGTAACACCTCGAAATAAGCGAGCTAGATATACCTTCAAAGTTATGGATCGGATCAGAAAAAAATTCTAAGACTTTTGAGCCATGTCCGTCCGTCCCTCCGTCAGCACGCTAACTCAAAAACTAAGAAAGCTAGAATCTTGAAATTTACACAAAATATTTTGGGAGTAATTTGTAGGTTCGCTATTTTTTTTGGTTGAGTTTGGACCAAGCCTTAGGGTAGCTCTCGAACACCTAACTTTTAGATCCCCACATTTTTTGCAATAGAGCTATGAAATCTTAACTACTGATAGATCTCACAAAAATATTAATTTTATTTTTAATAACTTTTCTTTTTACCCCCACCCGTTACGAAGCTACAGCTCCCCAAAGGTTCAAAAAAGCTCTATATTTAAATTGTTATAGCACAAGTTGTATAAGGTATATCTTCATTTTAAAAACGCCAAACGATTGCTACTTTTATTAGCTTTAAAAGTATATATACAATAAATATATATTTGTGGCATACGGTGTCTTAATTTACCGTTATGCGAAACTAAAATTTTGCAAAATTCTTTAACCCTTCTATCTTCTAAACGGTTTACGTTGGAAACTTGAAATTTTGACAGAAGTTAGATCTTCGAAAATAAGTATGAGTCATTTCAGAAATTTTTTTGTATCACCCCCCGTTTAGGAGCTGTAAGGAGTCAAAAACTGAAAATTTCCTATTTTTAAACACCTGTAACTTGAACACCTGTTAGAATTTTTTTGAAGTAATACACAAAAATTAAAGTTTCAACATCATATTCTTATTTCTGTTAACAACTTTTTTTAATAATATAGGGTTACTTTATAATTGACGAAAGTGTTACTTGATTTTTTCAAATTTTCTAACAAATTTCATTAACGAATTTTTTCCATTTTGTTTTACTCGATAATTTGAAATTGTTGAGGATATAATCCGTAGTACAAAAAATGTAAATAAATAAACAACATAACGGTTGCTTGAAGAATTTTTATTTATATGATATTGATATACATACATACTTATATAATATCATGTTTATTTACATATCGTATATGTCACTAGTGAATGAATGATAAGAGTATATATGTATATTATATAGCGCCGTATTTACATACCTATATGTATTTTATTGTACTTATAAGAAATTATTCTGTCAATGGAATATTTAAATATAATATAATATAATATTTAAAATTATATTTACTATTTTGTACTAAGTAATGTAACTAAGATTGATAATCGTTATGTGAAAGGTTAAAATCTGCTTTCGAAGAATGTACATATAAACATATAGTTTGAATATATGTACAACCCATAGTTCTAGAAATTATAAAATTCACCCAAATTATTTTAAAATACTAAAATATTTAAAAAATAATATTGTGAGCAGAGTGACAGGCTGTTAACATACTAACGGTTCGTACGGGTATCTAAGAGTTGACAAAGGCAACTGTATTCTTCCTCGTTTAATTTAGTATTTAAATTTAGAGTTATATAAAAACCAAATTTTGCATGATTTATCTACCTTCATAACTCCGGCACGCTTTTAGATAGGGAATTGAAATTTTGAAGCAAGAAAGAACCTTTAGAATTAGTATAATTTTCCTCAGGAAATTTTTTTGGATCTCCCCCAGTTTATGTGCTACAGCTCAAAAATTGAAAATTTGCTTTTTTTAGACATCTGTAACTTAGGCACCTGTGTACAATTTTCTTCGGCAACACATAAAAATTAAAGCTTCAATAATATATTTTTATAAGTGTTAACGGGTTTTCTTAGTTATATAGGATTCCGCACTTACAGCCCCGCAAAATTTCAAAAAAGTCCTATTTTCACATTTTTTCTTATATGAAATTTTCAAATTTTAGTACATAGCACAATTCTAAACAGTTTGTATCCTTTGGAAATGTGTGCTTTTAAAAACCTCTGGTTTTCATTCTACTTTGTTTTTTTTGTAAAAAACATTTATATTCTTGTGGTTATATATGTACCTATATTAGTTACAAGAAAGATAATAATTTTAGGACTGCGTGCGCTTAGCACTTTTAGCTGTCTATAAATATTTGTAAATACATAATCCTATTATAAAATCAAATATTAAGTTTTCCTGTTCCTTCAATTGGTTCTGTGGTGGACACAGCTATTTGCTTTTTTAAATTATATTAGATATATTTTATTTTTGATAATAGCTAAAATATTATGAGTCTAATGCACATATATAAAACAAATTGTATATAAAATATACTTAAATTTAACAGTCACACCTATAATAATTGTATTTTAATCATTATTATTATTATTAATTTAATAAAAGAAATAATTTATTTTTTTAATTATTCAATTTTTTATTTTAATTTATGATTCAAGATTTTGCGCTATTTAATCTTTGTTTTTTTTTTCAATTTAAATATTTAATAACGATGAAAATCATCACTTTTTAGATTTAACCTAATGTTGGTGGATCAACTGGTTCAATCCATTGCCAATTAGTATAATAAACACATTCCATACGTGTGGGATCGAAAAGTAATTCTCCTTCACAACTTACTTCTTCAGCTGGTTGATTTCTAAATTGACATATGAAATATTTGGTAGGGTCAAAATTATTACGCCAGAGTTTTTGTGACATTTCTTCGCTAGTTTGACAGCCAGGACGACCATTATGGCTTTCAGTGTGGTAAGCATTCACTGCAATTGCCATTGAGATAAATAAAACCAATAAAACTGAAATAATAAAATAAATAAAAATTAATTCAAAATATTAATAGAATATTTACATATTAATAAAAGTTAGAACATTTTTATAAATAAATAATTGAATTTATTACCTGAAGTTCTCATGATGATTTTTAGATTTTTTTTTTCTGGTTGGTAAGAATCGACTTTTTTATTATTCGTAATTGAGATACTTGAATGATTTATTAATTCTATGTTCATACTATATATAGTAAAAATTTGCTGAAAATTTCACTCATTAGAATACAATACATATGATAAGAAATAAATTCCATATTATATAATTCCATTCCATTATTATTCACTCCTTCGAAGGGGCGCGTACATTATAAATTTTGAAAAATGAAAACTTTGTAAGTGCACCCGATGACATTTTAGTCGGTATTTTTTGATATTTATGTTGTTATAATGTCTTTATGATAAAAAAAAAAATATTAGATATCAACGCGAAAGATATTATTTTATCAATAAAAAAAAAATGATCTTAACCTTGAAAAACACCTTTATATATTATAGTATACTTAGTGACAGTTTAAAAAACTATTCCAAGAACATATTTTTGCTAAATTTTGTTTTTTTTTATTGTTGTTAGCACATTTTTTAAAAAAATACTCATTAGTTTTACTCTTCCCGAACACGTGTTCGTTAGTTTACGAACTTTCTGTACTATTTAAGATGAAAGACCAATGGAATTAAAAATCATAGTTTAATAACGTCTATCATAGATTTTTAATCTCATTTAGTCTCATTAAAAATTCAATGTTATGGACAACTTATTTATGTAACCTCATCCATTACGGATCTACATCCCTTAAAAGTTGGGAAAAGGCCTATTTTCAAATGTTTACATTTTAAATTTTCCTTTTCAATCTAAAAAAGAAATCAATCGATAGAAAGTTTTTTCAAGTTTCAAGTCAATACAAAAATCAAATAATTTTTTGCAATTGATTATTTAACAAATAACGGCAAATCTTGGTAGATTTTGGTTCCTCAGTATTTTCTGCACGCTTTTAGTTAGAATACTCAAATTTTGATTTGAGAAAGATTTTTGAATAGCATAACTTACTTCAAAGATAAAATAGTGAACTTCTTGTACCAGTTTAAGAGCTATTAGGAGACAAAAGTTACAAAATCCGTATTTTTGGACATCTGTAACTAGGATACCTGTGCAATTTTTTCATAAAAAAAAACAAAAATAAAAACTTCAATATTAGATTTCTACATTCTTTAAAATTTTATCATACATAAAAAATTTTAAGAAAAATTACAAATTCTCATGAAAAACTAATCACAACATTCTAAAATGTTTTTATATTATCTTTTGTTAATTGAATGTTTTTAAAAACTTTTGGTTTATTTACCTTGTTTTAATTACATTGCACTTAAGATACTTAAGTATATGCACTTAAAAAAATATTGTATGGCGCCCAAATCAATTTTATTTTTAATTCAAATATTGTCATATTTTATCAAATATTTTATTGTTCAAAATATGTAATTTGTCTTGCAATATTATATGATTGGATAAGTTATACTTATAAGTTATAACGAATTAAGAGAACCTATTTATTAAAAAGCCGATTTTATGGTCCAATTTTACTGTATACTCATAGATAATGTATACAAATAGCCCTAATATTAATAGTAATTTAAAAATATTACTTTTAGTCCCCTTAGCTTGGTAGACACTGGGTATAGTTATCTACCACTTTATCTGGTTAACTGAGCAAGGTGTTGCAAGGCTACAATGAATATTATTTGAAAGGTGAGAAATCAGAATATTATTACTGATAATTAATATTTTTTGCATCAAAGAATCTTCGATTTTTTCTAACAGGAGTAAATATTAAATGGTAGTTTGGTGTAAATATGTCTAAAGATCGTCATTTAACTATAACTATATTATCTCAAAATTTTGTTAACTGCCTAAAACTGCCTAAAACAAAACAAATAATAATTTCAATATTATTAATTTTTTTTTCTATCAAATATTTAAAAAAATAAAAACTAATAGTTTTTTACGATATTTACCATAAATAACCGTTAATAGTTCAATAAAACATATTTTATCGAAGAGCAATTTAACTTTATTTACCTGTATTACCTGAGCTATTGACCTCAATTGGTTTGTTATTGTTGTACAAAAATCTAAAAAAAATTTAAGTAAATTTTAAATGAAACTTAATCAATTTATTAGGTTAAGGTGTTTATTAATTCAATTTTTTCTAATTTATTTGTATAACACTTATTAATTCCAAAAAAAAAATACATTTTAATACCGGAAATTAATAAAGAAAAACTAAAATTAAAAAAACATTACAAAAATTATGTAAAAAAAAAAACAAAACGTTTAAAAAATTACAAAATATACAAAATATATATTATGTATACGCGTATCCTATGTATGTACCAATGTATCTTATATATAATATAATAAATAATAATTGATTGTTAATTATTTCGCAAAATAATGAAAACTTATTTTTCAGTTTGAGCATAAATAACCGTTACAAAATTAAAATAAATTAATGAAAAATGTATGTAACTGTTATTTATTTTGATAATTGTAAAAGATTCTTTTGGTGGTTGGTATACTCGTTAAATCTTTTATTTAATAAATTTAACTAAAAGTCACGGCACAGTAAGAGATCATTATTATCATTAAATGTTTGGCCAGCTTTTACATTTTCTCTCTATTCTTATATCTATTTTATACGCTATCGATTTCCAATTACAGATATTTTAAATATGCCATGGTATTCCTGAAATTTTTTAACCTATTAGTTTCTTGTCCATTAGTTGGTTTTATTTCAACACATTTCTCAATTTGAGTGCAACATTTTAGACTACAATCGGTTTTCGCCTATTCAGCCAATATATCCTTTTCACGTTGCGTTTTTATAAATGTAATAGTGTCCAATGATTAATTAGCCACTATTAGAATCATTAATCATTAATAATCATTTCATTATTAATTCATCTTTTTTATTCATCATTATCTAATCTTCTTGTACTGATTCTTTATACAAGAAGATTTTCATCATACGTGATCGCGCACTAAACTTTATAGCCATATGTCACTATCTATTGCGTTCATGATTGTTTCATAAAATACTAGTTTTCTTGTCCTTTGTTTTTTCTGCACCTAAAAGTGTTTATTTAAATATAGACTTTCTTGTGTATGACAAAGAATTTAGTCTCTTATTCTTATCTTTTATCAAAAGTATCTATTGATTCTATTTTTAATCCAGGATTATCTTAGGACTACTACGAGAACACGCTTTGATAAAAGATCATAATATAAACCATTTTTAACCTATATATTGACTTTAATATTCCCAAATCTTGCCTTCAAATGCTAAATTAAATAATTCCTTAACAGCTTATAGAAATTCGTTTGTCATGCACAAGTCCCTTTTGTGGAACCGTATGGCATCGCATGTGTTCCCTAAAGTTGGTAATTCATATGTGTACGATTTACGTAAGTTTAAGAAGAATATCTTTCTTCAAAAAGTCCCTTTAAATTTTCCTACCTATGCCCCATAATCCTAATTTCCCACTTTTAATTTCCCCAATTATCCTTCCCACATCCCTATCCCTAAACCAAACTGTACATTTGTATTAAAGGTTCCATCCTAAAGTTAGGTTATAAAAGGGGAGTGATTTTGGTTGGTTAAAGTTCAACACTACCCTGAGGAAGCACGTGCAGTTCCTCTTGGTGACTTTCGAGTTTTCTACCAACCCTCGTAAAAAAAAAAAATTAAACTTTTAAATCAAACACTCGTATATTCTAAACAAAACTTAAATACAGTTTTTTTTAACAATTATTTTAAATCAATTATTAAAACATGAACGTAATTCATAAATAAATATTTTTCACGGTGTGGGGTCATAAAACCATATTTTTATAAAAAAAAAATTCTGTTATAAAGCAATATAAATTTTGAAAACGACAGTTGTAGAGCCTGTAAAATATAGTGAAATATGTGTGTAAAAAATAATTGGGAAGGATTCTAGAGTTGGTTACATGGGTTAAATGGGAGTTTAAATAATTTATTTAGCGGGGAGAGACGATTTTAGATCCTTTGTAGTTAACATATGTATGTAAAAGAAGTAATTAGGAGGGATTTTATTGTTGATTACGAAATTAGAGTATTCGCTTTTCACCAAATGAACTGAAATGGATTATAAAACCATATCGGTGAAATTTGGCTTTATGACATATGACCATTTTGTACACATTGATTATTAGTAGATAATTACAATAACCTAATAATCAAAAAAGTGAAATAAAAGATCTTTAGTCATAACAACATCTAGAACTAATTTTTAAATTTTTATTATAGTTTTTGAATTCAAGATTCTCTAAAATTACCTTTGTATACACATATCTATATTATAAAATATGTAGGTTTAATGCAATACTTTACATACAAAGATATTTTTTTCTTATAATGATCTGATGTAATATAGTACAAAAAAAAAAAAAATCCATAAGTGACTTTAAAAATGGTCTAGTTTTGTACGTTAAAATAAAACAAACATTTTTTTGAATTTAAATTTCCGTTTTCTTAGAAGAATGATCGTCTTTCAAAAATTGCACCAAAAAAAAAACTTAAAACTTGCGCAAACTAAAACCCATCATCTATTCAAGCAAAAACATATACAAATGATTACAAAGTGTGATATAGTGTGATGGATTTAAAATATACTACCCGGGAAATTTGATTTTTCTATTTCTTTTTTTTTTTGTTTATATTTTCATAGAAACAATAGAAAACTATACGAAATATAAAGCTAATGGAAACTGTGTTAAATGTAGCAAATAAATATGTTATAAAGATGCATAACTAATTAGTATCATAAAATTCTTACAGACATCTATTTAAAAACTTAAAGTATATCTCAACTCAAAACTTAAAGTACCTATATCTCAGAATATATATCACCTCTTTAAGATATCATATACAAATTATTATGGAAATTTAAAATGACTCAAACAAGAAATGAATATAAGATTTTAAGTTCATGCTTTACTATATGTGACTTAAAAGAAATAAAATCGTTGCAATTTTGTTTTGTTTATGTTTTTCTTTTATTTGTTTTTTTTTTTTTTTTGTGTTTTAAGACTGACAATTTTAGGTTTAACATAAATTGTTCAATTTTTTAGTTCTAATTAGTAAATTTACATTAAAAACGAGGAAGAATACAGTTGCCTTTGTCAACTCTTAGATACCCGTACGAACCGTTAGTATGTTGTATGTTCACAGCCTGTCACTTTGCTTACAATATTATTTTTTTAATATTTTAGTATTTTAAAATAATTTGGGTGAATTTTATAATTTCTAGAACTATGGGTTGTACATACATGCAAACTATATGTTTATATATACATTCTTCAAAAGCAGGTTTACCTTCCACATAATGATTATCAATCCAAAACATTTTCAAATATTCTATAGTGCCATTTAATACTAAGCGGTAAATGTATATTAAATTTACTTAGTACAAAATAATAAATATAATTTTAAATATTATATTATATTATATTATATTTAAATATTCCATTGACAGAATAATTTCTTATAAGTACAATAAAATACATATATGTATGTAAATACGGCGCTATATAATACACATATGTATATACTCATATCATTCATTCACTAGTGACATATACGATATGTAAATAAACATGATATTATATAAGTATGTATATATATATCAATATCATATAAATAAAAATTCTTCAAGCAACCGTTATGTTATTTATTTACATTTTTTTGTACTACGCATCCTCAACAATTTCAAATTATTGAGTAAAACAAAATGCAAAAAATTCGTTAAAGAAATTTGTTAGAAAATTTGAAAAAATCAAGTAACACTTTCGTCAATTATAAAGTAACCCTATATTATTAAAAATAGTTGTTAACAGAAATAAGAGTATAATGTTGAAGCTTTAATTTTTGTGTATTACTTCAAAAAATTTTTAACAGGTGTTCAAGTTACAGGTGTTTAAAAATAGGAAATTTTCAGTTTTTGACCCCTTACAGCTCCTAAACGGGGGGTGATACAAAAAACAAATTTCTAAAATGACTCATACTTATTTTCAAAGATCTAACTTCTGTCAAAATTTCAAGTTTCTAACTTAAACCGTTTAGAAGATAAAAAGGTTGAAGGATTTTGCAAAATTTGAGTTTCACATAACGGTAAATTAAGACACCGTATGCCAGAAATATATATTTATTGTATACATACTTTTAAAGCTAATAAAAGTAGTAATCGTTTGGCGTTTTCAAAATGAAGATATACCTTATACAACATGTGCTATAACAATTTCAACATAGAGCTTTTTTGATCCTTTGGGGAGCTGTAGCTCCGTAACGGGTGGGGCTACAAAAAAAAGTTATTAAAAATAAAATTAATATTTTTGTGAGATCTATCAGCAGTTAAAATTTCATAGCTCTATTGCAAAAAAAATGTGGGGATCTAAAAGTTAGGTGTTCGAGAGCTACCCTAAGTTTTGGTCCAAACTCAACCAAAAAAAATAGGGAGCCTACAAATTACTCCAAGAATATGTAAATTTCAAGATTCTAGCTTTCTTAGTTTTTGAGTTAGCGTGCTGACGGACTGACGGACGGACGGTCGGACATGGCTCAAAAGTCTTAGAATTTTTTTCTGATCCGATCCATACCTTTGAAGGTATATTTAGCTCGCTTATTTCGAGGTTTTACAAACGGAGGAGTAATTTTATTATACCCGATCCTATCGTACGGGTATAATAAATAAACATGGTAAATTAAACAAAAATAGTAAGAAAAAATAAATGTACAATAATTTTCGATGCATTTAAAAAAAAAAACAAAAATTTAAATCTTTCTGAAACATTATTTCTTAAAAATTCACATTGATAAAATCTTTTTCACTAAATTTTAAAATATTTTATTAATCTATAGTTTAATAATTTCCAATTTATTATCTTTAGTATTATGCTCTCCTATATAATTCTATTTTTTTAAATTTTTCTACGCATATATACAAGTATATAAATAAATCTTGCCACCACAAAAGTGAACAAAATTATGGATTTAGAGTTTAAGGAACATATTTTAATAAATATCATTTCTATTGCTTGGTATAAGCATTAATTATTTCATTAATTTGAGGATTACCACTAGTTGATTTAGTTTAGTTTAGGATTAGCAATACGAAATTAATCATTCAGACTACAGATGTAAATCATGCTAGCGTAAAGTGTGGCTCTTATAATGTTAGTTTATTAATCCTAATATCAAAGTGCTCAGACATTGAGTTGGTTACGTGAGATATATAGGCTAAAATTATTAGATAACTCGAGATAATGAAAAACTCACAAATTGTTTGGATTCTTCCTATACCTCATTTTGTTCATGAATAAAAGAGTAAGTAATGTTACTGCCAATAATTTGCTGAATAAATGTGATAACAGCCTCTAAATAGTGTGACTGGAGGGAATTCAAGTTAATCAAAAAAAAATTTGCGCTATACTGTGAAAGATGTATCGGATCAGACCAAGCCAGATTACTTAAAGCGATTTAAAAAAAAAAAAGTTTCGACCGATTCAATATATGAAATTTCTATAAGGAAACCATACTTGAATATTCTACGATAGGTCATGAGTAATAGAGAAATGTTTCATGATATATAGTGACCGCATAACTCTTTTGACCAATGCATAACCAAACGACTATGTATTCCTTTTTGGAATTCATATTCTTCCAATGGGACAATAGTCAACACTTATATCATTAATAGTAAAATAAATCACAGTTTAATTATGTAAATGATAATCAATCAGATGATTTATCAGAGCTTATTATGTAGATCATATCTTTATGATAGTCATACTTTTATAGGTCAAACTAGAATGAATGATTCTAAAATAAGTTATATATGTACCTACTTATTTGTTGATATCGTTAACAATCTTTATATTTAGTTAAAATAGTAGTAACTGTAGTAAGGAAATAGCTTTATTTAATAATCGTATAAAATCTATAATATATATATATATATGTATATACTTTATGTTTAGATTGCACAAAATTAAAATTTTAATAAATGAATAATTGGAAGTTACGGATGGATTCTAAAAGATAAACTAAGCTTTTAAATTTCAACTTTATAAATTTAAAATCTCGTTAAAGGTACATAAATATAAATTTTATATTTAAAATACTTTTAGATATTTTTTTATTATATAAAAGTGCATCATCACTAAATTATACTCATATAATATCTATTAAGTAAACTAAATTAAGTTATTTTGTTTACACTTAGATAAAAATCAATGTTCGAAAATCAATTTAAAATAATTTAGTCTTCATTCAAATTGATACTCCACTTTAAATCAAAATGTATTTATAAATTCTTCAGAAAACAGAAAATTAAAAATTATCAGTTTTCTTCTATTATCTACACCTATGAAATTCAACGATTTTCAAAATTTTAGTTTATAATTCAGTTATTTTAAATCAATCAATATAAAATTTTTTAGAATTCTCATAATCTAATACAAAACCAAAAATCATTATAAATTATAATAAAAAACTTTAAATTAACAATGGATTTTTATTAATGATTATCATTATCAATTTTTTTTTACATATATAGCATTACTATACAATATATAGACTGTATCAACTCTGTTATACTAGTATGAAAATATGTTGTTTCGATAAAACAAAATTTCAAATATTTTACATATTTTAGTACCGAAATTATATTTATCTAAATTTTGAAGTTGTATCCTATTTCCTAAACCGTGGTTGGTTTTACTGTGATTTTACAGAAAGTATTGCCATAAAACTTGATCATCTTTTACAAAATTTCAGATGGCTCACTTAATTATGTTCCAATATAAGCAAGCTATCTGAATCTGTTGCACCCAATACAACCAAATTTTACAGAAGTTATTGACATGTAACTTGACATCTTTTCACAATGTATCAGATAGATATACCTCATCAGATCAGATGTCAGATAACTAGATTCAATAGATACCAAGTTAATTTTATATAAAAAAAAAAGAAGTTGTATGACAGCTACTCGATCCCACCTGTCGAACATGCTTGATTTAACTAACGAAACTGATCAAAAGTGATATAGTAAAAATTTAAGAGTCCTAACTACCATTATTTTTTTAATTATTGCGCTTAATCAACTCAGAATTCAATTCTGATCTGATTTATACAGTTAAGTCTATATCTACCTCGATTTCTTTAAGATACGTCACAAACATACATTCATAAGGGTATTAAAAAAAATTTTAATATATGTATATAGAAATATACACTACGATATAACTATAAGCTTTAATATTAATACCTAGACTTTAATATCATATTTATGACTTTGACCGATATTTTTTTATTTTTTATTTATATATTTTAAAGTTCTTTGGAAAAAAAGTATTTTATAAGTTCAAAAACATATTAAATAGATAATTATTAAAAAATTATAATTCAGAAAATAAAAAAAAAAAAATAATAATAAATTACATATTGAAATAATTACATATATTTGATTTTTTTTTTCCATTTTTTTTTTTTTTTGAGTTTTAAAATGTTAATAAAAATAAAGTTTAAATGCTCTAAATAATAATCATTATACAAATAAAAATAATTATTATTATTATTATTCTACAAATCTACCATTTATATGATTTAATCTTCTATATACGAAGTATAAAAGTGAAAAATTAACAAAATGTATACATATATATACTTAAATGTGTATTACATCAAATTAATCTAAAGATGTCATCAAATTGTTAGCATATATCACGTAATCTATAAACATAATGTTCAGGAATAATTATGTAGACATAAAAAAAAAAAACAAAAACAAAAAAAAAAATAAAACACAAAAATTAACACATGTAATAAGAAAACAAAAAAATAAAAAACAAAAAAAAAAAATGAATTTATCTCAGATCGATCATATAATAATTACTTATCTTTTACCTAACAGGTAAATAATTTAAAAATGGGGAAAAATTGACAACGTAACACTAGTAACCTACGTGTATTAATATAATTTCCTATGAAAACAGTTTTTGTTTTTTTTTTTTTTATTTTATTTTATTTATCAGAACATATTTTCTTTTCCTTTCTTAAGGAAAAACTTGATGATAAAAAATGGATTGATAAGAAAAAAAAAAAAAAAAAATACAATATTGGATCTGTTACAAATTATAATTTAATGTGAAATTTATTTTGTTTCAAATCATTTAATTTCTTTTCTTTTAATAAAATTTTAAAAATAAATAAATATATGATATTAAAATAAAATTTTTTTTTTTTTTTTAAATAATTACTAATTAAAATTTATATTATCATCAAAATTAATTTAATTAATAATAATAAAGCAGTTCTAAGCAGTTCGATTCGAAAGCTGATTTAAATCTATTTAAAAACTTTAAATCATTCTTAAGTACATATGAGTTTATTCCTTTTGATTTAATTTACCGAAATTTTATTTTGTTATATTTATAAAAATAAATAATACAAAGATTAAAAAGTTTAATTTTTTTTTTATGCAATTTATTAGTTTATTAATATTTTTTGATTAGTATATGCGTATATACGTATGTATGTATATATTCAAAAACAAAAGATAAGAATATATCGCAAAAAAAAAAATAAAAATCAATAAAGTTTAGTTAATATATTTTATACCCAGGAAGGTATAAAATGGTTATAAATAATATGCTATTATCGATATTTATTACTATCGTATTTTTTTTTTTTTTTTTTTTATTAACCTTTTTTTTTTTTATAACATTGTTTTTTGTTTATTATTTTATTGCATTTTTTTTTTTTTTTTTTTAATTATAACCCTAAAAATTATTTTTAAATATACCATATAGTGTTTGTTTAAATAAATATTAATTTAATTAAAAGATAAATAATTAAAGATATTTTTTTAAAAAATTTATATAACAAGCGGTTAAAATTATAGCAAAGCAATCATTAAAAGTTGATAAGAAAATACATACGGTGCCTATTTATATATTCTTCTAAAAAAACTAATAACTTTAAATTCTACATCTAAACATATGTTTTTTATTCATTTGAAACTATATATTCTTTTCAGATTCAGTTGACATAATTGTGATTGCTGAATGACATGATTTTAAATTGTTGAATCATGGTCGGTGTTTATTCAGCTAAATTTCTATATAATGCTTTATATTAATAGATATAACTTTACATTAACATGTTTGTCCCAAGTCCCAAGCTCATCGGTAAAATCACCTGGGAACATTACTCAAATGTTTCAAAATCCCGTGTTTGCCGATGAATATAAAACAAAAAAAAAAAAAATTTATCAAAAGTCCCAATTTATCACCGTTGAACATCTTTAAAAATAAAACAAAAAGTACGTACATTAAATTGATACAAGATTTAGAGAACACACAATAACGGTGATTTACCTGTGATTCACTATAGTAGGAATTAACACAACTTGATTTTTATGTTCACCGAAAAGCAAAAGATTTTGAAACATTTGAGTGATGTTTACCGGTAATGCACGTGGCACTGAACGTATTAAATCAACAAATCTATTTCTCAATTAAATTTTAGAATCTAAAGAATTCAGATCATATTTTTTTAAGAAAATAAAAACACAAAATTGAACAGACAAATAAATTTTTAATTCTTGCATCTACAATATGTTTTTGAACAAATTATCAAACTTAAACGTTTCATTTTTACTATATATCATTAAAACAAATTTAAACAATAAAACAAAAAAACAAAAAAAAAAAAAAACAAAATACAAATCATCACCTGAAATAATTATGCAGGTCTGTAAATTTGCAATAATATAATAATTGTACAAATGCATTTATTACATGATATTATAAATCTTTAAACAAAAACAAAAATCATAATATATGTAATAATATGTATAGGTTACATATTTACTATATTATTGTTTTTCATATGCATATATGTACACATACATATGTATATGCACATAAACATTTATTTATTTTTTTTTTTTGCGAAAAATGTGAAAAAATAAAATCTAAAATATCGTGAAAATTCAAAATAAAAATTGTCTACCATATAATATGAAAAAATATTTTTGTTTTCTTTTTGTTTTTTTTGTTTTTAGTAAATAACGCGTGCTTGAACAAATCACTCTAATAAGCACCATTATCAAATAAAATAAAATAGAAAAAAAAAAGAAAAAAAAACCAAGATGAAGAAGAAAATCAAAAATGTGGAAAAGAAGAGCACCAAAAAAAAAAAAAAAATATGCCATAATCACAAAATTTATCGCATTTTCATGAGAATAAAAATAAAAATTAAAAAATAAATTACAAACATACTATATAGTACATATATAGTACCATCGTACCCATATGCTTAAATATTATATCATTCATTTAATATTGTATACGTAGAGTATATTATATATTCACATACTCTGAATATTATTTTATTTAGTATATATTGTAATAAACGGTTTTTAAGTTATACATTGAATCTTTCATTCATTTATTCATTCATTCAGCTATCCATCCATCCAACCATCCAACCAACAATCTTAATATTCACATAATGTATATAACATATTTTGTTTTGTTATAGTATTAGAGAATTCATGAAATCGACATATTTTCCCATAAGCTTAAAACTTAATAAGAAACACAAAAAAAAAAAAAAACTTCAATACCATATCTTTAGATATGATTGTTACAAACTTATAGTTACTTACAATACCAAACGAAACTATATACGATTTTATATTTAAAGAGTCTATTAAACTTACATTAAGAGCTTTATTTTATTTTTTGTTTTGTTTTTTTTTTTTTTTTTGAATTTTATTTATTAAAGAGTTATTTAACAATTTTTCAACAATTCAACAATATATTCAAAATAATTAGGAAAAAAATAAAAAAAAATAAAAATGATAAAAATCCACTAAAAATCTCACGATTTTCTTATAATATTTGAAGATGCGTTAAATTTTAAAGAGAAAAAATAATTTAAGCGTAAATTTCTGTTGAAATCATATTTTAATTTCTTTATTTTAATTTTTAAAGTATTTTATTGAAAATTAAATTCACGACTAAATTTATATAATTTATTGTATTTTCTATGTACATATATATGTATATTAAATATATATATTAAAACGAATCCATTATGACACAAACTATTTAACAGGTTTTTAATAATTTACCTTTATTGTTCAATGATTTTGTCCTTAAGTTTTTAACTTTATAAAAACATTAAAATCTTTTAATTGATGCAACAAACTGCAAGAGGTCATTATCATCATTATCATCATTAGACTATTATACCTTTAATATCTATATACATATATAAAAATAAAGGTATAAATATCATGACCATCACTTAACATATAAACAATAGCATAATCATGGTAAATTCGAAATTTAATCAAATTTTATTCGTAATTATATCGCATATTTAAACAAAATTTAAGGATTGGCGAAATATTTTCATAATAGTATATGCTTTGAATTTTTTCATATATTTCAATTAATATGTAAATAGACATTGTACATTGCGTTAATAAAATAACATATTTAGTTTTTCTAAGATTTTTATTTTCTTTCTTTCCTTAAGGCAGATGATAATCTTTCAAAGACATCAAGAAAACGTATGCCCCTTTGATAGTGTCAGATTTTTACTGACTAAACCTATTGATTAACCCTAAACTTTTTCTACTGACTAATCCTTACTGACTAACCCTAAACCATAAATCTAAATCTTCCTAAAATAAAACAAAATATCAAAAATTATTTACCTATTCATTTATTTTTCACTTCAAATAATTTTACAATAAATTTTTTATAATTATAAGAAAAACAATCGCAGAAAAAGAATTGTATTGCAATACTTTTCTTAATCAAAGATTACTTTAATTTTTTTTTTAATGAAAAAAAGTGCACATATATACAATTCACAACTCAAAAAACATTATACAATTTTCAATGTACATCATATACATATGTTATATATCGATATTCTATACAATATCGTATATGTAATCTATTTTCTATTCTATGTACATATGTATATGATTTGTATTTAGACTGTGGTATGATTTTTGCGATTGTTTTGATTTCATTCTTCACATAAAACAAAAAATACATAAATACCTAGCACTAGATAGCTCAAATATGAATATCATTCATAATATCATTAGCATATATTGTATAGAAACATAAAATTCGGTAAAATAAGAAAAAAAGAAGAAAAACAAAGGCTCATATATTTCGCCAAAATATCAACTCTAGTTAATAAAGTCTTATTAAATTATACCTACAGCATATATAGTTATCGGTTTAATTGAAATCTTCAGTTAAAAACTTCAAAAGAATCTTTATGAAAACTTCAAACTTTTTAATATATTTTCCTCCTATATAGTTCTATAATTTCAAGTCAAAAAACTAATAAAGAATTAAACAATAAAAATATTTTGTCATAGACAATTTTATCGATTTGCAATAAACATCTTATAAAAATGTATACAAATTTAGAATTAAATTTCTTTCTTATTGATAACCGAAAAAACGATGGGGTCTCGGTGGCCTAGTGGGTAAGATCGTATAAAATACGCTGTAAACACCGAGGCAGTGTAGGTACAAACCCACATACGTCGTAAGAGTTATTCCTCCTTACGATATTTACAGCCACGCCTGAACGGGAAAAGCTGTTAATTTTTCCTTTCCACATTTATGTGGCAAAGAAATGCATAAAACAAAAAAAAAATGGTTGGCCACGACATGCTAAATACAAAATTAAAAATTCCAAAATACCAATATACCAAAATTCCAACATCCCAAAATTGTTTTCTTATCATAATTTCTTGAATTTTTTTTTATTTCGGATATGGGTCAATTTATTGAAAACAAAAATATTAAATGCAAAAATTCTAGAAAAAAAAATTTGTTGAATGCGAAAAATTTTGGAAAAAAAAAAATATAAAAAAGAATATATGTCAACACTCAACATATTTATATTTTTTTTTTTAAATATTCTGTAAAAGGAGTAACACTCTGATTTTGTAACCAACTAGAAAGTCCCTCCTAATTATTTATTTTACATATATTTAAACATATAATAGGCCTCAAAACCCCTCTTAACAAATGATTGAAACCCTGATTTTGAATCCACTTCTAAAGTCTCTCCTAATTCAGAATCTCCAATATACATATATATATATATAAATATTTTGAAAAAAGCGTAAAATATTGATTTCATAACCAACTAAAAATGGCTTCAAATTCAAAATCTCGCATTTACATAAGCGAAATGAAACAACCCACGAAATTAATTTTTTTCTTAAATATAATTTCTTTCCTAATAATCCTGATAAGCTTCAGACCGAAACCCATACGAAACAATTCCCTCATTCTGTAGATAATTTCTTAAATCTATAAATTTACTTTATTTTTCAAAGTTTTGGGATTTTGATATTTTGCGATTTTGCAATTTGGTATTAACTAAATTTATAATTTCGGATTTAGAGTTCATTTGATATTTTGTCATTTGGGAATTTTTTTTTTTTTGGATTTCGTGGCGTCCTCCGGAAAGAAAGATAACCCAGTTAAAAATTTAGGTTATCAGGTAAAAAGAAAAACATCAAATGTTTTGACAGTCCTTTAATTTATACAGAATTCTGTATAATACACTTGACAAGACAATAATAAACCTTGACCACACAGGAAGTAGACCAAAATGTCATTAAAAAAAAAAATGATTTAGTTATCTGTAATGTTAAAAGTTTTATGTAATATGCTAAACAAAAAAAAATTCAACAAAGTAAAATAAAATAAAATTATTTTTAAAATTTAACTTATAAATTATAGTATCCATATGGGATGTCCCTCAAAAAAACAAAAAAAAAAACCATAAAATAAATAAAATATTTATTAGCATGATCATATTTTAAAATGTTTCTTCTATTAATAAAAAAAAAAACAAACTATTACATGCAATAAAAAATTTTTATTATCATTTATTTTGCATATATAGTAAGTAACATACTTTTTCCAATCACCAGAAAATGTTAATTTATTTAACTTATGATAATTTTTGATTAATATTTATGAAAAAAATTACTTTTTACTTAAATATGATTTGAGTTAATATAATATAAAATTATTTAAGTCATATATCTAATAATTATTCAATCATATAATCTAAATTTTAATATTTATGAAAATTTTAAGCTACATATTACACAATGAATTTAATAACTTATGCTTATATTTAAGTATAATCAAAACTTATTTCTCTATATATACATATATACCTTTTTTAGGTTAGTCAAGGTTTCCTTTATATAATAGCAAATTTTCTTTTTTTGCATTTAGAACAAGTTTTCATTTTATTTTTATTGTTAACTGAATCTTATTTTAATAATATTTTTGTGCGGTTGATGTGTTGTTATAAATTTAAAAAAAATATATAACCTATATGTATATCTCTTAGCGTATCTGAATATAGGCCTAATAGCATGTCTGAAAAATTTTCAAAAAATAATATATATAATCTGTCAGATTTTATATACATAATTACTTATAAAAAATTACATAAAATATATAAAAACCTGTATTTAAATAGAAAATACTTGCACTTAAAATGAAATAAACTTACATTTAAGAAAAAAATAAATTTTACTTCAAATGGAAATCCTTTTTCTTAAATTGAAAAAAGGTATAAGTATACATAAGATAAATAAGTTCCTACACCTACATAAATAAACTTTAAATTTGTTGTTTTATGAATTAATTATAAATACATTAATTCTATCTGATTCTACTGAAAATATATAATGAATTTTTTTTAATGATGAATTTAACCGATTATTACAAAACTAAGTGCCACTATTTAACAAGTAACATGACGTAAGTAGATTAGATTACGTAAGTAGATAGATTAGATTATTAATTAAATGGAATAAATAACAGTGCGGTGATGAGTATAAATAACACTGTAATGTAAATCTATTGTGTTTCCACTATTACTGTACATGTTGTGAATTTTTCTCCACTTATAGTACTTTTTTCAGTCATACTGTCTCTAAGAAACTAAAGATCTATAGAGGATTTATTGCTGGAAGTTTATCTTAGATAAAGCAATATGCTACTCTAGGTGAACTTATCTCACTCGTGTAAAGTGTAAGTAACGTAAGCAACTTAGAAATATAAAATTTTATTCTTCTTTAAAAAATTTACAAGTATCCAAAATACGAAATATCGAATAATAGTAAAATAAAATGATTGCGTTATTAATTTAAATTCTTTAATTTTTATTTTACAACAATCAATTAAAGATCAAATTTATTATTTTTTCAATTTTTAAGTATTATTGCAATTAAATAAAAAAATTAAATTTATTAAACTTCATCATATCTGTTACAAAATATGTTGTAAATCTAAAACAAAAAAAAAAAAAATTATAAGGATTAAAAGTAACTGCAAAATCTTAAGGTTAATAAAAAACTATAGTTATAGTAATGTTTATATTTTTAAGTCATCATTTCATCATTCAGAGCTTCATTGTTTTGAAAAGTTTATATTAATTAACAAAGAATCATCTAACAAATTCTCCATGGATTTCCTCATGACGACACTTGTATTTTTATATAGAAAAAGAATTTAAAAAAAAAAAAACAAAAAAATAAATAAGATGACCTTCACGTACATCTCATCTGTTATTTATTATGTACACGTTGTATTATTATAAGTATCTTCAGTTTCCTTTTTATGGAATTTTAAATTATTGACAATTTTTTTTTTTTTTTTTTAATCCATATTTAGAAACACTTCATGTGATTTGGAAATTTTTATATGTATATATTTTTTTTTTATTATTAAATTAGTTTTATTAAAATTGAGAAAAAAAAATATATGTAGTGTCAATGTATCCACAATTGGCAAAAAAAAAAATCTTTAAAATAAAACAAATAAATTAAATAATGTACAAAAAGAATCTTTAATTCAACATATATAGATAAGTACTTATGTATATGTATATTCTCATGTATTTGATCTGATCCAATTATTGAATGTTGTTGTTGTTTTTTCTTGGTTGTTATAAATTTTTATTTCAATTGTGATTTTTTTGTAATTTAACTGACAATGAAAGCAATATGAATGTGGGAATCATATATGGAATATATCAAATAAGATGCACTTTAAAAATTACAATTAAATATTAAAATTAATTTTGAATTATTTCCATATTAACACATTTTCCATATATATTTAAACAACTTCCGACGACCTTTTTATTAAAGCTTCCGTATTTTTATATTTAAAAAAATATATTTGTTTTTTTTTTTTTTAATTTTTTGGAACTTTATCAATATTTGTATTATTAAATTTAAATAGTTTATGTTCTAATTCTGTTTGCGCTAAAAGGGATTTATATTTATTGTTTTTTATATTTATCGCTGTATATATCGCACAAACTAATCTCTATGGGTATCTTAACTTTTGTTCAATATTCGCGCCTTTATTTTGTTTTTGTTTTTAATTAGAAACCTATTTTTAAAATATGAAATCTAGTTCATCATTCTTTAGTAATTTTCAAAAAGCTTTAAATTTTTTATTATTAAAAAAAAAAAGTGATAAAATAATTAATTTAATCTATAATATAAAACATTGCATACTTATAGGAAACCATTATAAAACAAAAGAAATTACGATATGTTAACTTCGTTAAATTTATAAATAGCGTTAATTAATTGTAATTTTAACAAATAAAAGACATTAGCTATTACCCAAAAAAAATAAAAGATAAAATATTTAAATTTAAACCACAATAATTTTAAAGGTAAATAAAAAATATAAACAAATAAAATGATTCTAATTACTTAGTTTATATTTTGAAATCGTATAACTGACAACCTTGATCAAATCTTTTTTAAAAAATACATAAATGATAAATGTTTATATAAAACAAAAAAAAAAATAAAAAAAAAATAAAAAATATTAAGGTTATCCTTATTCTATAGTACAATAATAAATTACAAAGATCTATATAGGTATAAGAATTCTTTTATCTTTTAAATACATGTACATATATTTTTTTGTAACCGAAAAAAAAAAAATCCATTAATAACAATTATTTTAAAAGTCTTAATATTATAAACTATTAGTCAATAATAAAATTAAAATTACACAAAAGAAATAATACTATGATTATAAATATACATAAGAGTATATTCACATATGTTATATATATATTATACTCGTACAAAATAATCTATAAGATTTCATTAAATATAAAAAACATTAGCATATTCGATATATAACAGAACTTATATAAAACAA
The DNA here is from genome assembly GCA_947095535.1 of Poecilobothrus nobilitatus. Taxonomy (NCBI): domain Eukaryota; kingdom Metazoa; phylum Arthropoda; class Insecta; order Diptera; family Dolichopodidae; genus Poecilobothrus; species Poecilobothrus nobilitatus. The sequence goes on from OX352772.1 coordinate 342,680,781, forward strand.
TATTGTAAATACAAAGTGAACGGTAGATTAACCTTAACAAATTTTATTTTTTTTTTATTTTTTTCAATTTTCAATTATTATATAATAACAATAACAAAATAGACAAAAAAAAAAAAATAAAACTTGACGAATCAGAAGATCACCAACATGATGATCTTCCTATTATAAAAAACTGCAAAAAAAAATAAAGTAAAACATAAATATATGCACTACATATGTATTTGCACAAAAATAAATTTTATGCATATATACATATATATGTATATTACAGATTTGTATCAATATTATATTGTTTATACGAGTAATGTTTTTATTCAATCACTTTCATTTTCAATTTTTTTTTACTCCAAATATTTAAAAATTCGTTCATTCATTTATTTATTTATTTTTTTTTTTTTTTTTTGATTTATTCGTTATTTCGTTCGTTAACAATTTTGCAAACGATTTTTCTCTCTTATACCGAATGGAAAATCACAACACAATTAAATTACACAATAAATGACAGACAATAACCTAATCTCTTCATTTATCTCTTGCTCTTAGTTCTCTCTAAAAAAAAAAAAATTAAAAGTTAATTTTTTTATTAATTGTTGTTTGTGTATTTTTTCCTAATATTTTAAGGTAAACAGTAAATTTTTGAGTGTTTTTTTTTTTTGTTTTTGTTTTGAGCTTGGTTGGATTGGAGTGGTATTAAAAAAATCACCAAGAATACACAAACAACAGCACTTAAAGTTTTCTATTGAATCATACAAAAATTTAAAACAAAAAAAAAACAAAAAACAAAACAGAAATAAGAAATAAGAAAAGAAAAGACAAATGTTGAAACAAGACAACAGTAATAACAATTACAACAACAATAAAATAGTAATGAAAACTCTTACAATATGCGTTTTTTTGTTTTTTTTTTGAGCTATAAGTTTTAATTTTTTAAGTATATTTTACATTTTGTACTATAAACATATGTACTATATAAATATATATTTATATATATATGTATTTGTTTTTGGAAAAACTAGGTATACAACATCATTATCATTATAAGAGGAGCACAATGTTAGTTTTTTTTTTTTTTTTTGAATTGTAACAAAAGAAAAGCAAAAAATAAGTTAATTTAGTTTTTATTTCATCTTCTTCTTATGTCTTCTGTCTAAAAAAAAAAAACAAAAAAAAAAAAAAAAAACTGTTATTGAAAAAACAAATGTGAATATTTTTTTTATTTTACAGTTTTATTTTTCTTTTTCTTTTCATATTTAGCTTTGCTTTTTTTTTAACATTTTGGTATAAAAATAGAAAATTGCAAAATTAAGATACCAGTTTACGGTATAACCTCCTTCGGGATACTCTAAAATCTATTTACCATTATAAAAAGTGTTAAAAAATTAACGATAAATTTTAAATAAATTTTGACGGTTTAATAACAAAAAAAAAAAAGTTTTTGAACGAAATTTTATATTAGAATTTCGGTTTTCCTTCGTTTTGTGTGGTTAGTAAATAGTGTTGGAAAAAAAAAAAATCTTAAATATTTTACTATAGTTATTTTATTTAAACAATTGAATACATACATATATATATGTATATATATTATCGATAATTATCTAAAAATAATTAAATAATAATATTTATAAATAAAGTGTAATATGTATATTAATTATAATTTATTAAAAATCAATATACAAGAACTAAATTTATGATTTTATAAATTAAAAATATAATTTAATACGAAAAAAAATAGTTATAAAATTAAATATTTGTTTAATTAAATGTTTATTTATAAAATTTAATATATAAATGGTGTATTAAAAGGATATTTTTACATTTATTTTAAAATTTTTATGTTTTGTTTTAAATTTTTTTTTTTATTTTTATTTAAAATAAATATAAAAAAAGATCTTAATGAATCAATTTAATTATAATTAAACAATTCTTTTCTTTTATTTAATTATAATTAAACAGTTCTTAAAGACTATTCTTTTCTTTATAAACATTAAAAAATAACGTTAAGTCTTAATCATTAAAATTAAACTTTTTTATCACATAAAATGTCTTCTTTTATTATTTACAATATATAGTTTATAAAATATTTGTCATAAAATCCTTAAATACATATTTTTAAACAAAAATATATAATATATCCTTATATGCAAAAAGCATCCTTATATGAACTTTTTTTTTCGTTAAAATTATTGAATATATATACCTAAATATAATTTCATATCATATAAGATTTTATTTTTTTAATCATCATTCAAAATTTTAAAACAACAATTCAATATTTAAATTAAATGTTCTATTTTATTAATTTATCTAAGCAAAGTTTATATTTAAAAAGTCATTGAATTATAAATTAAATAAGTTGGTTTTGTTGAAATATTTTTTTATTTTTAAAACGTCTTTTTGTTATTATTTATGCTTTTAAGATAAACTCAAAGGAATAAAATGATTTTAAATTTTGTAAATTATATTATTTTTACAAAATATCTTACTGCACATAAAAAAAATTTTTTATTAAAAATGGATTTTATAATTTTAACGAAAACAATAACAATATTTTATAGGAAAATTCCACAATACTTCTCCAATATACACTAATATTCCATAATGATTGCTTTTTCGATAAAATGAATTATTTTCTGTTCATCTTGAAATTTTTTTTTTTTTTTGATTTAATGTTTTATGAGGGATTTCATTATTTAAAACAAGGATGCAACCTTCTACTCTAAAGTTATATTTCAATGTCACAATTTATTATGCAAATTTTTTTCATACTATTACATCAAAAAAAAAAAACATTTTAATTATACTCTAATAATTAGTTAAACAAAGTACAATTTACTATCTTAATTTGTTTATTTTACCATGAAAAAAAAAAAACAAAATAAAAACAACAATATAATTAAAAAAAAAAAAAATGTTTCATACAATTTATGAAAATATATCAAAACCATTTTAAACCATAACATATACAATATCCACTATATACGTATAGAGAAACCAAACAGATGTTTTGATGTACGACTAAAATATCTAATTCAAATTTCATGGTTATGAGAATTAATAAATAGAAACACTTTAAAATTATAAATGTATAACATAACCTTAAGGAGAATAACGGTGATTTATTAGTCAAAGTTTTATTTTTATTTCGTAATAAATTTATTAACATTGAATTTTTTTTTCTGCATATTAAAAACTAAAAGTTATGTTAGAAAGCTTTATTTAGATTTCTTGAAAAATGGTACATCCTTTACGAACAGCTGCTTGTTGTAAAAAAAAAACATTTATGCAATATAGTTAAAATATACATATATTTTTGAAATCCTAACAGATAAATAAACTCACGGCTATATAATTTGACAATTGAACTAAACAATTAATTTAAATTCATTTTATAATAAGTGTCAATTAAAGTTTAATAAAAACATAAATTACATTATCTCAACATAATCATTGGCGGTTTAAGGGGTGAACTAATGAGGCTATAGATGAGGTAAATGCGGCTTTTAAATGCAACAGGAAAATGGCGCCAAAAAATATAATAAACAAATTGCCTCATACAAATATTTTTTTTTTCCCCGCTCTATAAAATTTATTATTTTATTTCGCTTTTTAAAATACGAATGAACGAAATTATCAATGCAACAACATGTCTGTCTATTTATTCTTCATAAATCCATATATTTGTTTCTGTTCCCGTTCTGTACACAATAAACACATTAAATTGATTTTTAATATTTTTTTTTCTATTTTTTACATTTTCCCTATATGAACAGTTTATATACAAATACATATATTATATTCCCACATTTAGTCATCCAATTTTTTGAAATGAACGAACAAAGTTCTTTAAAATTAAAATTGATCAGGTCATAAACCTACACGCGCAGCAGTGATTCACAATGACTTAGAAGAGATTCGATGGGGTGCCTATATACAATTTCAATTGACCGAGATATCACAAAAAATCTAACTTTAGAAAATTTAATTAAGAAATTTGCTTCAATAAAGGCTCGCAAACAAAAATTTTAATTTCTGTTGATTACTATCCTAAAATTAATTAAAAATTAAATTAAATTTATTTGTTTTTTTTTTTTGTAAATATAATAAAGTTGATGCAACGTCGTCTTTTTAACTCTTTATTAATCTCACTTAAAATGAAAGAAAGAAGAGAAAGCACCAAAAACGGAAATAGATCTCAAGAAGATTCTCGCTTTCAAAAACTTTTAAGATCTCATCAACGGTACAGTGCACAAGTTACCCATCTTTCAGACGAAAAGTCACGAGGTCAAACTCCGGTCACGTGAAAACATTATATATAAAATATAACAATATAATGTAAGAAAATTAATACTAGTACAGCAATCCCACCTGAAAAAGAAAGGTTGACTTACTTCGTCATCACAGTGTATGTGGTATATAGGTAAACCAAAAAAAAAAGAAAAATAAAAACATCTTGAGCCGCCACTGAATATAATTAATGTAAACCAAGCACACTTATTACCTATCAAAATTCCGTTTAGAAACCAATTTAGGACAATAATTTCAAAAAGTAAATTAATTAATGTAAAATCTAAAAAAAAAAAAACGCAAAAACTAATAGAAAATTTAATTTAATTAAAATAAAATTGAACTGTAAAGGAAAACCACAAAAATTTTTCTTTAAAATACGATATCTATAATAGTAATTCATTAAATTCTATATACTTATGAAAGATAAAAAAATAAATTAATTTTTATAATGAAGAAAAACAAAATCAAGGTTTTAATTCTAATTGATTTTTTTTTTTTAAACTGCAATAAGCATATAATGATATAAAAGAAAAACTCATCAATTTTTGAAATTTCAATTTCAGTTTAACTATTTACTAATATTAATCTTTAATTTTTTTGCTTTATTATGTACCTATTTTGCAACATTAAACTTTAAAAAAAAAAAAAAAATTATTTCTTTGCTACATTTATAATGAATGCATATGTAATATTACGTTATTTTAAAAATAAATTAAAGATTCTTATTCTACAACTAAACATTAATATCATATTAATATTAAAAGTGAATAGCTTTATCTTATAAATCTAAAAATACAAATCTATTTTTAAGATTATGTTATGAAATTGTATCAAAAATAATGAGATCAACTTTATATTTTACTGCCTCTTCTTAAAACAGTTTTAGTCAATTTATATTATAAACATTTCAATGATTTCAGTAGTACCTGGTATATGATGGTATATGATAGCATCAAAAAATTCAAAATAATAATTAGTTGAATTAAATGCATGCAAAAAAAAAAATACATAATATTTTAAATTCAAAAAAAAAAATTAATTAATATAATTAAGAAAATAAACTTGTCTAGAATAGCTAAAGTCTGGTTTACACTATAGTACAAGTATCCACACTTCTATTGCAATTAAATTGCATCAAACTACATATATACAAATTGTTATACTTATCAATTTTTCACAAAATAGTTTAATTTTGTTCACATTTATCAATAAATTTTCAATATCTATTCAAAATGAGTTCTGATGAAGAAGATCTTTTATTTTTAAATTCTTTGATAATAATTTTAAATAAAAGAAAAAAACAGAAGAGAAAAAAACGACGACTGTGGATTAGAGAATTTTGAAAAAAAAAAAGATAACTTTGGGGCTTGCAATATGTTGATGAACGAGATTATATTAGAAAATGAAAGTAGTTTAAATAGTCAAAATGATGGACGAATAGAAAAAACTTCTTTTTAATTATACTATCTATTTATATAAAATTTTCAAAAAAATCTTCTGTAATTTGTATGAGGCAATTCGTCTTTTTATAGGTCAAATGAATAAGCATTTGTATAAAGTAAAGTATCGCGACTTGTACATTTGGCAAATCATAAGCAATATCTAAGTATAAGCACAGCTATGTAAATGTACATTCATCATTTTATTATACGTTAATAAAATGACTATTAACTATATGTACTCCCATTAATTATAATAATATGCCTAGATAGAAAATTCATGCAAATGCATATTTTTTTATGTAATTTAGTATGTCATTTAGATAATGTGAAAACACCTTAAAAATTTTTAATGAAAAGTGGCAATAATTTATTTTTAAGATTAGATTCATATTTTTCGTTTTTTATTTTTGCAACACATTGTAAAAAATAAATATTTTTATGCATAATTTTTTTAGATTATTTGACAATTTCTTTAAATTAATTCCATTCAAAATTTTATTATTTATTACATGGAATGCTGCACCACATATGAGAGGCTCAGAGCCAAAGTGTCCTAACTCTCAAAAAAAAAAAATCCCTTTCTTGGCTCAATGAATAAAAAATTCAATCTTAAATTTAATTACATACGTAAAAAGGTAATTTGTAATTACTTCGGGCTTATTTAATTTTGTCTTTAACATATTTTGGAACTTTGTCAGTGACAACGTGTCCTAATCAAAATAATTGTTGCTTCAAGAAAAATTAAAACTTCTTTGTCTTCAAGAAAAATAGAAACTGATTTAAACAAAATTTATTGATCAATATGATTTTCTATTTTATTTACATATTTGTATTTTTTGTTTTGTATAGGGTGTCTTATTTTGCACTAGATATTTTTATTATTATTAACCACATTGAATTTTTAAAATTTTTTTTTCTTAATTTTTCTTATTTTCTTAGATTAATAACTTAATTAAAATTGCATAATAGGGGCTTCGGTAGTCTAATGGGTAGGCGTGTGGTGTATTAACCGAAGGAGTGTGGGTTCGATCCCTGCACATGTCGTAAGGGTTTTTTTCTTTACATACCCCCCTTACGATCAAATATAATGTAAATATATAGTGTATAATATAAACAAAATAAATAATATAGTATATAATTTAATAATAGTATAAAACAAAAAAACCTATAATGACCTTAGTAGCCGATGGTTCAATAATATTGCATTACATTTATGTATGTAATATTAATATAAATAAATAAATAAAATTGCATATTCAACTTTAACACCTTCAATATTTTATTATCTCTTTTCAATTAGAATTACATATTCATAGTTTTTAAATCGTACAATTAAAGTTCTCCGAATATCACAAGTTAATATTTTCAAAATTCGTTGTATCATTACATATAATATTAAAGATTTAACACATTTTAAACACCAGCAACAGTTCAAGATTTACTACAGTTCTCAGTGGTTATAAAGAATATATTATGTACATGTACTTGTAAAGTCTGCCCTCTATGTTATAATTCTTTAATTTCTATACGACTTAAAACAATCTAATGCCATTTCTACTGAAATCAGTTCAAAGAAAAACTTGATTGCTTTAACAATTAATTAATCATATAACCTATAGAAAATTGCTGATGGAGATAACACAAAAAGAGTCGGCTCACAACACAATAGTGTCAAAATTTTAGGTTGCCTGATAATCTCTTGTAAAAGAAATTAATCCATATCAATTTTACGATTTCCAGAAGAAATTATACAGTGATTTAAAAGTGATTATGTATTTATAATAAAAAGAATATGTACGCAGATTCGTCCCAAATTTATCTTTCAATTTTTCTCTATTAACCTTCAATTTCTGTTAGTCGTATGTAAACGTATACAACATTTTTCTATAAACGAATATTTTCTTACAGTTTGTGTATAGCGTGTCAAATCTTTTTAAATTATTTCTTACTTCTATTCCTTAATAATTACATCATATTATATACATTAACTTTAACTTTAATAAGTATTCATTGAAATTATTTATATTCTGAAATTTATAACATCTTCAAATGTAATTAACAATACATTTTAATATTATTATTTTAGTCACATCTCAATGTATTTTAATATATTAAAAAAGAAGATAAACAATTTTGCTTTTAATAACTTTTTAAATTTTCCGTCTTATATATTACAAAAAAAAAAAAAAAAAAAATAATTACATTATGCAAATTATAGAAATAATTGCTTTTTTTCTAATAGGTATATATCTATGTATTTAAAAAAATTTCCTTCTCGAAATCAATTATAAATTTGCTAAACTATTTTTTATTTTTTTTTTTTTTCATCTAAATCTAAAAAAAAACTTCAAAATAAAGATAAAAAGATACAAAAAAGTGATGTTGACAAAAATAATTTCAATAAATGCATATGAACATGAATTTTAATTAGAATATAACAACAGATCATTAAGATAATATACTTATTTAACAATCTTTCTCCACTTTCTTTTGTAAATGAATTCCATAATTTCCATGTGAAAATTTACTTAACAATATCATATTTTTATCAATTTGTCTCCCTTTTTATCATTACCTCACAATCCTAAATAATAAAAAACGCAATATTTATATTTCTTTTTATTACTATTTCTATTCGTTTTTCCTCTTTTTTTTTTTTTTTTTTTTTTTTTTGTTGTTTACTACAAATTTCTTTAGTGTCACACTTTTCTCAATTAACAAAATGATTTTTTGTTATTTTATTAACCTATAAAAAAAAAAAAAACAACTATTACTGTGTATAATAATTTTACCCATCTAAAAAACGCGATATTTAACGAAAAGTACAGAGAAAAAGAAAAAACAATTAAGTGTTTAAGTTATGCAATTTTGTGCGCAAAATATAGTGCTATTTTTACTCAATACCAACAACAATGATAACAAAAATTAATCAGCACAATTACTACATCATTTATATTTTTACATATATAATGTACATACATAATCATAATATTCCTCATCATCTATGAGGTTATAGGTATATTATATGGCTGAGTTACTGTCTAGGTAGAGCATAACTATCTTCTCATATAATTGTAATACTTTAAATAACATATATATGCAATATACAAAACAGAAAAGGAAGTTATAAAATAAAAGTTTTTTTTTTTTTTTTTACACCTTAATACACCAACCAATATTACAAAAAATTATAATAAATATAAACCATGAAATTAAAATATAAAAAAAAAATACAGCTCCACATCTGAAAAATTTCTAAAAATAATTTTTAAAAAATTCCCAACCCAAAAACAATTTTAAATAACTCAAAAAAAAAAACAAGTAAAAGTGACATCGGTAACTAACAATTCATACTTACACTTTATAAACAGGTATAAAAAATAAAATTTAATAGTGAACTTAAACCATATCGTCTTCATTATAATGACCTTTCAAATATAAAATATTTAAAAAAAAAACAAAAACCCTCTAAAACACATTTTTTACTGTTATTTAAACGAATACTAAAAAAATACACAATTCCTCAAAAACTTTGCCGCCAAAAATAACTAAACAACAACAACCAACTAATAAACCATTATTTTCTTAATAAGTAAATTTTTTTTTTTTTTTAAAATGCAATGAAAATGCAGTCATAACAACAATCGAAAGTGAAAATTTGCAAACATACTTGAAAAAAAAAAAAACAAATTTCTATTATTTACAATATATCTCAAGTACATCATCTATCCAATGATGCATAAAATAATAATTAAACAAAAAGAATAATGAAGAATGTACAAACATAATATGTATGTATGTAATGTGTACGGGTACAATTATTGACGACGAACAAATTACCTCTCTAGGAAGTGTTATTTTTTTTATCTTTTCTTCTATCTTCTTTAAATAATTCAATTTCAATATCTATCTGTGGTTAAAAGTCGAGAAAATATAAAAAAAAACCTTAAATCAAGGTTCATTTATGATGAAAGAAAATTTGCAAAAGTACTCTAACAACAACAACCACAATAATAAAAAAAATAATAACTATTTGCTACAAATGCATCAATTTTGCGCGTACTTAAAAAGTGAAAACAATTTTTTTTTTTTTTATATTTTTAAATTTATATGAATGTTTTTTTTTTTGAAATTTTATGATTAGACACTTTTTTGTTTTTTTTTGCGAATATAATTATGATGAAAGTAAAAATGCAATCAATACCAAATAAAATATTATTTAAAAATATTTGTTGGACTATTTTTAAGAATTAATTTATTAAATATTACCTAATGTCATTTAAATATTATTCTATTTAAAATTCATAATTTTTTAATTTAAAATTTAAATGAAATATTTTTGATTTTTAATTTACAGTTTCATTTTTATTATTAAAATGAATAAATTGTGGCAGTTGTTACTGATTAGTTTAATTGTTACATTGTCATTCAGATACACTGAAGGTGTCAAATCGAAAAAAAGAGAAGGTAAATGCAACATTTTAATAACTAATTAAATATTTAATAAAAATATTATTATTATTTTAGCTCCTCTAACATCAAACAGCTATTTACCTCCACCACAACAAGCTCCACCACCTAATTCATATTTACCACCACCTTCTGGACCAATTCAACCACCATCAACAAGTTATGGTGTACCATCAGGACCAGCACCCGTACCAACTGGAGGTGGTTATTCAACAAGAGTAAATTCACCATCTATCAGTTATGGTGCACCACCTGCACAACCACCTTCAAGCTATGGAGCTCCACCTGCTCCGTCTACTACATATGGTGCACCACCCGCACCTCCATCTTCAAGTTATGGAGCTCCGCCACCAAGGCCATCTACTAGCTATGGTTTGTATACTTTCTTAAAGTTTTGATTATTCATATTTAATTTGATATTTAAAGGCCCTCCAAAACCTTCTAAACCAGCTCCAAGTTACGGACCACCACCAGCACCAAGACCAAGTTATGGACCACCACCAGCTCCTAAACCTAGTTATCTTCCACCTCCATCACCACCAAAGCCAAGCTACGGACCACCACCACCTGCACCAAAACCAAGTTATGGTCCACCACCAGCACCTAAACCAAGTTATGGCCCACCACCAGCACCACCAAAATCAAGTTATGGTCCTCCCCCAGCGCCACCAAAACAAAATTATGGTCCACCACCATCACCACCAAAATCAAGTTATGGTCCCCCGCCAGCACCACCAAGACAAAATTACGGCCCCCCTCCTCCACCAAAATCAAATTATGGACCACCGCCAGCCCCAAAGGCTAGCTACGGACCACCACCAGCACCAAAACAAAGTTATGGTCCTCCACCAAAACAAAGTTATGGTCCACCTCCTAGTCCACCAAAACAAAGTTATGGTCCACCTCCTAGTCCACCAAAACAGAGTTATGGTCCACCTCCTAGTCCACCAAAACAAAAATATGGTCCACCACCAGCTCCAAAATCAAATTATGGGCCTCCACCTTCACCACCAAAACCAAGTTATGGACCGCCACCTTCACCACCCAAAGCAAGTTATGGACCACCACCTTCTCCACCAAAGCCTAGTTATTTACCACCCCCGCCAAAATCAAGTTATGGTAAGTGAATTTTTTAGATAAAATTTAACTTTAAAAAATCCATATCAATTGGATTGTATGAGAAAACATTATGTACAAATTTATGGAAAAAGTCAATTATAAAATATAAAACCATTTAGGACCCCCTCCAGCGCAAAAACCTTCACAAAATTATGGTCCACCAACACAGAGTTATGGACCACCACCACCACCCCCTGCACCACCTTCACCAAGTTACGGTATGCAAGATTTTTATATTTTTATATAACAGATTTTGTAACAGATAAATAAAATTTTTAAAATTTATACAATAAATTATAGGTCCACCGGCAGCCCCACCATCACAAAGTTACGGAGCTCCACCAGCAATGCCGCCATCTCAAAAATATGGCCCACCACCAGCAGCACCACCATCACAAAGTTATGGTCCACCACCAGCAGCACCACCATCACAAAATTATGGTCCACCACCAGCAGCACCACCACCCCAAAGTTATGGTCCACCACAAGCTGCACCACCATCACAAAGTTACGGTGCACCACCATCAGCTCCACCATCAACCAGTTACGGTGCACCACCATCAGCTCCGCTATCTATTAGCTACGGAGCACCACCAGCATTACCCCCATCACAAAGTTATGGTGCTCCATCAGCACCATCAGGTCCTTCAGGTCCATCAGTGTTTAGCTTTTCGCCCAGTTATTCAATTTCAGCACCATCCGCACCATCACCAGATTTTTCAAGTGGAGCTGAATTATCTTTTGGATCTGATGGATATAGTTTTTCTGCACCATCAGCACCATCAGGACCATCTGGATTTTATGATATCGGTAGTGGTTTTGGCAATGATATTGGTGGCAGTAGTTTTGGTATTAGTGTTCCTGACACAATTCCACAAAGTTACTCAGAGGATGGTGGTTATAAATATAAGAAAAGAAAGTAAATTATTACTTCAAATATTTAGCTCATTTTTTATAATTGAATAATATAGTAAGTGCCTTAAAAATATTTAAATTCTATGATATACTTTTTTTATTGAAAAAAAAAAAAATCGAAATAAACGAATTATCTATAATAAAATTAACATGTTTAAATATTAGGATTTTACTTTTAAGTTTTCTAAAATGATGTTAATTAATATCATTATTTTAGGAACATTGATATTTAATATTTTGTATATAAAATAGAAACATAAAAAATAAATAAATAAAAAATTATTTTATTGAAAATTTTTTTTTTTTTTCTAATTGAAATTTTGTTTCAATATTTCATATCCATCATATTCTATCATCTTTTCATTATCATATTTGAATTAAAATAAATTTATTAAAATATAATAACAATTTTTTTTTTTACAAAACCACTTTAACTTTTTGAAATACAAAGCCTTATAAACCAAGTCTACTGACTCCTCGCATTATTCTTGTATTTTAATCAGATTTTTTAAGCAATGTATAAATTCAGCTTGTTTTAATAACTTCCATTTTAATCAAATGATTTTAAACTCATATAATAAACAGTACAAGACAGTACATTATTAGTTTGCAATGGTCTTAAAAGTTTTAAAATTTCATAACTCTTATGCCTTACTTATAAGGATTTACAAAGGTTTGAAATTAGTATAACTAGGGCATTATTAGGATTATTTTAATTGATATTTTATTACACTGACTATAGGTACACTTAGTTACTTGGTTACATTACAGATAAAAGTACTTAAAATTAATACATTAACATACAATGAGGCACTTATTATTATAATAACCATAGCTTATAATCTATTAAAGTTAGATACGATGTACGAAATCTGAGACTCTAAAGAAATTTGTTAATTTAACTAAAAAAAATTATTAAATTACACAAAATCTTGAACTCTATTATGAATTACAAAGGGAATATGAAACCGTGGTGGAGTACCAAAATTTGCGTCTCAAAATCTCGTGTCTTAAAATATCGCCTTTCAAAATCTGACTCAGTAAATAATAGTGGCTGACAAAGAAAGAGCAGTAAAATTTACTATTTGAAAAAGTTTTGATTAAAATCATCTTTTTTGTAACTTAACTACTTATATAATAGCTATGCAAATAAATCCCTCTTTTTTTAAAACTCTTGCGAAATAATCAGTCTGAGAGAGAAAGAGTGGCCGCTTCTAAACCCCTGCAACAAAAATTATTGCAACCAACTCTAGAATCCCTGCTAATTATTTTTTTACATATAGAAACATATTTAAACATCAAAGAATTTAAAAAATTATATGTATATATTTTGTTAAAAGCGTATACGTATAACGCTGATTTTATACTCCACTCTAAAATCCTTTTTAATTATTTATTTTAAATACATATTTCAATATCAAAGAATTGAAATAAAGTGGGAAACGAGGAAGTGTGCATTAGAGTAATCTGAACCTAGCACAATGAAATTTTACAGAAGTTTTCGGCATACAACTTGACATCTTTTCACGAAATTTCAGATAAATCTAGCCTCAATAGACACTGAATTATTTTTATTTAAAAATGGAAGTTGTATGGTAGCTACAACTTTCTTTTTTCATTTCAGAATCCTACCTCCTTTATTTTTTAAATGATCGTGCGGTCGGTCGGACATACATGGCTTAATCGACTCAGAATTCACGTACATTCACACGAGTATAAAAATAACTCAACTTTTTCGGAACATTTTTTATGCGAAATATTGCAGAAACGTGATTATATGTCGCAAATTTTAAAAAACAAAGGTTTATGAAAACTCGTGATTTTAAAACGCGCGCTTTCGACACGCTCCCTACGAAACAAAATTTCCAATGTATATTAAATTACGGTAAATTATATTTTTCAGTTTTAAATTTTAGATAACTTTGTAATTCATATTATAGGGCTTCTGTTTCATTTTTGATTGTTGAATTTTTTTTTAATCTGTTATTGAATAACATATAAAAAAAAGCTTAAGTTTTCGAAACTCTAATTTATGAAGACTATATTTGAAAATTTGAAATAATTTTCTAAAATAATTTAACAGATTAACACTTTTAATTTTTTTACATTCTACAAATTTACAAATTAATTTAAGCAATTGAAAACTTTAATAATAAAATAAATAACTTAGAAAAATGATAACAAAGTGAACAAGGTAGAATGTAAACCAACGGTTTTTAAAAGCGCAAATTTCTACAGACAATACAAACTGTTTAGAATTGTGACTTGCACAAAAATTTTAAAATTTCATGTAATAAGAAAAAACGTGAAAATAGGACTTTCTTGGAATTTTGAGCGGCTGTAAGTCCGGAACCCTATATAACTAAGAAAAACCGTTAACACACGTAAAAATATATTATTGAACCTTTAATTTTCATGTCTTGTCGAAGAAAAAGGTTTACAGGTATCTAAAAATAGCAAATTATCAATTTTTGAGGAGTAATAACTCTTAAAGAACGGGTGCTACAAAAAAATTTGCTGAGCAAACTTATACTAATTCTAAAAGTTCTACCTTGTCTCAAAATTTCAGGTTCCTATCTCAAAGCGTGTCGGAGTTATGAAAAAAGAAATATCATGGACAGTTTGGTTTCCATATAACGGTAAATTTGAATACTAAATTTAAAAACTATATATAATTTTGATATTAATTTATAAAGGTAAAAAATATTTCTGTCGAATGGCGTTTTTATATTGAAAAAATGTTAAGCGGAACATTAAGTATAGGCGTTTTATAATAGAGCTTTTTCAAAGTTTGAAGGGCTGTAGTTCTCTGATGAATGGGGCTATATGAAAAAGTTGATCCACAAAACTAATTTTTTTATGAGACCTACTCAATGGTTAAAATTTTTTTTCTCTATCTTTAACGGTGTAGAAGTTTTGTAAACAGACGGACGGACAGAGTAAAACTAATAGACACATTTTTTCAAATTTTTTTTGTAAATGTGCTAAAAATTATTATTTTGGCGATTCTGCGAATAGATACACATTTTTCTTTTACCTTATTATACCTGTTAATAAAAACTACTTACATATATTTATATAAACAAAAGAAAAACAAATTTTAAAAAACCATAACAATTAGCATTGTATTCAAATTCGAAAAAAAAAGCAAGGTAATATGAAAAATGAAAAGTTTTTTGGCGAACATTTTCGAAAAGACAGTAAAAAATGTTTCTGACTTGTATCAAAATTTATAATTTTCCTCAGCATTTTATATATATAAGAAAAAATTGTGAAAAATCAAGAGACATTTTCTTATACTTTAAAAAAAACTCTATATATAATTAAGAAAAGTTTTAACTAAAAGCATCCCAGAGATATGAAAGAAGCAAAATTTTGTATGTTCACATAACAGTAAACTTAAATATTAAATTGTTAAGAAATGGTATAATATTGATATTGATTGATACTGGATACATAACTATATCGTTTGGCGTTTTTAGATTGAAAAATGTTAAACCAGAACAGAAGATATTACACATTTGAAAATGGGTATTTCCAGCTTCAAGAGACTGTTTCGTAACGAGTGGGGCTACACAAAAAAGTTGTTCAACAATATTCATTTTTTTTTTAAGAGACACCTGCTCATGGTTAAAATTTCATTTCATTGTTCTATTTTAAATCGTGTAGATAGTTTTGTGAACAGATAGACGAATAGAGTGAAACTAACAAGCAAATTATTCAAATTTGTTTTTAAAAATGTGCTAAAAATTGAATAATTCACAGTTATTTAAAGAATTTACTTTATTTTTAAAAATTTGATGGAAGTTTAATTTAGATCAAGTGCATTGATTAACACAAAACGAAATTTTAAAATTTATATAAAAAAATGAATTATCATCTATTGTCTATATCACATTGTACTTGTAATTTTAATGTTAGTTAGTTATTAAATTTTGGTGAATCGTATTCATAACTTTAACAAAATTGCAACAAATAATATAATATTTTATTTGTATAGGTACAAAAGAAAAGTAACAAAAATTTATCTTAAGTTCTTCTTTTTGCATTGCCTAATCGATTTCGAATGTTGACGATCATGAAATTGTTTTATACTATATTTGTTAATAGTCTCAACCTATTTTGTTCTACCTTTCACATTGTGAAATAATTCATCCACATAGTGTTCTTTGGTCCACTGTCTGATGTTTCTGAGCAATGATTTTTGATTTCTTTCTATAAGGTACTGCCCATGGCTCTTGCTTTGAATTATAAGATGTAATAATTGGTATTTACAGTTTCTGGTAATCCAACTGAAATATGCTTTTCTTTTTTCTATATTTTATAACAACTCACGGTCTTTGTTTACCTTTGTTAATACTTCTGCATTAGAGACCTTATCAGTTCAGGATATTTTTAGTATTCTCTACTAATATAACCACATTTTAAAAATCTCTATCTCGTTCTTGTCAGCCACTTTCAAATCCATGCCGTCAATCCAAATAGTAAAACAGCCCAAACATAGCACTTACTATATTTGATCTTTAAGGTCAGATTGAGAACACCGCTGCTGCGTACTTTTTTGTATTTATAAAACTCAACGATCACAGCTTCAATTCGACATTTTATTTAGTTTGATAAACTGTTGTCTTTACTAAGCCAAAACCCGTTATATAAATATTAAGAATAGTTCTTGAATTCCAGTACCAAAAGAAAAATGTAACTAAACAGGAAAGGTTTAGGAAAAGTTTTATAAGTTTTTTAACTTGTCTTCACAATTTACTTATGGTTAAGGTATCTTTAAACAGACATCCAACTTTTATACATATAACAAAAATAAAATTTCATACAATTCTAATGAAATTTACTTAATTTATTTTCGTATGCCATAAATTCACTTATATAGATATTAAATTTACAAATCTATCTTTCTGTATTCGAAAATGTCGTGAAGAAGTAAATTACAGTTTTTGTTACTTTTAAAAAGAAAAATCATCTTCAATATTATTTCAAGATTATTATCAGGGTCAAATTTAAAAATGTTCACGTTTTTGATTTTTTTAATAAATCCATACTGAACTTAAAAAAGTTGTTATATATAATTCTACCTACATCTACGATATGTATATATATGTGCCCTTCAATGTATTTTACGGTCCTTCAATAGCACGATATTATTATTAAAATTACCTTGGTGTATTTTAACATAATTTTAATTAGTGCAAAAAAATTAACTTATTCATATATTCAAAACCCAATTTAGTGAAAATTAAATGTCACTATACGCTGAATAGGATATTCTAAGGAAAAGAAGATTACATTTTTTAAAGTAAAATGTTAATTTTATGAATAATAAAATGTTAAAAATGTTAATAATATGAATTAATGTGCCACACAATTCTGAAAGTTCACAATATAACAAAATAAATAGAACATAAAACATACGTAAATTGTCTACAGGCTATCCCAAAATGTGTGGGTGTATAAGTTTTTTAAGCAGGGAAGTAGTCGTTATTTTAAAATAAAAAAAAATTCGAGGATGTTCTATCGATTGGTGATATTTTATAACTTCCAGAAAGAACTAGAAGCAGATTTCGAGTACAGATTTCAAAATGCCGATTTTTAAATAAGAAGGGATATTTTTCAATACAAATTTGGATTCTAAAAAATTAGAAGCTTTTCTTTCCAAAACAATTTTTGGTTTTCCTAATTTTTTTTTTAAATTAATAAAAATAAAACAAAAATCTACAATGTTTTTCTAATTCAAAATTCCAAAACTGATACGCATACTCTGGGATACCCTCGATAAGAGCTCTAATAGTAATGAATATTTAAAAAGATAAAATATATATTTAATAAAAAAAATTTCTAGTATTAGACTGTAGAATTCTATAGTGTTAGACTTCTTGTTTAATGAATATATGTTTATGAACTAAAGACTGTAGTTTCTTTAACTACACTGCATGTACATGTTATATACTACTGTATGTTGTAGTAACTGTTGATGACTATCGTCAATGATAGCAAAATAGTAATAATAATAGACGGATTCACTGTCCCCTTACCGTCCCACTCCACTATTCAATGTTTACGAATTCTTGTCCTACTCCTTAAGCAATAAATTGCATTAGCACCAACAGGATATTCTTGGTGTCTTTGAAAGATTCTCAACTCTCTTACGAAAAAAAAAGAAAAATAAGTACAAGATAGATTTTATTGAATCTTATCAGTCTGATGAACGAAGAAATTAAAAAAGTTAAAAGGATTGCAATAAATTCTAAATTTATTTTAACAAGGAAACCAAGTTCATTTATTTTAATTTAATTTTATATACATACATTTTTTTTTTTACATGTACATATATACTAATATTTTTATATTTTTACAATTTATTGTTAATATTTTTAATTATACATTTTTATTATTTTAGTTTTATTTTTTTTTTTTTTTTCTTCCTAAACATATTGCAGTACTATTTAATCAACACGAACAAAATATTATGAAGTATAGTTATTTTATATAATATAATTAAAATGTTTTTGAATTTTAATTTTAATATACGCATATTTTAATATAATACAATATAATTTAGAACATTTTTTTTCTGTTTTAATTTAAATTTAATTAAATAATGAATAAAATATATTTTTTTTTTTTTTTTAAAACAATTTAAATTATTTAATTTAGATTTTTAATAATAATTAATATCATAAATATAATAATTAATAATTAAATATTAATAATTTTTGTTATTTTAGGTGGCTTTTCATAAAACAGTAAATATTATAACAGTTGTTTTTTTTTTTTTTTTTGTTTTCCGTCTTATTAAAAATAAAACTTTTAGGAATAATTATTTTATTTTTAATTAATTTTTAATATATTTTGTATATAAAGATAAAATATATAACACATACATAAGTAATAGTAACATTTTTTTTTTTTTTGTAAATAGTTTTGTTTTTTTTTTCTGATATGTTTTGGTTGCTTTTAACATTAAGTATTAGGTAATTTAATTTTTTAAAGTTAGCTTTGTTTTGTTTTTTTTTTTTTTAAATATTTTTATAGTATCAATTTATTTCATTATAAAAATATGCAAAATATAATTTAACTATAAAATATTAAAAAAAAATTATCAAAAATAAGTTAAATAAATTAATATAGAATATCTATAATATATATATATATACACATCACTTTATACATCGAATCATTATAATACATAATAAATAAATATTTTAATTTTTCTAATTTGGATAACAATGTAAAAAATTATTCAAAACATTCTCTTTTCATTCTTTCTCTTTTTTTTCTCTCTCTTCTCTCTCTATAATATATTAGTAGTAGAATTATTAAAGTAAAATCGAATACCAATTTTTGATCTGGTATAACTGTAAAAGTATAATGCTGTATCTAATCTACAATGTAGGCTCTCTACGCATCGACATGTCAAAGTAGAGTTAAATCTGATTAAATGTCTAGTTTAGATCATCATATAATAATCGTCTGTTGTTTTATCAGCAACATGCGTATATACATGCAGTGTTGTCATTTATAGTGAATTATCGCTACTTTAGCGAATTCTAGATCTAAATTGCGAGTAGCGAATTTTTCCCCGAAAAATAGCAATCTGTGGCGACTTTTCATAATTTCAATTAAATCAATTTGACAATATTATTTAATTGCTGCAAAAAGAAAAATACAAAAATTGTACAAATAAATATTTAAAAAAAATTTTTTCGCGTTAATGCGGAAACTGTGTATAAATATTTTTTGTAATAACTTTATATTTAAAAATATAAGTATATTAGCTTATTTAATATTAACGTTACCTCATTCTAATGCAGTGATAGAAAGAGTTTTTTCTATTTGCACTGACCTTAAAACAAAAAAAAGAAATCGACTAAAGAATAATACATTATCGTCCCTATTAAGAATAAAGATGCACATGTTTCAAAATAAGTCTTCGAGCCATTTTGAAATTACTTCGAATATGCGTAACCTCCATAAAAATCAACACACCATCATTAGATACAACAGAATTATCATCTGACGAAGAAGATTGAAAATAATTGACTGATAATATAATATATTATGTAGTTTTTAGTTTTTTTTTTTTTAATTTATTTAAGTTTTGTGTTTTATTTTTAAATGAAATCTTATGTTTTAAAAATTAAGAAGTTTATATTTTTTTTTTTTAAATGAAATTTTATGTTTGAATAATAATATAATAATATAATATATATAATGTTTTACTTATTATATTACACTAGGAAATGGCTTTAATGTGAAATTTTAGATAGCGAAAAATGATTCCTGTCGTAGCGATAAAATGATCAGCTTATCGCTAAGCATAGCGAATTTCACTGAAATTTTCTGACAACACTAATACATAAGTATAATGAAATAAGTATAATGCAAAAATATCATCAGCTGCTAATGTTTTATCAGCACGAGCTGATAAAAAAAAATTTAGCTTGCTTTACTTTTTTCTATCAGCATACATATATAAATTTTAATGACGGAAAATAAAAAAACATAGCATGATCGAGCGGATTTAAAAATTATTTTGTCATTGTTGTTTTAGAATTTGTTTGCATTAATTTAATTTTAATTTTATTTAATAAGTAACATCGTGATATTATGAACATAATATGTACATATACTTTGTTTATAATATAATAAAAATATAATAAAATAATATAAATAAATAGAAATTAAATGGCAAATAAATGGAAAAGTAAGTAAAGAAATTTTCAATTTTCTAACATTATATTAACAGCGTGAGTGTTTATGGAACTATAAAAATATTAATTATAAGGACAAAAAGACCGATTCTGTATGAATGTTCTAAGCTGCTAAACGAGTCACCATTTGTTAAAAACCGTAGAACAATTTCAAGTTTAGCAGGCAAAGCTTTTCGAAAAATTGTCTCATGTTTTGAAGTAAGAGGTTCAACTAAAGTAAGTAACTCAGCAAATCTATTAGGTGTCATACGAACATGATTGTGGAAAGTTTTAGCGTGTCCCAATCTTACTTCTTCTAAAAAATTAGAACCGCAATTTTTTTGTTTTTCAATCCACTTTCGTAGCTATATTCTTCGTGAAGTATTTCTTTTTTTTTTTTTGTAAAATTTCTAATTTCTGTATGTAACATATCCGTAATTATAGCGATACCCACCAGCAAAACGTCATTTTCAGCCATTTTAATCAAGACTGAGTAATACTTTTATTCGTATCAAAATAAAAAATAAAGAGAAGCCATTTTTGTTAAGTCTGTAATTGTACATTTTTACATTTTACAAAATAATAGCAATTTGATTTCGGACACTCTTTTGTAGACTGCGTTAAGAGAGCGTAACGTTGGTTGCATATAGCATAAAATAAAAATCTGTTTAGCACTTTTTTAAGATATCGTTTTTATCGATTATTAATAATTTATAAGTATAATTATTTTCATTTAATGTTAATCGAACCAATCAAAAACTTTATTTAAAAATATAATTAACACAATAAAAAAAAATTAAAATATTTATTTAGATGATTTCCTATTTATAGGCCTTGTTTTTGTTTTGTTTTTGTTTTGTTTTTTTTTTTAATATATTGAAAGAACAAAAATTTATTTCAATTTATTTTACTTATATTTAATATTATATTAAATTACATAAAATACCAAGCTAACTAAAATACTTTCAAAATTTTATTAAATAATATTAATATTAAATTAAATAAATAATAAAAATAATATATTCTCATGTTTTATATATATACTTCATACATTACATACATGTACATATTATCTATCTTATTGGTTTTAAATTTTTTTTTATTTTTTTTTTACTACAATTAACAATCAAAAATACTGTTTCAAATATACATCAAATTTTATTTATATTTAATTTTATTTATATAATATTGTATATTTATAAATAAATTATATTCACAGTTTAATATTTGTTTTTTTTTTTTTTTATTTCTGATAATTCAAGGAATTCTGATGCAATATCTGTTCTTCTTTAATTGATCTAAGCTCTAAGATTTTGTTTTCTTTATTATACATAAGTACATATTATAGTATTTATATTATATTAATTTTCCTATGTATATAATATAATATTTTAGGTAATTTCTATTAAGCGTATATTTCTAATTTCATTTATTTTATTTTTTTAATAATTTTGTTTCACAATATATATATTTATATTCTTTCTATTTGTTTGATTATTTTCGCCTCTTTATAGTATTTTTATTTTTTGTTTTTCTTTTTTCTATTTTGTTTTTTCTAAATAAAACTTTTATTAAATTATTTTATATATAGATGATATTTAAATATTAAATTATATTTTTTTTTTGTTTTTTATAAACTGCAAATTAATTTTAGATATACGCTTAATATTCGTTCAAATATATAGAATATAATAATATATAAATGCAATTCTTTAATAATAATAAGGATATTAATATAAAAATTGTTTTAAAATATTTAAAGATGTTTGAGAATAATTGAATAAAATGTAATTTAATATTATAGTTAAAAATAAATAAAATTGGAATGTTTTAGGTAACGACATATGTATGTATATAACAAATAATAATAATAAAAAATAAACACTAAAATAAATTAATATTATGAAAGTATATACTTCAAAACATTATGAGCAAATTTTATGAAATTTAAAATTAAAAAAAAAAAAATTAATAATATAAATTTTTAAAAACAAAAATTGAGTATATAAAAATATAAATTAAAAATCCATACTTTATAAAAATTGATATGTAGGTATATTAATTTTATATTTTTTAATTTTGTCTTATAGTTTTTTTCGTTTTTTTGTTTTTATATTTTTTTTTTTTTTGTTATATTATACAGTCTTAATATGATCTATAAGAGAAAAAAAAAATAAAAAATATAAATTTAATATATATAAATTCATTAATTCTTCATCCTTTATATTCTCGGTATATTCCCCAAATTATAAATACATATTTCTTTTATATTTTTGTTTTTATATATGTATATATGTATGTAAATGTAATTAATATAATAATATTTATTGCATTTGTTTTATTTTATATATTAAACTTACAGTATTTATAATTTTCTTGATTTTTTTTTTTTTGTTTTAATTTACAACAATACATTTAAATTTATATAACATTCGTATTTATTTATTGTTTTTTTCCAAAATAATAATTTTTTTTTTCTTTACTTTTTTTTTAGTTTTAATTTTTTTTTACATTTACATTTATATAAATAATTTCTTTTTAATATTTAACATCGATAAATATTTATATATATATATTTTTTTTTTTTAATTTGTTACATTAAAAATATAATATGCTTGTTTTTTTGTTTTTATTTTAATTTTTTATATAATAATTTTCTTTTGCAATTCTAAAATTGTTTTATTAAAACTAATGATATGTTTAATTTTCAATTCAGTTTTTATAAATATTTAATTTTTTTTTTTTTATATTTATGATATGTATTCGTTTCATTAATTGATTTTTTTAATTCTTTTTGTTATATGATTAATATGATGAAATAAGGTCATAAATTATAAAATTTTGAATAAAAATAATCAAAGTATTTTCGTTAAATTTTTAAAAACATAATAATATTTTCGTCCTTGTATACATTTCGTTTAGGTGTTGTTACACAACTGAAACTATGAACTAAATTGTTACACAACTGAAACTAACTTTTTCTAAACTTTCATAGTTGAGTAGTTATAAGATTTTAAACTCGAAAAATATTGATATTTTTCAATGTTTTTTTAAATAACTGTAATTTTTATATAAAAAACTGTTATTACCATATGATTTTTATTCTAACTTATCAAAAACAAACCTTTAATTTATATTATTCTATCATTTTTATTGAATTTTTTACACTTTTCGGAAAAAATAAATATTACCTTGTGCTTTATTAAAATTTTGTTAAAAAACATTTTTCCCATATATGGAACATAAATGACAATATACGAAATTTGATGAAATTTGTAGGCCGTTATCTCAAAACCGTTAACAATAGACCTCCCCTTCTCTCTGAAATAAATTTTTTTTGTTTTAACCTCCCCTATTACCTATTTTCTTCTTGACCTTCCATCTCCGAACACCCTGTATACACACATAAAAATTGTTATTATTATAGTATAGCACATTTCCGATATAGATAACATATACCTATAGTTTAGAAAAGATTTCTTTTAAATTTTTAACAATTGAGAAATGTCTATCAGCCGACAAATATTTTTTTTAATATTTTTATATATATATTTTAAAAAGGTTTGGAACACTATGTTTGTTCATAGTGATATTTTTATACCGTGGCAAGCTAACTGTTATACTGTAGATTTGTTTATAGTTGATTGATTGAGAAATACCCATTAGCCGACAAATATCAAAAAATATATTTTTTTTTATATTAATTTTTTATGACTTTTCAACACTGTATACACAGTGATATTTGTTTATGCTGACAAGCTAACTGTTATACTGCTGAATTGTTTACATCTGAGTATACAATCTTCTTTTAATTAACTATTCTTTTACATCTCTTCTTATAAACACTAATCATATTAAAATTTTATCAAATATGACTTTATTTCATCATGTTCACTCTCTTTTATGTTATAATTTATATTTACTACAAATTTCCTATATTAAAACATTTGTATGAAATATGAATATAATTAATATAAGTATATATATTATTAATACATAATTTTGATAATATATATATATGATAATATAATTGATAATAATTTATTTTTGTTTTTTTTTTTTTTGTTTTTGTTTTTTGTGGAAGGACACATTATTTGATATGTAATTGATATTTGTTTTTTTGTTTCATTATTATTATTATTAAATGTTATATTATTATGTTATGTATATGTATGATATGTTTGATGCAAAACTACATTCTTTCTAATCTTGAAGTAAACGACAATAATAATGCATTTTTTTTTTTTTTTAATGTATATAATATTATATGGTACTTTTTGATATAATTTTTAATTTCAGTTCTATATATTCGTTAGCTATATTTTTTTTGTTTTATTTAAATTGTATGTTTAATTGTTTTAAATTCTTTTTTTTTTCAATATATATATATATATTTCCTAAGTTAGTTTCACTTAAACTTTTATTTTAATTATTTATTTTCTATTTTATTTCAAACTTATAGATTCTGGTTTAAAATGAATATTTAAATAACAAAAAAAAAATTGAGAAATAAGAACAGGTACTTGCGTGAATGAGGTTTTTTTTTTATGCGAAGCAGTTAAATTAAATGATATAAATTTGTTTTATTATCTTTAGAAAATATTTATATTAGGTCTTTAAAAATAAAGAAGTATGTATATATATTAAGAAAAATAAATTTTTTAATATCAGTATATCATGTCTTTTGACTATATATCTTTTCAATTTGAAAGTTGTTCTTACAAAATTTTATTGCCCCGATTAACAAAACTTAACTATACATATATATCGTATTAATTAATAAATAATAATAATATGTATTTCATATAACATTAGATAGTAATTTAATAAATTTTAAAATTATAATATAGGTATATTATATTAATTAAATGCATTTATTCTTGATGATTGTAATATAAGTAAAAATATAAAATTCGTTCAAATTAACAAAATATTAATACTAATAAATTATATATTAATTTAAATCCAGAATCATTTGATTTTTATAAATTATTTTTTTACATTTAAATGAGAATTTTTTTTTTTTTTTGAGATTATATTTTATTTTGTTAAAAAAAAAAAGTAAACTTAAAATTTTATTAAATTTATGGTTTTTCTTGTTTTCGTATAACATTTTATTGGCTAAATATTTTATTAATAATGCATTTTTCTTTATTTATTTTTTTGTTTTTCTAATTTTCTATTATTTTATATGTTGATATGCAATTTGTTTTACTTAATATTGATGAAATATTTTTGTTTTCTAATTTCTAATGTATTCTTGTTCGAATAATATTCTTAAAGAAATTACTATAAATATAATATTAAAGTATAATAGGTATATTAATATTTTACTATTAATAATTTAAAAAAAAAAATAAATCTAATTCCGTAATTCAAAATTAATTTAGTTAATTTTCTTAATCAAATATATTTAGTCCATAATGAACTAAGTATCAGAGGACTATATACTAATACTATTAAAATAATTTATGTAATATTATGAGTATATAACTTTAAATAAATAAATAAATTTAATTAATTTTTGGAAAAAGGCAAAAATAAAATCATTTTATTACAATTAATAATGATTAATAAAATTAAATTTTAATACATTATTAATATAAAAAGTAATTTTAATAAAAATAAAATTTTTATTTAATGATTTAAGTTGAATTTATCGTTTCGGTAAAAATATTTAATTCAGTTTTGATTTTGGTAAAGTTAATTTTTTGTTTGCAATTTTATGTTTAAAATTTTTTTTAGCAAAAACAAATAAAATAAATCAATTTTAATTTTTTAAATGAAGAATGTGAAATATTATTTTTTTTTTTACTGTTGAAATTTAAAAATTTAGTATGAAGAAAAAAATTAACAATCTATTATATAATTTAACTGCATTAGGGGGAAATCAAAAAAATTCGGTTAAAAGAACATCGTACACATGTAATATAAAAGGGAGGTATTGTAATGGCGTCAAAATTTCGAACCACAGATTTTTGCATATATGCATTTTTCGGTACATAGAAATCAGAATTAAGTGTTTTTGGAGTGGTGTTTATCTCTCTATGTATCTGGCTGTGTGTCTATCCTACTGTGGACACCTGTTCATATTTAAGATTTGGACGTAAAAGTTTCGAATTGTAAAGCTTTTGATAGCAAATCCGTGAGCTCCAAGTGTCACTCCAAGTGTCAACAGGCATATTTTTAAATTTTTTACGAATTTTTTGAAAAAAATGAAATGTTTTTTTGAAAAAAATGATTAAAGGAAAGTTGTTACACAAGTAATGAGCAACAACTTTTACATAGAACACTTTTTAACCCGATAAACTTTTAGGTTCGTCCTCATTTTCACACTATTTTCTCACTGTCATTTTTACAAATACGAAATTTATTTTGCGTGAAAACTTTCTTTTTTTTTAATTTTATAATTTTGTGCATGAAGTGTACATATAATATAAATAATATACAAAATGTACAAATACATAAATAACATAGCTATATGCATGTTTCATATACTTATATAATATTTATATGTATAATATACCTATACATTTTTATTGCGTCTTTTTAATTTTGCTGAGCATTTTCTTTTTTTTTTGTAAAAAAAAAATTTATTTTCCTATGGTTACACCCGTACTTATTTGCAAAGAAGGATAATGTTTTTAGGACTGCGTGCGCCTACTACTTTTAGATGTCTAACAATATTTGTAAATAACCTTATGAAAAAAAAACAAATGTACCTTTTTTACGTTAACTGAAGACTTTTTTACGTTAAGTGAATATTTTTTACTTTAATAATGAACACTTATTTATTTTAAATGAATATTTTTTACTTTAAGTGAAGATATTTTTATATTTTTACTTCAGTAATTTATGTTATATAAATATTATTTAATATACATACATACATATATTTATGTATTAACTTTTATTACAAATGTCTTCACTTAAAATAAAAAAATTTCATTTAAAGTAAAAATTTCTTCACTTTAAATGAAAATGTTTCACTTCAAGTAAAAATTTCATTTAAAGTAAAAATGTCCGCACTGAAAGTAAAAAAATGTCATTATTATGTTATTTTTATTATTACAGTTAAAGTAAAAAAGGTATATTAAGTTGTCCTGTTATTGGGATCGGTTCTGTGGTGGACCTGGTTTTTTTCTTTTTGACTACGATAAAGTATTTTCGAGCTTTTTGAAATGTTGGTTTATTTTTAAAGAAATTAATAGCCTTAAGCTTTATGCAAGATACCCTTATTCTAATTAATACATGCAAGAAAAATACATAATTATGAATGTAAAAATAACAAAAATTTTTAAAATAAAAACTATAAAATTTTTACTAAAATTGTGACATATTTAAGAAGAAAAAAAAAATTAAAAATTATTGTCTATATTAATTTATGATAAATTTAATTAATTAATTTAAATTAATTTTAAAATTATAAATAATTAACTTTTTTTAAGATTATTAATTATAATATAATATAATATACATAATATATTATTTAAATCTAACATACAATAATATTTATTTATTTATATTTTTTTTTAAATACGTATCTCTTTTACTATTTAATGTTTTGTTTTTGGTTTTTTCTTTGGTTTTAGTAGTAAATAAATAAAATATTTATATATTATATAAAAAATTAAATAAAAAAAATTATAAAAAAAAATATAAATTATTATTTTTGTTTTTGTTTTTTTTTTTTGTGTTGTATTTAATAATAATTAATAAAAGTATAATCGATCAATAAAAATTAGTTTTATATTTTTTTACAAATAATTGAAAAAATATGTTCAATAAAACACACTGTAACAAAAAAAATATCCCGGAACATTTTTTTTTTTTTTGTTTTTCATTTTTCACTTTTTAAAAATTTAGAATGTAACTTAGGAATTTTAATACATAATAATTATTTTTCATTTTTTACATTAAAACTTAAAAACTAAATTTTAGATATATGTATATGTATATTTATATTTTCTTATTAATTAATAGTACATATATACTTATGTATTTATAATATTGCCGTGATATTTTTTCTTCTCGATAATTTATTATGAATTGTATATATATTATATGAATGTGTGTATATGTCTTTTTACGTTCTTTGCATATAATGTATATATTATAATATCTTACATGGTTATTTTTTTTTTTTTTTTTCATATTTTTTTTAATTCATTTTATACTTAATTTATTTATATATATATATATATATTATTCATTTATACACGCATTATTTTATAATTAATTATTTATTGCTAAATTTATTAGAAGGCAGTATTTCCTTGTTCTGCACTAGGAACAGCAATACCTTGTCCTCCTCCACCACTATTTATTGGTGGTAAATGTTTAGCTGGTGGTTGTTTAGCTAATGCAGATGATGTAGATTTTGTTGCCTCAACAAATGGTAAATCATCATCTGGTTCTAAAGCTGGATTTATTCTACCATTACGTTCATCTTTACCAACCATTGTTGCTGCAGCAGCTGCTGAACCATATGTTCTACCTATAGTACCAGCCATTACAGAAAGCTAAAAAAAAAAAAATCGATATGTATAATAATATATTATTAAAAAAAAATTATTATATATTTAATAAATTGTGTATTAATTAAAAAACAAAAATTGTGAAAACTTCTGACATCTTTAAATAAAATTTTAAAAAGAAAAAAATGAGTATATAGGTACAACATGTATATATAGACATTTCTCCAGAAATTTAAAGAAGAAAAAAATAAATTTTCATTTCAGTTATAGATCATAAAAGATAAAACAATGCATTATAAATTGTTTGTGTATTTAACTTGAAAAGATTATGTAATTTTAAATAACATAAATCTTCAGATTTTCATTTAATTAAATGTTTAAGTGTCACTCATACAAACAACATTAATTTCAAAGAAAAAAAAAAAACAACATTGTTTGCAATTTTAAAAACCCTTAATATTTCCTACAAACCTCAGATTCAATCTGATTCCTTTTAACATTTTTATTACAATCATTTTCTTCTATATCTGGGGGCTTAAAATTTTTTTTTTTCCAAATCAATAAAAATTTTTTGTTAATTTTTACTACAAAAGTTGAGAAAATCAACATTAACAACCACAAAAAAAAACATAAAAACAAACACATACAGAAATACATTTAAAATTAACAATGTTTACAACTGTAATATTATAGTTAAAGTAATTCCATAAATTCCATAAAATTAATTCCTTTTTAATTCAACTAATATCATATCATAAAATAATTAATAAGAATGTTAATTGTATAAAATTATAATTTAATTTTTAAATTTTTAATTTCGTTAAAGCATTCATTTTGTTATAACATTCTACTAACCTGCTCTCCAACTTCAGACGGTTCACCAACTCTTACTACATCTTCAGGTATATTAACAATACACCTGAAATAATCATATTTAGGCGCTAATCTACCACTTTCGAACATCATCCTTTAAATAAAAAATAAAAAAAAAACACGAAATATTAATTTATTTTGTCGATTCCAAAAATGTTTTTTTTTGTTTTTTTGATACCAGGAGTTTAACAATAGAAAAAGTAATAAGACTAACAACTAGAATATTTTAAAAGTATGTTCGAATTTCATCTTTAATTCATATCAGTATTTACATAATGTATTTAAAATGTTTTTTTTAACTTACTTTGTCCACCATGATACAAATATTAATGTTACTAAACTGACAGTCATTGCAAATGTGCGGAAAGGAAACAATTGCCTTTTAGTTTCTTCTTCATAACCAGGAAATTTAATTAATGCTGGCAATCCTAAAATTGGTTCTCCACCACCTAATCGAATTAACAATGCTATTATATAAGCTGCTAAGCTACCATACGTATTACAAAAGTTTTTAAAATGTACCACCATTAAAAGCTGAAAGAAAATATATTTAATAAAAAAAAAATTATTTTTTTTTTTTTAATTTTTTAATATTTTCTTTTAAAATCAATTTAACTGTTAAATTTTAAATATTTTTAAATTGAATAAAAAAATTTAGCATACCTGAGGGAATAAAATTACATAAACCAAATCGGAACACATAGACCTGTGAATTTAATAAAAATTTAATTAAATTCAAGCATTTATTAATAAATTTTAACAAAATTGATTTCGTTTTTTGATTCTTCAACTTATTATAAATATAAAATCTATTATTATTATTATTATATATTACTTTAAATTTTTTCAATTCAATAATACTTACCAAAGTCCATAAATAGATGGTATTGTAAGTGCCATCACTGTTGCTAGAAAACCTACAACACATATAGCTACTCTCATAACCCATATTATTTCCATTTCAGATGCATTCTGTCTAAATATCAATTTATAAACATTACGTGCAAACATAGATGCTGCTGAAAGAACAGATGAATCAGCAGATGACATTACAGCAGCGGATACCGCACCCAAACCAAAGAATGATACAAAATCTGGTGTTAAATATTGTAGTACCATTGGTAATATCATACTAGTTTGATCAACAGTTAAAGGATATGGACCTTTATAATCAGTTTCGTTCCATGCTAAAATTAAATATCAAATTGTAAAAATCTAAAATAATCTGAATATAATAAAATTTATATGCATACGAGTTGCTTTTGCAATAGCTCCAATAAGAACCGGTGGGATTGCCATTAAAATACAACCGAAAGCAGCAACATAGGATAAAATTTGTGCACGAGCAGCAGTCTTACTTGATAGTACACGTTGAAAGTATACCTAAAAGAATTAAAAATAAAATATGAATTTAATAATATTTTAATTTCGTTTTTTGTTTTTATTCTTTTTGTTTTATATTAATTGAGATAATAATTTACCTGCCATGGAATACCACCAAATACTAATAACAGACCATAATCTATATAATACCAATATTCTTCTGGTGCTACAGAACCAATCCAATCAACATCCATTGATGATAAACTTTTAACATGTTCATTTGCCCAAGCAAATGGTATACACATCCACAGCCCAATAAAAATGCAAAATAGTTGTATAACATCAGTATATGCAACTGAATATAAGCCACCGAATAATGTATAAAATACAGCAATGCATGATGATAAAATTACGGATGTTCTATGATCCATATCAATGATAACTGAAAGTGTTGCTCCTATAAGAAATTAAAAAGTAATCATTTATTTTTGATTTTTTTTCATTATAAATTTAATTTAAATCTAATTCTTAATTTAAACAAAATAAATTTTTTCTTATCGTTTTTTAAGTCCCAAAACGTTATTTTCAAATTTTTTATTTTTGTTTTTTTTACAAGATATTTTATAAATTTCATCATTCATCATAATTTAAAAATAAAAAATTTCAACAATTTTTGTTTAAAAAAAAACAATGTGAGTTAATAAAGAAAATAAAAAATACCTAAAGC
Organism: Poecilobothrus nobilitatus; assembly: GCA_947095535.1. NCBI lineage: Eukaryota > Metazoa > Arthropoda > Insecta > Diptera > Dolichopodidae > Poecilobothrus > Poecilobothrus nobilitatus. Next base: position 342,713,116 of record OX352772.1, read on the forward strand.
AGCTAATATACCAGCAGCCCAAAATACTTCACCGCAAAGTGCTGGAAGGAATAATAAACCACCCATTCTCTCACCAAATGAATCCTGTAATGGATCCAACATAGTTATGTAACCTTGTTTTCTCATAGGATTTGCAAAGAAAATTCCACCTAAACAAAAAATAATACAAAAATAAATGATCATTTAACGTTTCCTTTTACAAAGTTTTTTTTTTTAATATTTTGCCTACATTAAGGCGCAATAAATAATGAATCCCTAAAACAAATTTCTGAATAAAATTTGAGAATAGAAAAAAATCTTAAAATAAAAATAAATGAAATATTTATCAACACTTACCAAATACTAAACTAAGTGCGTATCCAAATGGAGCTTGACACCACACCAAACCTGTCGTATAAATAGCTTCCGCTGTACCATTGATATAACCTCCACCAACCCATGTAGCTAAATATTGAAATGTAATTTTTTTTTTTTTATAAAAGAAAGTAATTTTTTTTTGGGGAAAAGTAATTTAAAAAATGTTTTTTTTTTTTTTGTTAAACAAAATTTGCATAACATGTGGAAAAAAATCTTTTAATTTAAAAAATTTTTAATAAAAAAAACACAACTACGCTTTTGTTGCATGATTAAGTTTGTTTTTTGTATCATCATCATAATCATCAATTAACAAGAAAATATTTATGCAATAATTTACCTGTCATTGTAAATATTCCAACGAATAGACCAATTGATCTTCCAGCCAACATAACCTCTTCTTCAGAATCATTTCCAGCTTCTTTTTTTCGTCCAGCCCATATTCCAACACCCAATATTAATAAATAAAATAAAACAATACTAACAACACCAGCTACATTAATCATTTTTGCTGTTTAGAATACAAATTAGCAAAAATATATCTGAAATATTAACAAAAAAATTGTTTTTAGTTAAAAAGAAAAGAAAAATCACAAAATAAATTCTATAAAGGCATACGGGTAACGAGTTTTTAACAAAAATTTACATATATCATATTGAATACGAAAATTGAAAAAAATTATTTTTATCATTAAACCAATATAGGTGATTATATATTTAGACTTATAATAGAACATATCTATTCGCAATTCCCATTAACTTGAAGATACTATAACCTAAAATTTTCCTTTTTTCTTAATACTTATTTATTAAAATTATACCGAAAATTAACATTTCTCTAAAAACGGAAAACTTTTTTTGTGTCTCATTCTAATTAGCTTTAGCTTTAGTATATTCAGTCGTTTTGAAAGCGGCCATATTCCAGTAAAATTAACTTTGACGAAGAACTAAATCATAATAAAAAATTTCAATCGGAAAATCATCAAAAATAGTTGAAACTTCTTATAATGGCCTAAGTAGGCGAGGCTTTACATAATATAATTAGTTACTAAATATTGGTTGGTTGGTTGTTACTTAATGTTAGTTTCTTCTATATTGAAAATTTATTGTAAAAATCCACCAAAATTTGGTCAACAATACAATATCACGAAATTAAATCTTCAATGCCCGGTTAATAACGCAATATCACCAAATTTCTTTTTAGCACATTTCCAAAAAAATTTTGAAAAAATGTGCTTATTAGTTTCACTCTGTCCGTCCGTCCGTCCGTCCGTCCGTCCGTCTGTTTACAAAACTTCTACACCGTTAAAGATAGAGAAAAAAAATTTTAACCATAGGTAGGTCTCATAAAAAAAATAATTTTGTGGAACAACTTTTTCATGTAGCCCCCCTCATTACGGAGCTACACCCCCTCAAACTTTGAAAAAGCCCTATTTTTAAATGCATATATCTTATGTTCTGCTTAAGATTTTTTCAATCTGAAAACGTCATTCGACAGGTATTTCTTTTATCTTTGTAAATTAATATCAAAATTATACAATTTTTTTAAATTTAGTATTTAAATTTACCGTTATGTGAAAACCAAATTTTGCATGATTTTTCTACTTTCATAACTCCGGCACGCTTCTAGATACAAGCTTGAAATTTTGAGGCAAGAAAGAACTTTTAGAATTAGTATAAGTTTGCTCAGAAAATTTTTTCGGACCACCCCCTGTTTATGAGCTATTAGGGCTTAAAAATTGAAAATTTGCTATTTTTAAACACCTGTAACTTAGGAACCTGCACACATTTTACTTCTGCAAGATGTAAAAATTAAAGCTACAATAATATATTTTTACGTGTGTGAAAGGTTTATTTTAATTGTAAAGGGTTCCAAAGTTGCAGCTCTTCAAAGTTGTAAAAAAGCCCCATTTTCAGATGTATATATCTCGGGTTCTGCGTAATAGTTTTGCAATCTAAAACCGGCAGAAGATCGAAAATTTTATTATCTATATAAAACAATATCAAAATTATGTAATATTTTGTAATTTACTATTTAAATTTACCGTTATGTGAAAACCACATTTTGCATGAAATTTCTTTTTTCATAACTCCGGCACCCCTTTAGATAGGAACCTGAAATTTTGAGACAAGAAAGAACTTTTAGAATTAGTATAAGTTTCCTCAGAAAATTTTTTGGTAACGCCCCCTCTTTAAGAGTTATTACGCCTCAAAAATTGAAAATTTGCTATTTTTAGACACCTGTAACTTAGGCACCTGTAAAAATTTTTCTTCGGCAAGACATGAAAATGAAAGCTACAATAATATATTTTTACGTGTGTGAAAGGTTTATTTTAGTTGTAAAGGGTTCCAAAGCTGCAGCTCTTCAAAATTGTAAAAAAGCTCCATTTTCAGATGTATATATCTCGGGCTTTGCGTAATAGTTTTGCAATCTAAAACCGGTAGAAGATCGAAAATTTTATTATCTATATAAAACAATATCAAAATTATGTAATATTTTGTAATTTACTATTTAAATTTACCGTTATGTGAAAACCACATTTTGCATGAAATTTCTTTTTTCATAACTCCGGCACCCCTTTAGATAGGAATCTGAAATTTTGAGACAAGAAAGAACTTTTAGAATTAGTATAAGTTTCCTCAGAAAATTTTTTGGTAACGCCCCCTCTTTAAGAGTTATTACGCCTCAAAAATTGAAAATTTGCTATTTTTAGACACCTGTAACTTAGGCACCTGTAAAAACTTTTCTTCGGCAAGACATAAAAATTAAAGCTTCAATAATATATTTTTACGTGTGTTAACAGCTTTTCTTAGTTATATAGGATTCCGGACTTACGGCCCCTCAAAATCTCAAAAATGTCCTATTTTCAAGTTTTTTCTTATTACATGAAATTTTCAAATTTTTGTGTAAGCCACACTTCTAAACAATTTGTATTGAGTTTTGGAAATGTGCGCTTTTAAAAACCGTTGGTTTACATTCTACCTTGTTTATTTAGAAAAGCTATGTATAGGTAGCGAAATTTATATTTTATACAATATTAAACTTGTAAAAAAAAAAGATTCTATTACACAAATTCTTTTGTTCCAATATTATTCCTGAATTTACATAAATCAGTTTTTTTTTTTTATAAATCAAATTAAAGTACTGGCTTTGATAATTTTATTTGCTAAATTTGCATAAAAAATAAAGGAAACGGAAATCTCGATATAGTATATACATTGCCACTTTTATCATATTTTATTTTCTGAAAACTTTAAGGTAGAAAAAGCCCATTTGCATATCATTAAAATCAATTTATTTTGTTCAGGAATTAATAGACTATAGTTATTTAATATTACACATCTAGTTAGGAATTTCATTATTTAAAGATATTTAATTTTTTGAAATAGAAACTTAATAAATCGTTCAATTTATAATACCAAATAATTTCAAACGAATGTTAGATTTTATGGTTTTATAGTAAGTATATGCTCATAAAGTATTTATAATAAATATACCATAAATAATAAGATATAAGACATAGAGAAACTTTTAAAAAAAACATTGAAGTTTATTTCGTTGAAAGGTCTTCCGGCTGAGAAGTACATAAACTAACGCCAGGAAAAAAAGATTTAAAAAATTCAAAAAAAAAAAATTAATTAATTTTTTAGCCAGAAAGAAAAATTAACTAACGCCAAAAAATATGGAATAATGTTTAAAAAAATTTATTTTTAATGTTCTGACCAATGAATGTCACACAGGGAATTAGTCGCTCGTCTTTCAAGTGAAATTAGTCGCTCGTCTTTCGAGCTGCGGGTCAAACCGAGGTCAGGTTTTAACCTGACATATTACATAAATATAATAATATAACGTAAACAACATAAATGATAAAATTATAATATAATATTAATTATTATTATAGTACCAGAACCAAATTTGAAAGGGAAGGTTGGTTTATTTAATAATCACATTGCATGTGGGATGGGGCATGGGGGTAAAAATAAAAAATAAAATTAATATTTCACTATTTTACTATATATGTATGCAAACAAAAATAAATATTTGAATAAAAAAAATTCTTGTTTCAGTAAAAATATGACAGTATGGAGTGAAAATATCCTAAAACAGTTTCAAATAATGATTCGAAAACTGAAGGCCGAGTCAAGGTCAAGTGATAATTCAGAGAATTCATCTATCGCTTCGAAACAGGTTAATAGAATTTAAAAAAAATTTGTCGAGAATTTAATTATTATAAAGAAATTATAAAGCGAAAATGATGAGAATTGATTGTCTATTTTTGAATATTTGAATATTTACTTGCTAAAATTAAGATAATTTGTTATCTGTGAGTTATAAGGTATAAAAGTTAAAATTATTAGTTGCATTTGATTTTCTTGTTATATTTTTATTCTTTTTCCTGTTAGGTATGTTTTTATATTTTTATATTTTTGATTTTTATGTGATTGAGCTTTAATTAAATAGAGGTCATTAAGACGAAAAAGTTTACTTGAAAAATTGAACATAAATAGCAATTTAATCGGAATTGGTTTACGAAGCACAACTCGACATATTCTATAACTTGGCGACCTTTACATTATCTTTTAATCACTTTTTTATACTCAAAGCGTCACCTTTTCATATCTGTTTGTTAATTTTTTTTTTGAAACTGAAAAAATAGAAAGTTTTATATTTTGCCTCCATTTTTTTTCCACTTTTTTGACATTTCTTTTATACATGTTTTTTGACATTTTTATCTGTTATTAAATACGGTAAAACTTGAAAAAATTTTGGAAGTTTTGAACTATTCATTTTAGAAATAAAATTTTTTTATTATGGTCAGTTACACGTCTAGACAAACAAACAAACATATTTATATAATAGAAAATTATAAAAGATATTTTTTTTGCGAGTTCATATTATTATGATTTGCGACTAATTTTATCGATAAATTTTTACTATTTTTAGAATTACTAAATATTTTTTGATTTCTAATACCAAATTGTAGTAATTTATGTTACCTATTAAATATAAAAGTGTGTCTATTTATAAAATAAATTATATTATTACTTTGATTATCTACATATAGATAAATATACATTTTAGTGTTTATTAAAATTGTATTGTAATAAAAATCAACGCGATAAAAAAAATAAATAGTAATCATTTGTATTTAATTGACTTGACAGAGTATTAAGTTTTTGTTAGTAAATATGTTGTAAAAAAAGTTAAATACACCTTTTTTTATAAAAATAAATTATCTTTTTTATATACATGTATTATATATATGTATATGTGTTTAATGTATAATTTTTACGATATACAATATACTTGACAAATTTATTTACGATATATATTAATATTTATATTTATATGAATTTTTATATAATTTTCTTTGTTATTTAGAAAATGAAAATAAAAATTTTTAGGGGGCTTCGGTAGCCTAGTGGGTAAGAGCGTATAAAATACGCTGTAAACACTGAGGTAGTATGGGTTCGTATCTTACACACGTTGTAAGAAAAATTTCCCATTAAAACGTTTACAACAACGCCTGAAATGAAAAGGCTGTGTAATTAACATAAATAACATTATGAGGCAAGGGAATAAACTAAAAAAAAAAAAAAAAAAAATTTTCAATTTAGGGGGCTAAAATTGTATACATATATACAATAATTTATATAATTTAATTTTAAGTCAAAATAACTTAAGAGAAAATCTGATTCTTCTTTCTTTTCTAATATCTTATAGTTATACCTTTTTTATTTTAACTGAAGAATTTTTTACTCTAAGTGAGTAATTTTTACTTTGAATGACAACATTATTATTTTAAAAGAAAAATCTTTACTACATATATTTAATTTATGAAATACATATTATATTTGGATTTGATATTTATGTGTATATGCCTATATATATATATATAATATATATGTATATTATTTTTACTTTAACTTTTGTTAGAAACGACTTCACTTAAAGTAAAAAATCTTCTTTTAAAATAAAAATTCCTTCACTTTAACTAAAAAATGTTCACTTAAAGTAGAAATGTCTTCAATTAAAGAAAAAAAGGTAAGTATGTTTTCATTAAATAAATTTTTAAAAAAACCGTATCTAAAATTAAATAAATAAAAAGTTAAATTTTACAGAATATAAAAAATAACTTAAAATTATTCTTAAAAAAATTTTAAGTCTTATTTTTACTTTTTTCGAGAATAATTTTATTTTCATTATAAATTCATTCATTCCCATTTTCTTATTTTTTTTTTTAACATTTACAAGAGATAAAAAAAAACAAGTAATGAAAAAAACAAGAGTTTCCAAAAAAGCACATATACAAAATTTAAAAAAAATCGGTAATAAGTTTGGTATAAAGACTACATATGTACATATATTGAATAATAAATTTTTAATAATATAAAAATTGAAAAAAAACGTTAATAAAATTTGTTAGAAAAAATTGGAGAAAATTGAGTCATACTTCCGTCAATTATTCTAAGAAAAGTTGTTAAAAAAAATAAAAATATAATTTTGGTGTTTGAATTTTTGCATATTACTTCAAAAAAATTTTAACAAGTGTCCAAAATTCAGGTATTTAAAAATAGGAAATTTTCTGTTTTTGATCCCTTATACATTTCCTAAAAGGGGAATGACAGAAAAATATTTTCTAAAATGACTCATTTTCAAAGATCTAACTCCTCTTAAAATTTCAAGTTTCTAACTTAAACTGTTTGAAAAATAGAAGGAATAATTTTCCATAAATTATGTTTTGCATAACGCATATATAACTTTTGTTACAATAATTTAAAAATATGGTTATTTTGAACTTTGGGGGGGCTGTAGCTCCGTAACGGATCCACAAAATTTATTTTTTTGTGATTCTTATTCATAGTAAAAATTTCATTGCTTTATTTTAAACGGTATAGAAGTTTTATAAATATCCAGACAAATAGACGAACGGACCGATTGAAACTAATAGGCACCTTTATTTGAAAATATTAAAAACTTTTTGAAAAAAAGGAAAAAACAAAATTAGATGTTGCTAAAAGTTTAATAAAAATAAAAAATATTTTCGATTTACTGTATCTTTTAAAATATTTTCATCATGCCAAATACTTTGAGCTTTTTATATAGATAATTCTTAATTATCCTTAAAAATAAAATAATTAACCTTAAAAATAAAATAATTCTTAAAGATATTTAAAAATAAAATAATTAATTAATTTTCAAATATATCTAATTAATTTTAAATTAAAAAAATATTGACCCTGAAAGAAATTGTAAACAAAATTTTTTTTTTTTACACCCAAATTAATAACATTACGTCAACAAAATTTAACTACGTATCTTTTTAAGACCTCGTTTTACTTTATTAATCAAAATAAAAAAAAAAAATTGTCTTGATATATTATTGAAAAAAAAAAATGATATGAAAATAATTATAAGGAACATAAAAATAATAAGAAAATTAATCAATGTCAAAATAATTAAATAAAATAACAATATTTTATTAAAACCTAATATTATGTTTGTGAACCTATATTAAACCTATTATTATGTCACATTACAATCATTTTATTGAGATAACATTTATTTGCATGTATAGTAAATAATGAAATTATATTTTTTTAAATCTAATTAAAAAAATAAAGAAATTTTCAAAAAATATAATAATTATATTTATTGAAATTGTAGTAATCAACAATATATCCAAAAAAAAAAAAACAAAAATACTTCTGAATTTTTATTTTACTTATGAATACTTTCAAACATTTAAAACCATATACATATTAGCGGTTTCGGAAACGTAAATTTTAATTCAAACAAAATATTTTATTGAATGGAATAACGGTGAAAAATATAGAATTAATTTTTTAAAAAAGTAATTTTTAATGTCCTGACCAAAGTCACAGTGCATAGGTTACCGTTCTTTAAAGCAAAATTTCCTCGGTTCAAAATCTGATCAGGTCAAAATATTATATATATATAAATATAATAATAAAATGTACTTTTAATTGTTGTGGTAATACTTCTACCACAACAATCCATAAAGAGGAAAGGTAGGTTTATATCCACATCGCATAAGAATGTGGTGCGGAAAAAATAAAAATATTTTTACAATATAGCTACCATAAACTACTCAAACGGCTTCAAATAATAATTTGAGAAACGGAATCCTGAGTACCTATCCTGTAATAATCCAGAAACTTTTTTTAATAAGTAGCAATAATTTTGCAAAATTTGAAAAAAATTTACTAAAAATATAATCAAATTAAACAGGTCTGCATTTAAATTAAATAAATATCAAGGGACCTCAGTAGCTTAGTGGGTGAGAGCATATAAAATGAAACACGTCAAACACGTCATAAGAATAATTTTCTCTTACGATATTTACAGTCACACCTAGAAGAGACAGGTTGTGTAATTTCTTAGTCATATTTATGTGCCAATTATGATTAATAAATTAAAAAGGAAAAAATAAATATCGACATAAAAATTTATTTTATAAAATAAATATTATCTAATGTTATTAAATTTGCTTAAATTAATTATAATTAGATATGATAATAATAAATCACTTAATCTTATATGAATAAATTTGAGTTTCTTCATTTAAAACAACTATTCGATCAAATAAAAAATATTTTAATTATTTTAATATTATACTGTATTTAATTATATATGTATTTTAAAATTTGTATATATTATATAAATAAATACATTACATTTAAAATAATTGAATTTTCGTATTAGTATTTAATAATTTTAAAATTTATTATCTTTGTTCATTATTTACTTCTACAAAAAAAAAAATGTTTTTAAATTTACTTATTAGTTTCACTTTATCTGTCAAATATTTTTTGTAATTTAATAATAAAATTTATCGTTATGTAAAAACAATACTTTTGTATGTAATTTAATATTACAATTTATTGTTATGTAAAAACAATATTTTGCAAGATTTTAATTCCTTCATATCACCAAAACACTTTTAGTCAAAACTTTGACATTTTAAAATAAGAAAAAATCTTTGAAAATTAACTAATAAGTTATCTGATATGTCGTCTATTTAAGAAAGAAATAGTAGGGTAAAGAAACAAAAATTCTTTATTTTAAAACACCTATGCAAACTTATAGTAAACAAAGCATAAAAGCTAAATCTCCCATAATATATTTTTAAATGTGTTAACGTCTGTTTAGTATTTAATTGTATAGAGTTACCTTATAAAACTGAAGAAAGGATTCTCTTAATTTTTCACAATTTTTTTTTATACTGCAATACTAATTCTAGAATACTTTTTATTTGTCTATATGAAAATGTGCACCTCTTAAAATCTTTAATTTTATAAGTGTAATACCGTCTTTCTTGTCTTTTTCAATAATAAATATTTGTTTATTAAATAAACTCAAATATTAAAAACAACAGTAAACAGTAAACAAATAAGGAGATTTGTTTTTAATATACACATCTAGTACTCGTACATAAATTTAATATTCTAACATCAAATAGTACTTGCTTCTATATATATACATACATTATTATATAGAGAAATATACCTATGTAAGTATATACAAATACTATTTTATTTATTTCTTTTCTCATTTTTATTTACTTTACAAAATAAATAGATAATCAAAATAATCAAAAAAAAAAAAAAATAAAAAATACATTATCTAATTAATATCGTCACATTTAAAAAGAAAAATTTTTGTTCGTAATGAATTTTTTAAAAACCAAAAATAATGAAAATAAACAAAAACTACCACACAAATTTTAATTGATAATTTCAAAAATTTCTTGACGTAATCATTTTACGTAAACTAAAATCAAAAGAAAGAAAGAAAAAAAATATATAAACAACACATGAACAAAATAAGACAGGTGAAAAGCACAATAATTTAATTTACTAATACAATCAAAAATATCCGCCATGAAAATTTCTTGTTTTTTTTTTTTTTTTTGTATCCTAACATAACAACCCTCTACTAACTTCAAAATCATCAACCTTAAATAAATACCACAAATACACAGACATAAATTAAATTTAATGTCTGGCTGGAAAATAAATACAAAAACAAAAACTTTGATGAATAAAACTGAATTGTTTGTAGGCAACTGGAGAATAAAAATAAAAAAAATTAAATTTGTGTTTTGTGAATTTTGATTATTCCAAGGGATTAATTTTGAAATACTTTTATGTATTTATTATTTTGTTACATAAAAGCTTTTAATTTTTTACCATAAGAATGACCTTTAAATTATACACATTTCTACTAAATTAATAAATGCACATGATTTTGAAATTAAAAAACAAAAAAAATAAACAAAAAAGAAAATTTTTATTTAAAATACTTTATAATGGTGTGTATATTATAATATGGTGAAATAAACAAAAAATATGTACATATGTATATTATTTTCACCACTTAAAATGTAAAAAAAGAAATTCTCTGTACGTCATTTTTAACATTTTCGTATAATTATCTTTTTTTTGTTTTTTGTTTTGTGGTTAATAATTTGTTCTAAAATGTAAAGTATTTTGACATACATATGTATGTAGGTACGTAGTAAAGTATACATAAGTATTATTAAAAACATAATTAAATTTGTAGCACTTTCCTCATAATAATTAAATATGGTTGACGAAAGAAGTAAAGTTTTTGCTATACAACAAAAGATTAATACATATTATGTAATATAAGGTTTTGATAAATATCTAAGAATTGTATAGAAAATAATATACAGACATACACGGTGATTCTTTTTCGCATACACGGTGATTCTTTTTTGGTCTTGAATACTTATATGGTGTATTTAGCGAATCCAACGCCAATGGTGTAGTGGTTAAGACACCGATCTTTCATACGAAAGGTCTCCGGTTCAAATCCCGGCTAAGTCATATAGATTAATAAAAAATAATATATAGATTTTTCTTAAAATACACATCTTATAATATGTCTTGTACAATAGCTAGAGCCGAGTAATCAATCGAGCTTAGTGAAATTAAATGATTCACGAAACTGAAGTTAAGTCTAATATGAATAATAAATGAGTTAGTGGATGCTTTATACTTCTTATAAGAAGTTGCAAGGAAAAAAACATAAAAAGATTTAGTGGACCAAAACGAATAGAAAAATTTATCGGGGTATATTTCGTCCGGTTGTTGTGGTAATGGGGACTAAGGTTTTTTTTTTATGTTTTAATTTAAATGATTCATATTTCAAAAACTACTTTTCTTTTATATTTTTTTTTTGCTTAATTATTTCATATGCCGTTAAAGATAGAATAAAATCGTTTTACATAAAATTAGAGAGCTTTTTTGAAATAACCGAAAAATGCCAAAATAAAGATAACTTAATAACATGTTTTATGACGAAAATTTGAAACGAATTTAAAAAATGACTTTTTAAACAATTTTTTGTTCGTTTTGGTACCCTAAATACATCCAATAAATGTTTAAAACGAAAAAAGATTCTCTCTATATACATATGCATTATTTGTTTAATCTATTAAAATAATTCTGAGGTCAAGGATTTCATGTTTTTGATAATATGTTAGTTGTAATGGAAATAAATTTTTCTTCAAGGCATATAATTAAACACGCAAACCAAAAAGTTAATCTATCAATAAAAAAATATATTATATAATATAAATTTGTATGGATACCTTAAAAGAAAGTTTTTTTCCATTTTAATTTAAATGAAAATTTTATAAAAATACAATTTTCAAACCAAGAACTATACCGCAACATCTCAAAACACTGAATTTGTTTTTAAACTACATTTTATTCTTATAATATGCAGTATTTTGTAGCTCAAAAATTATCATTTTCATAAATTTTTTTGTTAACTCAAGCTCTCGTCTTTTTGGTCTAATTCGAAATACGTTGGTTTAATTAACGTAATATATCAAAGATTTTTATCTTTATTCACATTTTATCTTATTTCACATTTTCTTGAAATTATTATAAAATTCATTTAAAGTTTATAATATAATTAAAATTTAATTTAATTTTCTTCTTTTTTTTTTTTGCAATTTTATTTTATACTACTACTACTTTATTTTAAATGTTGTCCCATATATTATGGTAACTAAACAGTAATTTTATTTTCATTATATCCTCTGCGTTGCGGTAATTTAACCTTTGGATGTTAATTCTATGTACCGTATTTATGCATTCTTGTAGTATATGCTTGATTAACAGTTGTGTGCAGAACACACATCCTGGTGGGGCTGATCTTACAAAATCTTGCACAATCATTCCTTTTATTAGTACTTATTAATTTATGTTTGGATGAAATTTGGTGAACTATTGGTGATGATGATGATGGATGATGATGATGGATGAAATTTGGTGAAATTTTGGAACTATTGGTGAAATTTGTTTCAAAAGGAACCATGCTATTGTCCCAACTTTCTTTCTTTAATTTCATTGTAAAAATGTGGAACGCTACACGATTTTGCATATAATTCTTGCACAGGCGCCATGCAAGAATGAGACGCAAAATCTTCTCTGTATTGTTCCAATTTTAATATCTTAGTACATTAAACAAAAATTTATTTTATTTAATTAAAACTAAATTTTATAAATTTAGAAATAAATTTTTGTATGATTTGACTGAATTTAATAAATATTTCATATTTTTACAAGCTTGTATCAAATGAATCTCAATAGAACAATGTTAAATAAGGTACCAAAATATAGATATATATACATAGTTAATTATTAAATATTATTACACCTATTTTACTTTTAATAATCCAAATAATTATATTCTAATTATATAATATTTAATTATTTTTGCAAAACTTTGTTTGTAAAAAAGAATTTTACATGATTCTACATTTTATAATAACGCAAAAGACATCATTAATATCGTTAATATCCTTATATAAATAAAAATTAAAAGTTACATACTTCACGTCTATGTCAAGTATAATTAAAAACAAAAATAAACTTAGTAATTACTAATTACAATTATTATATACTATAATTTGTTATTTTAATTGTTATTTGATATAATAATAATTACCTATACTTTAATTTTTTGAATTAAATATTTTTTATGACAATAAATTTTAATTATCTTGTAATCATTTACCAAAAACAAAATATAAAATATTAGACCTGTGAGTGTGAAGTTTTTTTTTGTTTTATTTTTACTGTAACTTTTCAAAAAAAACAAACTATTTGCCATCATTTATAGAAAATAATTAAATTTGATACATATATATCATAGGAGGCCTCGGTGGTCTAATGGGTAAGAGCGTATAAAATACGCTGTAAACACCGAGTGAGTGTGGGTTCAAATTCCATACAAGTCGTAAGAGTTATTTTCTCTTACGACATTTACAGTCACGCCTGAAAAGAAAAGGCTGTATAATTTCCTGCCCAAAATTATGTGAACAGAGAAATGCACTAAAAAAAATATATATATATATCATAATATTTATTTGAATAACTTATTGGCAGACAGTCAAATCCTAAAACAGTATATTATTATCAAAGCGATTTATAAATCTTTCTTTTAAATTTCCATTTAAGCATAACATACTTAACATAATAATAAATAGTCCTGTATACATAAAATAGGCAAATGGCCACTTTAGTTTAAAATGTTTAGTTTTTCTTTATTGGAAGGAAAATTATTGTTTAAAACTAGTGAAGTATTCAATTTTTTTGTTAAGTATTTGGGAACATTATAAAAACAGTTAAGTACAAAGATTATAATGTATAATTTAATTATAGCTCCTAACACTAATATGTATATTGTTAACAATAGTGGAACGTATCACTAGGATTATATTAAATTTTTTGTGTATATCCTGTCTATTACAATGAAATAATAGCGAGACATAATTTTATATGAGTTATAAACCGTTCTCAGGATTTTTCAATGTTTCAAAATAATTTCTGATTAATTTTATCATGAAATTTTTAATTTATGTCATGTTTGACTCTTAATAAATGTACTTATTTGAATAACAATGTTTATAGTTAGTCTTTAGTATAAATAAGTTATTTATTTAATTATTTATATTAATATTATAAAATGCATAGGATATTGTAACATTACAAAACCAACGACTACTAAGGTCATTATGTCGTGATACTATTAATTTACTAATTTACACTTTATTAATTTACATATTAATATTATTTATTTTGTTTTTATTATATATTATATATTTACACTATATTTGGTAGTAAGATTAGTCCCCCTTACGTTAAATGTTAACCCAATTAAAAAATACATAATAATTGCATACTTTAAGGTTGTATAATTAAAATCAACAGATTGTTATAAAAATTATAATTTAAAGTTATTAAAAACATGTTTATATTTATTTATTTAACTTAAGATATTATTAATTTAACATTTTAATTTAAACATGCAATTTTCTTTTATTCTTCTTTATGTCTGTTAATACTTATAAAAAATGGTATGTATATGTTATAAGTATATTCATCTATGTATAACCAGAAACTACATAATAATCAATAATTTTAGTAAAACATACAACAAAAATTATTCAGATTGCAGCAAAAAATATATTTTGTATTAAAAATATTTATGTAAATCAATTAAATTATTAATTAATATTGTAATTATTAAAAATCTCAATAAAAGTAAAAATATGGGATCTATAAAAAAAAAAAGTATCCTATTCAAACTTATATACAAATTTAATATTATTAATATTTTTAGAAAACAAAAAATAATTACCAAAAACAAATTAAACATTAAAAAATTCTACGATAGAA
The DNA here is from genome assembly GCA_947095535.1 of Poecilobothrus nobilitatus. Lineage (NCBI taxonomy): Eukaryota > Metazoa > Arthropoda > Insecta > Diptera > Dolichopodidae > Poecilobothrus > Poecilobothrus nobilitatus. The sequence continues at coordinate 342,728,212 of OX352772.1, forward strand.
AATATTTTAATGAGGGTTTAAATATGTTTATCTTATACATTATTGATAAAAGTTTTTAAAAGCGTATGATTTAATTATACTTTTCACACGTATACTGCAGTAAAAATATTAATTCATTTTAGATAGATAGTTTAAAAATACCAGTTTAAAGTTTTTCAATAGTTATGTTAAAGTAATACAGATTTATGTAAAAAAAAAATATGCAAATATGGATTTTCTAAACAGATATACATTTTGATTGTTATTATACTGAGAATTATATTATATATCTTGTAATCAATCTTTCATCAGTTTATTATTCCATTTTATATATATTTATTTATATTAATATTATAAATCCTATAGGATAATGTAATATTGGTAAACCATATTGGTAATAAAGCCACTATAGGTCAAATACTATTATTAATTTATACTTTATTTATATTATATATGCAGTTAAGTATCAAAAATTAATCTTTTCCAAACTTCATACTCTCATTAAATGCAAAATTTAATTAATTTTTTTTAAATAATATTACAGAAATAAATATTATACACAAAAAAAAATTTTAGAAATAAAGACAATCAATTACCAAATATAAGTTTTTCTTATTTTCTCGATTTGACTTAAGATGGAAATGGTTTACTTTTATTTTTAGTTTCATACACATTATATATTTATACTATATAGGTGGTGGCAAGGATGATTTATTTCAATTTAAAAAAACTTTCTACCTGTACCGACATTCACTCGGTTAATAAGTCAAGCCCTTAACCACTCACCCAGCAAGATACCTCCTGAAACATTCATTTTCCATGAAAAATTGCATACTTTTAGGGATATTTTTTACTTTTAAAATAAACTACTCTTTTATAAATTTTACCACTGTTATTTTAACAACTATTATTACAACGACTCTAAATAAAAATTCTACATATAATTATTTTAATTCAAAAAAATTTTTTTTTTTTGGTTCATTGATAAAATCAAAAAGCAAAATTCATCTTGTCAAATATGACAAAGAATTTTAATTAAAAAAAAAAAAAGCAAAATAAAGTAAAACCTTTAAGTAAAAGCGTATATAAAAATATCATATCATATGGAAAAATATTTTCATTACAATTATATTTAGATATGTCCTGTTCATTCCTTTTACAGATCATAAGATTAAAATAAAAATCTGTTAGGATTACTTAATTCCTTCTTTATAATATTCATTTAAATTCATTAATCAATTTTTTACATCTAAAGAAAAATTGATAGGAAGTAAAATAAATTTTATGTTTTGTCATTTAAGATTTAATTTGTATTATGTATTAATATCCTACTTATAATATTAAAGTATCTTTCATTAATTTAATTTTTTGAATTTAATATGAGAATCAATAAGAGAAATTAAAAAAAATGTTTTAATAAAAACGAGGAAGAATACAGTTGCCTTTGTCAACTCTTAGATACCCGTACGAACCGTTAGAATGTTCAATGCCTGTCACTCTGCTTACAATATTATTTTTTTTAATATTTTAGTATTTTAAAATAATTTGGGTGAATTTTATAATTTCTAGAACTATGGGTTGTACATATATTCAAAACAATATATTTATACATTCTTCAAAAGCAGATTTTAACCTTCCACATAACGATTATCAACCCAACACTTTTTCAAATATTCTATAGTACCATTTAATACTAAGCGGTAAATGTATATTCAATTTACTTAGTACAAAATAGTAAATATAATTTTAAATATTATATTATATTATATTTAAATATTCCATTGACAGAATAATTTCTTATAAGTACAATAAAATACATATATGTATGTAAATACGGCGCTATATAGTATACATATATACTCTTATCATTCATTCACTAGTGACATATACGATATGTAAATAAACATGATATTATATAAGTATGTATATATTATATCAATATCATATAAATAAAAATTCTTCAAGCAACCGTTATGTTGTTTATTTATTTACATTTTTTTGTACTACGCATTATATCCTCAACAATTTCAAATTATCGAGTAAAACAAAATGCAAAAAATTTGTTGAAGAAATTTGTTAGAAAATTTGAAAAAATCAAGTAACACTTTCGTCAATTATAAAGTAACCCTATATTATTAAAAAAAGTTGTTAACAGAAATAAGAGTATAATGTTGAAGCTTTAATTTTTGTGTATTACTTCAAAAAAATTTTAACAGGTGTTAAAAGTTACAGGTGTTTAAAAATAGGAAATTTTCAGTTTTTGACCCCTTACAGCTCCTAAACGGGGAGTGATAAAAAAAAAATTTCTGAAATGACTCATACTTATTTTCAAAGATCTAACTTCTGTCAAAATTTCAAGTTTCCAACTTAAACCGTTTAGAAGATAGAAGGGTTAAAGGATTTTGCAAAATTTTAGTTTCGCATAACGGTAAATTAAAACACCGTATGCACAACTATATATTTATTGTATATATATTTTTAAAGCTAATAAAAGTAGTAATCGTTTGCCGTTTTCAAAATTATAATATACCTTATACAACTTGTGCTATAACAATTTAAATATAGAGCTTTTTTGAACCTTTGGGGAGCTGTAGCTCCGTAACGGGTGGGGCTACAAAAAAAAGTTATTAAAATTAAAATTAATATTTTTGTGAGATCTATCAGCAGTTAAAATTTCATAGCTCTATTTCAAAAAAAATGTGGGGATCTAAAAGTTAGGTGTTCGAGAGCTACCCTAAGTTTTGGTCCAAACTCAACCAAAAAAAATAGAGAACCTACAAATTACTGCCAGAATATTTTGTGTAAATTTCAAGATTCTAGCTTTCTTAATTTTTGAGTTAGCGTGCTGACGGACGGACGGACGGACGGACGGACGGACATGGCTCAAACGTCTTAGAATTTTTTTCTGATCCGATCCATACCTTTGAAGGTATATCTAGCTCGCTTATTTCGAGGTGTTACAAACGGAGGAGTAATTTTATTATACCCGATCCTATCGTACGGGTATAAAAAAACCCTTTTTTCTGTGTATTACGTTAACCCAATGAAAGTTTTAAATTTAATAGATAAAATTTATTGCAAAAAATGCTAAAAACCTTCTAATTTTCTCTTTTTGCTTTTTATAACTTTATCCTTAAGTATCTGTTAAAAAAAAAAAGTTATATATTAAAGAAAAATTAAACTGGAAAGATTTTTTATTTCATCTTTTAATTTAAACTGTAATTAAATAATAATTAAAATTATCCTAAGCTTTTTCAGTTTTCTTCCATAACAAAAATTACAAATATTTTTAATATTACGAAAAGTAATTTATTAGCTTTTATTTTATAGTTTAAAAACATTGTAATTTCTAGACCAACAAATTTTGAAAACATATATTAAGTTATTTTAAAAACTTACGTCAAACATTTAACTCTTAAGTCATAAATTTTATATTAACATATAAAGTTTACTAAAGAAAATCATGCCCAACTGTTCCACCCCTGGTGAGTAAAGCTTTTCAGTGACATCATAAGATCTTTATAATTCAATAATTCTATATAAACTCTATTCTTTCTACATATTGGTTTCTTCTAAATCCTATTTTTTTTTAATATTTAATGCACTGTTTCATTTACTCATTTTAATTTATATTAAGCACAGCACATATCAAAAAATCCATATTTAAATGAATCTTCTCTATATACCTAATATAGATTTTCTTAAAGAGTGTTTTTTAAAATAAAATTTTATGACTATAATATCTGTTTGATTTACAAAAAAATGTATAAACAACAATATTTGAGTAAATCTGACTCCCACATAAATAGTAAAAAATTTAAGCAAAAATTATATGTAATAAATAAATATTTTATATAATCGGCTAGAAAAAACGAGATCCTTAAAAAAATATACAACAATTATTATTCAAAATAAATTACAATTCATGGAATGGAATGATTTGTTTCTTATTCAATTTAAATATTAAAAAAATACATATAAAACGAGGAAGTGTGTGCTGTGAGGGATATACGGAATACGGAAACGAGGAAGAGTAGAATGTGTCAACTCTAGGATACCTATGTAATATATGAACGTAATAATATATGATATTTCCATAAAACTAAATCATATTTTACAAAATTTCCGATTTTTACTGATTTTTGGAATTGTATTACATTTAGTCAAACCTGTTGCCTGAAACTAACATTAAAGTTGATCATCTTTTACAAGATTTCAGATATCTAGCTTAATTTGATGCCTTAATCAATTTGCAAGATATGAGAAAATAAATTATGCTTATATAAAAAAAAAAAGATGTATGGCAGCTACCCAAAATTGCTGCTCTAAATCAACCAATCTTTTTAAAGTTGTTGGCATGTTAATAGCATATATTCACATAATTTTACATACCAGCTAACTTCAATATTTACTAATTATTTTCATATAAATAAAGAAGTTTTATGGCAGCTATTCGAATACACCGGTCGAACTTGCTCAATTTAATTAGCGAAACTAATAATTTTACAAATGTGGAATGATTAAAATTTCAGAATTTAAAAAAGAAGCTTGTTTTTATTTTTTGAGTTCTAGTACGAATGGACGGACGTACATGGTTTATTGAATTCAGAATTCGATTCTGAGCAATACTTTGTTATCATATCTAGCTCGGTTTCTTTAAGATGTTACAAACGTAACGGTATATTTATTATATATATGAAATTTATTATATATATGAAATAATATTATATATATGAAATCAAAAATGTTGCATGGCAAACCAGTATGCGATTCTATTAGAAAACTAATTATTAAATTTAATAAATCTGTAAATCAGTTCGATATATTTCAGTTGAGTTAAGCATACCAAATTTTACAATTAATGGCATAATTAAAAAATTGAAAACTTCTGGAAACATCAAATGCGTTCAAAGAACAGGTCGAAAATCAAACAATTCTAACAGAGACACGCGTCAATTATCGAAAATATATCAAGAAAATAGAAGAAGTACCATACGCAATATTGCGGAAATGTGGTCTCTGAAATTGGGTAAAACCATTTCTAGAGAATCCGCACAACAATGGATCAAAAAATTAGAGTATGGTATTTATAAGATATAGTTCACTTTTTTCCTATTAAGTATACATAATTTTTGATCTTTTCCATACTTCTCAGGTAAAAGAAAAGCCCTTTCTAACTGATTCTCAAAAGAAGAAACTGTTACGATGGGCAAAATATCGATATAACTTGAGAAAAAAAAAATAAAATTCCATCATTTTTAGTGATGAGAGTAAATTTGATATGTGCATAGGTGACGGTCGAAAAAAGGACACAAAGACAATAATTCGTAAGAACAAAGACAATAGTTCGTAGGACAATAATTCGTAAGAAAACAGAAGTATATCATAGGGACTGCTTGAAACGAACTGTCCAGTTTCCTGCTAGTGTAATAATTTCGGGTTGTATGTCTGCGAAAGGTGTAGGATGCTTGCATTTTATAGAGGGTACAGTAACTCCACAAAAATACCTTGATATATTGGACACACATCTTATTTCATCAATAGATAAATTAAATTGTGTGTAGAAATATACTTTTCAACAAGATGGTGCATCTTCCCATACTGCTAAATTTACCAAAAATTGCTGAGGGATCATAATATCAACGTTTTAGAGTGGCTGTCAAATAGTGCAAACCTCAACCCCATTAAATCATTATGCGCTTACATCAAAAGAAAACTTAGAAATGACGCGCAAAGAACTGTAGCTAGTTTAAAAGAAAAAATGATGCAAATATGGATCGAAATCGCCCCAGAAAATACGCGAGAGTTAGTAGCCACGATGCCACAAAGAATAACAGCCGTTGATTGAGCCGTCAAGGCAACCGGAGATGTTACTCAATATTAATAAAAGTGTCCGAATTATTAGTTGCCAATATTTTTATACCCTACACCTAAAGTATAGAGTATATTAACTTTGGTATGGTGTTTGTAACCACCAAAAGGAAGCGAGTTAGGTATAGACATGTATATATATTCTGAATCAGGATCACCGCCGGAGTCGATTTAGCGATGTCCGTCCGGCCGTCCGTCCGTCCATCCGTACGCACGATAACTCAAAAAATAATGATGCTATCTTGATGAAATTTATATAGTAGGTTACTAATTACGAAAGAAAGGCTAAGTTCGAATCTGGACAAAATCCGTCCATGGGTTCGGATTCTGGAAACTTCCGAATGATTCCGGGCTTTTGGAGATAATCTCCGCAAACGAGATTATCTCCAAAAGCAACAAAGATAGAACCTTCAAATTTTGTACAATGATGTTTCTTCCCGTTCGATTTATGTCTCTGAAATTTAAGAGGATTTGGTCCATGGGTTTGGGTTTTGGAAGCTTCCGAACGAGCACCAGAGCAAATGAGATTATTTCCAAAACCAACAAAGATAGAACCTTTAAATTTTGTACAATGATGTTCCTTCCCGTTCGATTTATGTCTCTGAAATTTAAGAGGATTTGGTCCATGGGTTTGGATTTGGAAGCTTCCGAACGAGCCCCAGAGCAAATGAGATTATCTCCAAAACCAATAAAGATATAACCTTTACTTTTGGCAGAATGGTGTTCTTTAATGTATGATTTAGGCCTCTGAAATTTAAGAGGATTTGGTCCATGGGTTTGGATTTGGAAGCTTCCGAACGAGCACCAGAGCAAATGAGATTATCTCCAAAACCAACAAAGATATAACCTTTAAATTTGGCAGGGTGGTGTTCTTTCATGTTTTATTTAAGTCTCTGAAATGTGAGAAGATTTGGTCCATGGGTTCGGGTTTTGGAAACTTCCGAACGAGCCCCAGAGCAAACGAGATTATCTCCAAAACCAATAAAGATAGAACCTTTAAATTTTTTATAATGATGTTTCTTCCAGTTTGATTTATGTCTCTAAAATTTAAGAGGATGTGGTCCATGGGTTTGGATTTTGGAAGCTTCCGAACGAGCCCCAGAGCAAATGAGATTATCTCCAAAAACAACAAATATATAACCTTTAAATTTGGCCGAATGGTGTTTTTTCATGTTTGATTTAAGTCTCTGAAATTTGAGAGGATTTGGCCATGGGTTTAAATTTGAAAGAATTTGAACCGTGGATTCGAATTTTGGAAGCTTCCGAACGAGCCGCAGAGCAAATGAGATTATATCCAATACGAACAAAGGTAGAACCTTTGAATTTGGTACAATGGTGTTCTTTCGTGTTTGATTTATGTCTCTGAAATTTAAGAGGATTTGGTCCATGGGTTTGGTTTTGGAAGCTTCCGAACGAGCCCCAGAGCAAATGAGATTATCTCCAAAACCAATAAAGATATAACCTTTACTTTTGGCAGAATGGTGTTCTTTCATGTATGATTTAGGCCTCTGAAATTTGAGAGGATTTGGTCCTTGGGTTCGGATTTTGAAAGCTGCCGAACGAGCCTCAGAGCAAATGATATTATCTCCAAATGCAACAAAGATATAACCTTTAAATTAGGCAGAATGGTGTTCCTTCATGTTTGATTTATGTTTCTGAAATTTGTGAGGATTTGGTCCATGGGTTCAAATCTTGGAAGCTTCCGGACGAGCCCCAGAGCAAACGAGTATATCTCCACAACCAACAAAGATAGAACTTTTATTTTTAGTACAAAGGTGTTTTGTTATGTTTCCTTTTCTGTAAAATTGGAAACTGACATTTGAAAGAATTTGAACCATGGGTTCGTATTTTGGAAACTTCCGGACGAGCACAAGAGCAACGAGCATATCTCCAAAACCAACAAAAGTAGAACCTTTAAATTTAATAGAATGGTGTTCTGGCAAGTTTTCTTTATGTTCCTGAGATGGATTCGATGAATTGAAGTGGCAATTCGGGTAGCTGACACAAACATCCCAAGGACTACCAATCTTCGAAAATAATTAAGATAGAAACTTAAAATTTTATACAAGGGTGTCAAGCATATCCCAAGCGGATGCCTCTTTTACGTTCTTGAAATTCGAGTTGAATAAGACAGAAAAGGGAAGAAGTTCAAGCAGCTGCCAAAAACACTTATGGATTTTTAATTTAATTCGAATTATTCAGGTGTAGGGTATTAATAAGTCGGTTGCATCGACTTACTGTTACATTTACTTGTTTTCGTTAAAAAATGGAGAATTTTCTGTTTTGTTCAAAAATTTACTAACATTACGTTTTTTTTTAATTTTTTTTTTTTTTGGCAATTTGTAGAAAATAAATCACATTTTCCAAAAAGCATAAATAGTACACTACACTATTATTTAAGAAACACATTTTATAAATTTGCAAATATGATTGATACAAAAAAAATGTATGTGTCCGAATTAATAATGGTTAGGGCTCGTATATAATAAAATAATAATAAAATATAATTCTTGTGTGAGATAATAGATGGCGTAGAACTAAAGAAACGTACAATAGCTACAGCCGATTAATGTGAAACGTACAATAGCAACAGCTTAGTGAAATAATCCAGAAACTGAAGCTTAGTCAAATATGAATATAATAAACGACTTAGTGCATGCTCTATGCTCCTTATAGGAGTGGCAAGGAAAAAAAATCACAATCATTAAAATAACCTCAAATGCTTTTATTACCTTATAACAATTTGAGTTAGTCAAGATGTACCGTCAAATTTATTTTCGACTTTTAGGAGGTTAGATTTGTTTTGATGAAAGGAAATTATTTAAAAAAACTTTTTTTTACATTATTTTCATTCTTTTTAGTTTCAAATAAAACGTATAATTTGAATTTAAAAATTGCATGTAGTTCTATTCATCGCAATTATAAGTAAATATGTATATAAATATGTAACAAACAAACATTTTTAAATCATTGGCGTTTGTTTGGCTGTTGATACAAAAAAGTCCAGAAAAATTTCATACAAAAATGAGTCAAAGAATTTCATACTTAATTGAATGGAAAAGGGAATAAAGAGTAGGTATATGTAAATATGTATGATTCAAATATGTATAAAGGAACTTTTAAATGAGGAAGAGTGCTGTAGAGTAGACTGCATCAACTCTAGGATACCCGTGTCAAAATAATATATGCTGTTTCCATAAAACTTGATCATCATTTACAAAATTTAAGATGTTTTACTGAATTAAGTACCGAGATATATATAAGTAAATAAGATAAGATATAAGATAAGTAAATTTTAAACTTGTATGACAGTTACCCAAGCCGGTTGCTCTGAACCAACCACATTTTACAGAAATTATTGCTATAAAACTTGATCATCTTTTACAATTAAATTCTAAAATATTTAACCTGTATCTAAAAACCAGTTGATCTAGAGAAACCCAACTTCATAGAAATTATTGTTATTAAATTTTTCAATATTTTAGAAAATTGCAGATGACTAGCTTTTTTAAGCACCAAAGAATATGAATTGAGAATATAAATTATATGCTTATATATAAAATAGAAGTGTTATGATAGCTACCCGAACCTGTTGCATAACCTAATTTTACAGAAATTGTTGACATACAATTGGACATATTTTAACAAAATTTCAGATACCTAGCTTCAATAGACACTTTGAATTATTTTCATATAAAGAAAAAAGTTGGATGGTAGCTACTTGAACTCAAAATTTCAGAATTCTTGCTCCTTTATTTTTTGAGTTATGGTGCGGACGAACGAAAAAACGTACATGGTTTAATCGACTCAGAATTCGATTCTGACCCAATCCATGTATACATCTAGCTCGGCTCCTTTAAGGTATCGGAAACGTAATGGCAAATCTATTATATACTCTTGAACGGATATAAAAATAAATGCTTTTTTGACCCGAGAGATATTGCTAAACACTAAAATCTCAATTGATATTTTCCCGATCAATATAAAGCCAACTACATACGAGAGATTAAAATAGATAGAGCTCTCGTGTACCAAATGTGTTTACACGAGAGTGCAACTCTATACAGAAAATTCACTCTACGAATCTTTAGTAGAGAAATTTTTCGTAGAGCTGTAGATTTTTCTCTAGCGACTGTTTACATGATATACGTATTTTTTGTAAATGGTAGATCTGTGGTAGAGCAATTAATATTCAAAATAGAACTAAATTCAAAATAGATTTGTTTGTTGCAAACAGTTCTTTGAAAAATGAGTTCGGAACAAGTAAAAGCTGCTGCGGCTACCGTGTGCTATTTAATTCTTAAAAAAAATGAAAATAAAACAAATAGAAAATGTTGGGTGCGGGAATGGGTGCGAAGAAGACATATTGTTAGATTCTACAAAGACTTATTAAACGAGTTAAGGGTTGAGGATCCAAATTCATATACAAATTTTTTATGTATGTCCTATTCCAATTTTTATTTTTTACTAGAAAAAGTGAAACATAGGATTGAAAAGCAAAATACAAACATGCGCGAATCAATATCAGCAGGAGAAAGATTGGCGTTAACATTAAGATTTTTAGCGACAGGTAAATATATTTTCTGTCACACATAATTTGGATTTTGTATATTATTGTAATAAATAAATATTTGATTTATTTTGATTAATTTATTGATAAGGAAACCAGTTTTTATAAAGCAAATTATTTACCATTGATTACTTAAATAGAAATATATTACTTTAATAACAATATAATATGCAAAAATACATGAATTACATGAAAGTCTACGAAAAAGTCTCTACAGATTTACAAACACTTTTGTAGATCTGTAGAGTCATCGTAGACAAAAAAAAATCCCCTACTTGAAAGTGTTTACACGGTAGAGAAATCTAAATCTCTAACAAAAAATCTCTCGTAGAGTCAATGTAGAGCTCTGCGGTAGAGCTCTAACGAGTGTTCACACACATGTAGTTCGCTCTACCGAGATTTTTATCTCAACTCTACCTATTTTAGTCTCTCGTGTGTACTTAAGGCTTAAGAGTAACTAATTTTATTTGTCAGAAAATCTAAATCTTTAAAAAATAACAATTATAAATTTAATATTTTTAAAAGTGACAATATTATATACGAATTATTAAAAAACATAATTATGTGCTTATACTTACGTGAATTAAGCTTTTTTACTACTTTCTTCTATAAATATAAAAGTTTTTGTATATTGCTGCGTTAACCAGTACTTAACTTTTATATTATTATTATTTTTTATTTTTATTATTATTATTTTTTATTTAAAAATATATTTATTAATTTTTATTAAATATAATTAAATATTAATTATTTTAGTTTCTCGTTTTTTCTATCAATGACAGCACAATGGTATGATAATATTATTATTTTCTTTTAATATTTAAATAAGCGTTTATTATTATGTGAATCATATATATATATATGTATTAATATATAAGTTTTTATTAATTGAAAATTATTTTTAAAATAAAAAACACATCACAGATATTTTATTTTTATTCATTTATTTATAGGTAATTTTATTTGAATTTATAGTATATAAAACAAAAAAAAATCAAATTCTATATTTAATATAGGATAAAAATATAACTTTTAAATTAATTTAATTATTTAAATATATAATGTATCATTTTTAATTAATTCTGCTTAATTTTTAATTTTTAATGATATAAATTATTCACTTTTTAAAATCTCAACATTTAAATTTTATTAAAAATGCACAATCAATTATTATTTTTTATTAAAATAATGAAATGTAACAACACCTGAAAAAAAAAATAAATAAACAATTTAGTCTGTATTACATTATAAAATATTAAATTTTAATTAAAAATAAATATTTTATTAATAAGTAATAGGTAGAACAAGCCAATATTAAATTAATAGTTAAATTGCGCGGGAATATTTTTAGATATTTTATTTTTTATCTTTTCTTTCTTTTCTTTCATTTCTTTTTATTTTATAGTTATTTATTGTAGCGAAAGACTAACAGACTAATACATATTCGTGAAATGGTAAATAATTTGAAATGGATGAATATCAAAAATTGTCTAACTTATAACGCTTTAGTTTTAATATTTAAATTGAAGAATAATCTGCTTCCTTCCTGCATGCAAAGGCATATTGAATATGTTGGTGGTTAGTATTATGTTAGAAACAGAGGTGATTCCAGACTTCCATTATACAGGAAGGCTAGTACACAAAATTCACTTTTGTACAATGGTGTGCAGTTTTTTAATAATCTTCCTAGCAATATTAAAAACGAGCTTTGGGTAAGTATATTTCAAAAAAAAAATTAAGAAATTTAAATACATAATTTTTAGGATATAAGATTTAATAATAATTTTTTTTTTTTTTTTTTTATTAAAAAAGTCTCTTCTGAAACTAATAAAGTAAAACAAACAAACAAACATAAATAAAACAAAAAATGTTAAAGATATATTTTCAAAAATCTATATCTAACTGTGCCACTGCACACACGTCTCCAACATTCAAATCCAAAAGTCTCCAGTTCAAATCCCGGTAAGGTCATATTCATATACAATTTTAGTAATTTATATCGTAACACTTTATGTCGTAATAATTAATACTGTAATATAAAACAAATAAAAAACAAAATAATTATTGTATAGGATAAAAGATGGCGCACGAATACTTATAATACATATTTTCAGTTTCATAATCTTTCATAATATAGTTACAGCAGCTTAGTGAAAATAATGATTAATAAAAAGAACTGAAGCTTAATCAAATATGAAAAATAAGCGCAACAGTGGATGACCTATGCTCCTCATATAGAACCGAAGAAAACACATTTTTTAAAAGCGAACCCAATCAAATTATTTAAGGAAGAGAATGGAAAAACTTTTGTTTTTTAATAGTTTAGTACTGGACCGGGATCGTAACATAATTGATTGAATTTTCTATAGAATAATTTTTTTAGAATTTATAAATTTATGTAGGATTTCGTTTTGTTTGATAATCTGAAAGAGCACCTAATTAAATTTTTCTAAACTGAACAAAAAGTTATACTTAATTAATTTTAGTTTTATTTCAATTAAGTCTTAACCCACACGATTGCGTTGATACTCTTTCTCTTACAATATTTAGCAGCACTTTAAAATTTTAGATTTAAGCTATTTAGACCAAGGACGAACTATATCTAAAATTTCATCTAATTGGATTTTGGGACTTAAAGGGCTCTGGGACGTAGAATTGTCACTAGCATCAAAATTTGAAAATTTTTTTAGAATTAAGAAAAACCACATGTAAAATTATAATAATGTTGAAGTTTTAACAAATGTAAAATTACAATAATGTTGAAGCTTTAATTTTTGCGTTTTATTTTGAAAAAATTTGTACAGATGCCTAAGTTACAGGTGTTTAAAAATAGCAAAATTTAAATTTTTGATCTTAATAGTCCTTAAATAGGGGGTGGAACAAAAAAATTTTCTGAGCCAACTTATACTAATTCTAAAATATTAGACTTCTTCTCTTAAAATTTTAAGGTTCTAACTAAGCAGGTACTTGGGTATACACATTTAAAAATAAAGCTTTTTCAAAGTTTGATGGGCTGTAGCTCCGTAAAGGATGGAGGTACATAAAAAAGTCGTTCAACAACATTAACTTTTTTATGAGATCTACCCAAGGTTAAAATTTAATTGCTGTATCTTAACCGGTGTAAACAGACGGACGGACGGAGTGAAACTAATAAACACATTTTTTCAAAATCTTTTTGGGAATGTGCTAAAAAATGCAAATTAAGTTTTTTTAAGAAAAAAAAAAAAAATATAAAAGATAATAATTATGGTTACGGTATACTTAGCAACTTTTATTTAGCAACCAGACATAGACATTTCATCAGTGAACATTTCACAAAAAAGACATTTAGCATAACAGACACTAAAAAGAACGACATTTAGCAAAATGAACACTTAACATTTGGACATTTGGTAACTTTTATTAATTTATGTAAAAATAATAACAAATTTTCCTTCAAAAATTAAATGTACATCTAAAAAACAAAGCATTTTTAAAATTTTCCTAAAAATCATTTAGCAATTTAAAATTAAAAATTCGATAAAACATGTTAGATTAGGAACTAAAAATGAAATGTTAAATGTTAAAATCTTGTTAATGTTTTGATTTTAATTGACTTATATACGTTTTCGATATTAATTATTTCGACATAGATTAATGCAGCCAATGAAAAAGATATTGGTAAAAGCTGCAAAATATCCACTTGTAAAAATTTTGAAGTGTCCAAGTTGCCAAGTATCTAATTATAAAAGTTGTTAACCTAGCAGCCGAGGATAATATACTAAAATTTTTTAATATTAGAAAGCTAAATAAATAAATAAAATAAAGTTGTTCTTTTTGCTAATTGTCTATTTTGTTAAACATCTTTTAAGTGTATTTTTCGTTAAATGTCTTTTTGTTAAGTGTTTTTTTTAGGAAATGTCCACTGATCAAATTTCCGTTGTCAAGTTCTCAATTGAAAGTTGCAGACTAACTAATTCCCATATTTATACATATTATCTATAATATTTATAATAAAAACTTAAGCAAATTAATAATCTTACCTTTAGAGCTTTTCTTAGTCTTAGCAAAAATATTTAAAAAAAGCTTTTTTTTAAATAATTACAGTTAGTATTTAACAGTTTTAAATTGTTTTTATTTATTTTTTTTTTTTTATTTTTCTTTTATTTAAAATTCGTTTTAATTTTCTTTTCAATTATTAATTACTATTAATTATTTTAAAAAAATATTTTTTTTCTTTTATATTTTTCCCATTGAGATGATATGTACATATATTTATAATATTATGTTAAAAAAATTAATTGTAAGTCAATATATTATCATGTAATATTTATGTATATAAATGTAATCATTGATATGATTAGTGGATACTTTGATAATGATGCCTTTTTTTGGTTTTTTTTTTTTTTAGTGTATAACTCTTTAAAAATAAATTAATTAATTTTCTTAATCACAAAATTTAATGATATGTGTTTGATATGCAAAATAATTAATTTAGAAAGTTTTTTAATATTAAAATGTTTGAATTTATTTTCCAAAATTTTTGTCCAAAATTTTATGTTAAAAATCAATTATAATCCAACCAACTTATAGTTATCTATCTATATATAAATATAAACTTATAATTCTGATGAAATATTCTCTTATATTTATATGAATTTTTACCGTAACAAAATACAACTATCGCCCCAACGAAGGGACGTCTTTTGAGACGGACTATTTCTTGTTCTAAAACGTGACCTGCACATGTGCTCCACTTTTAAATTGATATAATTTTTTTAAATGTATAAATAAATTAAAATTTATATTAATCTTCATTTATATAAAAGTCATATATTATATAAATTTTTATTTTATTATATTTTTTTTTTTTTTTTAAATATATTTACAAAAAATTTTTATTAAATTTTTAGAAAGAATTATTTCATTGTCACTAAAAAATCCCTGAAATTTTTTAATAAAAAAAAATAAATAAAATTATTATATTAACATAAAAAAATTTATTAATTTATAATATAAAATTTTAAATATTATTTGAAATTTCATAATAAATATAAATTAAAGTAAACCATTAGTTTCTAATTTTCTTTTTATTTTTTTTTTTTTGTTTTTTTTTAAATTAATAAAAATAATTTATGGTAGGTACTTTGTTATAACCATATAGTTTCAAACAAAAACAATAAATTATGTTATCAAACTTCTAAAAGTGTATAATAATTATAAACTTTAAATAAATTATATTAATATAGTTTACAATTATTAATTAATTAATATTCAAAAATATTATAAGGCCATACATTAAATTAATTATGTTTTATTATATATTTTTTTGTAAGTAAAAAAAATATTTCGAAATATACATTTTAAGATAAAGAGTAATTTTAATTTACATTTATAATTTTCAAGGGATAACACATATTTCAAATTGAATGAACAAAATAAGAAAAAAAAACATAACAATTTTATTTAAAAAAAATTGCATTTATATAGAGATATTATCAGATAAATACATACATACATAATATATATGTATTACAAAATTAATGTTTCAAAGAACTTCACTAATTCAAATTTATAATTTTATAAAAAGATTAGAACCATAAAAAAATCACTGAAAATAATATAAAACTGAAATAAATCCAATAATTATAAAATAATATATATATTAACTTTAAAACCGCAATCTTAATTGGAAAATATCCAATCTTTAAATTAAATATTTATTATTTATAATTATAAAAAATATATATATATTAATAAATTATATAAATAAATTTATATTATAATTATTTTTTTATTAATACCATAAAAAATTTCTTAATTAATAATTCCATAAAAAATGTCTTAATTAATATTATATAAATAATATTTTAAAACATTTTTATAGTCCTAATTCCTTTCTTAAATTCTACTTATCAAAAATATGTATATATATTAGATAGATATAATCGTATTATACGTATATATTATATAAGTTTAGGTATCTAATATAAAAATATAGCTTTTAGAGAAATTCATAAACAATCTTTAAATTAATTAAATTGTCTAATATTTTCTTCTTACATTTAATAAATCTTAAAATCGTATAAAATTAAAAAAATATAAGACGTAGCATAGTATTACTAAAAAGTATTTCTATGCATGGTATATATATATATAAGCATTTAAAAAAAAATTAAAAGAAAACATAATTATTTTCTGTTCAATTGATCGTATGACTATATATAGATAAGTACCGGATCATAAGTAATTATGTAGTAGGTACAATAGAGTGATTTTTAAATATATATAAACATTTTAAAAATACTGCATAAAATCTTTGAAATACGATTATTAAAATATTTATTTATTCCCAACATTCCCAACAAAGTAAGAATTTATATTAAAAAAATAAATAAAATATAACATTTATCAGTCCAATAACCTTCTATATATATATAACTACAATAAATTAACATATATTTAACATATATGTATATAACAACAAATATCAAAATTTAAAACAAAACAAAAAACTATAATATTTCATCTTCAACTATTTTTTAAATTATATATTAGAAACTAACAAAATATATATATTATATATTTATATACATATATTTATATTTTTGTATTCAATTTATATAAATAGTATAAACATTTACATTAATTCTCACTAAAGTTAACAATGAAATATTAAAGGTGAATAATAAAACTCATTATATTATATACAAAAAAAAAAAAAATACATTTACAAACAAATACAAATCAAAAATATTATTTTAAAATGCATATTTTCAATACATTTATATGTATTTATATATGTATGTTTTAAATTAATATATATATATTATTTATATATACAAAGTATTTTTATATTAATATAATTTATCTATAAAAATATTTAAATAAAATATTAATTCAAATTTTTAATTTTATATAGAGGGTCACTTAAATATCACTAATTTTCTCTTTATCTATATACATATTATAATGCTTTATAAAATTTAATATAAATAATATTATAATATATAAAATGATTATTTACATTAAATATATTATATACTTATAAACAAGGATTTATTTCATTGTTTTATTTGTATTTGTATTTATTTAAATGCAAATATTGCGTTTTAAAAAATATCTATACATATATACCTATACATCCTTATTATATATTAAAATAATTTTATATAATATACTTATTATATAAAAATAATAAAGTTAAATATCTATATTATATATTTATATAGATTAATACATAAAATATATACTATAGAGTATAGAGAAAGTATCTGTTTATTATAAAATAATAAGTTTTGAAAAAAGATGGAGAAAAAAAACATTGAATTTTAAAAGCTTTCATAAAATTTTTTTCTCTTTAAAGTTTTTCCATCATTTGTTGGGAGAAATAAGAAAAAAAAAAAACAAAAAAAAAAATAAAGAAAACAAATAAAACAAAGCACGTTTTAAATTTTTCAAAAATTTTCAATTATAGCATAATTTTACGAAAATTTGTCCTAATTTATAAAATTTCAATAAATATTTTCTTTTTTTTTTTTTAAATTATAACCGTTTTTTTTTTAATTTTTTTTTTTAAATTACATACTTAATAAAGTATCGAAATTCATTTATATAAGAGGATACAATAAAATATTAATATAACTTTTAAATTCATTTACTATATAACATGTATAATATATATGTACATATATATATCTTACAACTATAGAGTACTGTTATATTAGGCCTTTTTTTTTTTTTTGTAATCTACATAATAATAGGTAATAATAGGGACATTTTGGTAAACTTTTTTTTTTTACTCTTATATATGTAAATATACAAATAATAATGTTATAAAATGCAATTGTATACATATAAATATAATTATATATAATATACATATAATACTATATATATACACAACTTTAATAATATAAAAAAATTTATTTTATTGAACGAAATTTAAAATTGAATTGACGTACTTTCTTTTTTATATTGATTTTCTTAATTTATAAGCGTAAAAAATGGAATTTCTCTTTAAACACAAAATTTATAAAAATAAAATAAAAAAAAAAAATTAAAATATAAATCTTATTTCCATATTCTTAAACTTTTTTTTGCATAGGTACCTACTCTAAAAAAAAACAAAAAAAATCCACAAAATTGCGTAACTGGATGTTTTTTTTTTTTTATATAATTATTTTATTGGAAATAAATGAACTTTTAAAGTAGATACATATGTAATATATATATAACTATATAAATAACATTTTGAAATTTATTTAAAAAAAAATTTTTTCAATTAATATTTAATTTATTTTTATTAATAATTTTATTAATAATTTATTTTATTTTATGTAATTATGCATTTTAGTATTTAATTGTCTAAAAATTAGAGAGTTTTTCAAAAATAAAATTTATATATTATTAATAAAATTTTAAAAATTATTATTTATATTAATATATAATATGTATACTATTTTAGAAGTTTGATAGCAAATTTTTGTTTTTATTTTTTTTTTGTATTAATAAAATATTTTTTTTATTAATTAATTAATTATATTAGTTATTTTAGTTTATATATATACCGTCGCGTATCATTTATGAAACAGTATAAATTTCGTACAACATAATTTTTTTTTTTTTTTTAATACATATAATTTATATGTATTAATATATTATTATAATATATTTGTTGTATTGTTGTGACATATTTGAAATCCAATAATAATGATGTGAATATTAATATGTATGAAAATATATGAAAAATTATAATCTATACATATAATAAATAAAATAATAATATTAGAGATTTATGTTTTTGTTTCTCGTCTTATTATTATTTTCTTTTCTTTTTTTTTTTTTTTTTTCTTTTCAATAAATTTTCAAAAAAGAGCAAATAAGAAGAAAAATTATTTTGATAATCGCGACGATCTAACAATATCAACGGTAAATTAAGAACTAAAAAAAAAAAAAAACATAAAAAAAGTGGTACTCATAAAATTCAATATAATATGTATATTATGAATTTGTTGAAAAAAATAAGAAATAAGAATTCAAAATAATCAAATATATACTAAAAAGATTTTTGTTTTTTTTTTTTTGTTTTCTCTATTAGTAAAAGTATATAAGTAGATTTTCATAAAAGTAAGTATAGACCTTTTCACATTAAAATGTTCATTGTTGTTTTCCCATTGTTAAAAAAAAAACCAATACTACTTAAAATATACTCAAACTCGAAGTCCTTATTTTTTTTTTTTTTAATATAAATTATATTTTTTTTATATATATAATGTATATATATATAAAAGAAAATTTCAGGTAAAATTTTTAAATAGAACAAAAAGCTTTATTTTTTTCTTAACTTTATATATTTCTTGAAAATTTATATATTTTTTATATTTTCCTCTATTGAATAAAAAAAAAAAAAACAAAGACTCGACTTTAAATACATAATAGGTATAAAGCTTTTTTTTTACATATCCATATTTATGTATATAAGTATGTATCTAGTTACTAACACATTAATTTAATTTTAGTAATTTTATATTGTAATTTATATTTAACTTATTTATTTAGACTTAGTACCAAGTCAATTTAAATTATATTAAGACAAAAATACATTAAGTATAGATACACAAATGAATGTTATTTATAAATATATATGTATATATATTATACATATATTTTGTTAATTTTTTTTTTTTACTTATTATTACATACTTTTTTATTCAATTTCATTATCACATGGAGATGTATTATATGCATACATACATGCATGCATGCATGCATGCATGGTTATAAATATAAACAAGTTAAAAAGGATATTTTGGAAATTAAATTGGAGATTTATGTGAGAATTTTTTTTTAATATTATGTATTTTACTTTCACAATGCATGTATACATCCAGGTACATCAAACATAAGGTATATGTAATCGAATTATATATAAAAGACCTATTCTCAAAGATGTTGTTATAAAAAAATAAAAAAAAAAATAAATCAAAACTCCAAAAAGTTCACAACTGTTTGTAGACTCTTAAATAGTGTTACATATATACTTATCTATATATGAATGTCCATGCATACAAAACAGGCATATTATACTAAAAAAATTGTAATTGATCATAAAAAATATTTTCCTTTTTTTTCCCATAAGACAATACTCACTATATTTAATCGTATTTATATTTAAATTGGTAAAATTTTAAATATATTTTGACAAAAATTTTATATACCTATACATACATATATAAAATATAAACAGAAGTTTACAATTCTTTTTTTAATTTTTTATTATTTTTATTCTGTCTACGCTTAATAATAAAACAAACAAAACAAAAATTTCGATATATGACTGTTGAAAACATTGTAAATTTCCCCTCGTTTCAAAGCTTATTTTATTGTTAATTAAAAGCTTACATGTATACTATGGATTTTCGAATTTTTTTTTTTTGGTGAAATTAAAATATTTGAAATTTAAAATTGTTATAAAAATAGCAAAAGGCTGTTAATTATACTTTTTAAATTAACAAAAAAAAAGTAATATAAATAAACCAGTATAATATGATATCCTAAAAGTCTATGGTTAAAGTAACAACAAACTTGAGAATAGTCATTAGGTACTCATTAATTTTTCTAAAAAAAATTTCATTGTTGGAACACTTTGACCTTGAAAATATATTTCTTGATTCTTATTGTTTATATTCCACCTTATTAACATATTAATTTCTCGCCAAACGACAAGACACTTTTTAAACTTTTAAATATTTAAATTTACCGTTATGTGAAAATAAAATTTTCCAAAATATTGTTGGTTTATATGTCCGGCACACTTTTAGTTAGATTACTCTAATATTTTGATAAAAGAAAAATCTGTCAGATTTAGCATAAACTGAGAATAAGTTTTTTTTTTTGTACCTTTCTCTGTTTAAGGGAATTTAGCCATCCAAAAACAAAAATATTATATTTTTAGGAACCTGTAATTTAGCCATCTATACAAAATTTTTTCAAAGTAAAACGCTAAAATTATAGTTTAATCATTATATTTATACATATCTTAACAGCTTTTAAACTAATTAAACTAATTAACAGCTTAAAAACTAATTAGCAAGTTGTCTAAACAAAGGTTTTCTGGAAAACTACTTAAGAAAATTGCAATTCGCAAATATCCATTTGCCCTAAAATTAAAAAGAAAATGTCTCTTTAACAAAATTATAGATAAAAAAATAAAATTATTTACAAATTGCCCAATTTTTTTTTATCCCTTATAGAGAAAAGTCCTACATTTTTTTTTAAATCAACTTGTCTAAACAAAGATTTTCTACAAAATGATAAAAAATTAAGAAAATATTAGGTAGTTGTTTAACTAATTAGATAATATTTCAAAATCCCAAAAATTTTAAAAATTTCTAAAATCACAAAATCCCAAATAGCAAAATCCCAAAATTACAAAATCCCAAAATTGGAAATTTCAATGTAAACAAAAAAATAAATGAGAAAATTGTCATTCATAGAAACAAGTTAATTCTTTATTTATGTTTTTACATAATATGTTTGTAAATTGTAAGAAAATAATTGTAGGAATTTTAGAGTTGGTTACACAAAACAAGGTTTCAATAATTTGTTTAGCACGGGTTTGTGGGTGACAGCTCCCACTATTTTAAGGTTTTTGACGTTGAAATATGCATATGACAAAAAAATTAGCAGGAACTTTATAGTTGGTTACAAAAACAGAGTTATAATAATATTATTACATACATATATATTATATTATTTGAATTTGATGTTAATTAAAAATTTTACAAACGGATGTTTTGCAAAGTAAAAATTTGACATTTAGATTTTTTGTTAAATGAGTTTTTACGAAAAGCGTTTTTTGCCAAATGATATTAGGCAAAATGGATATTTGCAATGTGAGTTCAGGTCAACTCCGCTATACCCAAAAAAATCAATATTTTATTTTAAATCAATATTCGTTTTTAATCAATATTCGTTTTTAATTTTATTACCCTTTGGAAAATCTGCGGTTTTAAAAATCTTTGGTTTTATATTTTAAATAAAAAAATATTAAATTAAATTTAACTATTAATAATTAAATATTAAAAAATTAATAATTTCATATGGTTTTTGTAAAATTATTATTACATTCAAATCCATAAAACCATATAGACTGACAATGAATTAAAAATTTAATTAAACTACTATAAATAGCTGATATTATATATACATACATATACATACATATATTTATAGAATACATACAGTATTTTTTTTTATTTCCCTGCCACATAAATTTAACAAGGAAACTACACCACCTTTCCTTTTCAAGCGTGGCTGTAAAATGCCGTAAGAGAGAATTATTCTTACGACGTGGGAGGGATTCGAACCCACACTTTCTCGGTGTTTTTATAGGGAATTTTATACGCTCTTATCTACTAGGCCACCTGGCCAGCGAAGCCTCCTTGATATTTTTAAAATTTAATTTCATTCTTGAATTCAATTTACAAATTGCAGTTACGACTTTCATTAAGTAGTCGTAAAATTTTTCAATTAAAATTGCTTAAAATAATTGATGATCAAAATATTTAAAATTTAACAATTTTTTTTTCAATATGCATACAAATAAACATTAATTTAAATCAAGATTCAAGCAAGGACCAAAGCAAGACTTACAATAATTGATTACTTGGATCGTATTAGTATATATAAAAGAGATTTCGAAATAAACCTGACATAGAGCAAGAAATTGGAGGCCAGTAAAAAATTAATTCTGGATGTAAGTGGATATTTTTAAAAAATAGGTCATTTATTTTTTTCCATTTAACAAAAGAAATTGATTTAAGATTTAAATATTCAAAATTATCAGCTACATATGTACATATCATTTAAATGTCCGAAAATTTTATTTCATTTTTAATTTCCCACAAATTATAAACTTTAATATATACATACATACATATGTTATCACGGTTTGTATCCATATATGTATGTATCCTTTATAATTTTCGAGATAATTCAATATCAATTTGCTGTATTCTAATTTTTAAAAAGGAAAATTTTGAATCAGTTATTAAAATTGATTAGAGTTCAGTTAGCAAATTAGCAACTTCAAATTTTAGACATTAGTACGTAAAATATAAAAGGCTTTAATCTTAAATATTTAAAAAATCTTTAATCAACATCCTATATTTAACTCAGGGAAACGATATAATTTACATACATATGTAGGTATACAAAAAACTTTAAACACCAAATACACATGTACATAGTACATACTTATATTAAAGATATTCTGAAAGTAGGTAGTATATGGTGGATGTAAAAAGAAAATGCACGAACATTATTAGTATAGATCATAGAACAATAGAAAAAATAAATTGTTTACAATTTTATAAAATCCTAATTCAAAAATAAAAACTATAAAAATCGTTTACAATTAATATATGTATCGCATTTACTTTTTTATTATTAAAAGAAACTTTTCAATTTATTTTGTTGTTTTATTTTTACTATAATTTTAGATTCCAAAAACACAAAGTATTTTAATTTTATTTCAAATTTAAAAAAAAATAATTCAAATGTTTTTAATATAAAATTTATTAAAAAAAAAAAAATTATTTAATTTAGTAAGACTTTTTTTTTTGTTATCTTCATTATAAACCGTCTATTATTTTATTTTTGTTAGTCTTTATAAACATATAAAAAAATATATTTTAAATTAAATTTAAGAAATACGAAAATAAAAATAAAAATACTTTAAAAAGAAATTATGGAACAAATTTATAAAAATCAAATATATTCGGCTCCACAATCGCAACAAAAACCAATTTCTTGCACAACGCCAATAAAAACAAGAAATCATAAAAGTATTTTGGAAAAATTTCTCCTA
Source organism: Poecilobothrus nobilitatus (assembly GCA_947095535.1). Taxonomy (NCBI): domain Eukaryota; kingdom Metazoa; phylum Arthropoda; class Insecta; order Diptera; family Dolichopodidae; genus Poecilobothrus; species Poecilobothrus nobilitatus. The sequence goes on from OX352772.1 coordinate 342,752,484, forward strand.
GAACAGCAACAATCTGATGAAAGATTCATACGACCATCTGAAAAATTAAAATCATCACCATCTTTTAAATATGATAAAACATCAATAAAAGGATTAAATACAATTTTCAAAGAAAAAGATAATAAGGAAGCTGAAAATCATATTCAAAAAAAACATTTTTTAAAAAAATCATCAATAACACCATCAAAGTATCAAAATGAAAAATTAATATTAGACAATAATTTAAAAAGTTTATATAAAACAAATCATTTTCTTGAAGATGTTTCATCAACTCATGTTGAAAAAGAAATCGGTTCCTTTAAACATGAAAATAATTCCCCAAATTTTATAAATGGTGATACAGAAACTAATTCCAAAAGAGGTAGTGGCGGTTTAGAGAAAAATGATGTAGATAAAGGTAAGAAATAATAATAATTCTTATACATGATATTTTTTATATACATATCATCTATATCTATTAAGATGACGAAGCCGAATCAACCGAAGAATTAATACCTAAAAAAAAAGTATTTACAGAAAATGAAGATGAAAAAATTGATAGATTATTAAAAATGATTGAAACTGATTATAAAGCATCACAAGTCTTAAATCTTGATACTATGGATACACCTAATGTTAAAACTGTTTTAGCACCAACAACTTCTTATATAGATTCTAGTAGTATTGATCCATTAGAATTTGATTATTGTTTTCAGAAATGTAACTACTGTGTGTACTTTATCTTTATCACAGCTTTTATACTTTTAACTTTTTTGAGAGCTACAGCAAAAATTTTTGAGGGTATGAAAGTATGGTTTGATAATATCATTATATTTTGTTGGAATAATTTACAAAATGCAAGAGGTTCATCTGATTTTAATATATTAGTATTAATTCTATTAACACCAATTTTTATAATTTTAGTAGTAACATATATTGGTTTTTGTTTTGTATATGTATTAAATAAACTTTTATTATTAAAAATTCCAAATTCAGTTGTAAAGCAATTAAATTTATCAATGTAAATATTAATGTTCTATAAAATAAAGAATGTTATTTTTTGCAAAAATCATTTATTTACATTTATAAGAGTTATTTTACATTTATAAATGTTATTCGCGCTTTATTCAATATTGGACTTTATTGAATTTTCAATGATTTTAGTTTTTTCATCTTGGCTGTCTTTAGGACTATTCTCGCCACTTGAACCTCCTTTTCCATCCAAACTGCTATCATTGTTGTCGGGTTTTGAAATATCTTTTATTGGTGTAGAAGTAGAGTCATTCGATAGCGATGATGAGCTATCGTCGCTACCATTTTCTTCTTTATTAATTTTTGCTTTCTTGCATTCATGGTTATCATCGGAACCGGAATCAGTATCAGAACTTGAACTTATGTCATCGCCAATCCAAAGACCTAATTTTTTTGGTACATTAGTTTCAACTTTCCGCTTTATGCTACCACTTTTAATACTTTGTGCTTTTTTAAATCCTTCTTCGACAGCATCATTTATTTTCTCTGCTAATTCAGATCGGGATGTTTCATATTTAATATCTTTAAATTCATGTTTTGGAGCTGTCATTAATCTTTGTAATTTTTTTCTTTTCTTTTCTTTAGCTTCTTCCTCTCGTTCTTTTTGTTTTTCTAACCATGCTTTCAATTTTTTTTCTTCATTAATATCACGAAGACGTCTACCACTTAAATCTCGGCATGCCTCCTTATTTGTAGTTTTTTCAATTTGAGCACCAATTGCTCTTAACATTGAACCAAAACCACCTTTACCACCATTTATTCTGATATGAATTTGAATGTTTCCATTTTTGATATTAAATATACTACTTTTTGTATATAGTTTTCCATTTTGTGTCAAATAAAAGTCACCTTTTGGAAGTTTCTAAATATAAATTATATATTAATTTCACCCTTTAAATTTTGAAGTATTTAATGTTATACTTACAGTAAATGTCGTAACATGGTCTAATATTTCATTATATGTTTCGCCATTATATTTAAAAACTGGTATTTTATTTAAATACACTGTATTTTCCATTTTTTGGGTATTAAATAGCAAAACAATAAATTGTAAAGTAAACGTACTTAAATTAAATACACTAATTTGTTTGCAAACGAAAAATTAGAAAATTAAAATATTTACTGTCATTTCATTTGTCAAATCAAATATGTCAAAAAAGTAAAATATTCAGCACTAATCATATTCAGCCAAAGCCACCTATATTCCAGATACTGAATTGATATGTCTAATATTGTTTCTAATATCTATGAAACTGGTAAGCCAACACTGATTTTAAATGGCCACCGAAGTGGTTACGACAAATGTAATTAAAGTTTTAAAGAATTTCTTATATATCGTAAATTCAATTACATAATTTCTAATTGGAAAATTTAAAAAAAATATTAATTAATAATTAAATATAAGTGAATAATAATCTAAAAATCAACTAGTAAACATAAGTTATTTTTTAGGAGCGGTACGAAATCTTGTTCTTTAAAATCTTTTTTTTCCAAAACCTTGTTTTTTTAAAATTTTGGCTTTTTTTTTATTTGGTTTTTCAAAATCCTGTTATTTTTAAAACTGGCTTTTCATAAAAATCTTGCTAAATCTAATTTTTTGTATAGGCCAGTTCCAATGAGAGCAGCGCTTTTTTGCAGGGTCGTAAAATTATTTCCAATTCATGAGTTTATATCCGATAATTTAATGAAAGTGGTGCACTTTTGGAGCGCCTCAAAGTGAGTAGGCACTTTAAAATTAGGGACGAGTTGTTTTTAAATGTATGATGTACCTATTAATCAAATACACGTAATCGGAACAATTTAACAGCTCAAAATTTTCCAATGAACGCTTACTTGCCCACAATGACTTTTCATTTTAATATCTTACCACTGGACTTAAAAAACTCAAATACGATTTTAATTTTTAAAAATCGACTAAAAGTGTATCTTAAACTAATCTAACTTTAATTTTCATATATCATAACTTCTTATCTTTTCTTGTATTTTTAAAAGAAATTGTTATTGAATTTGGATCAAGTGTATGAAATATTAAATAGTATTTAAGTATGTACGTTATATTATATGAAATTCTCCACAAGTGCTTTGCACTTTTTTGAATTTTTCAATTAAAAATGAAAAAATAAGAAAAATAAATAAATAAAAATATAATAAATATTATGTTTAATTGTTAGTGATAATTGATATTTATCATGTACAAAATCAAGTAAAATGTCAAGTGTTCACAATTGTTTTTTAAAATCAAGAATGTAATTTCTGGCATATTTGATTATTGTTTTGAAACAATAAAAAATAATCCAAAGTAAATAAATAAATTTATTTTTTTTTTTTTAAATAAACAATAACAAAACATAAATAAACATAATTTCAAAAACATATAATAAAAATAAAATAAAATAGAAAATTTTAGTTTTTAAATTGTTATGATTTTGAATATTCATTTTAATTTTGACAAATTAAAAAAAAACAAGGGTTATGGAAAAAAATTTTAAATAATCAAGTAGCGAGTTAATTTTGTTTTGTAGAAAAATTTTTGAAAAATGTATGGGAAATCGAGAAAAAAAAAGGAAAAAATTAACTCAATTTTCGAAATCATCTCAATTTCTCAAAATCAAGTGTTTGTGAACGTACTTTTAATATTATATCTATGCCATAGATGTATTAACTAATAGATGGGAAGTTAGATATAGTCGTTTTTTTTTTCTTATGTGTTTTTCTATCTTAAGGTATTCAGTCAAAAAAATACATATGCATTTTATAATATGTATACATTTCGTTCACTCAGCTGTTTATATGTATTAAAATAACGTAAAGCAGTTTTTCAAAACCAGTTTCATTCAGAGAATTTAAATTTTTATATTACTAAATAATTGATATATTTTTTGTTTTTAAAATTAAAATTTAATTTAATTACGGTTATTCAAAACTTTAACTACTTGTAAAGTAACAAAATAAGTAAAGTAATAAAATCTTTAAAAAAATTAGAAATTAATTTATTTCACCTTTTCACGGTTCACTCAGCAGTTTCTCAAAATTGGCTGAAAATATTTTCTTCACTGCCTATCTATTAGTAATATATCTATGATCTATGCGTTAAGCGATTTCAGTACACAATTACACATTACACAAACAAAAAAAATATTATTTATTCGCCGCCTACTATCGTTAGTTATAACTCACAGTTAAAGTAGCTTCTGTAGTTTCACAATTATGTAAAATTAATTACTTTTTAAAAAGTAATAAATATCTTTTTTAAAAATTTTTAATTGTGAAATGAAGTTATTAATGTTTACTTAAATTTTAATTTTTATTACAATAAAATTAAATTTTTTTTACGATTTTTTTTTTTAAAGTAAAATTAATACATTATTTTATCGATATTATTGATTTATACTCGTGTTGTATTTAATAAATATAATATTTATTTGAGCAACTTCTTGTTTAAGAAGAATTTAGTCAATTGAAATGTTTAAAAAAATATTAAAAATAAATTTGTCAAGTTGATCAAAATAAAAAAAATTAAATAAAAATGAAAAACAATATAAATTTTACTGTACGTTATTTCAAAAAAAAAAAACAAAAGCAGAATAAGCATTTTTAAATATTTTAAATTTTATTTTAAAATGCAACAGTAAAATAATAACTTTTTGAATAGCTGATAACTGAATAGCTTTTAAAATTATTTTGAAATTGAAATTACTCAATAGTAATTGTAAGTTTTTTACACACACATAATTATTCTTTATTAAGAAACATAATTAAAAAGATTGTATATTCTACGTTTATATATGAAATAAAAAAGCAAATACCTGAATGCAATTATTTTTTAGAAATTTCATCGTTGTTGTCATATATGGTTGCGAAATAAATTTTAAAGCCTGAACCACGTATTATAAACATAGTAAAATTTATATTTATTCATAGATGTCCTCGTACTTATGTCAAAATGAAAAAATCACTTGACATAACACCACACTTTGCTGTCAAATATCATTTGACATTTGTCGATTATAATCATTTAATAGTAATACAAATATTTACATTTTTTATTATTAAACTAGGTTTAAAATTAAATAAAAAATGAATTCGTCTAGTTCAGATGAAAATGATTCACAAATTTCGGACCACGAATCTACTATTAATGAAAATGATGAACAAGACAGAGTAATTTCGTTCATTTGAGTTTTAAATGTACATATAAATATTTTGAAAATTTTTTATTTAGACAGCCATTCGTTCAGAATTATCCACAATGTCCTTTGAGGATCTTATGAAATTAAAAGAAGAGCTAGGATCAAAAGTGTACAACGAAGCAATTTTTGGAAATCAACCTAAAAATAGTAAAAAGAAAACTAAAACCGATTTTAAGCGTGCTAATAAAAATCGGCCAAGAGAAGAAACTTCTAAAAGGCAAGTACCATTTTTAGGGGCAGAATTAAGAAAACAAACAAATTCTAATGTAGTACGTGATCCACGTTTTGATGAAAAATGTGGAGAGTATAATGTTAAAGCCTTTAAATATAATTATGCGTTTGTTAATGATATTCGGGAAAATGAAGTAAAAAAACTTAAAACTAAAATTAAAAATGCACCAAAGGAAGAAAAATCAAAACTAAAATTTACCATAGAGAAACTAGAAAATCAATTAAGGGAAGATAAAACATGGAAAACATTGGAATCTATTAAGAAAGAAGCTGTTGATGATATTAAAAAAGCTAAGGAAGAAGGAAAATTACCACATTATGCTACTAAAAGTAATATTCAATTTTTTTTTGTTTAGACAAAGTTTCTGAACATTATTTTATTTTGCAGAGGAACTTCAAACAAAGATGTTAGTTAAACAATTTGAGGATTTGAAAAATTCTGGAAAATTAGGCAAACATTTAGAAAAGCGACGAAAAAAGAATATAACAAAAGATAGGAAAAAAATAAATTTCGATTAAAATTTTTTTTTCAACTTAATAAATTTTATATTTATCTCTAAAATTATAATTGTTTTTCTTTCTAATATTTAAAATTTGTAAATCTACTATCCTGTTCTTAACATTTTTGCATCTCGTTTTTCTTGAAGTGCTTTTCGTTGTTCTTCAACAATAATTTTACGTTTTTCTAAAAATTTTGAATATTCATCTGTTTTTAAATCGCGTACAATTTGAACACCACACGTTCTAGCAATACCAATTAACATGTTACACATTTGCTAAAAACAAAACTTCTTCTTATTTTTGAACCAATTTTTTTAAATAAAACTCACCTCCATTGTAAGTAAAGCATTTGGTGGATCTTGTATTTTAATAGCTGCTATTTCATATAAATGTTTTAAAGTAATTTTTCCTGATATTTCTTTCCCAGGTTCCATAGCCCCTTTTTCAATACCAGCTGCTTGTTTTATTAAAAATGTAGCGGGTGGACTATGTATAACCAATTCGTATGTTCTATCAGAATTAACTGAAATACGACATGGTAAAGGCACACCCTCTTTATAATCTTTAGTGCGTTCATTAAAATCTTTACAGAAAGCTGCAATATTTATACCACGCTAAAAAAAAAAATTCATATTATTTGTGTTAATTTATGTTATTATTCATGTAAAAAAGAAATACTTGTCCGAGTTGTGGTCCTAGTGGTGGATTTGCAGCTGCTAAACCAGCTGGTATATTTGTTTTTAATTTTGTGGTATGCAATACTTTATCTACAGCTTTTTTTAAAGATTTCAATTTTCCAGCGGCCTTAGACATACTTTAAAACGTATTTAAATGATTTTATAAATAATTCCAATTGTTTTTAAGTAAATGTGATACAATTATACAAATTAAAGGTTATAAAATCTTGTTTATTAAATCAGCTGTTCTTTCGATTCTTATTTCATTTTGTTCCCAATTTGAAGATGGTAAGATAAAGGTATGTTTATTAGTAACAATCAGATCAGTATCAGTATTCAGTATCTGAAGCAAAGCATTTTAATATGAAACCGGTTAAAAATTTATTCTATAGTTAATACCTATTTATCTAATAGCATTGAAAATATCGTAACAATAAAATTATAAAAAAAAAACATTTAATTTATTGTATAAGCGTTTCAATAAATTCCTTTTTTATGTTCAATGACATATTGAAAATTGAATTGAATTTCTACTTTGAAATTTTTGTTCCTTTTTATTAGTTGGCCACACTAAAAACAATGTTTCGATTCGTGTTATTTATGAACTTCAAAAAAAGAACTATCAAATCAAAAATTCAATAAATATTTTTAAGTGAGCTCGTGAAGTAGTGTTTATGTGGATGAATTTCTAGTGCTTTTCTAATTGAAAAAAAAAAATAATTAACAAGTTTATAGATATTGTGCAAAAATGTTTAATAAAAAATAAAATAGAAAAAAATCTGAAAATTATTTTAAAAATACTCAATATAAAAATGTATCACAATTTCACCGACGCATCCGCTTTATCACTCTTTGTTGTCTTCTATTAAAAACAGTTTTTTCTCTAAATAAATATAAAAAATCAAAAAGAAAATAAAAAAAATTGTAGTGAATCAAAAAAATTAAAATAATTGTCCTTTAATTTGGGGACAATTACAAATTGAACTAGTTATATAAACCACCTTATGGTTCGGAATAAAAACACGTCATCGGCTAGTGCGGCCAGTAAATCTTCTACACCAAAAAAAACACACCGTAAAAACGCTTCTGAATCTTTAAGTTCGAATGAAGAAATTATAAATAATCATAATCGTCGTGATTCAACATCTAGTTCTAGTACAACAAATGAATGGGGCTCAGTTCATAAACAAAATTTATATATTGTATCATTTCCAATTATATTTTTATTTAACATATTGAGATCAATAATTTATCAATTATATTGTATATTTCGTTATATATATAGTGCATCGAGTCGTGTACTATATCGTCCAAATATTATTCGAAAAGATTGTAATTTAGAAGTAATTGTTAACAAGGCTAATAGTGGAAGTACATTATCAAAATTAAGTACAAGAAATCATCATCAAGAAGATCAATTAGTTGCATATTGTGGGAGTAATAATAATACATTAAATAATTGTAATAAAGAATTAGTTGAAATGTCAACACATCGTAGTGGACCAGGTCCTGCTGATCCATTATTAGCTAAACAAAAACATCATCATCGTAGAGCATTTGAATATATTTCAAAAGCATTAAAAATTGATGAAGAAAATGAAGGTAAATATAAAACAAAATCTGCCTTAAAAATAGTTACCTAATTTCACTTAATTTTTTTTATTTTGATATAAATTTTACCTAACTAAGTATTTATTTATTAAAATTTATACATCAATGAAGCATTTTATTATAAAACTTAAAAACTAGTTTGTGTCAATTTTACCTTGTATGGAAAAATGAGAGCCATAAAATTAATAAAGCACAAAAATTATGTTACCTTTACGTTTTATCCATTTTTGTACTATAAAATATTCAAATAGTAATTTTTATTATATATATGTACATTAAGCTATAGTATTTATGTTATTATATACATAATAGTTACTTAAATGGAAGAAATGAGTGTTTACCTTTACATTAAATTTAATTTCCATATCTGTTACAAAAAGCGTTGTTCGTCGCCGTTGTGCTTTTGTTCTTTGTCATGTTTTTTTATGTCTATCAAAATAAAAATAAAAAAATCAATACTTCTTTAGTATTATAATATAAATTTTGGCTTTATTCAAAAAATTTTGTGAAAGTAATGTAAGTAACTCATTTCAATTTTAATATCTATTATAATCTACTCCTAAAACAAAGTATAAATCCATATAATATAAAAATACTTCCTGTCATATTTTTGCGGGAATTATCAATAGTGTTCAACTGCAATGTAATGTTTGTAAGAAACTTATTCAGGGGGATTGTAATTAATATTGATATTTTACTTAATTATGAAATTTGTTTGCCTTAATGAAGGCATATATTTATATGTAAATACATATAAGAAAGTCTTATGTAATTAGTTAATATGTAAAAAGCTTTAATCTCAATTCTCAATTAATAAAATTGAACAATACTTACTTTAAATGTTATTAAAATGTATTTTAAATGTTATTAAAATGATCAGAATTTAACTTTCGCCTAGGGAAAATTTAAAATTATGAATTTTTTTTTTTTCGAACTCATTTCTTATATATATAGGTTATAAAGATTATAGTACCAACTCTACTAATACACCATTAAGTAAACAATAAATAAGTATAAAAGCATTTGTTCAATAATATTTCTGAAGATATAAGTACAATAATATTTTTTAAGATATAAGATAAGATAATTAGAACTAATAAATTTTGTAATTATTTATGTACATAATTAAGTAAGTAAATGATTTTTACTATTTACTACATGTTAAAAATAATTTTTTTTTTTAAGTAAGTTTTGCTTAGTAAGTACATATTTCATACAGAAGCTGGAGCTATATATGTATATGTAGTTATATATCTAGCTAACTATATCTACCCAATTTTCGCCAAAAAATATTTGGCGCAAAACAAATTCATACGTATACATGTTATGTAGTTAGTAAAATCAATAGATAACATAAAAATTATGGTTTTTTTTTGTTTAATTAATCCTCTGATCAGTAATAATTCTTTATTTTTATTTTTGAAAGAAAACAAAGATTATATATGTATGTATGTACATAATTATACACTAAAAACCATTAATAATTAATCATTGATTATGTTCTTTAGAACATTTTTAAAATTTATTAAAAACAGAAATATTAATAAAATTCACAAAAACTATTTTTGATTAATTTACAATTTTATAGAATTTTTTTAAATTTTACGATTATAAACAAAAATTTATATTTTCTTTTCATTTATACATAAAATATAAATTTACATTTCTGAAAATATTTTTAAACCATCATTAAAAATAACCTAAGAATTGAAAAAGAAAACACAAAAATAAGGAAAAACAATAAGATACCTATTTGTATTAATTTTATAGTTTTCACTTTGTGGTGGTTGGTTTTTTGATAACCGGCTAAATTAAAAAAAAAAAAAATCAATTTAAGTTTTGTTTATTTAAAGTAAGTATATATATTCCAAACATTAATATTTTTACATGTTTAAAAGTGTATCTAAAACAAACCAAAAAAGATTCCAAATCATTTTACTTACTCTATCTATATATTATCTCTGTATGTATACGTGTCTATGTATATGGAGTGGTAAAAAATTTCAGTTACTTTACTGATGGTATGATAGTAGTATAAATATGGTATGATGGTTATAAAAAAAAAATATTCTAATGACCGAATGGCACTAAAAATCCCCTTATTTTTTTTTTTTATAATTTAAACATTGAAAGTAAAAGTACATAATTTGCAAGGCCATTTTGTTATTGTATTTCACGAATTTCAATTAAAACAACAGAACAGAATATAAAGTTAAAATTATTTTTCGAAATTATCCTTAGTCATATAATATAACTAATGTATAACAATATCGCGTGGCCTTTATCGCGTTTATTTTTATATTTCAAAAACAAAAAAATTTTTTTCTTATATCCTTATTATTTAAGTTAAACGAAAAAAAAATTAACACTTTTTTCTTGTATTATTCTTTTTTTAGTTAAAAAATCCTTAAAAAAAAAAAATGTTTTTTGATATTTGCACTTTTTCAGTGTAAATTAAAAAAGTACCGCAAAAATTTTGATTTAAGACTAAATTTTATTTTATTTTCCTAGTTTGTTTTTTTCTTAATAGACTATTGTAATATTTAGAATTAATGGAACAAAAACTTTATTCTTCTTATTGTATAATTTATTTTACATAACATGATTATTCATTTTATACAGTATCGAGCGAAAATATACAAACAAAAAAAATTTCTTAGGTAAAAAGTATATTTATGTAGTTATATATGTTTATGTATATATGTATATATACATATATGTATATATACATATATACATATATGTATATATACATATATTATATGTATACATAATATATTAACCTTTTTGACTACAAATATTAAATTATTTTTCTACTTCAAAATCCACTAATAAGTAACTGTTTGATTAGGAATGCATGTGAATCTTAACTGTAGGTTTTGCAGAGGAATTAACGTAGTAAAGAGTTTGGAGCACTTTCTCTGCTCCTATCCTAGTCTGCGAAGGAAAAGGCGGAAATATATCCTTAGTTTTGTTTTCCAAGAGTTAGATGAAATCTCTCACATGGATCTCAGAATTCTTCAAAACTTATTACATCAGAATGGCATCATCCTTGCATAAATCTTGGAGAAACTTAACACCAACTGTGGCTGAATAGGTTATTCTACGTTTTGAAAGTACACTACGGATCTAGATATATAATTAATTCCAACGCGTTAGCTCAGCCTTCATAAACAAAAAAAACTTTGATTTACTTAACGGTCTCTTACCTAATGTATATTTTGCATAATACTCGTATATTCAAATTTCAATAATTTTCTTTAGTTATTTAACTACTTCTATTGATGCAATCCATATCTGAATGTATTTATGCAATATTATCTTTAATAATATGAAATTTTTCATTCAACATGTAGAATATGACTTTATCTTTATTATTTGCTTTTAAATATTCTAAACTTTAAACCAACTGTTAAATTAAGTGAAGGAATTTATTTTCTTTGCTTTACTATTATAAATATAATACAATACCTAATACTTATGTTACAACTTTTATGTAAAAAAGATTTTTTAATATATATATACTTACTTCTAATAATTTATAAATTTTTTATAAATTTATTTCTCACTATGTATTAACCTTTTGATTTTCTGACATATTTGTTTTTCATCCGACAATTCAAATAATTGTTTGCTTGTATAGGCGAAAACAAGTCGTAAACAAGTCATAACTAAGTATATATAATATAATATGTATATAATAACAACTTGAATATTTTAAGATCAAGTGAAAATATTCTTTATTTGGTTAGAGTAGAAATAAACTTTTTTTTTAACTGAATGTATGCCATAAATGTGGTGCCATAAATGATAATTGAGAATGTGACAGCTGACATATTATGTTAAAAGTATTCGTTTATATGTTTTTAGTTAACAATTAACATATCTAGTGGTTGAAGTTAAGTGACAGATATACTTGTTATGTTCATAGCAATGTCATTCAGTAAATTTTTTGCTTTATTTGACTTGTTTTGTACTACTCTAGTTAGGGGCAGGATTGCTATATGACACTTAGGGCGGTTTTCTTTTTCACATCAGATCAATGCTCAGAGCAGATGTCGAGCGCTCAGAGCGAATAATACTCAAAGCAAACTTTTATCTGAACTTTGACCGCTCTAAGTTAAAAAAGAAACGCTCAGAGCACAATTTTTATCCAAATTATTTTCTAACGTTATTATTTTTTATTTTATTTCATTATTTTAAATGTAATATAGATATAAAAGAAAATTATTTAAGAAACAAAATAAAACAAAGTTAATTTCTGAAAAATTTCATTTAAGATAAAATTTAAAAAAATAAACTTAAAATATAAAAAATGTTTATCTATGCACGAGATTTTTTTTTAATGACGGTATTGTTATTTTATTCTTAATTTGACATTTTATTTTTTGACAACTCTAAGAAATCTGAGAAATTTTTACGATCTTACAGATCGCGCTCTGGGCACACTCCGAGTTCAAAAAGAAACACAAAATGCATAATCTGGATAATCTGAGCATAAAATGAAACACAGTTTTTTTTTGCTTGACAGCTCTTACTCTGCTCTGATGAGAAAAAGAAAAACGTCCTTAAAGTCGTTCCGAAATTATCGGAGTACAATTTAATAAACTCCATAACGTCACAAATAGCTTTTTGAAATGCAAAATTCAGTTAACAGAGTTAACTGTTTTAATCCTACTTGGGAGTAGTGGTGTTATCAAGCGTTACAAAATACAAATATCAAAATCTTATGAAGTGTCATTATTGTTTTTAACCAATACTGTGTTAATAGTTAAGTAAGTAAATAAAATTGGAATTGTTATATGTAGGTATTATTTACGTTTATTTAGAAATTAGAATAGTGGAATAAAAACTTATATTTTCAATTATTCCATTACAAAAAAAAAAAAAAAAAAAAACTTTTATGTAAATAAATTTCCATTGATCCTTAAGATTAGATTTATTTTTCAATTATTTTCTTTTTATTTCATTTTTTAGTTTTTTTTTCTCTTTTATTCATTTTTCTTAAGGGAATCAAGCGATTTTTTTTAGATAACTAAGTTTTTTTTATTCAATTTTTGCATTAGAATGAATATAATGTATGTATTTGCAAGGAATTGAACCTACTTTAACAATAAATACATATATACACTTTTGTGAACTATAAAATAAAATAAAAGTTTTATTCAGTTTATTGAACTCTTACATCGAATTTAATGATAATAAAAAAAATGTATACAGCCTACACGTATATACTTACTTATAAATGTAATTTAAATTTAAAATTTTTAGATATACTTACTTATCAGAATAATTTACAAAATAAAAATATAGTTAAGTACTTATCTGTAACTAACATATAATCTAACCATATCCTCAGTTTTTTTTAAACTTACTTTAAATTAATATTAGTAATAAAATAAAGTAATTAATAGTAATTTTTTGAGTTATTATTTTTATTTTTATTAATGTTTTTAGTAATGTTTATAAAAAAAAATACAATTAATTTTTTGGACTAACTGCCAAGGCTACTTACTTATATATCGGCTTTATTCTAAATTAGAATTTAATCGATTCAACAAATTTTTCTATTTCTTATTTACTACAAGTGACTAGTGAGTAGTTAAAAGTACATATACATATACACATTCAAATTTTAAACTTTATTATTATGATTTACATTTTAAATAGAAAAAGCTTTTTATCGTAAGTATATCAATAATGTGCTTAAAAAAAGAAATATTAAAATATTAGTATGAGATATAAAGTGGGCGGAATTTTGACAAAATATTTCACAAAAAAAGATTCACTTGATATAGACATCATCATTCATATCATAGACATGTGATACGTATCACTAAAATTTGACATTTAATTGGAGTTTGAATCATGCAACTTTAAATATTGTTTGTATATACAAAATGCTAAATAATCATACTAAATGACTTACTGCGCCAAAATACAATTAAAAATTCAATAGTATTACATATATAAATACATCGCATTCTATAGATGTTGTGTTTAAGGTCATTTCAGACTAACTATGTGTATTGTCATATGACTTGGAATGTATATTGTATAAATTCCACAATAAAAAGGCGTCATGTACTTAGTGTGAATATAAAAAAAATATCATTTGATCTCTTTATGTTGTGATCTCATTATAAAATATTTAAAAACTTTTCTTTTTTTTTTTTTTTAATCAAAATATGTAAAATAATACCACTTTACATATTTAAAACTTAGTAAAGTATAGTTACAGAAAAAAAAATTCACTTTGACAATACATAATAACAATAAAAATCTAAAGGGATACAAAACAATGAACCAGAAATAGATTTCTATCGACATTCAATTCACTTATAACTGATCACTTGTTTAAATAATATAAAACATTCCAAAAAGTTATATGATAAAAACACATATAAGTACCTATTCTGAAGAGATATTTTATATTACATAAGGATGTCAAATGACACTTTTTTTTACATTCTTACGATATTAGTCCTTTTGTATTGTGAATTTTGTACAATATATATACACATTCCAAGTCGTATGACAATAGACATAGTGTAAAGTGTCCTTAAATGTTTTTTAACGAAACTTTTATTTTACACAGTTTATTCCATTAATATTTATATACTTATATGCATATAGTTATATAGGTATATATATATATATATAATATAGTGGCATTTTCTTTGAACTTTAATACTGTAATTATTACAATATTTCTATAATATTTTATCAGTTTTACTATAATTTTTGTTTCTTTACACTATACAATATGTCTTTTTTAACCTCTCAGCAAATTTTGATTATTTTTGTTTATTTTGCAAGAACATTTTTTTGTAAATTCTTTTACTGATTCACGTACTATAAAAAATTTAATGTTTTCTTTTATATTAAGTTTTTAAGTATTTTTTTTTTTATTCCTGTGCTAATTTTTGTAATGTTTATTGTTTTTTTTTTGTAGATTATAATAATGTATAAACAATGACTAAGAATTACATGAGTCTGACTGACAAGTATTTAATTTCAGTCACAATAAACTTTTTGTTTTTCTTTCTTCCTCTTTTTTTTTTGAAGGGTGAAGAACTAAAAAACATAATATTTTAAAAAAGGAAATCTATCGATTTTCATTATATAAAAAGTTGAAACAAACATTTTTTATCTTTTTTATTCACATTCATTTATTTTATACATTGCTATTTTTATTTTACCATTTTATTGTGTTAAATTTTCACATTATAACAGAGTATATATATACAACTATACTATACTTAAGTATACGTATATAATTATTATCCTTGAAAGTTTTTGTATTAATGATCGCTATATAATTTCTTTTAATATTTTTTTAAATGTTAAATTTTATAACTATCATTAAATTTTACTGATACGAAAAAAAAAAGAAAAAATTAATAAAACAAAAATAAAAATTCTAATTTTAATTTTCCTGCTCGTGCTTTAATATTAACATATTACCTTTAAATCCTGCAACTAATACATATCCCTTTTCAAAGAATATAAATAAAAAAACAAAAACAAAACTAAATAAAGGAATAATATAGATGACGATAAAATCAATAAAATAATAATTACGCATTTATTTTTACCTTGTTTATGGGGATGGGGATGTTATAGAATCGGCTTACGAATGATACTTAAGGCATCTACATCTACGTCTTGATAATAGGCATCTACAACTTAAAATAAAATTTTGTTTTAATATTTAGAAACCAAAACAAATTTTTTGTAGCTTGCAGTATATATATATATATTTTTTTTTTAATGTATTTCTCTGCCATATAAATGTGGATAGGAAATTACACAGCTTTACCTGTTCAGACGTGGCTGTAAATGTCGTAAGGGGGAATAACTCTTATGACGTGTGTGGGATTCGACCCCATACTCCCTGGGTGTTTACAGCGCATTTTATACGCTCTTACCCACTAGGCAACCGAAGCCCCTCTTGCAGTATATATATACATATAGGAACATTATTCAAGAATATTATAAATTTGCCATTAAGTTTGTGACACTTTAAAAGAACCGAGCTAGTACCAAGTACATATAGATATACGACAAAGTACATTTAAATTCTTCAATCGAGTTCTGAATCGATTTATAGCTTTGTAAGTCCGCCCGGCCGTCCGTACACTCGATAATCCTAAAAATAAAGTAGCTAGGATTCTGAAAATTTTACGACATCACTTTTGTAAAATTCTTAGTTTCCCTATTTAAATTGGGAAAATTTGACAGGCGCGTTGTAGTACCTTCCATAGAACTTCTTTATTTATATGAAAATAAATCTGTGTCAATTGTATTTGAAATTTTGCGAAAAGTTGTAAAATTGCATGCCAACAACTTCTGTAAAATTTGGTTCGGCTAGTGCAACAGGTTTAGGTAGTTGACATACAAATTCTTTCTTGATATTTTCTTGATATAAGCGTAATTTATATATCGTCATATATAACTAGACACCTGAAATTTTCTAGAAAATGATAATGTTTTATTGAAATAATTTCTATAAAATTTTGTTGCTTTAGACCAACAGATTTAGGTAGCTTACATATCTTATAAGGTAATTATATCTGAAAAATTTAATAATAAAAGATGATTACATTTTATGGCAATTTTATAGATAATATTTATAGAATTTAAGTAAATATACTTTATTTTGGGGGAAAATAGGTTCGAGTAGCTGTCATACAAATTTAAAATTTACATAAATATATATCTTGGTATTTAAAATTAGGTCAGTGAGTCACAGATCTGAAATTTCGTAAAACATGACCAAATTTTATGAAATTTAAACAGAAATATTATGTTCGCGCGGGTATCCTAGAGTTGACATAGTCTACTGATACGAAAAAAAAAAGATTCTCTACAATATTCCTCATTTTTTAATTATTTTTGATTTTATGTTCTTATTTAGTTTAAAATTTGATTTACTTAATAAAAATTAATAAATTTCATTCAAAAATATAACATTTCTTTTTAATAAATCGTTTGAAAATTTTTATAAAGAAAAACATACAATTGAATCACTTTTAAAAAAAAAAATTAAAGATTTAATCAAAATAAATTTTTGCGGCAAATTTATTTTTGGAATCAAAAAATACCATGAAAAAAAAAACCATTCCAGTCAACTTCTTTCATTTTAATAATTTTACATACCATATTTTTTTTTTTTTAAAGAAAAAAGCAATTAATAAGTATTAAAAAATGAATAAAATAGAATTGATTGGCGTGTGAGGATTTTTTCATTAAAACATAATATAATGGAATAGATACGTACTACTTATAACTAAATATATAGAATGAAAATAAATATATAGTTAGAAAATATATTATTATCGACCATGACAGAAATGTTAAATTAATGGTTATGTTTAAATAATATTTATTATATAACTTTATGCATACATTACGTAGATATACTTGAATAACATTTTCCAACTCAAGATAGGTTCATTTTTTCATAATAACTACTTAATAGTTAATTTATATTATGCATGTCCATTTGTTTTTATATCTTTTGTACAATATACAATGAAATGTATGCAAGTGGAATAAAATTTTTAATTTGAATAATTAGTACATAATATTTCGCTTTCATATCAATGGATTTTTAAAGAAAAATATTTCTAAACATCTATAATCCAAATAATTGTTATCCGACTGAGTCCAAAACTATATATATACTTATATGTATGTCTAGATTACTGAAGTTACACTGTACTTATCACTTGCCTTATATAGTCTTATAATTTTCTACTTAATCATTTTAATAATAGCATATTTTTGTTTAATTTTAAGTACATAAGTATATATGTATTTATAAATTATAATAGATATATATATAATTAAGTATATATACTTATACTATGTATAATGATAAATCATGAATGTGTTTGATATTTTTTTTCTATTTTATTTTCCTATAGTCAAAATTTTCCTATAGTTTTTAAAGTTTAAATTTTGATACATTTAAACTTTAAAAACTATAGGAAAATTTTGAAAATAATTTTATTTTTCAAATTGGAAAAAGTTTTTAGTAATCCATAGAATTTATTTAAGGGTAAAAGAACTCAATATATACGTCATATATTTAAAAAGTATTTATATCTTACCTTTAAAAACTTTATTTTGAAACAATTATTCTCTAACTTAATTTAATTATGTAAAAGTTTGTTTTATCAATCAATCAATATATAGTTAGTTAGTAAAAAACCATTAAATTCATTTATTTACAACTTTTCATATAATTTTTAATATACACATTAGTAAGTTGAAATTAAGGTAAGTTCACGTTAAATTATATTTAACATAAAGGATGTGATTGACCTAAAAATGAATATTTTTAAAGGAATTTTTTTAATAAAGCATTTACATAACTAAATATTCTAGATATATATATATGATGTATGTATATAATAATGGAAATAGCAAATTACCTATTAGTTATTATTTTAAATGTACTTATTCAAAAATTGCTAATTCCTATTACGAAGTCAATATAGAAAATTTAATAATGTTGAAATCGAATTTTTATAGAGTGGAAAAAGATTTATTAGATACTATGGTAGATAAATTGTGGCAGTATAACTGTAATTTCTGCAGCATTTTTTTTAGCATTATAGACTTTTCTTCTTTTATACATAAAGTAGTGCTGTACTACACATAATAATTTAAAAAAAAATGCATATATAGGATTTCTTTAATCCTTCGGAGTTTGAGTGTTTAATCTTTTGAATTTACTAATCTTTTTTTGTTTTAATTACAAAGATGTTTATGTAATTTGAAAGAATTATATATTGTTAAATATTATTTATTTATTATGGATTTTTATTTGATATTAATATACTTAGTTATATAAGATTTTAAGCTTTTTCCTACAAAATTGTTTTGGCTATATAAAAAACAAAATAACTTAAGATTCTTAAGAAAAATATTGTTTATGTTCTTAAATATACCAAGCACATAAAGGAAATATGTATAATATAGTCTGTTAATTAAGTCTGCCTCTCTTAAGGGTTAGAGAAAATGGAGATAAATTTAAGTTATAAATTTTAAATACTATAATATATAGGTACTTATTCTTACCTAATTCTACAACCTTGAAATTTTTTTTTATTTTTTTTTAATTTATAGAAAAAATTTTGACCTAGAAATAAAATTGTTGTTTTTTTTTTGTATATAAGTATATATGTATATACATAAATTTTGTATTATGTACATAAAATTGAGGAATTAGCTTCAAACTATATTGAATGAAATGATTTGTGTTGGTTATTGGTTTTATATAATATTGTATTTAACTGTGTCCATGCTCCACTTATATAATATATTAATTAATATTCAAAATAAATAATGTTTGAAACAATTCTAAATTTAGCTTTTTAAATAAAATAACTCTAACTATTCTAAATTCTATCGTAACTTTAAATTTCGTATAGAATCTACGACAATCTCATTCTCAATTTCTACGTTAAAAATCTACTAAAGGAATTTTTACTTTGTGAATTTATAATCTTTCCTTTTGTTCGTTTTTTTCTTTTTTTTTTGCCACACTCAACTCATAATAAAACACATGTTAATTGAATGCCCAAGTTATTACAACAAAATATCTATTGCAACTTTAAAATGCTTGAAAAATGATGATATCAACAAAATTAAAAAGCAATGTCAAAAATTTGGGATATGGGAGAAGTTTTATCAAACCTAAAAAGTTACAGACTTAATTATAGAAAACTATACAAAAATATCCCTACCATATCGAAAAATGAAAGGTAGTCATCATTTTCCTGTCACATTACATGTAGCAGGAAAATTTTCTTTCTAATTTTATTTTTATTTAAAATTTTAAATTCTAATTATGTTCTTTGGTTATAGGTACAAAACATTTTTTTTTTTTTAAATAAACATTTAGAAATTTTGAAAAAGTTTGTTTTTACATGACTTGAATGAAAATTTTGTTTTCTTTTCTTTTTTCTTTCTCTGACTTTGCTAACTTGATTTTTAATGGACACATGGATCTTATTTTTAAAAATTGTTATGCAATTGGCTCACGAATTTTGAAAAATTTGTTTGTTAAAATTATTGCCAGTAGTGTTGGGAACTTCCTTCAATAAAAAATTTAAGTACCTGCGGTCAATCTATGTATGAGGTTCAATTCAAAATCATACCTACTCCATTTGAAAAACTTACACGAAAATTTGA
The DNA here is from genome assembly GCA_947095535.1 of Poecilobothrus nobilitatus. Lineage (NCBI taxonomy): Eukaryota > Metazoa > Arthropoda > Insecta > Diptera > Dolichopodidae > Poecilobothrus > Poecilobothrus nobilitatus. The sequence continues at coordinate 342,772,912 of OX352772.1, forward strand.
TTTAAATTTTAAATCTTAAAAATTATTAACTACTATATTAATGTGTATATATACATAAATAAATCTATCATTTAAATTAAAAAGATTATATAGGAATCTCCAGTAATTCTATGTTTTAATATGAAATTTCTTTAATTCAAAATAATCTTTTTCTTATACAGCAAACAAAAATGAACGCTCAAAATATAATATATCCTTATTAGAATTTAAAAAAGTTTTTAACCAAATTTAAAATAAAAATATAAATTTACATATTTATTTCTTTTAATTTTGTTACCAACATAACCATTAATATTTACAAAAAATTAGACGAAATGTTTGATTTAAAAACAAAAATTTCAAAACGTCTGATTAAAATATTTTTGGTCTTAAAATATTTCTTGGTCGTAACTAATTCGATGGAAGTTCGTTTCGTTTCTTACTGTCAGAGTGTTAAAATTATTCTATAACAGATAAAATTGTTTCGAAATGACTGGATTAACTTCATGACGTCAAGATTAGTATTTCGAAATACACATTTCAGTTAACAGAGTTAAGTTTTTTCTCATCTGATTTTCACAAGTCAAATTAATATTTAACTCTAATGGTTTCGAAATGTCAGACTAAAGTTGTTAGTGTATAGTTGTTAATCCTATAAAAGCATAAATTCTATACTCAAAGTAAAAAACGGAACGCACTCCAGAAAAACTCTGCAATGAAATTTAGAATGAAGCTGTTTATTTGTAAGAATGCTTCACAAGATGAAATTATTTTAAAAATATATCACTGCTTCCGGTAAACTTATAATAATTTATAACTTGAGGCACATGAACTAAATTTTTTTTTGTTTTAATTTATTGGAAATTTTTAAAAAAATTATATTGAACAAAAAAGTAAGTAAGTAAGTACTTATAATAACTAATTGCATTTGTTTCAAAGCTTTTGCAAAGGATGTTTTTCTTTTTTTTGGAATAGTTATTGTTAATAATTCGTGAGTTGTTAATGATTTTATTTGTTTATCCTTCTATCAAAGGACATTTTTCTGTTTTAATTTTTTTTTTTTTTTTTTGGAAAATTTCCAAACTAAATAACATAATGAAAAGATAACAAAAAATAAAAGTTTAAAATCAAGATCATATAAAAATATTAAATTGTTTTAAAATAAATTACTCGGTTTTATTTTAATTGCAGAAAAATTAATAACTAATAATGAAATTTTCAAAGAACAAATTTGATGTCCTTGTCACATATTATATTTTCAAATCTTATTATTTTATTTATTCTATATGTTCAGTAATACAATTTATATATGCATGTACTACTTATACGAGTATATATATATATACTATATAAATTTTATTTATATTTAATCATTTTCCGATTGTTATCCTATTCTTCAAATGTTGAAAAGTAGAATTACAATATTATACAATATGTTCACATTTGAAATTTGAAATAAGTTCACATTTGAAGTATATAAAATCTGATAAAACATTTATATATTTCTTGTATACTTATATTTATTTTATTTAAAAGTTATAAGTATAGAATTTAAATATCTTTAAAATAAATTAAACAAATATAAAAATTAAATCTGGATCTGTATTGAGATTCATGTAAAATATGTCCAATATTTTAAGCTGATTTTTTTTTCCTGCGAGGCAGGTGTGATCTGATCAAAAGACATCAAACCTACCTTAGCTCTCTCTTGGTGTTGAATTTTTAACAACTAAAATGAACTCGTCCGTAACCATTATAATGGGCTAATTACCCTAACTGCAAAGTAAAATAATGGCTGAGGAATAGGATGAAGAAGTGAAAAAGAATAAGAAAGAGGAATTTTGAACTTTAATTGTTGGAGGGGGATTAAATGAGAATTTTGAAAGTTGCACATTAACTGATTCCCATATATATATAGTACTTCCATATAATATACGATTTAGGGAACACCTGTGATTGTAAATAAAGTTATTCAATTATTTAAATTTATTCTACTCAATTATAGAATATATTTGATCTGATACTGCTCCAGAAAAATTGTTAATTGAAATTGTTTTAATAAGAGTTTAGCTTAAAAAATACTAAAGTAATTTGAAAAGATTGTTAAAATCGTTTAAGCAAGAAATGACAAATATTTGGGTGCAAGAAATCCCATGTTTTCGTTATTGCTTAAAACATTTTTTTATAAAGACAGACAAAATGATTATGATAACTATACAATATAGAAGGATCAATATGAAAACGATATTTTCTTCTTTTTTAATTAGTAATAAGTATAATATTATGAATTTATTTATTACAGCCAATAATTTTTAAAATATTAATTATGGTCCTGATTTTTCGCTTTAGTATTCTGGTTATCTTAAATGGTATTTTTGGTTATACCTAGTATACATAAAATTCTTCGAATATTTTAAAACGGTATTATTTTTAGTAATATTTAATAGGAAGTAATTTTACTTAAAAAAAAAAAAAATCTTAAAATTAAAATTAAATATTTTATAACTAAAACGAAAACAATCTTCACTTTCAATTCATTAATTTGATTTTTCCAAAAACCAACAAAACAGTTTTAATAATATGAATTTATCTATATATAAATATTTACATAATATATAAACGTAAGTAAATTTAAATATGTTTAAGTAAAAATGAATGAATGAATGATAAACAAGCAAAAAAACAAAAAAGAGAAATACCAACATGTAAAAGAGAAATATTCAATTACAGGTTTAACTAAATTTTGTATCTGATAAAAAAGAACTTGAAAAATTAAATACAAATATATATATAATATGTATAGATATATATATCTATACATAAATATTTCAATAAGGATTTCTCAAGAGTAAACCAAGAAAATTTTAATTTTTAGGACAAAAAAGGACATTCTAAAGAAAAACAAAAATGAAAAAAACACAATTGGCAAATAAACCATTTTTTTAACATCTGACGTCATTTTTTGTTTTGTTTCTTTTTTTTTTTTATTTTTAAAACAAGGAAGGGAAAAAAAATCGTTGAGATTCGTCGTTGAAATTTTTTTACATAATAAACCTAACATATGCTTTTCATTAGCTATAATTAATGACAATGTAGGTATGAATGTATATTATACATTATATACGTAGGTATGAATGTATATTGTGCATTATATACATACTTATATTATTATCCTTTTCAATTTTAATATAATTAGCTAATACTTATGTATTAATAATCCTATAATGTTTATTTTGACTAGAAAATTTGTATAAAACTAAAAAAAAAAAAAATATATATAAACTTATAAGAAAAAAAATTATTTAACACAAAACCTAAAAGTATGCAACAGATTTCACTTTTTAGTTTTCACACTCTGCACTTACATAAATTTATTTTTTTCATGAAAGTAAATTTTTTTTTATATAATTTTAAACGTAAAAATATTTATTTATATATGTTATAAATAGCAACAATTTATAATAATAAATTTATGATATTGCCGAATTAAAATGTATGTCTCAATGCGAAATATTTTTTTAGAATGAAAAACAAAACAAATTTTTATTTAAACAAAAAAAATTGAATAAGTAACATAATTTGAATTTCAAATTTTATTTTAATATAAATAAGTATATATATATATATATATATATAGATTCAAAGTTTTTAAAGTTATTAAGTTGTAGTAGAAGTGAATGCTGTATAGTATATATTTAGTAGATTGTTAGATCAAATTTTATAATTTTTTATACATATGTACGAATAAATTATACATATGTATAATGTATACAAGCATTTATAATAAATATTTACTAATACTATATGTACATAAATATATATACTATATATTATTTTAAAAGCTAATAGTCGCTTTTAAATAAATTTTAATTATGAGGAACGTGCCTGAAAATTGCAAAAACTAAAAAAATAAAAATATGTACTGTCGTCATAAGGGGAGAACATAAATTGAGACTTGTTAGAACGAGAGGTTAAATAATAAAAAGGGAAAAAATTGAATAAAAATTTTTGTAACATGAGGAAATAAAATATGTATTATATATATGTGCAGAGGTTAATTAAAAAAAAAAAAAGTTCAAAATCATATAAGTTTATGAGCTCTAATCGTATCATTATTTTAAATTAAATACAAAGAGATAATCCAAAGATTAAAATGGATAGAAAAAAAAAATTTAATTTTTATATTTACAAGGATATTTTCAATAATATAATAAATGTAAATTGTATATGTTTTTAATTACAAAGCTTTAATTTTATTCTTAGGTTAAGAAAAATAATTAAAAGAAAATTTAAAACCTTTACCATTGGTAGCTACTTCAAGGTACTGTAAGTTTATGATACATTAAAATATTAAGGACTATTTAATACTGAATACTAAGAGTTTTCACTTAATTCTAAAAGTAAAACTTAATATGTATTAACAGGTTGAGATAGTCATGTGGAATGTAGTTAGGTATGTACCATATTTCTTTATTCTACTTTAAATAAAGAGGATCAGGGAACTAAACTACTAAAATTGCTTATTAATTTAAAACAAAACTTATATGTATGTATAAAAGCTGAAGCTTATAAAAATTATAACTAACTCTACATGTCTCTAAATTATATATTTATGTTGTGACATTTTGCAGTTTTTTAATTTTTTTTTTTAAGGATAATAAAATTAAATTGAAAAACATGATTTATTTTATTTGGATTAATAAAATACATATAAAAGAATAATTTACTAATTATATATATATAATGGGAACACGACAGTTTACTTAAATCCAATTCGCAAAAAGGCATATTGGCAAAATATTTTTAAAAAAAAGTAACACTTCGCAAAAAAACTTTTAACAAAAGGGACACTTCGCAAAAAGATTTTTAACAAACGGACACTCAGAAAAAAGATTTTTAACAAAATGACACTTCGTAAACAGACTTTTTAACAAAAAGTTTTAACAAACTAATATTTAACAAAAATGTTTAATTAGCGAAGTGTCTCTTTTGTTATGTAAATGTCTTTTTGCGAAGTGTCCTTTTTGTTAAAAATCTTTTTGTAAAGTGACATTTTGCTATAAATTTTCTTTTGTAAAATGACATTAAGCAAAATGTTATTTTGCGAAATGAATTTAGGTAAACTGTCATAGACCGCGTTATATATAACACATAAAAATGTAATAAAAAAAATGTTAAAAAAAAATATTATATTTGGAGTACAAAAATAAAAAATAAATTTTAGAGTTAAAATATGTTAGTCACTTGGTAAACTCAAAACAGTAAGCAAAACTACTTTTTATTTTGAAAGAGCGACATTTTTATTTATAATAAATTCTTTTTTTAACAAACAATATGTTCAAAGTACAACATTTTTTATATGAAACTATCAGTTATCACTCATGTTCTTGATAATAAAAAACAATGATAACTACAAAATATTGAATATAATAAAAATTTTACTGGGGGCTCGTTTTTAAATTTGTGCTTCATAAGAATTAATTTGGATTGAATTTGGGGCTGGGAAAAAATAAGTTCTGGCTAAAACAATAGCACAATATTTTGATTTTAAGATATAAAATAAGTATATATATTACTTATACATACAATTTTTTGATAGTGACAAATTATTTTCCAAATATTGTACTTTGATATTTGTATATAGATTTGAAATATGACAAAAACCATAACCGAGTAATTTTAGGTTATGTACAAATCCATCTTTTATTGATTTTTATTGTACATATATTTATTTTTTTTTTTTGTTTTTATATTCAATCAATTACCATAGAGAGACTATGTATTTGTTTAGAATATAGTCTGATATTACGAAATTTTTACATATAAACCTATATTCTACAATAATATATTTAAAACATAATTTTTTTTTGTTCTAGGTCATAAGGAACTTGCTATAGAATTATATAGAAAAGGTATCAAAGAATTAGAAGATGGTATTGCTGTGGATTGTTGGAGTGGTCGTGGTGATGTATGGGATCGTGCACAAAGATTGCATGATAAAATGCAAACAAATTTATCAATGGCACGAGACAGATTACATTTTTTAGGTAAGTTTAAAATAATAAAAATTAAAAAAAAAAAAAATTTATAAAAAATTGAATTTTTTATAGAAAATAATATTTGAACAATATAATATTCATGAAAAAAAAATGTTTTAGAAGAAAAATATTACAAATAAAAAATAGTATTATATTATTATATATTAAATTGTTTTTCCTTTTTTTATATATTTTGCTATTTTTTGGCATTTTTTTTCTTTTGTTTTTACTAGAAAGAATTTTAAGCGCATTTTTGAAATCAAAAAGTTGTTTATTTTTTTTTATGAAATTTTAAATAAAACTTAATTTTAAACATAATTTTAAACCTATTAAAGTATAGGTTTTTACTTCGACGTTGGTAACGTTACGATCATTAATAATTAAAATAATAATTATCGATAATGATAAATATTTAGCTTGAATTCATTCAACTTTTTTTAATAAATGGGAATATTGATGGTTAAATAAATTAAAAAATTTATCTATAAGTATTTATGTACATAGGGATATAAATATATAATATAGATATATTCAAAAGATATATAAATATATTTGAATAAATGTTTTCTTTAAATTACCTTTAAATTTTGGGTTGTGTACGAAATTCAAAAAAAAAAAAATAAATTCCATTTTCAAAATACCATTTACAGCATTTCAAAAAAAAAAAATTCCAGAAAAAAAATTCCAAAATTGAAAGTTTGAGGACCGCAGTTCCGTAATCAATAATATGTATATAGATAAATAATTATTATATATATAGCATTTTCTGGTCAAATTCAGGTATTTACTAAATAAATTCAGATTTTTGCTAAATATATTCAGCTATTTACTAAATGAATTCAGGTTTTTTTTTTGGTATTCAGAGTTTTACTGAATGAATTCAGCTTTTTCCTAAATAATTACTAAATATTTTTTTTTTAAATTCCGATTTTTACTAAATACATTCAGATAATTTTTTTAATTGAAAAATTGTTAAAATTAAAAACTTTCTATTGATAAACATGCAAAAATTCTCAAAAATATTTATCGTCGACTTGTTTAACTTTGGCCAGGTGCGGTAAAATTGTTTAAAACAATAATTGATCTCATAATTGATTAAAACCATAAACTTTCTCTGGGGTTATTCAAACCTTGGCCACCTGTTTTCTCATCGTTGATTAAAACCATTAACGTTGTGTGGGGCTAATTACTTAGTTATTCTAACTTTGACCAACGCTTTTTTCTTAACATTTTTATGAAAGTTAGCCTTCACCACATGGTTTTTATCATAAAAATGGCCTTAAAATACATATTTTCACTTTTGCTTCTATTTTAGTTAAAAAGTGGTCACAGTCAGACAAGTCGACGATAAATATTTTTTTAGCTTTTTTGCATGTTTATCAATAGAAAGTTTTTAATTTTCACAATTTTTGAAGTAAAAAAATTATCTGATTTCATTTAGTAAAACTCTGAATTCCAAAAAAAAAATCTAAATTTATTTAGTAAATATCTGAATATATTAAGCAAAAACCTGAATATATTTAGTAGATATCTGAAAATATTTAGTAAATACCTGATTTTCACCAGACAATGCTATATAAATATTCTGGAAAAAGGGAATACCCTGATTTGGTTACCACCTATAAAATCCCTTCTAATTATTTGTTTACATTCATATTATGTTTATAGAATATCTAGTCGTCTATATGCTAATATCTATTTTATAGAATAGAACATGTCCTTATGGATTTTTTTTTTTTCATTCATTATTTGGAATTTTTTTTTTTGTAATGAATTACCTTTGAATTTTCAACTTGAAATTTTTTATATCAACAATTTTAAAGTTAATACTATGTAGTTTGTGATTATACTATATATAAATGTAAGATTCTGTGATACATATAAATAACTTACAATAGAAAAAATTTCTTATTATGTACTAAAAATTTTAATAATTTTCATTTCTCAGTTTTTAAACTAATTACCAATTATTTAATATCAAAATAAAAACTTAATCATAAGCTATTAATATAACAGTAATGAATAATTTGATTTTAAATTATTCGAATTTAAAATAAAGTACATATTATGCAAAAATGCGCTTTAAAAATTCTTTCCACCACATTCTAGTAGTAAATGTTTAGTAAATTTATTACATATTCTTAAAATTATTATTTTTTTTTTTAATTTAAATAAAATGTAGATTTTATTTTATGAAGGAAAACAAAAAAAAATATTTAAATTTTTATAAATTACAATTGTTCAAGAACAAGTTAAGTGAGAATCAAAATTAACGAAATGAAACGATTACTATTTAACGAACGGAGTAACAGTATTACATGATAAAAATGACAATTTGATCCGAATAAAACTTAAGTAAATGACAAAATTCTGAAAATGCTTCTATATTTAAAATTTTGTATTAAAGTAGTAAAAATATTTGTATTAAAATATATGTTTAAATTTAAAAAAAAAATTTTTGAAACTATTAATTCATTACTTTTTATTTTGATTAATTTAACGTTTAAAATTATGTAAAGTTTGATTATTACTGAACTTAACGTTACATAAAAATGACATGGACACCTAAAATTTTAACGAACTTAGCGAACGGAACAAACCAAACGATAATTTAGATAATTAAATAATTTCTAATTGGAAAATAAAATTAAAAAAAAAAACATTAATTAATAATAAATATTATTATAAGTCAATAATTAAATATAAGTAGATAATAAACTAATAGGAATAAAATAGTAAAAAACAAGTTATTTTTTTTATTACTGTATTTCTTATTAGTGCTACATAATTATAGTCACTTTTTTAAAATTTCTTAAATATTTGTTAAAAATTACTTAAATATAAAGAAAATTTAATTAAACTTTTCACCTTCTGATTATTAATTAATGTTTATTTTTTTTAATTTTTATTTTTCCAATTAGAAATTATGTAATTGGAAATTATTTTATTTAAATTTTTAATAGCCGAGAAAAAAATTTATCATATCGTATATGAAGAAATTCATACAAAATAACTTTTGTTTACATTTGTCATAACCACTACGGTGGCCATTTAGGCTTGTCAGTATATAGAGGAGGCTTTAGTTGGCGTAACCATTTGCCAAAAAATATCTCGAACTCGAACTAATAATATTAGCAAACATAAGAAAGATACTTAATTATTTTGTTTAATTTTAATTGCTAGATTATATTCACCTTTAAGAGTTTTACTTATAAAATATTTTAATTTGAAAAATTATTTATTAAAAGAAACATAACAAAGTGAAGAGTAACATAGAAAATAATTATTCAAAAATTTTAAGAAAAAAAATAAAAAATTAGTTAGTTAAAAAAATGCAAATATGTATGACATAATTAAAAGTTTAAAAAATACAATAGAATATGAGAAAAAAAATTATCAACAAAGAAATGTTAAATTTATTATGTCAATTCCATTCTGATCAAATTAACATAAGACTAACTATGGTCAACCATGGTTTTACCAAAATTAACAAATCTAACATATGTATGTTTAGGTATGGGTAATAACATTAGATTTCCATAAGTGAAACTAAATATACGCAAATATTTGTCGCTAAGTGACATTTACAAATGTCGAACTATGTCATTTTGTTTACCACTTAATCATCACTTAACGACCTTTTGTGTGTCGTTTCATTTGTTTTAGTTCTCACTTTATAATTTAACAATTTGTCGTACAATATAATTTTATAATACATGCATACATACATAAGTATATTAGTTATATACATATAACATAAGTAAGTTAAAAAATTAAATTTTTATCTTATATTTCAATCTGTTAAATATGTAGCTATAAATATTCTGAATATTTTTTACAATTTTTAAAAATCAAATAAGCTAATAATTAATTTATCTGCAGTAGTATTGTTTATTATAGTAATTAATAATTTAAATTTATTGAAAGAAATTAGTCAAATTTTTAATTAAAAAAAAACCGAACTAGGGATATACTTCCTAGTTATATACTAGGGATATACTACTTGTACTATCGGATATACTTCCGCCGATGTTGCAGTAAAGGCTAATTTTCATGGAAAAAATTTCATCCGATATTGGATATTTAGAAAGAGTAAACTATACTTAATACTACCAATAGGAACGAGTGAGAAAAATATCCGATATCGGTACAAGCATTCAGAAAATATCGGAGATGTGCTAAAATATAGGATGAAATTTAGCTCGCTGAAGCTAAATTTTCTAAAATTATCTCCGATATTTTTAACACATACGTAAAAAACGTGTATGTACACAAAAAAAATGGGCACACTACTAACATTCTTATGGATACATGACATTTTAATTCATTATTTTTCTCCCTCTTTCCTATTGGTAGTATTAAGTATAGTTTACTCTTTCTAAATATCCGATATCGGATGAAATTTTTTCCATGAAAATTAGCCTTAAAGCATTTTATCGCATTAGAAGTGTTATAAATTTGTTGTATGTAATATACATATATAAAAGAGTGTAAAGAGTACTTTCTAACCGTATAATAATAAATGTAGGGTGTCTTTGAAATTTCGAAAGTTTTACATGTATAGTGATTTTTTTTTGAAAGTTGGAATTTTTTTTTTAATTCCCACTTTGAACTGCAATATCTCAGAAACGGTAGTACCGATTAAGATGAAACAAGATGTTTATTAACGATATTATTATGCTCTACAATATTGTAGAAAATATTATTTATTATTATCCAGTTTATTGTTTTACGAGAAAAATATAACGATATAATTAAAATAGTACCACATGTTAAGAAAATTTTGGAATGCATTTTTCGGCCACTACTAGATGGCGGCATCGATACTAATAGCATATATATTCGGAAACTTGGAGATATTATGTACCATTATATGATGACGTCATCTAAATCGATGATCACCCCTCTGCGAAAGTATATCCTAATTATGACCCTTGTACCATAAGATTTTAATTTGTAATAACTGTAATATAAACAAAAACAATTATAAATTTTAAAACAATAATATGTAATTGTTTTATAAATATAGAGTGGACAGGAAATAATGAAGCATAGAACAAAGGGATAGTTGTAGAATTAAATAAACTAAAAGATTGTAGATAAATTGCAGGGAGAGCCTCTCACATGGTCCATACAAACTACAACGCCTTTTAAATATGGTTTATATCCATTAAATAGAAACCGTATAACCAGGTACAACACAAGGTAAAAATAAGTAACGGGTTTTAAAGTTTATTAAATTCTGCATTTAACGCGCGTTCTTATCAAGTAATAATTCATAAAATTAAACCAAATTATATATTAGCATTTCTTATTTTTAAAAATTGAAATTTCTATTTTTAAAGTATTTTCAATTTAATTTAAAAATAGAATAAAGCTTAAAAAAAACACACCATCTAACACATAATTGGGCACACCATCTAACACATCTGTTTCTATTCTATCTATCCACCTATTAGAAAATATTTCACTTAGATATTCTATACCTGTAGTACAATGTGGCGGAACTTCTGAAAATTTGCTCCGCGTTTGTTAAATTTAATTCTATTTTATCAAAATGTAGGGTAGAACAGAGGTTGCAAGGTGTTGTATTTATTCTAATAATATAAAATCTCAAATAATACGTCTTATTAAAAAACTTTTTTTTATAAAAATCTAAACGCATTTGTCTACACAAAAACAAACATATTTGGTTTTTGGTTCCTATAACTGGCGATGATTCTTAGAACTTGTGACTTGATAATACATTAGATAAGAAGTTTACTTACTTTTATCCTACGTACGGTTTATATTTTATGAATATAAAATGAATTCAAAAAATTTTGAGATTAAAAAATCTTCAATGTTCCCTATGGTAGTTTGGTAGTTTATAAGGGGTGTACGATAGACATGCGATACAAGTGTTTGTTTTGATCTCCTCAATCATTTCCTTTTTCTGTGCTCCATTATTTCCGGGTCGATCCTATATACATAAACATAAGTATTTTTTAAATTAATATTTTCTAATAAATAATGAAGATTTAATTGATTTTGTTTTTCATACCGTTTTATTATTATACCATTGTTAAAACACTTTTTTTAGAAATTTAAAATAATTAACTTACTGTAATTATCTACTACTATAATAAAAACAATGGCAATCCTAATTAAAAAATAAATAAAAAAATATAAGTTTTTGTTTTCCTTTATATATTTATTCGTTTTTTTTTTTTTTTAAATAAAATAATTTCCTTTAGATTACATTTCATCTGTTTTAAATATACATTATATATTAAAACTTATATAATATAAGAATAAATTTATATGTTTTAGTTTTATTTATCTTAATTTATTTTTTTTTTTTTATTCTTCTTTATATTTTTTTTCCTTTGTTTACGTTAAACAAATCAAAATCATATTTTATTGTTATTATGACGTTGAAAATTTTCTTCTCTTCTTTACCATAATTTTTTTTTTTTTTTGTTTTTGAATGCTGTTGTTGTCTTTCACTGTTCGTAAATTCTAAAAAAAAAAAAAAAATTTTTTTTTAATATAAAATAAATAAATGAAAAATAAAAAATTAAACAAAAAAAAAAAAAAAAAAAAAAACAACAATCAGCACTGAGAGAAGAAGAATTACGTTTAGAACAATTAAAATTAGAAGAAAAAAATAAAAGGAAATCATCATCCTTTTTAACTAATACACAAAAAACTCTACAAGTTTTGGGTTCATTTTTAAATCCAGCTGGTGGTATTAATAGTCCATCATCAACAAATCAAAAACGACAATTAACTTCTATTGCTGGCAGTAGTAGTTTTAATACAAATAATAATAATAAAATTCAAAATTTAAATAATTCTGCAACAATAATTACAACAACACCAGTTACAAAAAAAATAGGAATTAATAATATAATAAAAAGTCCAACAATTTTACCAGTTAGCTCGTCTCCAGCATATAATACACGAAGTCATAATATCAATAATATTACAAAAGGAAAAGTAACTTTTTCAAATGAAGGTAAGGAAATGATTGGTAAATAAACTCCAGTGCTGCTACACTTAAAATAAATCACTAATTTGAAACAAATTAAAAATATGAATAAAATAAATTTTTAATAAAATATATTTCCAACCAAATAATAAAATAGTAGATGCTTCTAGTTCATAATTCATAACCTTAAAAATAAAAAAAAAAAAAAGCTTCAATGTTTAAAATTTTATCTATAAAATATATTTTTATAGTTTTAATAAAAGTTAAAGTATTTATAATAATCAATAAATCGGGGAAAAAAATAAATAAAAAATTTTTTTTAAACATTGTTACTTTTATACTCAATATTATCTGGCAAAGTTAATAAATTTATATGACACCGCTAAATATTTATACACATATTTAATTTATTGTTTAGTACACATATATGCATATATTTATTATTTTTCCCTAATTTAGTTTTATTTATTTTTGTACTTTTAGTTTATTTATATATAAAATTTCACATTAATTAGTGTCGTAATTTAGAAATAGTTAACTAATCAAAAAAAAAAAATACTAAAAAATATTTTTTCTTAATTGCATACTGTAGTAATAATAACTGACAATAAATAAAACTAAAATATGAATTTATTAATTAAAATTTTAATAAAAATTATAAGATAATAATTAATTTATATATTTTTAATTTTAGCTTCTGGTCGTAAATTAAATGTAGCAAATAAAAGACCAGGAAATTTAGGAGTTATTAATAAATCATCAACTTTACCAAGAAATTTAGGATCTAAAGCTATTGTAACAGGGCCAGCAGCATTAGGTGCTGCTAATTATAGTGTTGGTGTACCACAAAGACAACCAATAAAAACAGCTGCAACACCTCCTGCTGTTCGAAGACAATTTGGGGTATTTATAACAAAAATTTAATAAATTTAAAAAAAAATAAAAAATTAATTCTACTTACATATTTTAATTTTTAATTCCAGTATTCGAATTCGAACAATAACAGTTCACCTATGAGAAAAAATTCCGGACGAAATACACCACCACCTCGCTCAAGAACACCTATTGGTAATACACCATCATCTGGTGGTTCAAATTCGATTTCAGTGAAAGGTGTTGAACCTAAATTGGTTCAAATTATTTTGGATGAAATTATTGAAGGTGGTGCTAAAGTTGAATGGTCAGATATTGCCGGACAAGATGTAGCCAAACAAGCATTACAAGAAATGGTTATATTACCATCAGTTAGACCAGAATTATTTACAGGTAATAATTCATTTCAATTTTATATTACATATTTACGAGTACAATTACAATAATAATGAAATATTTTATTTTAGGATTAAGAGCACCATCAAAAGGTTTATTACTTTTTGGCCCACCTGGAAATGGAAAAACATTATTGGCTAGAGCTGTTGCAACAGAATGTTCAGCAACATTTTTTAATATTTCAGCTGCAACACTTACTAGTAAATATGTTGGTGATGGTGAAAAATTAGTACGCGCCTTATTTGCTATAGCTCGTGAACTTCAACCATCTATAATATTTATTGATGAAGTCGATTCATTATTATCAGAACGTAGTACTGGGGAACATGAGGCATCACGACGTTTAAAAACTGAATTTTTAGTTGAATTTGATGGTGTACCCGGTAATGCAGATGGTGATCGTATTGTTGTTTTAGCAGCAACAAATCGACCACAAGAACTAGATGAAGCTGCTCTAAGACGTTTCTCAAAACGTGTATATGTACAATTACCTGAACTTGAAACAAGAGAATTATTATTAAAACGTTTATTAGAAAAACAAGGTAGTCCATTAAATACACAAGCATTACATAGATTGGCTGTGCTAACTGAAGGATATTCCGGTTCAGATTTAACTGCTTTAGCTAAAGATGCCGCTTTAGAACCAATACGTGAATTAAATGTAGAACAAGTTAAAAATGTAGATATAAGTGCTGTACGTAAAATAACTGAAAAAGATTTTCATAATTCATTAAAACGAATACGAAAATCAGTAGCACCACAAAGTTTAAATACTTATGAAAAATGGTCACAGGAATATGGTGATATTACAATGTAAATAGTTTTAATAATTGATAATATAATATAACGAAAAAAAAATAATATTAAATTTAAATTTTTAATTTAAATTATTTTAAAATAATTTTATGAGAATTTAATTTATTAAAATAAATTTGAATTTAAATTATTAAATTATTTATAAAATAAGTTTTGTTTTTATAAAATAGGTTTTGTGTGCCCTTAATAAATTCAATAATAAAAAAAAATTATAATAATAATAATAATATGTATTTAGGCTATTTATTATAAATAATATTTGCCAATAAACACCATACTACTTAATATACTTACAAAAATTATAAAATAAAGACAAATGCATCACATATTTTGTTTTTTTTTTTTATTTTCTTGAATGGTTACAATTTAACTGCTGTTTATTATTTAAAAATAAATTTATTTCCTTAAATTGTTTCCTCTGAAAATTATTCTTTAAGTATTACGTATATTTATAAATTATAAAAAAAAAAAATTGTTTAAAACTATTGTAAATCTTTGTTCCTCTTAATTGTTAATTTTTTTTTTTATTTACTTTTATAGACTACACATTTTCTAATAAACTTACATTTCCAAAAAAAAAAAAAAAAACAAATAAAAATATATTTAAAGCTTTCTTTGTATAATAGATTCAACTTCAAAACAAAACAATTGTGATGTAAGAATTTATTAAATTTTAAAATAAATATAAAAAAAAAAAAAAAAAGAATTAATAATTATACATATTATATGTATATACCTACATATAAAAAATTAAAAATAATTTTAAAAGAATGATTAAAATCAAGCCTAAGTGAAATAAAAAATTTTCTCTATATATTTTGATAATAAGATAAATACAATATGTCTACATAATTATAAATAAAAAAAAATATGATAATAATAAGAAATAGAATGTTTATACGAAAATAATTTGTAATAATAATGAATTACATATAAAAAAAAAAAAAATAGTATATATTTAATAAGTCAGATTAGTTTCTATGAAAGCTAGTCACCAAAGAATTATTTTGGATTACCTAAAAATTATATTCCATAGTATTTCAAAGATTTAAAAAAAAAAACCTAAAAATAAAAATGTTTGTTTTTTTTATTCATACACATTTAATATTTTTTTGTTAATACGAATACATAATTTATTGAATTTTTTATTAAATATTTTCAAAAAAAAAAAAAAACAATTACATTATAAACCAATAAAATTGTATTGCTAGGCGTTATTTTTAAGTTTAAGTATAAGTTTATATATTTTATCTTTTAATATTAAAATTCTTATGTGTTATTATATTTTAGGTAAAATTAAATTAATAAGTAAAATTAATATTATAGCTTTTAAATGGTTTCTTACTCTAAAAAAAAAAAAAAAAAAAAAAAAAACATTAACATTAACATAAAAAATAAGTACTTTCTGTTCTTAAATAAAAATTGTTTCTTTAGTAATTCTAGTAATAACATTTTTCTGTAAACAATAAAAATTTGAAATGGATAAAATTTTTGCTAAATATGAATTTTTTTTAGAATTTATAATTTGTTTTTTTTTTTTTTATATTTAATAAAAATAGAAATTAATAATAAAGTATTCTTAATTAAAATTATTTTCACTTAATTTTAAGAATATTTTTTAATTTAAAAGAAATTATTTTTCTTTTTCAAAGGAACAAAATAAAAATAATAATAGTTATGTAGTTATAAAATTTGAAACATTTAGGATGGAAATGGCAGGTTAATTTATTTTTTTTTTTAGTAATTATTTATTAATTGATTTTTGTTTTTTAAGAAATACAATATTTCCTATGTTTGTATATATAATATTATAATTCTATTGTTTATTTTATTACACACATTACATAAAATTATTATAATTATATATAATTTTATTGTACATTCTCGGTATAAATTATATATTAATGTTATTAAAATATTTTTTTGTATGATTAAAAACAAAATTATTAAAATATATATACTAAGCTAAAATGTAGTTTTCATCATTTTTAAAAAAAATAATTTAAAAATTTATTTTCATTTATTTAATCGGTTATACAATAACAAAATTTGAACGAAATTAATCATTTTCTTATAAAAAGATTTATAAAAGAAATAATAGGTAATAATAAATTCTTTATTTTAATAATATTTATTTCTTTTATTTAATAATTTAAATAAAATTTCAATATTATCTATTTATTCATAGTAAAAGATGCAAATTTATGAATCTTTTAAATTTTTGTTACGATATAAATTTTGTATCGGCAAAAAAAAAAAAGTTTGTTTTTTAATTATTTAGCAAAAATTTTTAAAAAATTTATTTGTTTGAATTTAAATATATATTAAATGTACGCATTTAAATTATATTTAAAAAAACAAAAAAAAAAAAAAATCATAAACTCCACCTATCATATTTAAATTTGCAAAAAAAAAAAAACAAAATAATTATAATTTGCACATTTTTGTTTTTTTTTTTTTTAATTTTTATAAGCAAAGACTGTATAAAAAAAAACAAATCAATTGAAAAAAAGAAAAAAGAAAAGCTAAGAACTTTTGTTTTTTTTTTAAAAACAAGTTCTTAGATGTTAAAATATTATTATATAGTTAAGATATTTTAATATATATATATATATATATATATATTATATATTTTTTTTTTTTTATGTTTTATTTATAAGAAATTTTTGTAAGCTTTTCTATTAAAATTTAAATAATATTTAAATTTAAAACATAAATAAAAGAAAATCAAATACGTTTTATTTCTTTTATTTTAGTTATTTGTGTTTACAAATAAATAAGTTATAAATTTTTAAATTCTATTTAAAAAAAAAAAAATTATTTTAGAAATTGTAGAAATAGTTGTATATATACATACACAAACACAGTAATAAACTCGATTCACTTAAATAATAAATATAATTCTATATTAATAAAAAAAAAAAAGAAAAAATTATTTTAATTTTTAAGAAAAAAAAAATTTAACACCTAATTATAAATACATATATTTTTTTATTAATACAAATAGAGTCATAATGCAAGTAAAAATAATTCGAACATTTAATTAAAGTTGATTTAATTGTTAATTTACAAATAAACACTAATGAAGAATAATTTTTTTATTTTTCTCATAAAAAAATGTAAATTATCTTTTTATTAAATTTATTTGCAAAAAATAAAAAAAAAAACTAGTTATAATTGGTTTAAAAATTATTAAATCATTTAAATTACTTTTGACAAATTATTAGAGATAAATAAAAAAAAGTGGGTTAATTGTGATATTTGGAAAATCAAAATTTATAATACAATTAAAATTCGGTTTTTTTTTTAAATTCAGACAATTCAAAACACATAAATTTAAAATTCATACAAATATTCGGAAAAAATTCAAATTTAAATTTTCCTTGTAATTCAGATTTAAATAGTGGGAGCTACCACCCCCAAAATCCTCTGTAACCAACTCTAAAATCCATCGTATATCATACATATACATATATCCTTCTTCACATACATATTTTAACATCAAAGAATTCGGAATTTTTCCCACTAAACTTAAATTCAGTGATTTGGATTTTTAGAATTTTGCAACATTCGGAATTTCTTCCTACAAAGTCGAAATTTTTTTCGTCTTTTTTTTTTAAGACAAGTGTGATAGACCATTTCATAAAATGTTAAAAGGTAGGAATTCTGATTTCTCTGCGAATTTAGAAATTTTTGAATTATAAATTGTTTGAATATTGAATTATCTGAATTTTGATTTTTCGAAATAACTTGAATTTTTCTGAATTTTGAACCATTTGAATAATAAAAATCGTAATTTTATTATTAACCCACAATAATTAGTCGATTTTTGTACAACTTTTGAAAACATTCAAAATAATAATTTTAAATTAAAAAGGAAACTGCGTTGAATATTAAATGAATGTCTTATCCTGTATTCTGTATTCTGACTCTATTGTATTAAATATTAAATTTCATAATCCCTTCCATTCTAAATAATACACACATATAGATTTTTATAGTTAAAATTTTTTCCATTATTTTTTTTTTTTATTTTTGTTAATTAAAAACAATTTTCCACTGATGTTTATTATAATAAATTCACTATTTTTTTTTTTTTTTTTGAAATAAAAATTAGAAATTTATATAGAAATAATAATTTTAAATGAATGAATAAATTTTTGTTTTTATAGTTAAAAATTTTTAGTTCAGCTGTTAAATCTTCAAATAAAAAAAGAATTTAAATAAAACAAAAATACAAAAAAAAAATTTAATTTTTTACCGCAAAAAAAAAAAAAAAAAAACAAATTATAAATACTTAGATAAGAATTAAATTAAACATTCATACAATAAAAAATAATAAATTATACTTAAAAATTAGATTTTACTATTAGAAACGAATAAAAAATGTCCATTTATTTAGAAGAAAGATTAAAATATATATTATATTGTATGAAAAAAAAAAAAAATGATTATATATATATACAAATATATATATACATATATATATATATATAAAATACATTTTAATCATTTAGTTGGTCATTAAAGAATTGATTAAAAAATTAGTTTAATTTATTTTTTTCAAATTTAATCATTTATTATCATTTAATTAATAGTAATCATATTTAGATAAAAATTATTGAAATTAATTATATATACATACATTACATACATTTACATTTTATAGTATGTAGTTCCCATTTATAAACCTTCTCTTAAAATGTTTCTCAGGATGTGCAATTTTTTATCATATTCAGTTAAATAAAAAACAACAGTCTTATATGCCAAATTTTCTAAATCTTCTAAATACACTGGGTTCATTCTTATACATATATACATTTTATATTACATACATTGAATTTTCTTCCAATACTCTATTCAGGGCGTAGTGACATTTCATATTAATGTATATATATGTATAGTTATTAGTGAAATTTAGAAATTTACATACTTTTAATTTATATCGTTTTAGTTTATATAATTTAATGTCGTCTTCCAGTACCCAGCATACATAATTTATTTATCATATTATATCTTATTTCTCAGATATCAAAATCCATGTCTTTTAATATTTGAATTTTTCCCTTCAGGATGAAATATTAAAAAATTCTCTCATTTGTTCATTTACCTTTTTTAAAATTTTTCCATTGGAAAATCTTAAGTTTGCATCATTCATGATTTAAAAATAACAGTTCAGTTGCTTTTCTACACATAAGTAGTGTCATTACACTACCATACCAGTTGAAATATTCACATCTACTTTTTGCTCTAAATAAAATGACTCATATAAAAAAGTATGTACGCTCGAAATCAAACTTTTTTACTAAATCGATGTATGCAGTTTAAATTGTTTAAGAGGGGGAAAAATTAGTTTAACCAAGGCGACACACATAATATTTGATTTTAACCTATTCTCTAGTAATCAGTTCAAATGTTTTTTTTCTATAATTTAAAATTTCAATGAGATTAATGTATAAGTTTTATTTGTTAAATAAGTTCAATGAACAGATTTGACGTACATACATAAATAATTTTAAAAATAGATATTTTATTATTTTATAGTTAGAAGTTTAGATATGTAGACAAGCAAATTCGAACGACACGTTTCAACGAACCTGACATGTTTAATTAAAATTATACATAAATAGAATTACATGATTTAAATACTTTTGACAAGTCACTTCTAGAATCATTGTGAAAAAAGAAACTAATATTTCTTTTTCACTTCAAACATCAACATTTTTTTCTTTTTGTCGACATTCCCAAGCTAATCCACAAAGGTCCCTAAGAACCTATAATTCATTTAAACTGAACGATCTTTTAAAAATAAAATGTTCCTTTTATGTAAAATAATATATATACACAATTCAATCTCAACTTACCTGTTTTAACCTCCTTTCAAATAAAATTGCAAATTTGTCTTCTTAAAAAATAATCTTAACTAATCACTGTCCAAATTTCAATATCTGTCCTCTAATACATATGGGTGGGTTATTAATTATTATTATTAAGAAATTAATTTTCTAGAACAAGCCCTTCAATAAGATAAAAGAATAAAAAATTCAAAATTAAAATCAAGTTAAATTTTTGATATTTCATAGTCAATACACAGACCTTTACTGAAATAATAAAAATTTAACTTGAATTTTTTATTCTTTATACTGAAATTCTACTGAAATTCAAAAAAAAAAATGTCCAAATCAAAACTTATTTTTTTAATCCTTCTCTCATTCTTCAAATTTTTTTTTATTTTTTTTAATAGATTTTTTTTTAAATTAATTACAATTTATTATTTCTATTTTTTGTTTTATTATTTTTTTTCTTTTCTTTTAGTTTTTGAAGAAGTCTTTTTCATTTCAATATTTTTTACAACATTGTTTTGTCATACAGAAAAAAAAATCGGAACTAAATAATTTGTTACGGATAAAAAATTTTCTATGAAAATCTTTCGTTTCAAAATATTTTGTTAGATTTTACATCTTCTTTTTTTATTTTATATTTTTTTTTATTCGATTTTTTATTTTAAGTTTTTTTTTTTTTTTTATTTCAAATTAATTTAAATTATATTTTTCTTTTTTTTTTATATAAATTAAAAAATTAACAACAATTGATGTGTTGATCTTCTTCTCTATATAGCATTCTCTTATTTGTTTATTTTTTTTTTATTTTTCTCTTTTTTTTGAAAATTTTTTAAATCAAAATTTAATAATAATTTAGTGCTTTTTTCAATGTTTTTTTTTGTTACTTTATTAAATTTGTTTTTAATTGTCAACCTCATTATTGCGTTTGATATTGCGGCATTGCAGCACTATACATCATTTGAGGTTGTGTAACACCATTCGTTGCAGCTGTTGGAACTGCTGCTCCATGAACACCCCATGCTACATTTGGCTGGACCATACGATAACCAGCTGGAATGAATTTCGAATTCATCACTATGTTGAAAAACAAAAATGAAAGAAAAAAGAAAAAGAAAACAATGTTTGGCAGATATTTTGTGCGAAAATAGTAACTCAAAAATGCGAAAATAAAAATATAAAAAATTAAAATAAAAATTAAATTCTAAAATAAAAAAATAATTAAAAACAAACGATAAAAAACTAAGCTAAAAAAGCAAGCGCAAAATATTTAAATACCCGAAGTAATAACTTTAATTAAAGGAGTTGCCACTAAATACAATAATCTGCTGTTAAGAATCAAATTAATGTAGTTTATATAATGATATAAACTATTTTTGGTATACATATTTAAAAATTAAATGCAAACTGACAATTTTGTCGGGATAATTATTTGAACTAACTAAGCAATAAATTCTGTAAGATCATTATTTTTTTAAATTTATGTTAAAATACCAATAAAATCTTTCTAAATGATTTTTAAATTGTTTTTTAATTTAAATAGCAAATCTAAACGAAACAAAATATGTACATATTTGAAGAATTCCGTTCGTGCATTTAAAATAAATTAATAATTATAATAGCGCTAGGTTTTATTTGTTTAGAAACTATAAATTTAGTGTACATATCGTTTTTTAGAAGAAAAATATTATTAGTTGGAAAACAAATATGAAAATAGTATCAAAGAGAATATTAAAATCGGAAAATATTACTTTTAATTCTTTTGTAAGTTATTATAATCTAATCAACCTAAATAACCTTAATTCTAGTAGTTCAAAATTAAATTTCATTAAAAATATATATACCTCCTGCTCCTTGTTGCGCACTAGTGTAAGCAGCATATGGATAATAACCTTGTTGCATATACTGAGTTTGCATTTGAGCTGCAGGATAGCCCTAAAAATTAAATTACTCTATTTGAGACATGATTTCATAAAAACATTTATAAATAACTTACCGCTGGAGCATACCAATAAGCCATTTGTTGATACGCTGCTGCAGAAGTTGCATAGGGATATTGAGCTGCACCTTGTGGTGATATTACTTGTCCCCCCGCTATATTTCCTTTAATAATAGTTAAAGGAATTTAAATTATTTTGATGCATCAATAAAAAATAAAGTAAAGAAATACCTGTCACAGCTATTGATTGAGGTGTAGGTACACCACCGTGTCCTAAACCAACACCACCAGCTACACCTGCTAAATTAACTCCAACAACAGTTTGATTATTCATAGAATTATCTCCACTGTTTTCTTTGCTCCAAAAACATTTAACTGGAATACCATTAATTTCTGTGTTATTTGTTTGTTCGATTGCATGTGCAGCTGGTTCTTTAGCTAAAAATTTGATAAAAGCATAACCTTTATCTTTGAAAACTCTAATATCTGCAATTTGACCAAATTGCAAGAAATGCTTTTGCATTAATTCATCACTAATCACATTTGGTGGAAAACCCCCACAATAAACTGTTGTATTTGAGGGGCTACTTTGATTGTAGACATCTTCATATGTAGCTCGATTTGTTTTAATATTACCACCACCACCCATACCACTATTTCCAATACTACCACCACCGCCACTTTTATTATATTCACGGGGTGCTGGTGGTTTTCTAGTTGACCAATTTGTTCGAATTGAACGTGAACCTAACCATTGACCATTCATTGCTTGTATGGCATTTTCAGCTTCAGCTTTTTTAACAAATGATACAAACGCATAACCTTTTGATTTCATTGTTTGTGGATCTCTAACAATTCTACAATTTGATATTTCACCAAAAGGAGCAAACGCTTCCCTTAATTGTTCTGTTTCTATTTCTGGACTTAAGTCACCAACAAATATATGATGATGAGCACTAGTATCTGTCTTTGGCTGATTGCCTGGACTTGTTGCCCAATTAACCTAAAATGAGAATACAAACTTAATTTTTTTAAAAATTTTTAAGCTTATATATATAGTTTATATAATAAATCTAAAAAAAAATATAAACTGTAAGTTATTAATTATTTTTAAAGTATTATATTTGCAACTTGCACAATTTTAATTTTTTTTAAAAGCAAATACTTATGAATTTTTATATAAAATATCACAGATAAATATCAGAATTTTTTATGGAAAAATTCAGAATTAATTTATCAGAAAATATCAGAATTAATTTATTGCGCTTTTATGGTTTTAAACAATAAGAACAAGTTTTAACCCCTTAATATTTTTGGAATAGAATTTGAAAGAAAAAAATTTAATAAAAAACAATAAAAATAAAAACCTAAAATTTGTACATAAAGGAAGAACTGTTAAGGATAAAGAAAGCGGTTAAATAAGAATATTTTAAATTTTGATGATTTGAATATCTGAATTTTTTAGAGAAAACAAAAATGACAAGTACATTAATATATAATTTAATCCAAACATTAACAATTAAAAAGAAATCATTTCATAAAGCAAATATAGTAACAAAAAATGTAATAAGTAAAATCTTACCTTAATTTCTTTATCAAGGAAGAGTCGTTTATTCATTGCTATCAGTGCAGTGGCAGCAGATTGATGAGTTAAATATTCAATGAATGCATACGGATCATTACCAGGCTCTCTAATTATTTTACAGCTTTTAACAGTGCCCATTTGGCTAAATAGTGCAACTAGTAATTCTTCAGAAACTGAATGATCTAAATTACCAACGTAAAGAGTTTTCGGTTGTGTCTCATCCATCTTTTACTTTTGTTTATATATTTTCTTCCTTGTCCCTCTTGAATATTTCTCTTTTTTTATTAATTTTAAATATATTATATAATTTTAAATGTTATTAAACATAAACCAACAACGTACAAAAATATATTATGTTTATGACGATTTTGTAAGTGATTTTTTCTTGTTTTATGTAATTTATAAAAAAATTTACTTCTTATATATTCCTATAATTCACTTGTTTTTTTTTTATTTTTATTTTTTTTATTTAGTACTTTAGTTTAGTTTTTCTCTTTTTGTTGTTTAGTAATTCAAAAAAAATAAACAACCTCGTAGTAAGATGACAAAAAGAAGACCACCATATGGCCGTTCTAAATACAAAAATAAAGAAAAAAAATAAAAATATTTTTATTTGGACTATCGCTCCTTTGTTGCAATTTTGAAAGAAAACTATTTCTTCCTCTTCTTCTGTCTTTTAATACAGCACAGCACAAATTTCCAAACACACAAATATTATATATATTTAAAATGAATATATATTTAAATATATATATATATATAAATATATATATATATTGAATAAATATATATATACAGCAGATGAAGGGTAATCAATTTCGGATACTATTAATTATTGGACGATTCTTCTTCTGTAGAGCACCAAATCACTAGAAAAGATAAACAGAAATTTATATTAAAATTAAATATTATTTACTTATTAAGTTAATATATCAATCAAAATAAATAAAAAAAAAACTTTTTAATAAAATGATAAAGATCGTTTTGCTGTTTTTTTTTTTTTTTTAATATTATAACATTTAATTAATCAACAATATTACAATAGTTTATCATTTTATCAAAGTGTTAAAAGTTACTGGCTTTTTCATGAAAAAAAATAAGGTAAACTATAAAAAAAAACCTGTTTGAAAATAGAAATATTAGGTATATTTTACATATATAGTTAGTTAATACTACTATTTTAGTATCTTGAAATTTTAAATTTAATTTGCTGCAGCAAAATCTTATTACAAATATTTTTTAAGGAAGAGATTTAAAAAAAAAAAAAAAAAATCATGTATACTATTTAAATCCATTTTGTGTTTTTCTATCAAGAAATCAATTTTAAGATAATTATTATATCAAATCTAATATATGAGCCTATACTTTACATTAAAAAAAAAATCATAATTCGTAACTACATAATTAAATTAATTTTTTTATTGTTCCATAATATATAAAAATTTTTTTCAGATAACATTAAAATTTAAATACAGAAAAATGGATAACCAATAATTTGACATTTTTTTTTTTGTAAGAACAAGTGTATATAGTTTGTACTTTATGTGCCCAAGATCGGACAACCGACCAAACCAACCGCAAGTCACTTTTATTAAAAATTGGTAATCACTTTTTAGAAAGCAACGCTTTTACACAACATAAAATTATACAATATATGTATATACATATGTACATATATATTTAAATTTATACGTACATATATTATATAGTTATATATTTGTTAGATGGGAATATAGTTAGTAAGAGCATTTAAGAAAATTATTATAGCATATAACTTCGATTTTATTTTGTTTTTAAAACACGTAAAAAATTTTTAACAGAAAAAAAAAAGTAGAAACGAATATCACAAAATTATTTAAAATAGCTAACCCCTACGTAATATCACACTATTTCATTTGAAGGCAGTATTTTTTTTCAGTCTTTACTCTTTATTACTTGCATTTTACTTTGCCGATTATTTCATTAACTTTCCCAAAAAAAAAAAAAAAAAAAAAAATACAAAATTCAACTAATTAAAAAAAAATTTTTTTTAATTAAATTTTTTTTTTTTTAATTTCTACTTTTTGTTAATATTTCTCACAAAAATATTTAGTAAAATATTTTTATTAAATGAAAATTAGATTAATATTTTAATATAAAATTTCTTTTTAAATTTTACTAATCTCCATTAAAACTAAAACTATTGCAATTCTAGCTTTATAGAAACTTTTTTTTGTTGCAAGAAAAAAGAAACAGACGGAAAATCATACTCAAACAAACGCTTTTTCATCTGATGAACAAGCACTATGCATATTTCCGTCTTTTTCCATTAAATAAAATAGTTTTTTTTTTTTTTTTATTTTCTTTTTGCCCAAAGGTACAAAGAGAAAAGGGGCAGAAAGGCGTCTCTACATTTAGTTTCTTGCCAACATGACGTGGCTAGAAATATTAAATTTCTATTTATCACTTGAAATTAATTAAAAAATTTTTATTTCCTAAACTAATATAATACTTTAATTAATCACTTTTGGTATGTTTTATGAAAAATATGTTGTAAATTCAATGTAATTTTTGTTTATTTGGAGCGCGGTGAAACACTCAATTTTAAATGGCGACAATTTACAGAGTGAGATAGCTTGCAAAACTGCCAAAAATTCCGGTGTAAAGCGCCTTTAAATTTCAATGTGGTTGACATTATTACTAAAAATCATTCTTGAACTGAATATCCATGTTTATTAAAAAATATTTTTTTATATAATTTATAATAAATACACAAGTTTAGTTTGAAAGAAATTTTAAATTAATTAAATATGTATAAAATAAAAATAAAATTATTGGAAAATGTTAGGAAAATTATTAATTTGTATGATAGTTTTATTATTTTTCCTTATTGAGTTGATTTTAATTATACAATAATAATAATTTTAATTTTATTTATACAATGTATATACTTACATATATTTGATATTATGTTTATACAGTAAAGTTTTAATTATTATTTTTGTTTCAAAAATTACGGGATTTAATTTTAAATAAATGTTATTAATATCAATGTTTCAATAAAAGTATCAATAAAATGTGTGCTCTGCAAATAATTTAAATTTAAAAATTTATTATATGTATACATACTTGTATCACTTTTTTAATTAATATCCAAGATAAGCAATTTGTGTGCGTTTTTACTCTAAAGTTAGTACGTGATACAATCATATGTTATGTATTTAACTATTTTCAATAATATTCTTTAAGAACTGTTTAAGAACTAAAAAATTTAAAGATGTTAAAATTTTTTATTAAGTTAAAACATTTGCCATGTAATAAACTACAAAATAATTTAAGACAATTTTCATCTGTTTTAAAAAGAAAAACGTAATTGTGAATTTATTTCTATGACATATTTTTTAGTGTGATTTTTTAAAATTTTAGGCAAGAAGATTGGATAAGTGTAATTGGTTTAGAGGTTCATGCCCAAATTTCATCTAATACGAAATTATTTTCTAGAAGTGAATATAGATTTGGTGCTCCAGTAAATACAAATGTTTCTCTTTTTGATTGTGCTGTTCCTGGAACTTTACCGGCATGTTTATTTATGAATAATATAACTTCATTGAATAATTCTTGTATATATACATATTTTAGGTGTTGAATAAACATTGCGTCGAATCTGCTTTAAAAACAGCTATAGCATTAAATTGTAAAGTAAATCCAATATCGATGTTTGATAGAAAACATTACTTTTATGCAGATTTGCCGGTAAAATAAATATTAAATTATACAATATGAATAGTATAAAAATGTTATATCTAACTACATTTTTATGTGAAATATTTTAGGCTGGATATCAAATAACCCAGCAAAGAAACGCAATTGCTAATTATGGAAGTATAACGTTTCCGGTTTATGTACCAGGAAAAAATAAAAAACCGTATGAGAAAACTGTTAAATTATTACAATTACAATTAGAACAGGATAGTGGAAAATCTTTGCATGATGAAGAAGCTAAAAGGTATAAAATTTACTTTTTAAACAATAATATTAAATTTATCAAATATTTATAGTTAATATTTTGTACAGGAGTCTGGTTGATTTAAATAGAGCTGGCGTTCCTCTAATGGAATTAGTTTTTGAACCTGATTTACATGACGGAGAAGAAGCTGCATCTTTAGTTAAAGAATTAATATTAATCCTAAAAAGACTAGGCACATGTAATTGTCGCATGGAAGGTATTGTTGGAATTGAATTGTGTTTTAAATATATTTAAATTATATATAAAAGACAAAATTAGAAATTTAAAAAATGGCTGATTTTAAACATGTCCTCGGTAGTATAGTGGTCAGTATCCCCGCCTGTCACGCGGGAGACCGGGGTTCGATTCCCCGCCGGGGAGGAATAGTTTTTTTATTTTAAAATTTGTCTAATTAATGAAAATGTGAAAATGAATCAATGCGGTTTTTGGGTTTTTTATTTTTTAAAAATTGCATTTTTAAAATTAAAATCAAAATGTAAAAATCAATCATCCGGTCAATCATTCATTCTACCGGTGTTAGATTTGTTAAAAATTGTTTGTATGAAAAAAAAAATTCCCTTCCGTGACAATGCTTTTTCCACATTGCCGTGACCAGGATTCGAACCTGGGTTACTACGGCCACAACGTAGGGTCCTAACCACTAGACGATCACGGCTATTGGGATATGGAAATCCTTGTGTCAATTTAAAAATTTCACATTATTGTTATAATATAATGTTTATATAGTATATATTGAAATTGTTTTAATAGTTATTTTTTAGATCAGAAATGATTTTATAAAAATAAAATTTGTATTGTTTTTTTGAATCTGAGTGTTAGAAATTTTGTAATTTTTATTTTTTTTTTATCAGAGCATAATTAATTCCGTTATACATGGTCAGAAAAACATTTATATTGTCCCGTGCTCGACTATAACTATAAATCTGATATTGATAAGCGAAAAAATTCGATAAAGTTGATAAGCGAAAAAATAATTTTTTTCTGTATTTCTATATTAATTAAAAACTTATTTTATTTCATTAGTAATATTATGTACCTAAGTATTTTAATAATTTTTTTTTTGAAGATTTTGGAAATTTGAATAATAAAAATGTCCATGGTTTTTTAATTAATCTTAATTAATATAAGCGATTTGAACGTATCACAGATTTATAATCTGATTTTAAAAAGCGGCTATTGTAACCTATTATAACGATAACATAGTTTCGTTTTATATTCCTATTAAATAAATTCATGTATTAATGTATTCTTTTTCGTTCTTTTTTTGTTTTAGAGGGCTCTTTACGTGTAGATGCAAATATTTCAATACATCGAAATGGTGAACCGTTAGGTATACGAACTGAAGTAAAAAATATTGGATCAGTTCGTAATGTTGCTCAGGCAATTTCTTTTGAAATTGATAGGCAAAAAGAAATAAAAAATTCCGATGGATTGATTGTAAATGAAACAAGATCTTGGGATGCTTTGAATCGTAAAACTGTGGCTATGCGGGATAAAGAAGTTCAACAAGATTATAGATTTATGCCAGAACCAAATCTACCACCCTTACATATTGATATAAATGACGATAATGTTGATAGAGGCATGTTAAAGTGTAATACATTAAAAAGCAATTTACCTGAGTTACCTGAAGAGACAAGAGTGTATTTAACTAAAGACATAGGTGTGACACAAGAGAGCGCCATCATTTTAGTCGTAAGTAAATGTAAATATAACAGAAATCTGATAATCTGTTCATATAAAAATGGAATATTAATGTTTAATGAATTTAACTGTGTTATTGAACTATTATTAATATTATTTTTTATTATATATATATATATACATCTATAAGATTTGTTTGAGACTTTAGAAAAAAAAAACTAATATAATTAGATATAACATACATTGTAAATATTTATATATTATGTATTCTACTTTTAGAATGAACCAATACTATTAGAATATTTTAATGATATATACAAAATGCAAAAAAGTATTAAACCAAAAATTATTTCAAATTTTTTAATCAATGATTTAATAACATCATGTAACAAAAACAAAATTGATATTGAAGAATGCCAAATAAAACCAGGTCGATTAGCTAATATTTTAGGTTTATTAACGGATGGTTTTATTAATTTACAAACTGCTCGAATTATTTTGGATGATTTAAATCAAGACCCAACTCAAGATGTTATCAGTGTCAGTTTAATTTTATTTTTTTTTTTCAAATAATATTTCATTTGATTTAAATTTTTATTTTAGATAATAAAGTCGAAAAATTTACAACAAATATCGGACCAAAGTCAAATAGAGGATTTATGTAAAAATGCTATTAAAGCTAATACAAAAGCTGTGGAACAGTATAAAAATGGAAAACAAAAAGCTATACTCGCAATTGCTGGTCATGTCTCTAAAGTAACAAATCAAAGGGCAAATATGAATTTAGTTATGAAAACAATAGAAGAACTTTTAAAATAATTTTGTAAAAAAAAAAATATCTTTTACGATTTTTGAAAATTAGTTTAGTGTATAATAAAATGAAACTTAAAATTAAATAATTTGTTTGAATGAATTTCATTATTTTTTGAAATGAAATAAAACAAAAACAGTAAAAATAATCTCTGTTAATTCTATCAACAAATATAAGCGAATGAATTTTAAGGCGTTGGTGGTGTAATGGTTAGCATAGTTGCCTTCCAAGCAGTTGATCCGGGTTCGATTCCCGGCCAACGCACACTTTTTTTAATTTTACTATTTATATTATTATTTTTAATTTTTTTTTTAATTTTTGATCCTTAATTTGTTGAACCTTTAGAAGATGATTTTGTTTTTATTTTTTTGTAGTATGATTATTATTTTGTAATATAATTTTCAACATCATTTTATGGTGCTATAAAATGATGTTGAAAATTCAAAATAAATTAAGATATTATGTAAAATTTTTTATTAACTAAATTTTATTAAATTTCATAAATTAAGTTTCATTAAATGCTAACTTTAGTTTAAATTTTAATAAGGATTCTTTTTTAAAAGTATTAAATTTGGTAATAATTTTTACTTCTAACTAAGTTTAAAGAAAAACAACACAAGCGTTCAATATTTGCTAATTCTTTAATTCTCTATTTGCTGTATTGTATTTGCGATAGGATAAGCAACATAAGTTCAGACAAAAAGTTATAATGTGAAATTATATATAATAATTAATTTTGTATTATGGTATAAATATTGGATAAAAAAATAACGATTTAAAATTTTAATTAAAAAAAAAATGACAAAAAGTGTGCGTTGGCCGGGAATCGAACCCGGATCAACTGCTTGGAAGGCAACTATGCTAACCATTACACCACCAACGCCTTGTTTTCGTCCCACCAAATAACAGATTTTTTACAAGGTCCTTTTACAGTGTATTATTTTCAGAGTAGCTAATTATTATAGATAACACAAAAAAGTTATTTTTATTGTAAATACTAAACCGTAATACATATATGTATCTACATATATTTTAAAATAGAATATTTTATTACAACTACAACATGTTTCAGGAGCAGTTCTTGTTCTCATGCAAATTTTCATTTTACACTGATTTTTAATTCCGCAAGAGTGCAAATGAAAAAAATTGACATTTTCAGTTTGCACGTTGCAAAAGTTTTTTCACTAAGTATTTATCGGTGCAAATGCAAACGAGAAAGACAAAATTTTTATTATTTATAAAAAAAAATGGAAAATTTTATTAAAAAAAGTAAAAGGCCGAGTAGCGAGCAAAGAGAGTTTTTGTTAAATTTCATGAAAAACAATGTGCATTTTGCTAATGATAGGTATTTTTTAATTTTAAAAATTTATTTAATTACATATGTTTTAATACAAATTTTTTAGTTGAATTTAAATTATTATTTATTTTTTTTTTTGGATTGGAATGTTGTCTGTCACTGTCGCTGTTCAAAATAAATACATTAAGCGCTGTTTAAAATTCATTCAGCATTTTAGCTTTTTTTCACGCTTGTGGAACTGAAATAGTGGTCCAAATGAAAACATAACAACAACGTGACAATGAAAAATGTTTACATTTGCAACAAAAAAATTTACACCGTTGCGGAATCCGGCCCCTAATAAGGGTTATTGATTTTTAATATCCGTTCGTACATATAAATAACTTTTATGAAAATGTAATTTATAAACCCACATTGGAATTTGGATATAGTTTATTTTCATTATTTTAATAGTAAATTCTAAACTCTTTTTTGTTCAGATTATATAGAGTTAAATCAGGGCTTAATTTATTTTTTTGATGTGCAATTTGTTGAGTTTATTTCCTCAGTGCAGAACCTGTTGAAACTTTTATGAGCTTTACTTTAATAAAACAAATACGTTAGGTGGATTAATTGTGTATTTTTATTTATTACTTTTTTTTTTCTTTGGTTTGTTCATAACTTCTAAACAATATTAATTAATTTTTGATTTTGCTTAAAATTATTGATTTAAAAATGAAAAAATTCTATAAAATTAAGAAAATAATATTTGCTGTTAATCAAATTCTTTAGTGATAAGAACAGATACAGCTAAAGAGGATGTAAGTTTATTAATGCAATGATTATTAAAATTTCTATTTATTGATTTTAAAGATAGAACATTAAATCTTTTTTTTTTTAATACATATCTATCTTTATGTGTTTATATGTAGCTACGAAAAATTGTGATTAACAATGTCTTTTCTAGAAGACATTGAAAATCAAAAACAAATTTAATGAATGTATTTAAAGGTATGTTTTAAGATACGCAAAAATTAATTTATTTGGGAAAATGAATGTTTATGTTTCTTAAAATTTTTATATTATCTTTCCTCAAATATAAATTATGGCAGTTTAATAATTTAATAATTTATATATATATATATAATTTATATTCATATACATATATATATATATATTTTTTTTTTTTCAAAAAAATGGCAGTGTGTGATTTTCGTTGTTTTTTAAATTAAATATTTAAATGCAATTTTCACTGAAATAAAAATTTTCTAAAATAAAAAATTTAAATAAAATTTAATTCGAATTTGGATTATATTAAAATAATTTTGAAATTGAGCTTCGATGCCCACTATCATCACGTGTTTAATTTTAAATATTTTTGTTTTTATACTTTTTTCTCCCGAATTATATTACATATGTATATGTATTTATTTTCTTGGGCTTATACTGTGATCATAATCGTGACAAGATGATGGTGGTAAACTCATAGAAACTGCACAATCCAATCTAAAAATAATATAAAAAGAAATAAACAATTTGTCCATTAGAATTTAGAAATATATGATTTTACCTTCTTGTTTCATTTTCTAATAATGTAGGATCTAAAGGATCTTGTGAAACATGTCGAAGTGAATCTCCTAAAGTATGCCGAAGATGTTGCATTTCACGATTTGCTCTTGAACTTCTTAAAATGTATTGTTGACGACGTTTATTTTCTTGAGCTAATTGTTCTCGAAGCATTGAAATCTATAAAACAAATATATATAAAAGATTTATAATTTAAAAATTATTAAGATTTTTTTAAAGTAATTTATTACTTGATTTTCTAGCCTTAAAACTTGTTGTTTATGAGCCTGTTCTCTGGCATCTAATAATTTTTCTGCTTGTACATGAGCACTTCTATAACGATCTGATTCTGTTCCCAAACACTTTGAACTTTCAATGGCACGCGTTTTTACACGAGCTAATTCTGCTTCTTTTTCTGCTAAAAGAGTTTCTAAACGACGAACTTTCATTCTTAAATCACGATTTTCTTGTTCAATTAAAGCATGATCTAAACCACAATTATAATTTCCTTGCCGTAAAAAACTTTCCGTTTCTATACGATTAGAATCCATAGCACCATCAAGGCCATAAATACTCTTTTCGGAACGATCATATTTAACATTTCCAGAGAATTTACTTTGTCTGTCATTTTCCATTTCTCTAACTTTATCTTTCAAAGCATCAAGTTTACCTTTTAGCTCAGATTTTTCTCTCTGGGCAGTTAATAGTTGTCGTGATAAGTCACCGTCATTACCACCTTGGCCTACATTTCCGGTATCTGCATTTTCTTGATTCCATTTAGCGATTCTTAATTGAGATTCCAAAGAAGACTTTTGCACCTCTAAGTCGGCAACTTGTTGTTGTAAACGTTGGCCTAAATCTTGTTGGGCTTGTTGATTACGTCTTAATTCATTTTGATTATTTTGAGCAGCGTCTAAACGTTCAGCTAATATTTTCTTTTCATTTTCAACAGCTTGTAGTGTCTTTTGTAATTGTTTCATTTTATCTTGTCCAGCTTGTACGCAATGACCTTGTTCAGATTTTTCTTTATTTAATCCTGTAATTTCTCCACGCAGTTCAGTTTCAACTAAAGCAGCCTTTTGCAATCGATCCTTAAGTTGATCTAGTGTTGTTTTTAAAGAGGTGCAACGATCCTCTAATTGGGCTCCAGTTCTTGTCAATGTATCTAAACGTTCTTGAAGTCCTCTTATAGTGCAATCTTTTTCTTGAAGGGCCATTTGCAGTCGGGTTATATCACCTTCTAATGCCACTCGTTGTAAATCTAGTTTTGATGCTCTTCCTTCAGTACGAGCAAGTTCTTCTTGAAGTTGACGTTTTTCTGATTCTAATTTGGAACTATTTTGACGACATTTCTCCAAACGATCTTCAACTTGAGATTTATCTTCACCTGAAGTAGCTAATTGCATTTCTAAATTAGTAGCTTTTTCTCTTAACTGGGCAGCTTCTTCTGTCTTTTCTTTGAGGGTTTCTTCAGTAGAATGAAGTGACGACTTTGTCATATTTAGTTGAGCTTCCAAGTTAGCCTTTTCATCTTGTAGATTTCTTAACATTTGCTGAAGTTTAGAAGTTTTGTTATCACAACGTACTTGTTGTTCACAAGCTTCTTGCAATTGTTTTTTGGCAGTACATAATTGCATCTTAAAGTCATCCTTCTCACGTTCAATTTGTGCAATTTGGTGCATCAAAGAACGTACACCTTTACGTACCATTTCTGGGTCAACATCAATTGGTGGTCCATCTGGGCATCCTGATACACTTCGATTATCGTAATCATGAGGGCAACTATTTCGAACTGGACTGTAACGTCTTGATGGGCTTGTTAAACGATATGATAGATTAACGGATCCATCAAACTGAATACCGGCTATACGACGTAAGGTATGTCCTATTGAACTTAATTTATTTTCAGCATCTTTTTTATAAGCTTCAGTGGCAGCTAATTGTTCATCCAATGCTCGTACTCTTCCTTCAGCACCACCTAAACGTGCTTTAAGTTCTTGAATTTGTTGTGTAGCATCTGCTAAACAAACTTCCAAATTATGTTTTTGGTCTTCTAAACGTTTTTCACGGCCTCGACCTTCTTCAATGCGAGTTGTTAGTTCTTGTTGAGTTTGATGCCATCTATGTTCATCTTGATTTGTTTGACATCTAGCACGACCAAGTTCTTGACGTGTTGCACACAAATTAGCATCCAGATCGGCCAATTGTTTTTTAGCTTGATTAAGTTCGCATGTAACACGCTCACGTTCTTCTGTTTCATTACATAGTCTGCTTTGAAGTTCTTTTTCAGAAGCATCTTTTTGAGTATTATCAATTTGTAATTTATGGAGATGATTTTTACAACAGTTCAGATCTTGTGTTGTTTTGCTTAAATTATGTTCAGTTTCTTTAAGAAGTGTTTGCAAACGTGTCTTTTCATTATCCAGACTATTACGTGTTTCTTCAAGACTAGAAATTTTTTGTAAAGCTTCTTCGAGAGTTCTTGCTTGCTCACGTTTTGATGCTTCGACTTGTTTAACATGATCACGCAGTTCCTTATTACTACCAGCATACTTGTCACGTTCGATATTACTATCAGCTAAGGCACGACGTGTGTCCATTAATTCTCTACGAACAGCGTCATTACCATTTTCAGCTAAAATTAAAACAAATTAAATGATTAAAAATATTTTTGGTAACAACAAAGGTTTCTTTAACCTTCTCGAAGTTTTCTCATTGTATCTTGTAATTGTTGATTTAAACTTTCGATTTTATCTTCTTTAAGACGGATTTCCATTTTTAATTCATCAATTTGACGACAGGCACCGTCACGTTCTTCCTTCATTGAAGAAAGTTGAATTTCGAATTTGTTCACCTCTTCTTCGAGATGTCCTCTGTAAAATTTATACAATTAAATTGGTTTAAAGTATCAAAAGATGTCTTAAATCAAATAATTTCAATAAAATATAGTTAATTTTGAATTAGGTTTATAATTTTTACCTGTTTCCGAATAATAAATTTTTTTTTGATAAATGTAAAAATTTAATACATAATACATAAACAAAAATAATCAAAATATTATGTAGGTACAATTATCAAATAAGTAACGGACAACTTACTTGATTTCTTCCCCTTTGGCTCTTGTTTGAGCTATTTCATCCTTCAAATGTAAAACTAAATTTCGACCTTTTTCTTCTCTAGCAGCAGCATCACGGCGTGTTCTTTCCAAAATATCTTGTTCATTTTTAAGTTCTCTGGAAACTCCTTCCAATTTTTCACCTAGAGCTTGTTTATCTCTAGCGGCTTTTTAAATAAATTAATTTTATTTGTTTTAATAATGTAATAAAACATTTAAATTAGGTATATTAATAAATTTAATATAAAATTACCAATTAATAATGCCTGCTGTTTTTCATTTTCAGCTCTAATCATTGCATCTTCATGTTGCTGACATAAAGTTTCCAAATGATTTTGTAATCCTTCTAATCTTTCTTGTAATTTATCAATTTCTTCATCTTTGGCACCTTGCAAACCTTGTAAACCCTGCTGCATACGTTTTTCTAATGATGATCGAATCATTTCTTTTTCTTCATTTAATTTTCTTGTGTTTTCATCATTTAA
The DNA here is from genome assembly GCA_947095535.1 of Poecilobothrus nobilitatus. NCBI lineage: Eukaryota > Metazoa > Arthropoda > Insecta > Diptera > Dolichopodidae > Poecilobothrus > Poecilobothrus nobilitatus. Next base: position 342,810,254 of record OX352772.1, read on the forward strand.
TGCCTTTAGATTTGCAATTTTTTGCAAGAAATCATTTTCTTGAGCGCGAGCTGCATTCGTTAATTGAACTTTCATTTCTTGTGCGCGACGATTAGCACAATCCAACTCTTTTTGTAAACGACCAACTTGGTTTTTTAATCCTTCTTCTTTAATTAAAAGATCTTGAACGTCACGTTCTAATTGTTGACGTTTTTCTTCAGTAGCTTCTAAAGTCGTATTTGTATCGAAAAGTACTGCTTCAAGAGATTCTTTTTCACTTCTAAGAGAAGCAAGAAGTTCCTAAAAATAAAATTGCATAGATATGTAATTAAAAGAAAATTATGTACATATATAGGTATTTAAAAAAAAAATCATTATAATCATAATTTATAAAAAAAATCTTAATTTGGTTTTTGTCATTAATTTTTGTCTTTAAATTATGATAATAATCATAATTTTTCTTTTTAATTCATAAGCTTTTTATATGATCATGAAAATTTTTTCATAAACTTAATTTTAAAAAGAAAAAAAAGCTCATAAGTGAGATTTTGGTACAATTCAAAAAACATGGGAAGGCGTTGGTGGTGTAATGGTTAGCATAGTTGCCTTCCAAGCAGTTGATCCGGGTTCGATTCCCGGCCAACGCACACTTTTTTACCTTTTAAAAATATTTTTTTTATCAAAAATTAATTTATTCGAATTTTTTACGTACTTGAAGACGTTGCAATTCTTTCTCATGCCCCTCTATAATAATTTGCCTTTCTTCATTTTCTTTTACTAATTCCTCTAAATTTCTATTTAAACGATTATTACATTCATTTGCTTGTTCTAAACGTTGTCTTGTTCTCATTAATTCTTCAGAAATTGATTCTTTTTTACGATTTAATGCTGTTAATTGGTTATGAATATCACCACGATCACGTGCTACACAGGCTAATTCTTGTTCAACTTTTTCTTTTTCAATTTCAATAAATTTAATTTTTTCACTTAATGCCAATTTCTCAGATTCTAAATCTAATCGAGTTTGTTCTGCTGATATAAGTTCTTTTTTTAATGATGCTATATCAGTTGATTGATCATTTGTTTGACAACGTAATTTATTACGTTCACATTCAACTTCAGATAAATTATCTTTTAATTGTTTTAATTCATCATTTGCTGAATCATTATTTGTGCACATTTTATCTAAACGATTTTGTAATTCAGATTTTTCCATTAATAATTTGTCAACATCAAATTCTAAATCAGCTTTTTGTTTTTCCAATAAATTAATAAGATTTTCTGATTCAAGACGTTGTTGTTCTAATAAATCTCTATTTAAGTAAAGTTTATTTAATTCTTCACGCAATGAAATTGTTTCCTCACGTAAACGACTGTTACGATCTTCTTCAGCTCTGTAAAATATTTAAAAAAAAAAAAACAAAAAAAAAGGATTATAAATTTTGTTTTTATTAAATTTGAATATAATTAATAAAAACTTAATTTCTAAACTACATAGTAAAGTCATAATTAGGTTTCGTAATACAGCTACAGCTTTAAATAAAAACGTATACGTTATATTAAATTTTCAAATTACATACGTATAACCAAATGTAGTAAAAATTTAAGCAGTCCATAATATTTCTGTACAATGTGGAAATAATGAGGATAAAAATAACAGAGAATACTTTCGGAAACTAAAACTTTTTAATCAATTTGGACAAGTTGTTAATATGAATTCTGAAATGTTCAGTTAGCTAGCAATAATAATAATAAGGTTTTTTTTACAAAATTTTATAGTATAGTGTTAATTCCGTAGGACGTAGACTGTAGCGTCAGCGTTAGCAGAATGTACAAAGTAACAAATGATTTAGTAACATTTTATGATTTATGAATTGATTATTGTAGAGAAAATAACTATTTATTTGAAATGTAATGCTTAGGTTCAATTTTAATTTTTTAATTTTATATATACATACATAAATTAAGTAACAACTACATATACTTATATCAAATATATTAATATAAATTAGGAATTGAATTGTTTTCTTTTAGAAATGTAGAAAATAAGAAACTGTTTTATGATATGATTGCCATTCTTTTCAATCTTATAAATTTTTGTATATAATAATATTGTGTGTTGTGGCTAGAATTTTTCTGAAAGTTTTATTAAAAATCATTTTCTAATTTCTCAAGAAATTTTTATGCGATTAAGTTTCATTTCATTTTATTTCATTTCAACAACTTATAATCATGAAGATTTGAAGTTTTCCATCAAAAATAGAATTAATTGCCTTTATTTCATGGAAATTAGAATTTGTTAATCTTTTATGGAATTTATATGGAAATTCGCAAGAACATTTTCCATCGAATGCATGAAAAATAAAATTTTCTAATCTTTTTATAACAAATGTATACATAAATATGTATATGAAACTTCTCAAGAAAAAGTGTAGAAGAAGAAGAAGAGAAACAAACAATAATTATGTATGTATAATGCTTCTAGATTAGATATTTTATGAATTTCCATAAAATCATATTGTATTTAAATAAAATATTTAAAATTTAATATTTGAAATAAAATATTTATATACTTTAAATAAATTATAATTTGTATGCGAACAACTTAAAATAATCAAATAATTTAGTAATTTTACAACTAAACATTGATAATTTTTATGTTGATAATGTTTTAAATGTATCTCCATAATTTTTGTTTCTATTTAAAAAACAAAATAAACATTCCTTTATGCACAATAATATACATTTGTTTCTGCAACACTGATATCAATCAACATATCATAATTTGGTTAAATAAAGAAAATTGTATAAAATATGAAATTGATGAATGCTAAAATGTATCCCATACAGCCGTGATCGTCTAGTGGTTAGGACCCTACGTTGTGGCCGTAGTAACCCAGGTTCGAATCCTGGTCACGGCAATGTGAAAAATACATTGTCACGGAGTGGGATTTTTTTTTCAGTTTTACTTTTTTTTTTTTTTAATTCATATTTTATTTTTTTTTAAAAACAATCAAAATTAATTTTTTTTAAGAAATTAAAAAAAGTGTGCGTTGGCCGGGAATCGAACCCGGATCAACTGCTTGGAAGGCAACTATGCTAACCATTACACCACCAACGCCTTGATTAGTGCTGAGGAATTTCATAAAATAAAGCAAAACATAAAAGTTAGTTTTAAAAATAATATTTTTGTAAATCGGTTTTATTTGTTTGTTTACCAACATTGTTTACCAACATTTGTAACTTTATTCAGATTTCAGCGATCAAATAATAATTTTTTAGTAGTTATTAATGTATACAGTATGTTTGCATTTATTTATTTTTAATTTTTCTTATTGAAAATTTATAATAAAAAATTACCGTAGATTCATATCAGTTATGTCTTTGTCCTTTAAAATTCTTTGAATTTCCAATTCTAAAGCTTTTTTTCCTTCTTCCAACATGTCAATATGTTTTTGTAACTTACCGTGACTCAATTGAAGTTTTTCATAATCACAACTTAAATTGTCAACCTAAAGAAAAAAAATTTTTTTTTTATTAATTTAAATGCTTTCATATTTAAATTTATTTTTAATATCATTTAAGAATTAAAAAATTAATATTCTTACTACTATGTTCAATTCAGCTCGTCCTCTTTCAACGTTTTGTTTTTCAGTTCTTAAACTATCTAATGTTCTTTGAAGACTTTCTCTTTCTTTATATAGTTCAGAAAGTTGAGCATTACTGGAATCTAATTTTTCTGTAAGTTGAGAAACTTTAGCTGTCAAAAACTCTTTAGCATTCTCTGATGATTCTAATTGTTTTTTAGCTGTTAAGAGATTTTCATTAGTAGTCTGCCATTTTACTTGTAAATCGTGCAAAGACAGTTGATATTTATGCAAAGCAGCTTGTACAGCTGATATAGTCCCTTCTGCAAATGCTTGCAATGACCTTGTAGATCCCCGTCTGGGTGATTTTGGTGGAGCCATTATACCAGCTTGTGATAAATGTAAATGTTGTTGTGCAGCTGGAGTATCATCACTTGTTGTTTCAGCAGAAGTTTCAGCATCTTGAACAACGGCATGAGCAATATCACGTAAAGCACTATTCAAACGTTCAATTTCATCATTTAAACGTGTTGTTTGAATTGCTTGGCTTTCAGCTGCACCACAACGATCTTCAATAATTTTAATTTGTCCCATAAGCTCCTGAAGACGAAGATCGCGTTGATTTATTTCATGTCTTGCATTTTCATATTGTCCTTTAAGAGCTGCAATTTGATTTTTCAAATCATTTGAATCACGTTCTAATTGATTCTGATGTTGTTCGCTCAAACGATTTTGCTGTTTCAAATTAAATGAAACACCATTACAAGCAGCACTAACTTCACCTAAAATTAGAATAGTTTAATTAATATTTGTAAGAGTGTATTTACATATTATATATGTATGTATATAACATTTAAATTTTTTTTTTACGAAAAACTCACGATTAGTGCTATTGACTTCAACACGCATACGGCCTAATTCTGCTTTCATGGCTGATTGCATTTCTTTGAAAGATCTTTTTACAGCAACAACTTCACGCCACATTTTTAATAATCTATTATGTTCATTGTTATAATAGTCATTAAAAGCCTATAAAGTATTAAATATAGTTGAAAAAGGTAAAAAAAAATTTTTTTTTTTTTTTAGGTAAACAACACATTTGTTGCAAAAAATTTAGAAACTAAATTGTTTATAAACAATTTTTTAGTATATGCAATGTTTATAAGTATGTTTCAAATAAAAATTTCTGTTATCAATACACAGCAACTAAAATGATGCTAATATTTTATTTAAGTGTTTTAACTCACAGAAGATTTTTATAATTTTCACTTTATAATGGATAGAGTATTGTAATATAATAGGTTTAAAAGTAGGGGATGAGGAATAGTTAAAATCTAGCAAAATGCTTGAAATCCGCAACTTAAATACTTCTTGTTACGATAAATAAATTGTGGACATAAACATCTGACCTTACTTTTTCCTCACAAATTTTTGAATTATTAATAATTGTATTGTAAATTATAAATACGGTAATATTACAGGTTAATACTTAATAGGATGTATTGATTGAATTATTGTTAAGTAAAATAAAAGTTTTGTGGTGTGGTGACTATTGAGTGTTGTCGAAGTGAAATATTTCCCTTGCTTCAAAAGAGTCTTATTTTTTTAATACTACGTATACATTTATTTCTCTAAATTTTTTTCTTCTAGGAGGCTAGGAATTTAGGAAATATGAATTCGCGTGTTTGCAACTTGTTTGCAATGTTCATATGTATTTTGAAAGCTTTTTGTTTTCATGTATTGAATTAGAGCAGATTTTTTTGCAAGAACTTAACATTACAAAATTTACAATTAGTTGTCATCCTCTGAAATTATTTTAATTAACACTATAAGTTTAATTATAAAAGAAAAATAAAAATTTCCCTCAGAATAGAAAACATAAATTTTTACTTATATTTTCTTTAGATTTTAATAATAGAGCTTCATCTTAATCAAAATTTTCTTTTGCGTTTCTTCATTCCTTCTATCCACTCCGCGTTTTTTTTATTCATTCTGTAGTCTGTACATTCTAGACGTAGTCCAGTGTTGTTATAGAATTTTTTTTTAAATCGTACACTAAATCGTATTTATCGTATTTTGTATTTTGCAATGGCTACCAGTGTTGCCACTTCAAAATTTTCAATCCGGTCAAATTTGAACTTTTGACTGGAAAAAAATTTAAAAAATCTGGTCAAAAAATTCAGTCAACAAGTTTTTGGTGTAGAATCCTGTCAAAAAACCGTTCAAAATAAAAACTTTATTAAGAAATCGGGCTAACCTTTTGTTGCTGTATTTATGAAGTGGCAAAATGCTTAAATAAAAGAAAAAATAATTTTAAAAATAAACAATATGTATTTCATAAAATAAACAAAAAAAATTACTTCATAAATTCAACAAAAACCTTATTTCATAAATATAAATATAATTCGAGAGATTCGCCAAATATATTTACAAAATTAAGATTTTTAATTTCCAGAAATCCTGAATCAATAGTTTGAAAATCTGACGGCAAGACTAGATTTGGAAATAAAAATATACTCGTACCAACCCTTATTAAAATTTAGAAAATAAACTATCTTTGACATATTGAAATATTGAATTATTGAATATTGATGAAAATTGTATATTATAGTTGTAGTAACAATATTATTCTATTATTAAAAAAATATGTACATATATATATGTATGTATATATACATGTACATATTTTTTTGTTTTGGGTCAAAATTATATTTTTCCTTGTTTTGGATCAAAATCGTATTTTTTTTCCAAAATAAGACTAAAAATCGTGCATCGTATTTTGCCTCTGAAATTTGTACAAAATACAATAAATACGACGCTATAACATCACTGACGTAGTCTTCATTCTATCTTTTTAAAGGCAAAATAAAAGCGGAATAAATAGAATGAAGTTTATTTCCAAAATTCCAGTTTTTTTTTAATTTTGACGTTTCTTTGTATGCTGAATAGTGGATGGAGTTAGGAGTATCGAATTTTTTAAATGTATTGAATCAGAATCAAAAATTGTACTTTTTTGAGGCCAATTGTACTGAAAAATTTTTACTAGCTATAGCTTAACTTATCAAACTCACAATTAATAATTTATTGTAAAAATAGGTTTCAGAAATTTACACAAGAATTTGGCAAATAAAAAGAAAACGAATTCGGAATAACAACACAAAATTACATTTATTTTCAAAATAAAAAAAATTTTTGTTTTTAGTTATTTGGCCAGGTTATGAAATTCTAGGTTAGTGTTTTTAATTGATTACACTTCTTGGCTATTTTGGTCTTTTTATTACGCTGAGTAGAACAATTATTAAGAAGTAAAATAATCTTTAATTTTTTGAATTATATAACAAAAACACGAAAATAACCAAAAATTGTAATTCCTTAAAAGCTCTAAAGTTCATCTAAAAAAATCTGAATGGTAAAAATTTTTCTTTTTTATAAACGAAATAAGTACATATTTTATAACCCAGGAGATTATTTTCAATCATATTTTCAATATTGTCAGTATTTATTGTTTGGAAAAGAATATTTCCTGCAGCTAAATAACTGTAGTAGCAAGTTAAATTGAATTTACTTCAATAAATCTCTCGTTTGAAGTAACGCGGAAACTGTACTTACAGTTAAGCTATTTTGTAACTTTGTTTTAATTAAATTTTGGACTAATATTTTGTTTATTTTTATACCAAAAAATGAATAAATATAGATTTTTATTGAAATTATTGGACTTAAATAGAATTGTACTAAAATTTAGTAGAATGTATTGAATTGAATGTATTTTACTCTTTTCATTGTATTGAATTTGATACAATTGTATTGAAAATTCCATCACTAATGCTGATTACTGCGTTATAAATTTAAAAATAATTGATTGATTTTTTTTAAATAAAATTGAACTCCCATTCCCATACTATAGAATTAGAAACACTTAAATACTTTTACATTCTTTTATTATAAAAATTTAAGATATTAAATATTTTTAGGCATAAAATATTAACAATTTATTAAAGCAAAATGTCAAATTTTTTTTCTTTAATTCTTTACGTTTTTTTATTCGCTTTATTTTCTATTGATTCCATTTATTCCGGAATGAATAAAAAAACACACCAATAGATTACAAAAAAAAAGTGAAATTTTTTTTTTTAATGCATTTTTTAGTATACATATTTTTTTTTTCAAACTGGAATATTTTTAATGGGGCAAACGGTAACACTGTTGGTGAGTGGATGTGTGATGGCCGATGGGTGAAATTCCACATCCATTGTGATCGTACATATTCGTATAAATCGTATTATGTAAGTTGTAATTGTAATAATGTAACTATGGTCTGGTCAAATCACAGGTGAACTTGGACTGTGGGTGTGTAAAAATACAAATGCTATATCAGAGACTACATAGAGATGTCCAAATGGCAACAAAAAAGTTTAGATGTCGCTACAATATCGATTTTGAAATTTAGTCTCATTTTTCAACTTTTTTTTTTAAAGTTTCTTAAAGCAAGTTTTGGTCTCGGATATTTTTTTTTTTCATATATGTACATAAATGAACTTTCGTATGATTGGTATGGATGATAGAAATAACAAGTAACATACATATATGAATATGATCATATGATATCAAATGACATATTATGATATACATAATCTGATCAGTATCTAATATAATTTTTATATTATATATGCATTATGCCATATTATGCATTTATATTACTTGAACCAGCTTGCCTACATGCTTATTAAATTGTGAAAGTGTGTGTGAATCAAAATTAAATATAAATAGAAATACACATAAATACTATCGGCACTTTTTATATATGTATTTCAATATGATTCAAAAATCAATACATATTTATATTTATATTTTGTTTTGTGTAAATGTAATTATGTTCCAATTTGATATGATTTGATAATTTTTATGAATATGTACAGTATCCAGCAAATGTCATGCCACTTTTCTAATTGGTATAATTTTTAATTAAAAAAATGTTTAGAAGAATTTTAAAGCATTATTTTTTATTTCAGTTATTTTTATTTGATAGGTATATTATATTATCTTCAAAAAATACCCACATATATATGTAGGTATACTGTTATCAATATAACAATATGAGTCATGAGATCAAAAATAAAATAAAATCATAATACAAAAAATTTTGTTACTTTGTTTGTTTGTTTTTCCCTGAAGTTATAAAGTTAAAAATATTATTAGAAAAAATTCGAACGCCTATATTATTTTATTGCTTTTCTATATATATTTTTTTAAATTACCATTACTTTTGCTGGATACTGTATATTAAATCAGTTAAATTTAGTTAAATAAATAATGCAGTTAAATCAGATGATTTTCATAAAATAGATAACATTCATCCCATCTGATACCATTTAATATACGATATACCATTTGATACATTCAAAAAATTCTGCTTGTAGTAGTGAAATACTGAATGCATATGAATGATAACCTTGAAATGTTTTTTCTTGTTGTTTTTAGAAAAGTCAACATTATAAAATAATCTATTTTTATTTAATTTTTTTCTATATGAAATATTTAGCTAAATGTTCCATATTTTTTGTAAAGTGATATTTAGAATGTCTTCTTTATCATATTGAAAATTTACGTTTCTACTCGACATATTAAATATATATTTTCTCAAATACATTTTCCCATTTTTGCCTTATTTTTCTATTTTAAAAGTTATTTTGTCATCGCTTTGCTTTAAAAAGTTTAATAATCACAAGGATAAAAAAATTTTGAAAATGCATAAAATATATGAATGATCATTTTACACCAGATTTTACAGAAGATTCTAGTTTTCGCTAAATTCCTTTAGCTATGACACAAACTAAATATTTCTGTGCTTTAAGATATTTAAAACTAGCCAGTTTTAACTGGCCCGTTTGAAAAAAAATTAGTACAAATTTTTGTATGAATTTGTACATCTCTATGTAGTCTCTGGCTATATTATTATATTTTATAAATTATAACATTCAAACAAATTAAAACATTCTGTGTGTTTACTTCTTTTGTTTAACGCTATTTATAGTTTTTTTTTGTATTTAAATGCAAAAATTACTCAAATTAGGCAAAGAAAATTGGCTTGGCCAATTTTAATTTTGACATGATAATGACTATGAATGATAACAGTTAATACATTATGTATGTATATATATGTATTTAAAATGAATCATCATAATTTTATTATATGATATTTTATCGAAAATTTCTCAAGAAAATTGATAAAAATTCTGGTATAGATTTAAATTAAATTTTTTCAACTTTAGTTTTGTTTACAAAAATTATCACTCGTCAAATTTCAATGCGGAATAAAGTAACCATTGAAACAAATAAAATAAAGCATAAAATATGATGACAAACAAAACAAGCAAACGCCACCCCCAGTCTGACTTGTGTGATGACTACATATTTGTCAGTGCCTGGATGGACAGTATTGGTGTAATCTGGTGGTAGGCAGTTAGGTGGGACTAGTAGGTGAAAAAATTTTACCTCTGGTTGAACAAAATTTGTATGAACTGGATTTATTTAATATACCTAATTGGTTTTTTTGCAAAGTTTCGAGTTGCGGGTCATGAATCATGCCGTATGTATGTTGTAAATATTCCAAAAAGTAAGTTTTACTTATTGTTTGTTTGCTTAAAGGTGGATAACTGCATTTTGGCTGAATTTTTTTTTTTTTTTTGAGAAATTTAAATGTATTTTTATTTTTTATGTACCTATGTATATATGTACTAAGGCAATCTTAAAATTTGGAGAAATGTTAATTAAAAAGAAATTTGATTTGAAAGAACTCCATGGCGATGGTAGATAAGTGTTTTGTAATTGTTATCAAATTATGTTAAAGGTACAGGGTGCCCCAACTTGGACTGACTGATTTGAAATACTTATATTTTTAAAGTTTTATTTTTAAAGTTTTTTATTTGATTTTTTTTGCAGATAATAAAGAATTTTTTAAAATTTTATGTCATTATACTCAGTGCAAGAACGTGTTTTTACACATTGAATTTTATTATGTTTCCGAACGATCAGTTTTTTTAACAATCTCATTATGAGCGATAAAGTCCATTTTTATTTAAATGGATATGTCAATAAACAGAATTGCCGAATTTGGGGTACGGAGAATCCGTGAGCAGTGCATCAGCGACAATTACACCCTCTCAGATGCAATGTTTGGTGTTGAATTATGGCTGATAGAGTTATGGGTCAATTTTTTTTCGAAAATGAAATGAGCATCCAGAATCCATTTCTTACAAAACAAAACAGACAGTTCTATTAATTTATAAATGTGTGAAAAGTAAGTAAAATTTACCTGTTCTTCTTGAGTAAATTCATCCTCTTTAGCTAACAGTTCATCTCTTAAATTAGCCCAATCATTAGTAAGTTTTTGTAGATCATTTGTTAATGCTTCATTAACACGATTTGATTCTTCTAATTGTTGCCTTAAAGCTGAATTCTGAGCAATTAAACTTTCACAACGATGTTTTTCATCTTCTAAAGTCCTTAATAAATCTTCATCGTCATGATGAACATATTCACCTGGACATGGTGGTGGTGAATCCAATGAAGATTGACATTGTAATGTTGTTGGTGGTGGGAGTGAACACTATAAAAATAAACTTATTATTATATAAATATACTATTAAAAAATAAAAAAATTTTAATTTACAGGTCCAGTTAATGCAGATGGTTTATCTGTTGAATAACTTGATGTTAGTATTAATGGTTTTATAGTTTCAGCCATCTTTCCTTCCAATTCATTACAACGCTGCTTGTATTGCATTACTTTTGTTTGTAGACGACTTACTAATGCTGCTTGATTTGTCTGAGCTTGCTTATAATTATCAATTCTACGTCGATAATTACATGCTTCATCTTGTAAGCGTTGACGAAGTTCTTGATTTTGACGTAATAAACAATTGGGATCAGCTGGTCCTGGACTTGCCATTCTTGGTGTTACAACAGATTGACTGGTCGGATTTGTTAAAATTGTATTAGGATTTGTGGTTGTAGTTGTAGTTGTTGGTTGATATGAAGGAACACTAGGTGTTGTTTCTGGTACACGCGTTTTACTCAATTGTCGAGTAAAAGGTTTGCGTCGATCTACAGAACTTATAGAACTCCCAGGGATGGTACGTTTTGGTGAACCTTGTGTTTTTATAGTGGATATACGGTGATCTTTATAAGGTACCTTTATTTAAAATAAAATTTTGTTTTTCATAAGTTTTAAAATAATGCCCATATTTTATAAGAAAATTATTAAAATCAATTAAATGACAATAATTACACACAAAGTAAAATAATTTAATAAAATAAAATTTGAAAAAAACATTTGCAGAACGTTTAAATGATGTTTTTAAATAATTTTAATGGTAAGTGAATTAACTCGTTTTAGAGCAAAGTAATTTTTACATTTTCATAAGATAAAATATTGCTCAAATAACATAAAGTCAAAAGTTTAAACATATTATTCATAGAAATATAATATATATATGTTATAGGTACTAAATATTTTAAATTTAAATAATAATAGGAAGCTGTAGGAAATAATCGTTTATGTACAGTTAGTCGTACATAATTCAAAACGTCAATTTGCCTAATATCTTTTGGCAAAAGGGACATTTTGGAACCTTGCATTTGCCATGATTTTGTAAGCAATTTTAAATTCCGCCCTCTAACTACTTTTTAACATAAAATCTAAATATAACAGAATCTAAACATAACTTATGTATAAATTGAATTAGAGAGATTTAAGTGTAGAAAGAATATAGCCTTAAATGAGACCACATCTCTTAGGCACTTGTAATAAATAAATAAAACTACTATATTATTTGTAGTAGTTGATTATTACAATTGAAATCGAATCAATTTGATAATTAATATAAGATTTTTGTTTTTTTTTTTTAAATTAAATTGAATCTGTTGTAACTCTTTTTATCGCACATAAAAATATTAGTGAAAAATTATACTGTTCAGAAAAAAGTTATTATATTATGTATGTAAGTATATACTTATATATAAAAGAAAATTGTTTAAAAAACTGTATAGACTTTACTTTATTGTAAAGTACAAAAGTAAATAAAGTAGAAAATTATTTATTTAAGGTTTTATTGAAAATAATTAAGAAAAATATTATTTGATTTTTTTTTGCTTGTGTATTTAATGTAAAAAAGCAAATAATCAATAATATTTATTAATGTTATCTAAATATGTACATATATATGTATATGTTTATATCACCGTTAATATTACTTGGTTTATGCATTTATAAACGAAATATATTATATCATTTTTTTATATTTTTATTGAAATATTACAATACATAAGTATATATATATTTTTTTTATTACATATGTATATCCTCTAACATAGAAAATAAATAAGTAACATAGAAAATTATGTTAATTTTTTTCTATGTTTTAATAGGTATGTTTAGTATTTCTTTTAGATTCTCTTTCAAACTTTTATAAAAAAAAAAAAAAATGTGGTGCACATTTTATTTAGTACCTATGCTTAATTCTTAAGGGCAAAAACAAAATTTAAACATAAATATGGTACAAATATTCTAACAGTTATTTTACACGCATTGTACGGGCTGTCACCAAATTGCAACATTATACTTTTTAGTTTTTTTTTTTTCTTCTTTTATATGAACATTTTCCTTACCTGTACATATTTGTATATATGCATAAACGAAATATATGTTTGTTCAAAATATTAAGTATACAATAATGTATTTATAAATGTATACATAACTATTTAGGTTTTTTTCATACTACATACTAGGTGTACATAATAATATCTACTTTATCTATGCCTACAGTAGAATTATAATAATATGAACAAAACAATTTATTGTAAACATTAAATAATTTAAAACACTTCCATGTGTATATATAAAATGATTTTATTAAAATATTATAATACATAATCATATGTTATTTATAAGTTCATAGAGTTTGTACTGATCATTAATCAAATATATGTATATACAAAAACAAATTTACTATTTTTAAATTCTTAAGCAAACTTTCAATAATAAATTATAAATAAAGAATACTTATGGGGTGCACATTAGGGAAGATATATATGTATGCCAAAATTTTGGTTCATCTTTTATGTTTAATTCTGTTTAACTATAGGTATATTTATACATTATTGACAAAAAATAACTAATTAAAATTATTATTGACAATGTCACACTTGTCACTTTATAACAGAAAAGAGAAACATTTAGATTCTGTCAGCGATCATTTTAGGAAATGAAGCGAATGCTTCATGATAATTTTTTTCAAAATTTATAATAGAAAATGTATATTCTAATTTATAGTACTATAGAGATTTATTTTATTTTGTAGAAAGTTATTTATATATAGTTATTTTGTTTATAAGTTGTTTCAGTTATTTTTCTTATGAAAAAGAAAAAATTACATATCTGATGTGTTTTACAATTCATAATTCTGCCGCCATAAATTCTAATCCGTTCTCCTTTATGTAAACAGAACGATATGGTTGAAAAAAAAGTTTTCATCATTTATTTTGTATATGCATTCTAAAATGCATTGAGTTTTAAAATGATTTTTGAAAAGAAAAAAATTATCCAATAAATCCAGAAATATTAAGATTCAGTTAATAATTTTACAGAATTGTAATCGAATCGCAATTTACAGTTGCAAAAACATTTCCCATTGTCCTTAAAGATATTTCTTTGTATTTTGTCAATTATTATTACTATTTTAACATTAGTTTATTATATTAATAAAAGTCAGCTCGATGTGACATTCTATTATGACCGAATAACATTCATGATTTTAATATTATAAACTAACTTTTATTTAAATTTTTTTGTATGTGAGGAATTATATATAAGATACAAAAATGTATTACATATTCATATTATTTACAAACACTCAATATTAATTTAATCTATAATTTCATACTAAAATTAGTTAATATTATCGAGACTTTAATGTATTTTTTTTTTGTTAATCTATAAATTTTGTCACAAAATATACCTGTGTAAAATAAATTTGTTTGCAATATGTGTGTAACTCTCTTGTATCTACTTTATTTAGTTTTCATTTTCTTTTATATTACAAATATATTATGTATGTATGTATTATAGATATGTTTTTTTTTTTTGATAAAAGAAGGGCTCAAACATAATGTTAAGTAGAAATTTTGATATCAATAATATTCGATTAGAAATAATAAGTATACCGATATATTTTTCTTATTACTATGTGGTTTATTAATAACTTTTATTCTACAATAGGAATTTTTAAGATAATAGAATAGTGGTTTCCCTTTTTTTTTATGTTAAATAGCTCTATTAAATTCTAAAAGAAATACAAAAAAAAATATTATTATACTACATGCCTTTTATTAACAAAAAAAAAAACAATAAACAAATAAGAAATAAACAATTTTGTTATATTTTTATGGGGTTTTTTTGTTTTTTTGTTTTTGTTTCATTATATATTACAAGGAAATTTTTGGATATTATTGAATTGATATAATGTTATAAGGACATGCTAAATATATTGAAAATTATAATGATTAATAATAATAAAATAATAAAATTGAAAATGTACCTACATATATATATAAATAATTTTCTCAATGATTTAAACTTAAATGAAATCGAAGAAGATATATACATATACATACTTATATAAAAAGGGATTGGGTCCGAAATCCCAAAGTTAAAATCCCAAAATCAAAATTCCAAGCCCAAAAACCAAAAAAAAAATAATCCCAAATTTCAAAATCCCAAAAAAAAAAATCCCAATGTTACAAAATCTCAGAATTTCGAATAAACATAATATATAAATATTCTGCAAACGACGTATAACTCTCATTTTGTAACCAACTCTAATATATCTTTTAATTATTTTTTTATATATATATTTCAACAACAACAATGAACTTGAAATAGTGGGGGCTGCCGCCCCCAAACCCCCGCTAAACAAATTATTGAAACCCTAATTTTGTAACCAACTCTAAAATCTCTCCTAACTCAGAATCTCATATATAGACATATATAAATATTCTGTAAAAGGCGTATAATCCAGATTTTGTAACAACTATAAAATTCTTCCTAGATATTATTTATATTAATATATATTTTCAATAATAAAGAACTTCCAATAGTGGAATACTCTAATACGGGTACGGCATACCTACTTTATACAAAAGTATTAAAAATAAAATATATTTTTAATAGTGGCTTTTTCTAATGCAAGATAAAAAAAACAAGCAAGATTCCTAATTCGAAATTGAAAGATATAACCAGAGACTACATAGAGATGTACAAATTCATACAAAAATTTGTACTAATTTTTTTTCAAACGGGCCAGCTAAAACTGGCTAGTTTTAAAAATCTTAAAGCACAGAAATATTTAGTTTGTGTCATAGCTAAAAGAATTTAGCGAAAACTAGAATCTTCTGTAAAATCTGGTGTAAAATGATCATTCATATATTTTATGCATTTACAAAATTTTTTTATCCTTGTGATTATTAAACTTTTTAAAGCAAAGCGATGACAAAATAACTTTTAAAATAGAAAAATAAGGCAAAAATGGGAAAATATATTTGAGAAAATATATATTTAATATGTCGAGTAGAAACGTAAATTTTCAATATGATAAAGAAGACATTCAAAATATCACTTTACAAAAAATATGGAACATTTAGCTAAATATTTTATATAGAAAAAAATTAAATAAAAATAGATTATTTTATAATGTTGACTTTTCTAAAAACAACAAGAAAAAACATTTCAAGGTTATCATTCATATGCATTCAGTATTTCACTACTACAAGCAGAATTTTTTGAATGTATGAAATGGTATATCGTATATTATATGGTATCAGATGGTATGAATGTTATCTATTTTATGAAAATCATCTGATTTAACTGCATTATTTATTTAACTAAATTTAACTGATTTAATATACAGTATCCAGCAAAAGTAATGGTAATTTAAAAAATATATATATAGAAAAGCAATAAAATAATATAGGCGTTCGAATTTTTTGTAATAATATTTTTAACTTTATAACTTCAGGGAAAAACAAACAAACAAAGTAACAAAATTTTTTGTATTATGATTTTATTTTATTTTTTGATCTCATGACTCATATTGTTATATTGGTAACAGTATACCTACATATATATGTGGGTATTTTTTGAAGATAATATAATATACCTATCAAATAAAAATAACTGAAATAAAAAATATTGCTTTAAAATTCTTCTAAACATTTTTTTAATTAAAAATTATTCCAATTAGAAAAGTGGCATGACATTTGCTGGATACTGTACATATTCATAAAAATTATCAAATCATATCAAATTGGAACATAATTACATTTACACAAAACAAATTATAAATATAAATATGTATTGATTTTTGAATCATATTGAAATACATATATAAAAAGTGCCGATAGTATTTATGTGTATTTCTATTTATATTTAAATTTGATTCACACACACTTTCACAATTTAATAAGCATGTAGGCAAGCTGGTTCAAGTATTATAAATGCATAATATAGCATAATGCATATATAATATAAAAATTATATTAGATACTGATCAGATCATGTATATCATAATATGTCATCTGATATCATATGATCATATTCATATATGTATGTTACTTGTTATTTCTATCATCCATACCAATCATACGAAAGTTCATTTATGTACATATATGAAAAAAAAAAAATATCCGAGACCAAAACTTGCTTTAAGAAACTTTAAAATAAAAAATTGAAAAATGAGACTAAATTTCAAAATCGATATTGTAGCGACATCTAAACTTTTTTGTTGCCATTTGGACATCTCTATGTAGTCTCTGATATAACTTTGATTTTATAACTAACTAAAAATTGAGATTTTGCAATTTGGGATTTTGGTATTTTGGGATTTTGTAATTTGGAATTTTGAAATTTGGGATTATTTTTCTTGGCATTTTTTTTTTTTGATTTTGTCTTATTTGGGATTTTGTATTATTGGGATTTTTTTTTTGGCGATTTAGGTGGTCTCCCTATAAATAGTATTTAGTGTCCTTATTAAAATATAAAATTTATATTATGTACTTAAATACAACTATAAGATATGTGTATGTATGTACTTTAAAGTAAAAAAATATTTAATATTCGAAAATATTTAATTTTTTGACACAATTTAATATTTTGAAATATACATAAATAGGTACATAGATGTATATGACTATAAGAAAAAATAAATAATTATGTTTTTATTTTAAATTTTGTACTTCAAAAAGAAGTTTCTTTGTACATACTTTGGTAGTAGCGACTAGTGATTGTTGATACGTTTAGTATATGCATATATACATATACATATTATGTATGCATGAACATATAATGTTGGTAGATATTTTTAATTAATATTAATATTGTATTTTATAAAAGGAAAAGAAAAACTTTTTTTTTTGTATATAAATGTATGTGCATATGTAATAATAAACTACATACTTGTATTCACATAAATAGAATTTATTATGTGAATTATTCTATAATATGTATCTACATTAATTTTAAATTTATTTTAAAAAATATTTAGAAACGTTTGTTTGTTAAGAATTACATACTTAATTTAAAATTAAAAAATGTTATGATCTATAGGTATTAAATTTTTAAAAATTCATATCTAATTAGAAAATGACTATATACATATATAGAAAATCTGTAGATTCCTATAAAAAAAACAAGGTAGAATGTAAACCAACGGTTTTTAAAAGCATACATTTCCAAAAGATAATACAAACTGTTTAGAATTGAAAGAACTGCACAAAAATTTGAAAATTTCATGTAATAAGAAAAAACGTAAAAATAGGACTTTTTTGGAATTTTGAGGGTCTGTATGTCCGGAACCCTATATAACTAAGAAAACCCGTTAACACACGTAAAAATATATTATTGAACCTTTAATTTTCATGTTTTGCCGAAGAAAAATTTTTACAGGTGCCTAAGTTACAGGTATCTAAAAATAACAAATTTTGAATTTTTGAGGCATAATAACTCTTAAACAAGGCGTGCTACCAAAAAATTTTCTGAGAAAACTTATAATTAATAATTATAAGTAAAAAAAACTAATTCTAAAAGTTCTTTCTTGTCTCAAAATTTCAAGTCCCTATCTAAAAGCGTGCCGGAGTTATGAAGGTAGAAAAATTATGCAAAATTTGGTTTTCGCATAACGGTAAATTTAAATACTAAATTTAAAAACTATGTATAATTTTGATATTGATTTATAAAGGTAAAAAAAAATTCCTGCCGAATGGCGTTTTCAGATTGAAAAAATGTTAAGAGAAACCTGAAATATACTCGTTTAAAAATAAGGCTTTTTCAAAATTTGAGGGCTGTAGTTCCCTGATGGTTACATGAAAAAGTTTTTCTACAAAATTAATTTTTTTATGAGATCTACCCATGGCCAAAATTTTTTGCTCTATCTTTAACGGTGTAGAAGTTTTGCAAACAGACGGACAGACGTACGGACGGCCGTACAGAGTGAAACTAATAGGCACATTTTTTCAACATTTTTTTGGAAATGTGCTAAAAATTTCTATTCTAAGTTCACGATTACACATCGTTTTGTCACTGTTTTATACAGATTTTATATATTTTTGTATGTTTTATAATATGTAGGTACTGTTTAAGTATAGGTATATATGTATGTATATATATATGTTTCAATTATTTATCAGTCAGATTGAAATTTTTTCTTTTCTTTTTTTAAATTTCTGGATCAAAAAATAATCTCCCTCCCTCAATGAAATTGTAATAATGGATATAGCTAGGTTTCATTAAAAAATTAATTTTGTGGAAAACTTTTTTATGAAGCTTCTCATTGTGAATCTATATAGCACGTTAAAGTTAGGAAAAGTCTTATTTTCAAATGTTTATAATTCAAGTTATATGGTTAATAATTTTTTAATGTAAAAACGTAAAAACGACAAATTTTTAATAATAATCTAATAGTCTAATAATAAAAATTATATAATTTTGGAAAATTTTAGTATTTACATTTATACTGTTATATGAAAACAAAATTTTTGCGCAAAATTTTGATTTCCACGTATCTCCGGATAGCTTTTAATTAAAATTTTGAAATAAAAAGGCAAAAGATCGGTTATTTTAAAATAATTTTTTGCATTTCCCCCTATTTATGAGTTGCAACAAATTATTATTTTAGATATGTTGTAATCTGTGAAAATTTATCTATATAAGATATAAGAAATAAATCTTCAATATTATTTTAGATATCTTAATGCCTTGTCTTTATTATATAAAGACTTTCCTCAAAAATGAAAATAGTTGTCTTTTGATTTTTCTCACTATTAAAAAAAAACAAATAGTTAAAAAAAAGAACTAGCGATTAGTTCAAAAGTTCATATTTTAATAATTAACTTCTTTTATTTTTCTTTTAATAATGTACGCCTTTAAAAACTTTACATAATGTGATTTGTTTAATTTTGTCATTGTAGTCAAATTTAATTTTATTTATTTTTCTTTTGTTTTTTAATTTTATAGTTACATTTGAATCACTATTGATTGTTACTGAATCACTATTGAATCACTATTGATATTTAATCATAACTTCAATATTATAGCCTAACATGTTTTTTTAAGTTAAAAAAGGAAAAACAAAAAAAAAGAAAATAACATCTTTGGAAAATTTGTAAATAAAAAAAAAATAAGTAAAAAATACAAATAAAAAAGTAAAAAACAAGTTGTATAAAAAAATTAAACAAATTCATCAATATATATATATATATATAATGGTCGCTTAAGATTATTTTTTTTTTTGTGAGTCATTCTTTGTTGAATTATTGTATTTAATGGGTATGATTGGTCAACCAATTACAAGTCATAAAATTTTAATTAACAAGTTAAAATTTAATGATCAATTTAAAATAAAATTTTCTCCATTTTGTTTTTTCCACTAAAGTTCATTTATTATATTTTTTATGTTTGACATGCTTTAGTTTCGCGAATCATTATTTTTCACTAAGCCATCATCATTATTTTTATTACTCAGCTGTAGCTATTGTCCAAGACTATGGACACGTTTCTTTTTATTTCCACACCATCTATTATCTTATACAAATTTTCTCCATAATTGATGTTATTTATAAAATATATGTACATACATACATACTAAGAGTATCCCAATTTGAAGTGTAATTCAATTTAAAAAATTAGAAAATATTTTTTACCGTTACTTAAATGTAATTGTTTTAATAATAACTCTTATATATAGCTACATATATAATACAGCCTATACAAATTATCGAGATAGTGAGTTTTTATTTTTAATATTTTGTATGTACTTTGTGTTCAAAATAGATTTGATAAGAATTATTTTAATTAAAACTACATTTAAATTATATTTTAGTATAGAAAAGGCGCTTATAGATTATATCAACATTTTTTTTTTTTAAAGTTAAATAAAAAATGATGAAACATGCACTTTATTATGAATTTAATAAATTTTCAAACAAATTTTACATAGAAATAAGTGCATACATTATTATGTAACAAAGTATATAGCATTATAGTAGTTTAGGTATTAAAGTAATTTTTTTTTGTTTAATATATTTCCTGCATGATTAATGTTGCAACAAATATGTTAGAATCTTTCCTTTGAAGATGTGGTCTAAATTGAAAGATACAGTTTGCATTTAACAACTAATTTATTACAAAATATTTACCAAAACTTGATGACAAAAGATACTCTAGCTAGATTCTGGAACAATAATAAAATCATTGCAAAAAATTGTGTTGTTAAGGAGTTTAGTTTTGTAGATTAAAATTAATTTTGTAGATTTAATATTAAAAATAATTTAATCTGTTTTTTTTTAGGGAAATAAGTTTCACAGTAACTTTTCATTAATTATAAATTCAAATATATTTTTTTATTCAATTTATTACGATGTTTTTTACACGGAAATTTGATAGTGAGTGACAAAATTATTCTAGATTTGGGTTTTATATATAAATGATTTTCATAACTCGTTAAGTCAAGTTCATTCACCTTAAAATTTTTTTTTTGTTTTAATGCATTTCTCTGCCACATAAATGTGGACAGTAAATTATACACAGCCTTTCCTGTTCAGGCGTGGCTGTAAATGTCGTAAGGGGGAATAACTCTTACGACATGTGTGGGATTCGAACTCACACTCCCCCTCGGTATAGGTAGGTAGCGTATTTTATACACTCTTACCAACTAGGCCACCGTGACCCCTTTAAAATTTTATTTCAAGTATATATAAAAAAAAAAAGAAATTCTATCATCGGTTTTACATTTAAGATTTTATGTAAAGTAAATTTAAAGATTGAATTAAGATTTTACCGATTTATGTTGGTATGCCTGATTATTTTGACATTTAGCATGAATTAAACAACTATAAACAATGTATACTACATACTTATTATATGTATACTAATAAGATCAATTTGTAAGTTAATTATTTTATTAATAAATTTTTTTTTATATCTACTTTATTTTTATTTAATTGTAAATTATTTCAGGTTGGTTGTTGTCCTGTGCTTCGACTTCATTTCAGGTTTATGGCTGTCTTTGCTTCAAATAAGTAGAAAATTAAAGCATACGTACGTATTGTTTAGCCAATTTATGTTGGTTTAGTTAGCAAAACCGGAGACTGGAGATCGAATTAAATCCTTAACTGTTTACTTATAATTTGAACACAAAATAATAATTATTTTTCTATAATAACTTAAAATGAAGAATTTATTATTGATATTATATGGAATTTTAAGTTTAAAGTAATTTAAAGTAACTTTAAACGTTAAAACAGAAAATGTAAATGAAATTTTTTTTCTATAAATATTTATTATATTATTTTAAAATCTTTGTACCAATCCATGTCTTATTTTTAAAACTCAATTGAATTGAAATGGAATCTATATTATGTTAGATTGTCTGAATTTTTCCAAGATTGAACATGACAAGTCATTAAGTCTATGATTAATTAATATTATATACAGTAAGGATTATGAAGTTTTTAATTAATTTTTATTTTTTGGTGTTTTAATTTTTAGACCTGTAATCATTTTTAGGTCTAATTCAAAATTTTCTTATTTTTAATTTATTTTTTCAAATTGTTTTAGTTTTTCATTTTGTTGGATTTTTTAAATTTGTTCTAAACCACATTACATATACATTCCATGCATAACATATGTATATATGTATGTATATATACATAACTACACTACTAATGAAAACTACTACAAATCAACTTTTTGTAGCAATCCCTGTTGAATCCCTGTTAGATATAAAACTTTTAGGATAAAATTAGATCTTATTGCGAAATAAGATATTGAAATAATAATTATTTAAACAAATAATAATAAAAATATTAAAATGTCGGTACGGTTCGTTAGTTTTAAATAAAATGCTAAAATTAAACAAAAATGTCTATTGATCAGCGACATATTGACTTTTGCAGTCTTATGTATATTGAAATGAAAAAGAATACCATTGCCCGTGTTCACACTATAGTGCAATTGCAATTGTAAGATGTAATTGCAAAAGCTTTACGCGTTCACACTATGTTGTCAGTTGCAATTACAACTTTATATGTATGCGTTAATATTATCACTTCAATATAAGAATGATTTTGTCTATATCATAAAAATTTTTTTGACCTGATAAAATTTTTTATTGCTGTTTTACATGTATTGGTGACTTGCAATTGGTTCAACCGCTAAATTTTGGTTGAAAAAATTGCAACTGCTTTTTCGTCGTTTTTTCGCATAAATTCGTTTTAAAGCTTTTTTTTAGGAGAAACGAGGAAGTGGGAAAGAGAATGAAGAAGTTACAACTGCAGAATGCACCTAAGTGTGAACAGAGGGATTACTTGTAGTACAAAATAAGTGATTTAAGATTTTTATAAGATGTGGAAATAATTATAGAAAAAAAAAAAATTAGCAACAGAGAGATTTATTCATATAATTATGACACAATATAATTAATTTCGTAATCTCTAAACAATAAATATAATTAAATTAAAAAAAAAAATGTAAATACCTAAGGATGTAACCGAAAAAAATATTAAAACGTGAAATTATACACGTTTATTTTTTGTTAAATAATTAAAATACAAAAAAAAATATAATTGAAAACAATTTTTTTTTTTGCCTAAATACTGTTTAAGACATGTGTACTCATTTGATGTTTTTATTTATAATTTTATAAACATAAATATCAATTAATTACTATAATAAACAAAAGTTAAAGAAATTAAATAATAATCGCTATGTATTTATTATTTTTATATAATCAGTTATTTATTATTATGAAAGTTATGTAAACTGTTTTTTTTTCGATAATAAAAATATACATATGTGCCCTTAGCCGTCTAATGTCCAAACAAATAACCTAAAAAAAAATAAACAAATTTAAATTAAAAATAAATAAAATGCGTTTTATAAATGATCTATAACTAGTACTTACTAGATTATTTCATTATCAGGTCAACAAAAAAAAAAAACAAAATAAATTAAAGATCTAGGAAGTTAAAATTTATCTTTATCTTTTACGAGTTTAAAATTGTCAGACGGCTAGACGATTTAATAAAAAAAAAATAAAAACAAAAAACAAAAACAATAATAATTAAAATTAAAAAAACTGTAATTTTAATCTATAAGGATTCTAAAAAAAATATTAATCTAGAAGGATTCTATAATTTTTTTAATGTTATAAGAGGGGCTCAGAGGCATAGTGGCATAATCCACATTAAAATTATTTTGCAGAAAATGAAGTTTAGAAAAACTTAATATTCCATACACTTCATCTTCCAAGTGCGTAAAAATAATTTCATCGACATGGTTTGCACTTTTCAGATTTTCATAAAATGCGTGGTGTATTGGTGGTATAAGTTTTATTAATTCTACCAAATCTTTCTTTTTTTCTGTAGATATTTTTCAACCATTTGGGTAACCTAATGTTTGTGTTAAATAATCTCATGCAGGCAATGGTCGTTTTTCTATATTTAAAATTGAAAAACAATTTTCTGGGTTAATAAAATATTTAAAAAATATTTTACACGGATAATCTTTTTCATATTTTAAATATTGGATTTTAAACCAATTAACAGCATTTTTTCGTTCATCTTTTATTCTTCGGGTAATAAAATATTCCGAAGGAATATTCAAACCCATTTGGAGGAAAAGAAATCTTTTCAATTAGCCCAAAATCTTGGTCGCATCGTAAATAAGAATGCCCAGAAATAAGAAATTTATGTTCAATCTTCTTTATTCAGAAATTTTCGTTTAATATCATTTTTAAGCAAATTAGCGACATTTTAATATTTTTATTTTGCCCCCCTCAGTGATCAGAGTACATAATTAAATTACAAATTGTTACATTTTCTTTTATGTAATGTAAAAGACAACTAATAACATCATCAGCATCTCTCGATGCGATAGTTTCGATGCGATGTAAATTTAATTTTCGGTTTAAAACTTCAGTAAACACGTATTTGGACTTATAGTTTTCAGTCGAATATTAGTAAAGATCGTATAACTTATTAATTTTTAAATAAGGTGATAAATATTTTCTATCCGAATTCGAATTACTACTATAGTAGGATTGATAGGCCGGAATTTTATTAATAAATTCATCGATTTTGAGGAAATTTATATTAATTCTAAAAGTTCTTTCTTGTCTCAAAATTTCAAGTTCCTATCTAAACGCGTGCCGGAGTTATGAAGGTAGAAAAATCATGCAAAATTTGGTTTTCACATAACGGTAAATCCAAATACTAAATTTGAAAAAATTGTATAATTTTTATATTGATTTACAAAGGTAAAAAAAATTGTCGAATAGCGTTTTCAGATTGAAAAAAAGTTTAGTAGAACGTGATATATACGAATTTAAAAATGGGGCTTTTTCAAAGTTTGAGGGACTGTAGCTCCGTAATGGATGAGGCTACATGAAAAGTTGTTCCACAAAATTATTTTTTTTATGAGACCTACCCATGGTTAAAATTTTTTTTCTCTGTCTTTAACGGTGTAGAAGTTTTGTAAACAGAGGGACAAACGGATGGACAAAGTAAAACTAATAGGCACATTTTTTCAAATTTTTTTTGGAAATGTGCTGAAAATGTGGTAATGTGGAACACCGTTAAAAATTAAAATAGATAATGAAATAAAATTAATAAAATTTAATTTAAAGTATAATTATAGGTAGGTATTTATAAAATTATTAAATTAAAATTAATACTATTATTTGATTCATTTTGATTTTTAAATATTTGATTTAAAAATGAATAGAAAACCTTTAAAATTAATATAGAATCTAAATTTTTATATACTTTTAATTCGAACATTGTCATTCCGAAATAGTTTTATGTTTTACAGAAATAGTAAATACTATAATTCAAAACAAAAAGTAATAAAATTAACTACACATCATATATAAAATTTAAATTTTTTCTTAAAGACAAAGTGGCTTAAGCAACAATTTGGGTTAAGCCACTTTGGTTTTTAAAAAAATTAAAAAAGTTAGAAAACCAAAAATTTTTTGTGCTAAATAAATGGGGAAAAAGCAATTGTGAAACTGGAAATTAATAACACTAATTCTGCGAGACATACTTGATCGATTAAAACAATAAAAAAAAAATTTTTTGCATGTGGGTTATGCCACTATGCTCCTGAGCCCCTCATTATAATTTAATATAATTGTTAGTTCATTTAATTAATTAAAATTAATAATAAGAGAAACTAACTTTAATAAGATAAAATGGTATAGAATAAAAATTATATGGGTCTCCGGTTATTATTTTTAAACTAGCAGCTTAAAAATCCACTCATTTTGTATATCCTCAAAATTTTTGTATATGACAAAAAATGAGTAAGTCATATAAAATCATAAAGCGGCACGCTAACTGAGATCAAACAAATTTAACCATAAAAAATTCCAGTTAGGCAGAATATAATAAAAACCATAAAGCCGTCGAACAGACATTAAAATAATAAGAATAAAACAGAGTACCGCACTCTAGTCCCACACAACCATATTTTTGAGATATCAGCACCTCAGCTATACAACAACAGCTATACTGCAACAGCTAACGAAAAAATATACATATAAAGCTGGAATGTGTTAACACTATGGGATAACATTTGTAACTTTGAAGTTTAAAAGCCAACAAAACATGGAAAATATAAGAAAGAATGGAAATTATCAATATATGGAATATAAAATGTGCAATTTAACCACAGACTAAATAAACTATAATATACAGACGATCAGTTTCATATAAAAATTTTTAGTTTTGTTTTGGAGCCAGACTAAGCAGTTTATGGTGTTTTAGAATATTTAAATTACAAAAATAGAAAATATAAAAGAATATTCTATAAATTTTGTGTTTTTGCTAATATTTTAAAATACTTAGTCTGGCTCCAAAAAAATGTTCATTCTGACTCCTAAAAATGAACGTAAAATTTTTATATGAAACTTTTCGTCTGTCAAGTTATTTAGTCTGTGATTTAACTTAACTATTTTTAATATAATGATTTATTTAGGTATTAGTTTATCTGAATTCTTATTGAAAAGTTTTAAAACTTACAGGCCTACAGATCTTTAAGCATAATGGGTTGATTCCCTTTAATCCCTTTATTTTTTAAACGTCCAAATTAATAGATAAGATTTTTTTTTTTGTTTTATTAATATTGTTTTATTTTTAATTGCTCCGGTAATTTATTGTACACTTTCAGACAATTACATTATAATAATAATTATCTTGGTAATTGTTTCTAAAGAGTGTTAGACAAAATTAAGATTCTATAGTATTTGCCATTTGGTTAAATTTTCGCTAAAAATATAAACTATTTTTGAAACTTAATTCGAACTATACTAGACCGCATTATACTATGAATTACACTATGACTCATGAGGATGAATTTGTATATCAAATAGTTATATAGGAATATGTATACCAATATCACATACAGATATAGGTAAAAGTAAACCAAAGGATTAAGGTTGGAAGACAATAAAGAATCTGTTCCGAGAAACTATAATATAGTTGCAATCAATTGGAAGAGAAAAGGAAGAATTAAATAACTTTATATAAATTTGTTTTTTTAAATATTGGTACATATTATAAACGAAATATTGCAATATAAAAATAAAGTGATTATTTTTTGGTTTTTCAAAATTATACATATATGCTTAATTTAATTAAAAAAAAAAAAAATGTTATAAAGTTGTAATTTCAAGTGGACTTTAATCTTTACTTATAATTTTATAAATATGTATTTGCTTTAACTATTTCGACAATTCTAGGAAAATTTGTTATTATTTTTATTTCTAAGGCGTATATACTCGTAAGTAGATTTAGATTATGATAACTTAAACTATTTTTATTCTATATACATATATGTACAATATTCTTATACATATTATTATATATTCTTAAATTCTAATTTATTTAATTTGTGATTTCTTATTAACACATTTATTTTAATATTGCATAGGAAAAAAAAATTATTTAAAAAAAAAAAAAAAAGAAAATGTTATAGGTATCAAATGCGAGGAATTAGTCACGTATGATGCGGGTGTCAAATTAAGAAATTTAAAATATTGGGTACATACATATGTACATACATATAAATATATATGTATGTATTAATATATGTTTGCTTTAATTTATTTACAAAAATTTATATAAAGTTTTAAAATATAATTAAATAGTTAAGAGAGAGAGAGAGAGAGAGGTGTTAATACAGGAGCCAGACATTTTTTTTTTTATTTAATTTTTATTATTTTTTATTTTTAATATTTTGTACTTTGTTCAAAACGCTTTTGATAAGAATTATTTTAATTAAAACTACATTTTAAATTATATTTTAGTATAGAAAAGGCGCTTATAGGTACATACATAATATGTGTATTAAATATTTTTTAATTTTTTGTTTTTTATTAAAGGTTAAATAAAAAATGATGAAACATGCACATAATTATGAATAATTTAAAAAAAAATTCGAACTAAATTTTACATAGAAATAAGTATCTACATTATTATGTAACAAAGTATATATAGCATTAGTGGTTTAGGTATTAAAGTAATTTTTTTTTTTGTTTAATATACATATATATTTTCTGCAGCATTAATGTTGCAACAAATATGTTTGTTGGAACCGTTCCTTTGAAGATGTTGGCTAAATTAATTAAATTGAATTAGTTAAATAAACTATTAATTTTGTTTAGGTTATTTATAAACAAAATTAAAATAATGTAATATGAATCCTAAAGTTTGCCTCTAACAACTAACCATTACAAAATATTTACTAAAAATTTATAATAAAAGATACTCTAGATTCTAGAAGAATGTGGTATTTTGGTTGTGATTCGAATATCGCAAAATGTGAAACCATCTCTCACTTCATGTATTCTCTAAAATTGGTGATAATTACATATTATCACCAATTATTAATTATATATTATTATTTAACGAAAACCTTTTTTCAACAACTTTGTTCATCACATTCCTGCAAATTTTAAACTTATTTTTATTTTATAGCACAATCTTGCAATGTCCAAATAGTATAATAGTACTAAAGGACCCTTAATCTAACCAATTGTTTGGTCTCAAAAGGAAGATGAGTATTTAGTGGATTGAAGTTCCATACGTTGATAAAAAAAATCGTGCTCTTAGTGCTCCGCTTTACCGTCTCCCTATGATTCTTATCCACTCCCGTAAAGAAAAAACCATTGCAAAAAATGGAGTTATTAAAGAGTTATATTTTTTGAATTTATGTTTTATTGCTTATTTAATCAAAATAAACAATAATAAATCAATTAAATTGAAATTGGAATCTTTATATTATGTTAAATTTTCTAAATTTTTGAGCATTAAAAGTATTACCAGTTGGCCATCAAAAATCAAAGTGGCCATCAATAATTAATTAATATTCTGTATACGAAATCTGAATTCTATCGAATCGAATCTATCGATATTTTCGAATATTATCGATATTTATTCGATATTTTTTATACCCGTATAAACTATGTTCAAGGGTATAATAAATTTGCCATTACGTTTGTGACACCTTAAAGGAGTCGAGCTAGATATAGTGTCAAAGGTATGGATCGGCTCAGAATCGAATTCTGAGTCGATTAAGCCATGTACGTCCGTCCGTCCGTCCGTCCGTCCGCACGATAACTCAAAAAATAAAGGAGCTAGGAGGCTGAAATTTTTTTTACGTCACTTTTGAAAAATTGTTAGTTTTGCTATTTAAATCCAACATTTTCGGTCGGCGGGATCGAGTAGCTGCCATACAACTTCTATCTTTATATAGAAATAACTCAGTATCTATTCAAGCTACGTTTCTGAAATTTTGCAAATGATGATCAAGTTTTATGGCAACAACTTCTGTAAAATTTGGTTGTGGTGGTACGACGGATTCGGGTAGCTGCCATACAACTTCTCCGTTTAAATGAGAATAACTCAGTGTCTGTTAAAGCTAGGAATCTGAAATTTTGTGAATGATGATCAAGTTTTATGGCAACAACTTTTGCAAAATTTGGTTGTGGTGGTACCACGGGTTCGGGTAGCTGCCATACAACTTCTCTTTTTAAATGAAAATAACTCAGTGTTTATTGAAGCTAGGAACCTGACATTTTGCGAATGATGATCAAGTTTTATGGCAACAACTTATGCAAAATTTGGTTGTGGTGGTGCGACAGGTTCGGGTAGTTGCCATACAACTTCTCTTTTTAAATGAAAATAACTCAGTGTCCGTCCGCACGATAACTCAAAAAATAAAGAAGCTAGGAGGCTGCAATTTTTTTTACGTCACTTTTACAAAATTGTTAGTTTTGCTATTTAACTTCAGCATTTTCGGCCGCTGGGTTCGAGTAGCTGCCATACAACTTCTTTCTTTAAATGGAAATAACCCAGTGTCTATTCAATCTAGGTATCTGAAATTTTGCAAATGATGATCCAGTTTTATGGCAACAACTTCTGTAAAATTTGGTTATGATGATATGGCAGGTTCGGAAAGTTGACATACAATTTGTTTTTTTAAATGAAAATAACTCAGTGTCTATTGAAGCTAGCTATCTTAAATTTAGTGAAAAAGTGTCGAGTTGCATGCCAAAAACTTTTGTAAAATTTGATTGGTCTAAAGCAGCTGGTTCAGGTTTCTTGCATTTCTTGGAACTTAATGAAGCTAGGCGCAATAGATTCGGGTAGCTGTCATACAACTCCACAATTTTCATAAATATATCTCTGTAGTTCGGTACTGAAACATCTGAATGTTTTTAAAAGATGATCAAGTTTTATAGAAACAGGATATATTACGTTCATACGGGTATCCCAGAGTTGACACAGTCTACTCTACTGCACTCTTCCTCGTTTTTTTTTTAATTGAGTTTGAAAGTTTATATCAGTTAAAGTGAAATACTCGAAAATTATTTTTGGTTTGTTTATAAACTAGAACTGTTATTTTGTTGCCAAATTGAATAATCTCCAATATAAAAAAAAAAGAAAAAAACAAATTATTACCTGTTATATAATACGAAAATGATAATTTTTAGCATGTTTTAATCGAATATTGTATAATGAATAATAAATATAATTATGATTTTATTAAAAATATTATTTTATTGTTTGTTTATAAATATAAAAATTTTTATATTTTTTTGATTGTATTTAAGTAATATTTATTTTTTTCTTATCTATTTTTAATGACTTTAGTAAAACTATTGTATAATTATATTTATTAA
The DNA here is from genome assembly GCA_947095535.1 of Poecilobothrus nobilitatus. Taxonomy (NCBI): domain Eukaryota; kingdom Metazoa; phylum Arthropoda; class Insecta; order Diptera; family Dolichopodidae; genus Poecilobothrus; species Poecilobothrus nobilitatus. The sequence continues at coordinate 342,841,608 of OX352772.1, forward strand.
TAATATGCTCTCCTTATTTATTTAACAAATTAATATTCATTTTATTCATTAGACATGAATTTTTTTTTCATAATAAAATATTACTTTTTCTGTACATATAGTATTTGCTATTATCGATTTCGTGTTGAAAAAATATACATATAATACATACAGTGAAACACACTTAATACGAACTTAACACGAATTAACGAATAACAAGAAAAACAGATTTTCAGTTCCCGGAAATTTTTATACTATATTCATAAAAAACATTTTGATTAACACGACTTTGTGTACAAAATGGTTTAAAAGAAGAATTATCGTTTAATACGAACAACTTTTTTGCTCCACAAATTGAAAATTTATAAAAACTATAATTTACTCAGCACAAAATACATTTTTAAAAAAGCAGAGTCAAATGCATTCCAAAAAATTTTTTAGAAGGTGATATTTTTTTTAAATTTTTTTTTTAGGAATGAAGTTATAATCAGAATTATGACGAAATTCCGCTGGAGGTCTACTATTAAAATTTCCCCAATGAAACAGTATAATGGCGGTGGCGGTTGACAAAAACAGCTGTATAGGAAGAAATTATAACAAATAAAAATCAAAACAAAAACCAAATAACAAAATTAAAAATTGTTTGAATTATTCCAATAGTAGTTTCTACAAAATTAATTTTTTTAATTTAATTTTATAAAATTTAGTAGTGACTCTTTTGAATAAAAACTGATTTCTATATTTTCGGAAAAAATTTAAATTTTTCTTATTTTGCCGCGTCACCAACGAAAAAACTGTAGCGGAAATTTCACCGTCATTTTGGGCAGTCCTACTTAAATACATGGCTGGCGAAAAAAATATGACATCCGTTACGATTAATCGACATCATTCTATTCTGGGTACCTTAAATAACAATTTTTAAACAAAAAGTCTACTTAGATTTGAAAATTTAATTTTTATTTTGTATGTTTCTTAAACTTTTTAAGTTTTTATATTATATTTAAAAGAATTTCGGGAGCGCCTTGAATTTCGTGATATTCAGATTCCACTGTATAAAAATATATGTACAATTGTACAATACATATACCATATAAATAATTTTAACAAAATATGTAACTAAGAAAAAATTGTAGTTACATAATTTGTATTTATGTTTATAGATTTCAATTTAAAAATTGATGATGATCGTATTTAATAAAATTTAAAAAAAAATATATATATATGTATGTATATAATAAAGTTTGCTCTAAATACATAAAATAAATTGAGTATAATTCAAAAGTTATTAAAATTCCAATTTTTTATAGTCATATCATGTTTTAATATATAAAAACAAAACATCTTTTCTAATTTTAGTAAATATTAAAATATTTAGAAAATTTATTCCTTATTCTTTAGTTTTATAAAATATTTGTTAATATGTACTTTATAACATAATCTTTCGTTTTATTTATAAAAGTAGTACAGATTTATTTAGTTTTTTTTTTCAAAACAAAATAAATATCTATTGAATTTCATGTTTTATATGCACAAAAAATATTGTCACGATAATATGGAATACAAATTTATGTATTATTATTTTTCTAAATTTTTAAAATAATTCAATATTTTACAAAATATGTAAAATTAATTTTGAGTTAAAATATACAAATATTCAAAATCTAAAAAAAAAAAAGTAAATAATATTTCTTTAATAAATCTTAATGTGTAGTAATAAATAAAAAAAATTTATATGACAATATTTTCTCCTATATAAAAAACAAATATACATATTTCATATTTTTAAAATGAAATTCTTACGTTTGATTCTCACATCAGTTAAGTGTCAGTTCAAATTTTTTTCTTAAAATGATTGTATGTAATTTTAATGTAGGTATTTTAATGTTTAATGTAATGTAGGTATGTATTTAAAAATAAATATTTTTAGCTGGAAATAACAAAAATAACTCGACCGCCAAATTTTGAGCTGAATTCCTGTTTTAATGTAGCCAAATTTAATCATATTTAATCTATGTAGATAAATAATTTAAATTATTTGCAACTCGAAACACAAAAAAAAACTAAAATATATTATTGGCCTAGTTATATAATAACGCTATCTGCACCAAAACCATGACTACGGCTACCAACTAGCTACTACTAGTATAGTGCTACTAGTTATAATAACGCAATTTCTGTATAGGCACAGTTGTTAAACTAATTACTTTGTTTACACTGACTGATAGATAAAAAATGTATATACATTATATATATGTTGATATATATAATGTAGATAATGAAGAGAATTATCAAAATGTAGGTACATTATACTTACATTATACATATGTTGATATGTACCTACATTTTGATAATTCTCTTCTATAAATTGAAAATTGTTAAAAATTCTACAACATTCACGGCTATCGTCGCGTCATTATTACTCAAAACAATGTTTTACAAAGATTTGAAGTTGGTAGCGGGGTTGTGGAAACGAAACCCATCCAGATATTATAAAAATCTATAATGTAATTTATTGAAAAAAGCTACCATGTGATATTGAAATTTCATATACATTCGTTTTATTATATATACACATCATTCACAATCATCGGTATTTGTTTTTGTTTATTACGGTTACACTTGTATTTGTACATAATTGTTTTTTCCGAGTTATTATCACACGATTGTATTTCATTTGAATGAATTCCATTTGTTACCATCTCTAAAAATCCCCCTTAATTATATGTTTTACATATACTATCAAATGAAAAACAGCCAATGCCCAAATGAAATACATAGTAAAAAGATAATATTGACAACTTGCAAAAAATACAGTCAAATGAAATGCAGGCATATGACCCGCTCCCGTTTTTTCCTTCTGCTTTTTGTTTTCCTCTATTTTGTTGATTTCTAAATTATTTTTGGAAAATTGATTTGAAAAAGTTAGTCCGTTATTTTGTAGTTTGTTAAAAAAAATTAATTTTTGAGAGCTTATGTGTATTCAAATATTGCGCAGTTCAAACAAAGTCAACTTAGAATGAAAATAAATGTATTTCTAAGTAAAACTGTTATACTTATTTACATTATTTGAAGAACTATTCTTAAATGTTTTAAAATTGTTTTAATGATTCTAATTTAAATAAAACAATACCATATGAAATTGAAAGTCACAGTTCTTCTAGTGAAGATATAGTGAACGTGAAACATTACCGAAGAAATAAAAGTATTTTCAAAATGCAAGAGAAGCTTTGAAACGGAATGGGCCTTGTAAGGAATGCATTATTATAAAAGAATTTATTGATAACATATATTCTGATTTAGCCGCTGAATTATTTGCCTTAAATTTTTTAGCAGAATATTTAGTCTTAATACAATTATAATTTTCCGGCTTAGCCAAAAAAAATGATCTCACATTTTTTTAGAACGGACTGCATTACCTATTCACTCATTCCAGTTCAGTCTCAAACTCAGGAATTCCTGTTTCACAGCCACCGATTTTCTTTTACAATGCTATCCCATTTTTTTTTTTTTAATTAATTGAATTGTGGAATAAAAAATATATGGATAGTAAATAAGGATAAAGATGAAATATACACAATATATTAGGTATTTGTATCAATCTATAAAAAATTCTAAGTAGATTGCAATACATTACATAAAAACTAATTACAAAAGATTTCTCTTATATTACATGCTTTAAGTATAGTTCTTCCACCCATACCCTGTAAAGATAAATTTCCAAATCTACTTTCCTCAATTTCTGTACTTAAATTCTAGATTGAAATGAAGGAATTGACACTGCATTGAAATATGCGTATACACAAATAAACACAAATAAAATAACTGAGATTGAACTGTAAACTTAACTGACAGAACTGAGATTGAACTGAGAATGAACTATAACTGAACTGATATGTGGGAATCAATCTTTAGATAAAATAAAAAATTAAACTATTAGAAAAATCAGAAAACAACGGGATTGTAAAAGACGAAATGAAAAAAGAATCTGTAAAATGAACTTAAGAATTTGAAGAATAAAGTACATAACAAGTATAGCATTACTACAATACCAAATTTTCAATGTTCAACAATATCAAATGTTCAAAACATTTAAAAATAAAATACATATACTCGTAATATCAATTTTGTTCCTTTATTTAACTGTTAACATTTTATAAAATACATCTATTAGCAAAATTTTTTCTATGTTGACATAATGTGTACCACAAAAGTTTATTAACGGAAACCACTATTCAAAGTTTATTGTTTATATATGTATGTTTTGTACTATGTTATATAAAAGTTATATTAGGCTATTTAGAAAAACCATAATTATGGTAATATGTACTAATAACCAAACTATTAGCACATTTTTTCTTTTTTTTTTACTATACAAATTTATTTTTCTTTTTTTTTCTATTTTTCCTTTTAAAAATTTAATCAAACTTTAATATTATGAATGTATATATGTTTGTATGTATTATGTATGTTTGTTTGTGTATAAGTATACGTACGCTTCATGTGCATAAAAATTACTTTCATAAAAAATATACAAAACAATGACTCCCCACTATTAAGTGCCCACAGAAACTATTCAATAAAGGTACAAAAAATATTCCTTTAACTTTTTCATAATAATAAAATCATAGTTGTCGTTGTTAATTATAAGATATTAATGTAATTAAAATTTACATAAGGTCTAAATTTTTTTTTATAAAGATTATAGTTTTTCTGTTTTAAGATAACGTATTTAAGTTATACATACTTTGGAAATTGGGTTGTAGTTTAAAACAGTGAGCACCAAAGTTTTAGGCAGTATGTAAAATAAATGAATTTCAACAGGATAACTATAGAGAAAAACTTTACAAAGTTTATATTTAAATAAGATTATAAGGTTGAAATAGTATTGCTTTATACTTAAATCGTGAAAAACTTTTGCAAACAAGCAAACAGGCAGAAAGAGTCTTCGAAAAAGTAAAAGTAGTAACCATATTGTTCCATTTTATTTTTAGCACATTTCCAAAAAAATTTTGAAAAAGTGTGCTTATTGAGACAAGAAAGAAATTTTTAGAATTAGTATAAGTTTTCTCAGAAAATTTTTTGGTAGCACCTCCTCTTTAAGAGTTATTACGGCTCAAAAATTCAAAATTTGTTATTTTTAGATACCTGTAACTTAGGCACCTGTAAACATTTTTCTTCGGCAAGACATGAAAATTAAAGGATCAATAATATATTTTTACGTGTGTTAACTGTTTTTCTTCCGGCCCCTCAAAATTTCAAAAATGTCCTATTTTCACGTTTTCTCTTATTAGGTACATGAAATTTTCAAATTTTTGTGCAAGTCACAATTCTAAACAGTTTGTATTGAGTTTTGGAAATGTGCGCTTTTAAAAACCGTTGGTTTACATTCTATCTTGTTTTTATTTTTTTAAATGTGCTGATAAATTCACTTTGATTTACTGATTATAAAATATGGTCGTATTGAAACGAATATATACAGATGAAAAGGTGTATCAAATGCTTTAAACCTTAGCGTAACTGATTAAAAATCTATTTAGTATTAATTTTCAACTTATTAACTGTGATATTATAATGTTTTATATAGCTAAAAAAATTGATTTAAAAATTTAATTTTGTTTTTTTTTGTACATCTAACCGAAATTACAATTTTATAATGGTATTGCAATTTTAGTTTTTATTTGTACCGACATAAACACGCAACTAAATTTTAAAACTTTAATGTACAAAATGCATTTCAATATAAGAATAGGAAAATCTAAATAAAAAAAAAAAAAAAAAAAACTTTTCAAATGTTTACAGGTGTAAAACAATGTTTTATACAAAGCGGAAGTAAATAAGAAAATTTATAGAAATTAATATATATATGGTGCAGTGTACGAATTATATGCCTTTTTAAAATAAACAATATAAGTTTAAAAACAAAACAAAAAAAACAAAATTATTTTTATAAATAAAAAATATGCTAATATTTTGCGAAAATAGATTTTTTATAATTAAATTATTTTTAAAAATTTTATATAGGCATACTCGTTCATAGGTAATTTTAATATCATAATAAAATTAGAAAATTAAAATTAAAAAAAGGATATCAGAATAAATTTTTTAAATGATTATGGTAGGAAATGTTTTATAAAAGAAATGGTTATAAAAATAAAAATTGTTCAGTGTTTTAAATTTAAAAATTAATATTATACTGATTAATTCGACCTTTAAAATATTTTTGTCTTTTAAATAATTTAAAATTTTTATTTTTTTATTTTTTTATTTTTTTTTTTATTTATAAAAAGCTTTAAAACGTTTACAACCTATAAATTTGTATTTTATATTTAAAGTTAAAAACTTTAAAATAAAAACATTGTATTGGCGATGTGATAAAAAATTTAGTCTTTTTAAAAAATTTTTAATTAAAAAAATAAATAAATATTTTAAATATTTAAAAAAAAAAAAAAATTATAGTAATTTTACTAAATAAAATACAATTTATTTTTATACTATTTATAAATTCAAAGAAAACAAAAATTATGATTTAGATTTTAACGAATAAAATATGAATTCCGATACATGATTATAACCCCCTGTCAGTGGCGTTCAGAAATGCAGAAATTAATCTTATATAGTTCCTGCAGAAAATGGAACGTCCTGCTGCTGATGACTAACTTTTAGTTGTTATGTTACAAAAATTAACAATTAACAATAACATCTTTTTGTAGAAAAGCAAAAATTAACACTGTATTTAACAGAAAAAGAGAAACAACAGAAATTCAAATAACTAACTTTAAACTTAAAGATTTGATGTACATCTCTTTAGCTCTTCTTTAACCAAATTATAGAGCAAAAAAAATGGAATAACTTGTTACCTATTGTTGCATATTTATATATTGCATCTTATTTTATTGTTGATTATTTTTTAAACAGTAAATAGTAGAAATATATAAGATCGAAAATAAATCTTTAACAATGAATTTTTATGTAGTTTTCAAAATTATATCGTAATATATTTCAATTTGGATTTCTTAAAAAAACTTAACTCAATATTTTGTAACAGTCAATATTTGTAACATGAAAATCTGTGAAATCACAGAAAAAAAAGTTGTGAACAATATTATATAAAAAGTTTAGCTTTTAGTTATGGGTATAAAATGCGTCAATCTTTTTTTTTTTTTTTTTGTTATTTCAAAGACTTTACAAATTTTGCCTAATAGTTATTTTCTTTTTTTTAGTGCATTTGCCTGCCACATAAATGTAACAAGGAAATTACACAGCCTTTCGTTTTCAGGTTGTATATGTCGTAAGGAGGAATTACTCTAACAACGTGTATGAGATTCAAAACCACACTCCCTTGGTGGTTTTATACGGTAAGAGCGTATAACCAGACCACCGAGATCCGTATAATAGTTATTTAGGTACATTTTTTTTTAAGAAAATCTAGGTTGTGAGTTGTAAAAATATAATTTTGAAGATTATAAAAAATTAACTATTAACTATTGACTATTTTTGTTCAGATTTATAAAAGCAACTGCTTTTTTTAAATTATTTTATATAATATTAAGATTTTATAATCTAGTATAAAATAAAAGAAAGACAAAAGACGTTAATCGAATTAAAATCTGACATGTAATTAATGTACCTAACTTATGTAAAAAAAATATAATTCGAAACTGGTTTTTTTTTTTTAGCCAAATTTTTTAATTAAAAAATTTGGATAAGGATTAATTAACTCTATATTAATGAAAATTATATCAAAAAAAATCGAATGAAAATTGAATTAGAAAATTGTTGAATATAAAGTGACGTAAATCGAAAAAATTGAATAAAAATAAGATAAAAATATATTATATATAAATAACAAACATAACATAAATAACATAACATAACATTTTAACATAAATTATAAAATCCGACAGCTTCAGCTAAGATCATAAAATACTTAATTTAATTAGATAAATTGTATATGTAAATATAGAATTTTATTTTATCTATTTTGTTTTAACTGAATAAAGAAAAAAAAAATAAATAAATTAGATATAAATTAATAAATTGTTAATTGAAGACTCGAGTAGATAAATCAAAGTTCACAGTCTGTGGAATACCATAATAACCCTTTTTCTATAACTTCACTATATAACTGCATTCATTTTTCGTAAATTCGGATTTTAAACATGTGAAAAATCGACTCATAACATGTTCATTTATGTAAATATGTATAATAACGTCTTTATCTACTCCAGCCTTTATTTAAATTATAAGATGGTTCATGTTAATTGAACTACAATTCGTTTTTTATTTTTCTTTAAAATTTCATTTATCTTTTAATTATTCGTATTATGTAATTAATATAAATACATATATGTTATTATTTTTTAAATAATTAATAAATATATTTTAAAAAATATACTTTTTACTATATTTCAAATTAATTTTTAAATATATTATAGTTTTTATTTATTTTTTTTAACATTTATATATATTGTGTTGTATACACATAAGTTCTGTTGTTAATAAGTTGCATATTTATAGGTTTAGCTAATAATTTTAGATATATTTTTGTATAACATTACAAAAGAAATATAATAAATTTTAAAATTTTTATTATAACTTACACGTGACATTTCTATGTAATCCTTTTGTGGGGTGAAATATTTAATGTGATATTTTTGCAATAAATATTTTAAATTTCTTTTAAAATATTGAAAATTATCCAAAAGTTTTATTGATTTAGGTGATTTTTTTGTTATTGAAATTTTTAGGGTTGATATTGAGAACACTTTTATAAAAATTTTTTCCTTTTTCTTTATATAAATTTCTTTTATTTAAAAAAATAAAAATAAATTTTTATTATTTTTATTTTTCTTATATTATTTTCTATAATATAATATGAAGGTTTTATTTTTGGTTTTCTTTTTTCAATTATAATTTTTATTTGCATATAAGAAGATTAAGGCGGGATTTGGGGGCTTCTTTAAAATAACTTTAATATTTATGTATGTATTTTATTTTATTTTTTTTTTTAAATTTCAATTAGATATTTAATTTTTTAATATTTTAGAAATTTTTTTTTTTTTTTGGTTTTAAGCTCGCGTTCAATTATTTCAAAATTGATATGAACAACCGATCAAGTTCTAATCCAAAGGGGAACTGAACTAATTTTTGTTCTGTTTTTACTAGAAACAATTTTTAAAAATCAAAATAAAAAATAAAGAAAAACCAAAATACAAAATACAAAAAAAAAAAAAAATCTTAGTTAGTAAATGTTTTTAAATAGTATTTTTAATGCAAAGTTAAGGTAAAAAAAAAAAAAAAAAAAAAAGTAAATCCACCATAGAGACAATAACATATTTGATGTCGGTTGATTTGGAAACAATACAATGACGACCCCAAAAATAAAACAAAAAAAAAAAATAAAAATAAACATAAAAGTTGGGAAAAAAAAAAATAAAAAACTAAAAAGGATTTTGTTGATTTTTGAGAGAGAACTTTATTTAAAATTAAATACAAACTACATACCTATAAATATATGATTTTTTACAACTTTTTAACACGAGCATGCCCCCTTTTTATGTTACTCATTAAATTGCATTGTCATATACACTCATCATTACATTAATATATTTTTTAGGTTTATATTATATTTAAGTATTTTTGTTTTTATATATATGTATAAACATTTACCGTTAACATAATTTTCATAATCAATTTGGTTATGATTTATTCTTATTTTATAATGTTAATTTTAGATTTAGGTGGAACCTTAAAACCATTTTACGCTATCGACAAGTACAAAAAAAAAAAAAATTAAACAAAATACTCTTGAAATGCGTGTGTATATTTTTGAAAAAAAAAAAATATATCGAAAAATTTACAACCCAAAAACTAAACAAAAAAAAAAAAGAAATAAATAAATTTGCTATTTGTAAAAAAAATTTTAATTTTTAAAGGTAACAATATATTTCATATACATTATGTATACGTATATAATATATATACATATTTACATAATATCAAAAACATTTGATAATATTATTTTATAAAATACCTATACGCCTATACTAAAACAGGAAAAGGAATAAAACAAATAAATAAAAAATATATATACAATATTAGGACCTGATTATCACCATTTTTAATTTTTTTTTCTTTTCTTATTGTTTTTTATTTAGTCGTATAACTTTACAATTTTTATTTGTTTTTGTTTTTATTAATAATCACGTGAAATAAGCGTTACAAACGAAATTTTACGGGCATGCAAACTTATCAACTTGTTGTGTATAGATATATACATATCTGTAATATATAAATGATATTCTAAAGACCTATAATTTTAATATAAAAGTTTTTTTTTATAGGAATATTCGAAACTTTTTAAAAATATTTAGAAATTTTATTTTTTATTCGAATGCGTTTTTTTACCTAAAAATATGCTATATTTTAAATCTAGAGATTAATGTTTATTTTGACAAAAAGAAAAAAAAATTTGTTTTTTAAATCTCATAGAAAAAATTTTATAGGAAAGGTAAAATTACTTGATAAAAAAAAACTAATCTTTAATTAGTAGCTGCCAAATATAGAATATATTTTATTTTTTCCTGTGCGAATTGTACAGATCTTCAAAAAACACGAAGAAAAATTAAGCCTCCATGGTAGTATATGAGGTTTCTACTCACTAAAACGACCCGTTATCAGTATATGAATAATGGACTAATCACCCAAACTGCAAAATAGTATAAAATCTGAGAAATAGGATGAGGAAAGAAAAAAGAATAAGAAATAGTAATTTTAAACTTTAATTATATAGGAGTAGGATTAAATGGGAATTTTAGCAGATGCAAATTGACTGTTCGTTAAACTTCTGTGTATTACACGAACTGGAGAACATCTATCCTTATATAAAATGTTAAATCTATATATAGTTATTGTAACAGTAAGAAAATCAGAAGAAAATCTATAGTACAGTTTTAAAATTGTTTTATGACTTCACTATTTCAGTAAGTGATGAATAGTTTCATTGGAATTTCTGTTTTAAATATTATTGTTTCGTTTAAAAAATCTCTTTTTTATAATTTCGAATTTAATAATTTGAATTTTAATAATTTGACTTTGTGTGAAACTTTGTTGTCACTCATTACCTATGCCAAATTTTTCCACTTCATATTGTTCCAATATTTATTTTATATCATCATCATAGCAAATTTAATCTTTGGTTATGTACGAGACAAGGTATTTAACAGTAATCATTCTCTGAATCACACTCTTCATATAGTATTGTAGAACTTTTCCTTTACACAACGTTTTGCTAGCTTATAATTTTCAAATATTATCGGTCTCAAAATTGTTGTTTTTGTTTGGATTTTGATGTTGTTAATGACACCAACATTGCACGTCCACACAAATCTATTATTTTATAAAAATTAAAATTTTTTAGTTCCAGATTACCTATACGCGTCCTTAGATCACTTAATCAGTAGTTCGGCAAAAAGGAGGCGATATTGGAGTTTAAGTGGTTTGTCGAGGATGATTTTACAATTTTTAAAATATTTCAGTTCTTTACGTCTCTACATAATATATAATCAGTTTGTGTTTTAGTATTAACACTTTTATGATATGAGTTAAAATTGTTTATTTACGTTTGAATAATTGGATACTATGAGTTATAAGATATAAATTAAAAATTGTATGTTTATATTTTATATTTGTTTGTTAATACAACATAAGGATGATTGAAGTGTCGATTGTATTGTATGTATACTGAAATTTTTATTGATATGATTATATCAAATAAAAATTATAAATAAAATAAATATTTTAAAAATAAAGTATTTCATTTGTTAAAAACTATAACTAATTCATAGTTTAATAAAAAATAATTTGTAATCCTTTAATATCTAGGACTATAATATATTTTAATAAAGCAGATAGAATATACATGTATCTAATCTAGTCATTGTTTTTAAATAAAACAAAAAATGTATCTATAAAATTAATTTATTATTTTTTATTTTAACATATAACATAAATATTAATTCTAGTGAACCAATTATGTTTAGTTTAGTTTTTTTCTTTTTTTTTTTTTTAATCAGAGTTTAGTTATTTTAGTTTAATAAAGGAAAACAAAATAAAAAAAACAAAACTATTATTATTGTTAATTCTGTAAATCATGTCATTGAACGATGAATAAGAAATATTGATTATTTTTTTATTTTATTATTCTTATAATTAATTGGTCGTCTGTCATATTTTAAAATAACATAAAAATTCATAAGTATTAATTGGATATTAAAAGATACAAGAAACTAATCTGAAAAAGTTACTTCTCTTATGATCAAATCATTTAAATCTTCAAAATATTTGACAGCGATTAATGATTAAAGCATATGTAGTATAGGTGCGTTTTCTACTTATATCGGCGGCTTATTTATATAAACTAACATATTATATCAATCAATAATAATAATTTGTGTTTCATAATTTTATAGTAATATAAAAACCGATTAAATAACAACTTTATAGTTGAGTAATAATTTATTCATCGGAAACTTAGTCCTTTTTCAAATAAATTACAAATGATTTTGTGTAGTACTATTATAATCCTGATTTCCAGCAAGTGAAACAGAAAAAAATTTTCAATTTGTTTTTTGAGAAGATAGGTTGGGAATCATGGAAAGACATTATAAAAAAGTGGAAAAAGCAAGAGCCCTCCATATAAGAGTGTGAGTCTTCAACCCACTAAACATCACCTCCTTTTTTTTACTAAACAATAGGCTATATGAGCTTTAGTACTTATGTAATGCCTGGTCAAGGGAAACTAAGTTTACGGAATAAAAATTGATTAAAAATTGACAGTCATATTGTGAACAAAGTTGTTAAAGTTCCTCTTGAATCTTTGGACGTTGTATATGTAATCGTCTTCAATTTTAGAGAACACATGAGATGGGGGATTTCACATTCGCAATGTTCGTACCACAAAAAAGTTTTCGTAGGCAGAAGAACATTTCTCTTTGAAATGTTTGAATGGAGGCATCAAACTTTTAATCTCATAAGAACAAGTAACCATTCTTATAAGACATCTAGGAAACAGAGTAAATGTTCCTGTCAATTAACAAATAAAATCGTTATTTTTTTCTAAAAACTTTTCTATACTAGGTATTCTATTTTAATTTTGTCAAAATGACTCTTAAATATTTAGTTTTATTAGGCGTATGAATTGAAACTATACTATATTTGTGATTTAAAAGTACAAAAAATACCTCTATTAGTTAATTATTATAGGTGCGTCCAGGGGACAGTAAACCATATGGATTGCAAATTTTACGGATCCATAAATTTATCAATTGAACGATGTGGTATATGTATCGGTAAATTTATCCGGTAAATATAAATGGATCTAAAAAATTTTGGTACATTTCAAGGATTTGACTTTTTTATATGTATGTAAAAACAACAACAAAAATATGTTATGACATTTGTATTGAATTTTTGTAAGTTGTCCGATTGTGAAAATGGCAATTTCGACAATCAAATTTAATTTTATTCAATTTACTTTTTTAATTTCGAAAACTTAAATATCAACAAGTGTTTAGATCTAATATTTTTTTGTAAATGTCATTTTTAATATTTATTTTTAAAAGTAATTTTTTCTTGATGGCGGTAGTATTGCGATAAATTATAATGATGAATTGCGTTCAGCGAACAAATCCATTTCGTTCATGGTTTACGTTATAAATTATAGATTAATTAGTTCGCCTCCTGAACAAACCCATTTTTTTTGGCTTTTATATTTTACTATTAATTCTTCTTAAAAACAGCGGTTGATAATCCAATGTTTGCCTATAGCTTTGAGAATCGATTCATGTAATTCGAAATTTTTATTTTTATATTTAATACATTATATTATACATATATACCATATATTGTATCGTATACTTAAATGTGAAAGAGAAGCATGAGGTAATATTGAACTGAGTCAAAATATTGACTGTTTAATATTTTATAAGTGTTAAGAAAATAAAAGTTTTACAATGCTAAGAAAAATGAGGATTTTTGACAATTTTTTTTACGAAATCACTTTTTAAACGATTCGTTCTTTAAATATTTGTTTAATTATTATACATTTATATTATATAATATATACTCGTACATAATTGAATATTTTTTTTTTTTGTTTGTTATAAAAATAGATGTAATAAAAAGAAAAATTATATGAAAAACAAAAAAGGTGAATCCAAAACAGATTGATTTTTTATAAACTATGAGTAGTGAGCACTTCAGATTTTTGAGTTCATCGAATTAACAATGTCAAAAGTTATTTTGCGTTTCCAAGGACTACGACATTGGTGACTTAGTAAAAAAGAAAAGAAAAAGGAAGAGTTTGTGCTAATAACTAATTGTAATATAAATTATTTTATATATATATTATTTATTATTATATTTATGTAAAAATTATAAAAATATTTTTAATTTCTATAAAGATGAAAATACACTTAAAATAAAAAATTAATATTATTGTATATTTATTTATTTTTATATAACAATAATTATTATATAAGTATACCACAAATAGCATTTGTATACCTCTTTTATATAATATACATATATATATTTATATACATGTATATAAATATATATCTATATTTCTATATCCACATATTATTTTGCTGTCACAGTTACCTAGATAAGTGAAATCGTTCAATGACTTATAAAAAAAAAAAGAACCTCTACAAAAGAATAAAAAAATGTAAAAAAAAAAGTAAATGAGCAGTAATAAAAACCAAAAAAGGATCTGAATGAAATAACTTATAACTACATCTTATATAACTAAAGTAATAATCATATAATTAGAGTATCTTGTAAGTTATAATAATAAATTTGTCTTTTTGAAAATTGAAAATTAAATAATTTCTTTTAAATTTTGTCAATTAATATACACATACATTATAAATATATATATATATAGATATAAAGCTATATTTATCCTTTTTTAATTTTGTTTTAAATAGGTACTTATTACATACATATATTAATCTTATACAACCTTGAAATAAATTTTTAAAATATTTTATTCGGAGCAAATAAAATTAAAATGTATAAAAAAATAATATATTGCATTTTAATAGTATAAACCCTATTCAATTAAAAAAAATAAAAAAATAAATAAATATTAAATATAATTATAATTAAGTACAAAAATATGATTATTAATTAATATTAAATTATTATTAATAAATTGATTACCTTCAGAGTCATTGATAAGAAATTATACTATAATAAAAAAAAAATCAAAAGGGCTTAATAAATTCAAATA
The DNA here is from genome assembly GCA_947095535.1 of Poecilobothrus nobilitatus. Taxonomy (NCBI): domain Eukaryota; kingdom Metazoa; phylum Arthropoda; class Insecta; order Diptera; family Dolichopodidae; genus Poecilobothrus; species Poecilobothrus nobilitatus. The sequence continues at coordinate 342,856,882 of OX352772.1, forward strand.
ATTTATAAAAAAAAAAAAAAATGAAAAAGAAAAAAATCCTTTAGGGATAATTTTATAGGATGTGTTTAAGAAACTGTATATATTTGTTTTTTTTTTTTTTGCGAGGTTAAGTGGGAGTCTCGAAAGACACCAATGAGATCAACGTACGAATACTCTTTTTTTTGTACAAGATGCGATGGAAAACATCGAAAGTCACTACACGGGGTTCCTCTGAGTATAGGGTTGGATGTTAACCAAACAAATGCCACATCTAAAAAATCAATCATTAAGTTAGAACTTATGTTACAACATGCGATTTGATTTGAGGATTGGAGAAAATGGGAATAAAGGAAATTCGGAAATATGGGACGATACAGAATGTTGGGAGGAGTATTTAGAACAAAGATGTTGATGTTCTTTTGCTTATATAAAAATTTTTCTCAACATTTTTGTTACGAATTTTAAAAACATATAACTCCTTTAATTTAAAATATGTATCGCTTTCTTATTACTATCTTTTTCTTTAGCACCTCTAACAGACAAAATAGAGAGGAAAATTTTCTTCCATTTTAAAAATATTAATAAAATTTTGTAGTTATCAAATAAATTATAAATTTAATTATTAAGAAAAATCAAAGATTATATAAGTAGTACAACTTACTACTACCTATATAAACTTTATAAATAGTAGTAGTTATATAATCTTTGGTTAAATTCAATAGGCTTTATTATATGAAGGTATAAAATTGCATGAAATTGCACAAGTGCTTATAAATACAAAGCAAAATTGAAGAATTTTCTTCAGTTTTTCATATAGAAGAAGTTTTTTAATAATCCATTAAAATTTAAATCCTCTGCCAAACAATCTTTTCAATTCAAACTAATTTCAACTATGTATATAAATTCTAAAAATTAATAGTTTGTCTATATATAATATGTATTTTTAGAGTCCTGGTTAGTTTCCTACATCAACTTTGAATTGTATAGTAAAAACTAGAGTATATTTTCATATAATTTTAGGTCACAGTTTTAAATACACTCTATGTATTAAATTTTAAATTATAAATATTAGTTTCTTTTTGTGCACCAAACTTTTTTTCCTAAATAAAATTTATGTCGTAGATATTTAAATATTTATACTTTTGTACTAAAACGTTATTGTACATGAATGGATTACCTCGATTACCCCTGAAACTCAAAATACACGAACTTAAAATCGGGGAAATTATTTTTACTATGTTGTTGGAATATGTATGTAAAAAAAAAATTAGGAGAGATTTCTTAGTTTGTTACAAATTCAGGGTTACCCGCCTTTTCCGGTATATGTATATATTTACATTTAAAAAAAATTAGTAAAATGAAAAATAAGGACATCTATTTTTTTACTTTTTACTTTTAATTACTATTCATGATTTTGAATTTACGGGATTTCCGAGGTTTTGAATTCCACGGTTTCGTGTTCCGGTATTTCGAGTTCCGGCTTTTCAAGTTCCGAAATTTCGAGTTTTCGAGAGTTTTTAATTTTATATAAATAAATTTATATTTTTTAAGAAAAATTTAAGTGAATGTTATAGACTATAAAAGACTTTTTTAATACAAATTAATTTTTTATTGTTTTATAAAAAAAAAAACAGCGTTATTAAATCATTATTAAGAGGTTAAATTAAATAAATTAAAAAGTTTTTATATAGTAAATTAAAAATTGCGCATCAGACAAAACGTCTGTCAAAAAGGTTTCTTTTTTTAACGTCTGTTTTTTTTTTTTTTTATAATTTATAGTTATGTAAGATTTTAAATATTTATTAAAAAAAAAATTAAATTTAGTTTACAAATAAAATTGATAACTTAATCTTATATTGAAAACTAAATTTTTTTCAATTTAATTATTTTAAAAAAAATATTAAATTCTATATACTGTTGCATAGAAAAAAAAATATTTTGCATAACATACGCATATCTGTACATAATAAAAAAAAATAATAAATAAATTTATAACCTAATACTCATACTAGTATATATCGCTGCTATAGTAATATAGGGAAGCTGTCTTGAATTATTACCTATTTCAGAAGTTGTTATATATTACTACTACATGTGGTAATTGAATTGATGGTTTCGTCACTGAAAACAAATTTGTAATAATAACTGACGAATTCATTATTCCATTATAGTATACCACCAATTATAGTACCACCCAATTCAAAAATTTACGTATTCCTATCCTATATCCTTTCCTATCCCTAGTTCCTAGTCAATATACTGTGGTAGCAGTTAAGAGTTTCATCGCATTATATTGGTAAAAAAAGTAAATGTGTTTTGTCAGTAAGAATTTGACACTACCAACGGGATTATTTTGGTGTTTTTAGAAAACTTCCACCTCCCTTAAGGAAAAAACAACAAAAAAAAAAACCAAACCAAACATGTAATTTAAGGATCATATATTTTCATTTCTATTCTATGTATAAGTTTTTTAACTGTTTTAGTTTATATTTTTAGAGGTCATTTAAAAAGTGAAAAGAACACTTTTGAACATATTCTTAATGAGAATCATAAATTTTTATTATGATTTTATCAAAATAAAAAAAAATTTAATCTTAACTTTTGATTACTTTCTTTAATAGATAAGTTTATTATGTGTATATTTAAGGATATAGAAAAGTGTAAATATATATATATGTATACATAATTTATATGTGCTTTTAAACAAATTAAAGCGCTTATCAATAAAATTTCTAAACATAATCTTGATATATAATAAAATTTATTAAATAATTAAAAAACAAAATGAATTGCTTATATACAAAATAAAAATAAATTTGTCAGATAATTAAGGTCGATTCAGGAATTTCGTTTCTTATAAAAGACGATTAATTATTTATTTTTATTATATTACGCATCTTTTGTTGTTATTTTAGTAAAAACTACAAGATACAAACTATATAATGATTTTGATTATTTTCAATTTTTTTTTTTTAATTTTAATTGCGTAGAATGGCAATTAAACATTTTATAGGAATTTATATAAAATATAGATTTAATTCAAACATAATTAAAAAGTTGGAAAATAAGAAATTTCAATTGGACTTTAAACACGTACATATATACAATTTCTACTTATATGTATTTATGTATATATTTTATACGACAAAATTGTTTTCAAAATTTATTTAAAATGACTATACAAAAAACCATATTTATATAATATATGTATACATATAAATATTATTAGGTATATGATGAAAGTAGTTTTAATTGTCTTTATAATCTTTAAATATTTATTATTCTTATCAGCAAGAGTTATCAAATCTAAGATCGTAGAGGGCTGTGAAAATACTCTCAGCCCAGAACACTATTAACTTGATTTGGGTCTCAGCTCTTTAGAGTATATTACAGGAAAAAAGTCGGTATAGGTGAGCTATAATAAAAGTCGGGTCAACCATATGTATCAAAATACAAGCACTTTAATGCAATATTACGAAAAACTTCCTTGAGTTGGCCAGAGAGCAATGGTTTTGAAAATGCAGCTTACAGTACAACCATATGGCATGTGACCAGATTTGAATTTAAAAAAATTCAAAAGTTAATTTATATATATACTTTCTAAGACTAATTTTGTGTTATTATGAGATATTGTCGTATCGGTAGACATGTTAGAAGATATATGAATGTAGATTGCCTAACTGTAGATTTGCAGAGGAATTGACGAGGAATTGTCACAGTTTGTCAAGAAAGAGGCAGAAATATTTCGGTAGTTTCTTTTTCCAAGATTTAGGTGAACTCTCTGAAATAGATTTGAGAAGCTTTCAAAGCTTCTTCCGTCAGAGTGATAATTTTTGTTTTTAGTTTATTCCTTTGCTACATAAATGTGACAAGAAAATTACTCAGCCTTTCCTTTTCAGACGTGAGACTGTAAATGTCGTAAGGAGGAATTATTCTTTGGATTTGTATGGGATTCGAACCCACACTCCCTCGGTGTTTATAACGTATTTCATACGCTCTTACCTACTAGTCCTCTGAGATCCCACACACTGGCATTATCATAGCATAAAGCTAGGGAAACTTAATAACAAAAACAAAAACATTTAATATCTATATATACTTATAACAACTTATAATAAAATAATTTTATGTTTAATTACGTTTAAAATTTAAGTTTCGCAATAATATTTGGAGTTCATTCGACTTTAAACTATAATTTCTAATAATTTTTCAATCTGATTATCTTTATAAATAAAATTATATTTATTACTTTATAAAAACATTAATTTATTTTTATTTTTTTCTTAAATTTAATTTTGGGATGGGTGTTTGTATAAGAGAATTCTGATATCTTACATAAAAATAATAAAAAATAAATCATGGATTTGATTGTTTAAGTATAATGACTGGGGTCTTAACGTGAATCTAAAGGGCAATTATTAATAATCAATGAAAATTTTTAAACTGAAAAATATTTTAAAAAATTAATGATTTGTCATTATTTTATTTTAAATTTTATATACATATGTACATATATGTATAATATATATTTTTTATATGCAAATGTAATTAAGTTAAAAGTGATTGACTTTACGACAATTATATTGCAAAATAAGAATTAAATAGTTTTTTTTTTTTTTAAAAAATGAATTGTTATTATTTTTTAAATAAGATAAGATTAAAAAAAAAAAAAAATTAAAATGCAATTATTTAATATTATGTTTAATGTATTATTTGACATAGTTATTTGTATGATTAATTAAATCAATCTAGTTTTATTTTGTGTACTTTTAATTATAATTTATATATAATGATATTTTATTATTTGATTTTCCGATTTTGAATTAAGAGCCATCAGAAATAAATTTGATTAACATTAAATTCAGAACGTTTAAATATATAATATATATAAATACATATAATATTGTTATAATATTGGTTAACTATTTTATTATTATATTTATAGTATACATACACATAGAAATTTATTTAGTAGATATTGACAAATAAAATATTTATTTGTAATCTGATATAAAACATATTTAAAATTTTTTTGTAATGAAATATAAGAAATACACGACAGAAACTGTACACCAATATTCTGAAAGATGCATCATACCGATTCATACGATGAATATCGAGTGCGTTTCGTTTCTAACTCTCATGGTGTTTATTTAACACTATGGCAGATAAAAGTCCTATTGAAATGCCGGAGTAGAGTAAAATAAACACTCTGACGTCACAAATATAGTTTCGAAACACCAGAATCGAGTTAATAGAGTTACTTTTTTTAACCCCATTCGTGAGGAGGATTAAAGAGTGTTACAAATGTCAAAGTCTTGAAGTGTTATTTTTGTTTTGTCTTTTTTATGAAACGCCATTTTTATTTAATAATTTTATTTGATTTTTGGAATTTTTGCTTATATAACAAACTTTGTAAAGTATATTTATTATATAATTATATAATTTATAAATAAGAATGGACACTTTTACTGCGGAAATTATTAATGGTAATTAGGTCATAAATAATAACCAAGTCTTGGTTAGGAATAGCAGAAATGGTAAGTAAATAAAAAACAAAAAGTGTTATTAATTTTTAAAAACCAAACTATCATAATATTTCACATTGCAGAATTATTGTATGTATTTTTGAATGATGAAATTTGCAATTCATTGTTGTTGTTTTGGAGTAAAATCATTTAATAAATATAAAATACATATTAAAAAAAAATATAAATTACAAATATTATATAATATTAAAAATTTACATATTCCGATTATTGTAACTGAAATCGTTGAATAAGAATTAAAATGCTGCTTAAAATTAAAATTTTTTGTGAACGCTCCATTTTTTCTTTTAAATAAAATTGTTTATGTTTACTTATTTATTATTCCCATCTGATTTTGACAGTTCAAAATCAGATGGGATTTTGTATTAAAACAGTATTTAAATTTTACAGGATTACAGTAGTTTTTTAATATTAAAAATTTTTAATATTAAAAATGGAATATATAGTGTTAATACTATAGAAAAGAATGTTAAACAATTTAAAAAGTTAAGATTTACTGGATTATTCCAGAGAAACCAAATTTACTTTTCTTTATTTACCAACTTTATTTTCTTAACAAAAAAAAAAAAATTAATACATGCATACCTATATACCTATGTAAATTAAATTATTTTTATTCACAATGGTATATAGGATTTAAATTTTTTTTATATACATACAACTTATATGATGGTTTTACTAGTTTTACAGATTTCTTCTTTTTTTATTTTATTTATTCGTAACACAAATTTTTTATTTATTTTTTTTTGTTTTATTTTTAAAAATTTTTCCAAATAATCTCAAAATTTCATGACTTTTGATGAAAATAAATATGTTTTGGTACTTTGACAGTAAATTGCGCGTTTCAGAAATGCCATTAACAGACGTGATATTTTAAAGTATACTTGATATAATACATTTTTTCATCACTTCAGTGATTCATCTTTCAAAATATGGGTGATAAAGCGTAGACTAAAGATAATATGGCTTTCAGAGCAGGTAAGCATATCCGAAAACGTAAGGCTGATTTAGAAACAAAAAAAGCAATAAAATAACCTCTATAATAATATATACCAGAAACATTGATCCACGCAAATTTTCGACCCGAAAAAAACAATAGGAATATGGGATACCTCCACAGTGTACTATACTCAAAAACATATAACATCGCAAATTAAAAATCATATACATTGTTCAGTTAAAACTATCTATAGGAAAGCAGACTTAACAATAACACGGTTAAAACTAGCATCAACAGTTCTCAGTCATTTATACCTCTTTGAAAGAACAATGCCCGTAACAAAAATCAACTATAACTTCTGCCATTACCCATACCCTAACAGCAAATGTCTGGTCATAGCTTAAACTTCCGAAAAGAAGGTGATTATATGAAAATAAAAAACTATTCAAAGGCTTCCTTCATTTTTTTTTTTTGTGAGAACTATACAAACTTTATACAAATAATTTATTTATGAACTGGAAATTTATATGACTTAAAACTTAATTAATTCATAATATATATATTTCTTTTTTCGATAAATTAAATTTATATAAATATATGTTTTATGATTGTTATTTAATACATCTCATTACCACTTATAAATTTTATTATTATAAATTATTTTCTTTTCTATATAAAAGCAAAAAAAAAAAACGAGGAAAAGTTTAGAATTGACTATGTGTCAACTCTAGGATACCCACATGAACATAGGCACATAAATATCTTTGCGCGAAAATTATTCAAATTTTACAGAAAATCTTGACATAAAACTGATTTTCTGATATTTTTTATTTATTTATTAAGTACCACGATTACCTATTACATTAGACTAACGAAATCTTGCGAGAAGTTATTGGGTTTTGCTCATATAGAAAAACATATTGTATGAAAACTGCCAATAATAATTGTTGCTTTAAAAATCAACAAAATTTTTTAGAAGTTGTAAAGAAGTTGAATGCAGTTATTCTCATATAGCAAAAAAAAAAAAAAAGTAGTTGTTTAACAGTTACTTGAATCTGTTGGTGGAACTTGTTCAATACCAATAGCAAAACTGTCATTTAAACAATAAAGAAATGATAAAAATTTCGGAGTCGTCGCTCAATTATTTTTGTGTTATTATACGGACAGACGGATGGACTTGTAAATTCGACTAAGAATTCAATTTTCAGCAATTAAAAATATATATATATATATATGTATACTCCCTTATATCACAAATGTAATGCAAAATATATTATATAGTTGAACTATGTGTTCATATAAGAGAAGGGTATATATAAATAAATAACAATCAAATTGTTATCACACCTAGACGTGTTGAAGTGTTAAAGATTTTTTATTTAATATATTTTTATTATTATTATTATTATTATTATTATTATTATTATTATTATAATTCGTTGTTTTTATTCTCTTATCATTAAAACATGTGCAATTTACTGGCGTTTACTTTAAATTTTTTTTTTTTTATTTTAGATTTAGGTATAATATATTAAGTATTAGTAGATTATGAAAAATTTTTCACCTATATATATGAATAAATAAATTATGAATATACATAAATATATACAACAGGTAGGTAATTATAAGTATAGGTAATTTTTTATATAAAAGTTAATTTTTTTTATATTATTATATTATAAAGAAAGTTTTATTTGAAAAATTATATTGAATTTTTTCTCAATATATGTATACTTTCATTTTGAATTTATTATCATATTTATCAGTACAAAGCTTGACCCAAAAAGGTTGAATATAGTATGCAGAATTTTTATTTTTAATATAAATGTATATTGTAATATATGTAATAATATATTAGTAAAGGGAAATTTTATAAATTAATTACCAATACAAATTTAAATAACTTTATCTTTATTAATTAAAAAAAAAAAAAAAAGAATTAGTTTCTTTCATTACTTATATTCCTTCATTCAAAACTTATTTATAATAAATAATATTATATGTATTTTTCGTTTTAATTTTAAGTACATTTTAAATTCATTTTTCAACTTAAAGAAAATTTTAACAATTTTCTAGCTTACTTAGCTTTGTTTTAGAAAGTTTAACAATCCCACAATATTCGGTAATATGTATACTTGGTTTAGATTTATTCTTTATATTAAATTTATGTTTTAATACTTAATTAGATATACTTAAATATTATTTAATAAATCTAAGATATCTTAAGAGGTCAAACTAGAAAAAAATATAGACTAAAGCTGATTATATAATATATGTATTAAGAGAGTTGAAACCCAAAATCGAATTAAAAAAAAAGAAAAAAAAAGACACCTATACAGTTTACAGAGAGGGTAGTTAAAAACATCAAGAGCTATTTATAATGGTAAATTTTTTTAGTTTTTACATAAATATATATATTATTCCCTAAATACTCGTATTATATAAGAAAAAAAAAAGTTGTAATATTATGTATAATGATACCATCCTATAAACAAGATATATTTTCTTCTTTAAGTAATATTGTAATTATTAAACATTTTATTTCAATTCAATTCAATTTCATTACATATGTATTTAAAACCATTAATTAAAGTATTTCAATGAATTTTAACACAGTATTATATGATTTTAATAATCTTTTATATTAATTTTACATATCTATATATTTTTTTTTTAAGTTTCAATATTAATTTATTATATACATACATATATGTATACATAGACCAAGTCTAAAGATTTCTATATAGATTTGATTACTTAAAGGTATAGGTCAAAGTACATGTTTTAAAAATAACAAGTGATAATAATTTTAAAAATTATATTTTCCTATCAACCTTAAAAAAAAAAAAAAAAAAATTATATACAATAAATAAATAATACAAAAAAAAAAAAAAAAATTTTTTTTTTTAAATAATAAAATCAACAAAAAATATCAACATTTAAAGACAATAAATATATATTTGAACTTATAAGATGTTGTACAGTTTAAAAAATGTTTAGTCTTAACACCGTTTAGCTCGGAATATGTTATAATTATAATTAATTAAATAAAAATAATTAAATAATTAAAATCGGAAATCAATTTTAATCATACATAACAAACATATTTTGATCTTTAAATTAAAATTAATATTATTTAAATATTAATTAAAAAAAAAAAAATAGAAAAACTATTAATAATCGGTATTTATATATATATATATAAAATATCGTTATATATAATATTAAATTGGCAAACTATTGCCTATAATTATAATTTTAATTATCAGATTAATTACATAATTGACATATTTTGTTAATTATAAAAAAATTTGATAATTAAATTATTAAAAAATAAAATAAAAATAAAAATGCCAGCATCTAGTAATGCTGAATATAATTTTTTCGGTGCCTGGCCTAAAAATAAAGATGGTAGAATTATATCAAAAACGGCACCAACAAGCCCAATAAATTCACCAAATCGTTCAAGAAATAATTCACCACCAAATACAAATCCATCATCACCAATATCAACATCACCACCACCAATGATGTCCCCATTAAGACGAACCTATTCTAGTACATTTACATTAATACCAGAAGATAGAGAAATTGATATTATTAGTACCAATAAATCAAATGGAAATAATCTATTTAATACAAATCGAATAATAATAAATCGAAATAATTTACATCAGCCACATCATCATCAACATCATAAAAATGGATTACAAGCAAATTTTGAAAAAAATACTTTTAAAATGGTTTTAATTCGAATATTGCTATGGTGGCCTTTATTACTATTAAAAATTTTATTTTGGATTACTGGAAATTTTTTTGGTTTTGTTTTTTTACCACTTTCATTCGCTGCACCAAGTTTTTGGTTTACAGCATTATTATGGGTTTTTTGGAAATTAATACGTTTCCCAGTTGCACTTTTTCGTTATTTAATGGGTGCTGTTGCACAGGAGCCTGATAATAATCAAAATCAAAAAAAACGTACTGTTTTAATAAGTTGTGGTTCAACAATACAAACATTACATTTAGCTAGAAATTTTTATTCAACTGGAGCTCGTGTTATTGTTTTTGAATTTGAAGGTTTATTTGGATTAGCACGTTTTTCAACAGCTGTTAGTAAATTTTATACAGTACCAAAACCAACATCAGAATATCCACAAGATTATATTGCAGCAATTTGTGAAATTGTTGAAAAAGAAAAACCAACTTATTATGTACCAGTATGTGCAACAAGTCCAGTATATTATGATGCTTTAGCAAAACCACATTTAGAATTATTAGGTTGTGCTAGTTTTATACCAGGTCTTCAAGAATGTTGCATTTTAGATGATACATATGAATTAATAAAAAAATGTAAAGAAAATGATATATCAGTCCCACAATATAAGGTTATATCAAATAAAGAAGAATTATTTACAATATATAATACAGGTTGGTTAACCGGTTTTCGTAATTTAATTGTTGCAACAGGATTACAAGGACTTTTAGAACGTTATAAATATGTATTACCAAGTAATCAACGTGATTTAAAAATAAATCATGAAATTAGTGATGAAAATCAATGGATTATTATTAGAAATATACCTGGTAATCATTATATAACATGTACAACAGTTAGAGATTCAAAAGTTATTGCAAATGTATCATGTCTTGTTGATCCAGATACAAAAAGTCTTATGCCAGAAAAAAATGAAAAAATTGAAAAATGGTTAAATGAATTTTTTTTAAAAATACGATTACAACGACCAATAAATGGTCATATTAGTTTTCGTTTTGTTAAATGCGATACAACAAATCAATTATTACCATTAGGTTCAAGAGTTGGTGTTTCATTACCATATATTTGTTATACTGGTGTACATTCACGGGTTTTATGGAAACCATGTCCACATTTTAATAAAGAAAATTCTGGACCAATGGTACAAGAAAATGGAAGATATTTAATTAGTGAAGCTGTTATGAATACATTAAAAAATCCATCTGTTGATGCTGTTAATAAATTAATTGGTACTGTTTTAGATAAACGTGAAGCATTATTTGCATTTTGGGATCCATTACCATATTGTGCATATTATCATTTTCAATTACCATTAAATTCTGTTAAAACATTTGTACAAAAAAGACAGGCTGCTGCTGCAAAAAATCGTAGTATGGCATTAGCTGCTCCTGTTCATTGAAGGTTTTTTGTTTTATATTTTTTTTTTTTTTTATAAAGGAAAAATTTTATAAAATTTTATCAAAAATTTTCTTTTAATATAGATTTTTTTTTTTTTTTTAATAAACCTACGATAGGGTTTGATTTTTCCGATAAAAAAAAAAAAAAAAAATCTATTTAAAAGAACAGGAGAGAGATGTATAGACTAATTTTAAGCCTGTAGTTAAATAAAATAATTGAAAATCATAAGTAATATATATCATATTATATTGATATTTATATATAAAGAAGAATTTTGGGAGATTAAAATCTATAATATTAAGAATATATTTTAAAAAAAACAAATAATTTAATTACTCTCATCATTATTGTTTGATTTATGTATATATATTTAAAAACCAAAAAAAAAGAAAAAAAAAAAAACAATTAAGTTATAAAAATATATTTTAAGTTTAGATATAAATAAGGATAATTTTTTGTTGTAAATATTTATTTTTATATGTTTGTATAAATGATTAAAAAAAAAAAAAAAGAAAAAAAATAATATACTATTACTGATATTAAATTAATAAAAAAAAAATAAAAAATTAATTATACTTTAATTAATTTTAACTCAAAATACTCTGATGTTTTTTTTTTTTTTTTTTTTAATGTTTACTTAAAAGATTTACATTAATTATATAAAAAAATTAAATACCTATATATCGATTTTTAAGAGCTCATCATTCTTTTTTATTATATTTTACGAAAAGAATTTTTTATATGATTGATGCTTTGAATAAAATAAAAACGTATATATATATGTATATATATATAAATTAAAAATAATCTAATTTAATCTTAACAAAATAATATAATATAAGATATTTATAGAAAACTAATAATAACTTATTTTTCAAAATAATAATATATATTTATTAGATTAAAAGAAAAATAAGAATTTAATTGTTAAAGAAAAAAAAAAAAAAAAAAATTTATATTATGTTTTTTAAAAGTTTAGATTTCGAATTACCAGTGGGGTCAAAAGATCTTATATTATTATATATTTTAATTATTAAAAAAATTTTTATATATAAAAAAGAATTAATGTAAAATAATGTATGTAAATATATATGTATGTATATATTAATGTATAAAGAAGTTTTTATAAAACACAATTAATTATATATATATATATGTATATATATATAATATTAAATAAAATTATTAAAATGTAAAAACTTAAAAGTAACCGTTTTTTTTTTTAACTACTTCCAATTCTAAAATCGTTCTTCTTAGTCTTTAATATTTATCTTACAATTTTTAGATATACATATATTATAAGTGTTATACATATCCATAAGTATTTTCAATTGTAATTTATTATACCCGATACACCTAAAGTATATAGGGTATATTAACTTTGGTATGGTGTTTGTAACCACCAAAATGAAACATGTATATATATATATTCTTAATCATATTAAACTCATTTCCTGAGTCGGTTTAACAATATCCGTCCGTCTGTCCATCAATTCGCACGATAACTCAAAAACTAATAAAGCTATTTTGATGAAATTTATATTTAGTAAGTTGCTAGTTACAAAAGTATAAGGCAGGGATTGTATCTGAAAAAATTCGGTCCATGGGTTTGGATTTTAGAAGCTTCCCAACTAGCGAAAGAGCAAAGAAGCTCCAAAACAATAATCTTTAAAATTGATACAAAGGTGTTCTGTAATATTTTCTCTATGTTCCTGAAATTTTAAATGAATTGGAACGGCGGTTCGGATAGCTGACACACGCCTGTCAAGATCTAACAAGCATATATCTTCGAATTTAATAAAGATAGAATTTTGAAATTTTGTGCAAGGGTTGTAAAAGTGTTTATGTTTTTAGCTTATATATTAAATACCTTACTAAAATAACTTATGGATTTTTTAGGTGTAGGGTATTAAAAAATCGGTTGCATCGATTTACTGTTACATTTACTTGATTTTGGTTTAATTTATGACTTATACTTATGATTATACGAATGTTTTGAGCTTTTTTTTAGAAGAAAATGAAAGCCTTTATTGAAACCTCTTATTGATCGTTTTTTTTATTTTTAACTTGTTTTACTTATTTTTAACCTATATATAAAATAAACTAAAATCTTACATCTAATAATTACCCCGACAAAATTATTATCAGAATATTTGTAACTTGCAAAAAAATCTAATGGTTCAAGTTTTTTAAGTTGTTAATTCCTTTATACATATATAAAAATACATATATAGGTACATATATAGGTACAATAATTAATCTTTTAGACAAATTTATCAAGAAATTATTAAATATATTTATTTTGATTAATTTATAAGGTATAAGTACATCCTCAATGTCAACCACAAAAAAAAGGAAGAGCTGTAATGCCTAAAATTAAAAATATAAATATAAATTAAAAAAATACAATTTTAAATTTAATTTTTTTTTATATTTAATTAATTTTGGACTTTAACCTTATAAATATTTTAAATCTTCTCGTAGTCCTATACTAATATATTGTATGTTTAATATAAAGTTACAATAAAATTAAAAAATTTAACCCCTTTTTTTTATAAGTCTTATATTTATTATCTATAATAATAAAAAACGAGGAAGAATACAGTTGCCGTCGTCAACTCTTAGATACCCGTACGAACCGTTAGTATGTTCACAGCCTGTCACTTTGCTTACAATATTATTTTTTTAATATTTTAGTATTTTAAAATAATTTAGGTGAATTTTATAATTTCTAGAATTATGGGTTGTACATATATTCAAACTATATGTTTATACATTCTTCAAAAGCAGATTTTAACCTTCCACATAACGATTATCAATCCAAAACTTTTTCAAATATTCTATAGTACCATTTAATACTAAGCGGTAAATGTATATTAAATTTACTTAGTACAAAATAGTAAATATAATTTTAAATATTATATTATATTATATTTAAATATTCCATTGACAGCATAATTTCTTATAAGTACAATAAAATACATATATGTAAATAACTCAAGTAACACTTTCGTCAATTATAAAGTAACCCTATATTATTAAAAAAAGTTGTTAACAGAAATAAGAGTATAATGTTGAAGCTTTAATTTTTGTGTATTACTTCAAAAAAATTTTAACAGGTGTTCAAGTTACAGGTGTTTAAAAATAGGAAATTTTCAGTTTTTGACCCCTTACAGCTCCTAAACGGGGAAAAATTTTTTGAAATAACTCATACTTATTTTCAAAGATCTAACTTCTGTCAAAATTTCAAGTTTCCAACTTAAACCGTTTAGAAGATAGAAGGGTTGAATGATTTTGCAAAATTTGAGTTTCACATAACGGTAAATTAAGACACCGTATGTCACAAATATATATTTATTGTATATACACTTTTAAAGCTAATACAAGTAGTAATCGTTTAGCGTTTTCAAAATGAAGATATACCTTATACAACTTGTGCTATAACAATTTAAATATGGAGCTTTTTTGAACCTTTGGGGAGCTGTAGCTCCGTAACGGGTGGGGCTACAAAAAAAAGTTATTAAAAATAAAATTAATATTTTTATGATATCTATCAGCCGTTAAAATTTCATAGCTCTATTTCAAAAAAAATGTCGGGATCTAAAAGTTAGGTGTTCGAGAGCTACCCTAAGTTTTGGTCCAAACTCAACCAAAAAAAATAGGGAACCTACAAATTACTCCCAGAATATTTTGTGTAAATTTCAAGATTCTAGCTTTCTTAGTTTTTGAGTTAGCGTGCTGACGGACGGACGGACGGACATGGCTCAAAAGTCTTAGAATTTTTTTCTGATCCGATCCATACCTTTGAAGGTATATCTAGCTCGCTTATTTCGAGGTGTTACAAACGGAGGAGTAATTTTATTATACCCGATCCTATCGTACGGGTATAAAAAGAGAAAAACCAGAAAGGCTATTACTTCTATACATATATCTTTTTGTATAGAAGTATAAAATATACATATTATTATCTTTTAAAACAAAAAAAAATTTTATCAATTAAATAAAATAATTTATTTCTTCTTAAACAAAAATAAACAATTTTTTTTTTAATTAAAATACTAACAAATAAAAAACAAAATTTATTTTTTAAATTAAAAATATGGTAAGTACAAACAAACTACTAATGGCTTTCTTTAAAAAGGATATCAAAAAAAAATTTTTTTTATTTTTCTATCTCATTAAAAATTACTTAGAAAAAATAAAATTGTGACATTTTAGGCGAAAGGTTTCGGCATCAAATCTCGGTCAGATCAAAATATTATATAAAATATAATTAAATAATGTAAACAAAATAATTAATATGTGTACTGTGATGACCCACATGTCTTTAAAGCAAATTTTTCTTGATTTTTTGATGTGGATCGTTATTTCATTTGGATTTATTTAATTTTTTCATTATGAAATAAGTTTGTTTTTAAAATGACTTTTTGCGGATGTATTTCATACATTTTATTTTAATATTCTTATTTTTTTTATTTTATTTTATTAAAATTAGCTTAATATAATTCGAGATTCGTATAATCTTGATTTTGTAAACAATTCTTAAATATCTTCTAATTTTTTTTTGTTCCGATATATTTCAACATCGAAGTCTTTAAAATAAGAGGCGCGGCGCTGCCGATTATTAAACAAATTATTGAAACCCTGATTTTGTAATCAACTATAAATTAGGTATGCGGCAATAATTAGGTTTATATGAGAGATTTATCCAAAATATTTATAAATATGTATATATGCGAGATTTTGAATTAGGAGCGATTTTAGATTTAAAATTTTTTAAATAATATATTTAGTATTATATAAGGCGCAGGGCAATACCGTTGGATGAAATATCATCCAAAAGTGAAAAATGCAATAAGATCCAAAAGAAAAAAAAACCAAAAATATTTTTGGATCTTATTTCATTCGTTTTGATCATATTTCATTTACAAAAGTATATTTTTGATATTGGTATTTTTCTAAATTTTTAAATTAAATCCAAATATATTGTTGGTTCATATTTCGTTTTTCTAAATTTATAACTTTTTAAATTTTATTGTTACTATTATCGTTCTTATAACGGGAAAAGACTTTTTTTAATGACTATATAACCTATTCACACACAGGTTTTTTGGGCTTCTTATTGTATTTATTAAGACATTTTTACATAATCGGAAAGATTATTAAATAATTTTATTGCTGTATACATTGTTATTGATACCAAATCTTATTGATGACTCATGAAAATTAATCCCCAAAACAATATGCAGCAGAAATCTGTAAAAGGTGAATAACCCTGATTTTCTCACTCTAAAATCTCTTAATCTAATTCAGAATCTCACATATACATATAAATATTCTGGAAAAAGGGAATACCCTAATTTTGGATCCAACTCTAAAATCCGTCCTAATTTAAAATCTCTTAATCTAATTCAGAATCTCACATATACATGTACATATAAATATTCTGGAAAAAGGGAATACCCTAATTTTGGATTCAACTCTAAAATCCGTCCTAATTTAAAATCTCTTAATCTAATTCAGAATCTCACATATACATGTACATATAAATATTCTGGAAAAAGGGAATACCCTAATTTTGGATCCAACTCTAAAATCCGTCCTAATTTAAGATCTCTTAATCTAATTCAGAATCTCACATATACATGTACATATAAATATTCTGGAAAAAGGGAATACCCTAATTTTGGATCCAACTCTAAAATCCGTCCTAATTTAAAATCTCTTAATCTAATTCAGAATCTCACATATACATGTACATATAAATATTCTGGAAAAAGGGAATACCCTAATTTTGGATCCAACTCTAAAATCTGTCCTAATTTAAAATCTATTAATCTAATTCAGAATCTCACATATACATGTACATATAAATATTCTGGAAAAAGGGAATACCCTAATTTTGGATCCAACTCTAAAATCCGTCCTAATTTAAAATCTAGTATATACATATTCTGGAAAAAGAATATAATCGTGATTTGTGCGGAGTTATTTCAAAAGAATTGCAAACCAAATAATGATGCAATTTGATGTAAAAATATTTAATTTTTTTGATTTGGAGTTATTTCTTGCTGAGCTATTTTATACTTCCTAGAAATATACCATATTACATAATACATGGTAATTGAATTTTGTCTCTTTTTTTTTTCTCCTTGTTCTGACCTTCATTATAATGTTTTTTTTTTTGATTATTCTCATCAAATTGCAAAATACCCAAATATGTATAGTATAATATAATTAACATTACAAGATGTATGAATATTATTTTTGGAATTATTTTTATATTTCCTGTGTATAATAGAATTCCATAATAAGAATTATAAATAAATAAAAAAAAAAATAAAAAAAAAACAAATAAATAAAAATATTTTAATTTTTTTGATAGTTTAAAAATAAGATAATTGAGTATAAAAATATTGATATATATATTAAAAGTTCTTAATTGATACAGGATTAACAGATACGGATCACAACTATTTGTATTCCTATAGAAAAATTGACTCATTTCCCTTATTTAAATTGTTTGTTGTCATGTAAATAATCCTAGTACATATATGTAATTAAAGAAAAAAAAAAAAAAATTTAAATTATAACAAAATTCAAAGAGATAATTATAAGTTTTTTTTTTTAATTTTTTTCAAAAATTTTTTTTTTTTTTTTGTGTTTTTTAAAAACAACTTAAAATTTGGAATTTGATCATCATTAATATTATTATATATACATATAGTATAAATATTTTAATTTATGACCTTGAATTTTAAATATTTTTGTTTTTTTTTTTTTTTTTCGCGTAATTTCTAATTAATTTCTAATTAGAAACAACGTTTTTTATTGGTTTTTGTTTTTTGGAATTTTAATCCAATTTTACTGTGGGTCCGGTATTAAGAAAATTTTAAGGAAATCAAAAAAAAAAAATAAAATAACAAAAAAGAGAAATTTATTAAAAGAGGGAAAAAAAATTTATATGAAAATTTCATATTTTTTTCATGGCCGATTTAATAAAGTGTTATATACTTACCTTATACTAAATTACTTCCTTTTTAAATTAATCAATTTCTTTTGTTAATTTGTGTATGGCATTTTTTTTTTTATATTCATATAATAAAAGGAAATGCATTTCAGAATTGTATAATATTTTTCACATGAAACTTTGTTATTTTTTTTCTTAGAATTTTTTTTTTTTTGTTTAAAATTAATAGACCATATACCATTAACTAAAAGGAAATCACTGCATATAGTTAAGAAAATTTGATTTGTCTAAATATACATAATAAATTTTTAAAAATACAAAGTTTAATTTTTTAATTTTTCTCAATTCAACTTTAAAAAATTGCACCAGATGTCTAATAACATGCATATACTTTCAATATTTGACCCCTCATATCTTTTAAAAGGAGAAGTTTTTTTTTTTTTTCAAAGATAATTTCTTTTCTTTGAAAGAAAAATCAAAAATTTTACATACACATAACGGTAAATATAAATTCTGTACCTATATCAAATTAGAAAAAAATATATACATATGTATATAAATTATTTACTTATTTGCCATTTATATATAAATTACCTTATAAATTATTTTCTGGTTGTTTGATTTTTTTATATTGAATGAAATATTGCAGTAAAACTTGAATGTGGCTTTATTCAATTTATGGGAACTATATAGTTTCAGAAACGATAAATATAATGTTAGATTTTTAAAATATATTTATGTCTTTTATTATTTTATATATATTTAAAAAAATTTTGAGATAAATGTAAACAAACAGATAAACAGACGGAAACAGATGAAAATAGATCCCTCCTTTAAAAGAATTTTTTGTTTGTTTTGAATCTCAGAACAACCGTTAGTTCTATGGCAGGTTATTGACGAAACACCTTTTATAATAAGATAAAATTCTTAACAAAAATTTTTTAAGTTTTAAAATACAAAAATTTTTAGAGAAAAATTTAAAAAAAAACGTAGTTCCTAAAAATGTTAATCACTGAAAAAAAAGTTTCTTAAACTATGCTGACAATTTTTTAAAATTTATTGAACTTAATTTGATACACTTTCAAAAATAAAGATTTTTTTTTTTAAACGATCACAATCTAAAAAAAAAAATAAAAAAATAATAAAAATTTTAATTTAATATTTTTAAATCTTTAATTGCATTACATTTACATTTATTTTAAATATGTATTTTTAATATGACGATTGAAAACCATTCGGTTTTTTTTTTTTGTTTTGATTGATTGTTGTTATGATATTTAAAGATCAATCAATCAAGAGATTAATCAATAAACAATTTATAGATTCTAGATTATTTAAAAAATGTTATTTTTTTTATTATTTATTTATTGTTAATTAATTTCGTTTTTTTTTTTTAACGTTAGTAATTTTTTTTTTTATTCGTTTTAATAGTACTATATAACAATATTAAAATTTTACCGTAATTTTATTTTGTCACGTGTAAATTTATTTTCGTTTATTATTATTTTATTAAAATTTTACATAACACACCTATTTAATATGTAATTTTATTTATATTATATAAAATAATAAGATACTACCTCGGGATTGCAAAAAAAAAAAAAAAAAACATTAAAACAGAAAATAATATATAGGTATTATTTAATTATAACTGGTATATAACTGGAACATATAATTTATAAATACTTAAAGTATTTAAAAATATTATATGTATGTACATATATATAATTTATTTTTGAACAGAAAAAAAAACAATAAAAAAACAAAAAAAAAATTAAAATAAATAAATCATTATTACTCAGAATATTAAATTTTTAGTAAAAACTAGACTAAAATATTGTTTATTTGATAAGGATTGAAATTTAAGAAAGCATTAAGTATTTTTTTTTTTTTTAAATATGATTTTATTTTTGACTTTAGTATCAAGTCATTGACTTCTAAAAAAATTCAAGAACTTTTCAAGGTGACTTCACCTTTCAATAAAGTTTATTGTAAAAAAATAAAAAAAAAAAACAAAAATTATTTTTTTTTGAAAATTAAAAAAAAAAAAAAAAAAATTAAAAAAAAAAACAAAAATTAAAAAAATAAATTTTAAATGAAGTCATTCTTAGATGAGATTCTTGTTTTTCTTTCAAAATTTTGAAATAAAAATTTCTACTAGCTACTATTTCTACTTGATCTCTATTCTACTATTTCTACTTGCACTTAAAAATTTTTTTGAGATCATTAACATGATCTGTTCTGATCATGTTTTAATGATTTATATAATCTTTAGATTGTTTGTATAGATTGACATCATTTTGACATCAATCGACTTTTCCACTTCAAAAGAATCTTTAGAAAGGAAAAATATAAAATTGAAGTTTTGTTACGTATGTTGTTTGCAATCTCTTGTAATTTAAGATGTTTTCATTATCAGAATAACTTCTAAAAATTGAATTGAAAACTTGAATAATATAATTAAATCCTTATAAAAAAAAAAAAATTAGATGTAAAAACTATATGAAAAATATAAAAAAAATGAAGAAAATTACATTATTATATGGATAGGAATATTTCTGAATTCTGATTATGAGTTTAGTAACAGAGATTGTGGGTACAAAGAAGTTGAACGATGAATTTGATCAGGAGAAATATACGAAAAGGTTAAAAAGGACAAACAAATGTATAAAATTAAAAATTAAATATAATGAAACAAAAAAAATATTTATGTACAAATAATATCAACAAAGAGTACATTGAAAATTCTAAAATGTATTGCAGTTAACTCACTTCTCACCTCTTTATATAAAATCTTAGAAGATGTTCCAATTAAACATTAATTAAAATTAAACTTTAATTATACATTTTTGATAATGTTAAATAGAAAAAAAAAATAATGGAACATTAATGGTTACAAATTTCGTGTAGCTTTCAAATGATTTCACATCAAACAAAAGGATTATTATTTTTTTTAATCATTTTAAGAAAAATTCTTAAGAAAAATTCATTGTAAATGTAATGCATAAAATTTGATTTTAAAACTTTAATTTCAGTCAAATATAACTTTTTTTTTTTTTTTCTATAGTAACGGTTGAAGTAGCATTTAATTATAGTACAAAATTCACTTAATCCTTAAATAGTAAAACTAAAAAATAAAAAAAAATTGATAAAACTGATCACTTATCAGACAAGCTTTTTTTATACATATTATGATTCCTGGGGGTATTTGCACCCATTTAAAAATATATATGTATATTATGTATATATATTTTTTTTTATAGTTTTACGTATTAATTGTCACATAATTATATTCAATTTAAATTATTAGTAAGTAAATTGATATGATTGTTAATTCAGTTAAAAATTTTTAATTGAAATATGCGTAAAAAGATTATACTTATATGTAAATACATTTTTTTTTTTTTAATATAGTCACTAGGAGTCAATAACTAATCTTTGGCAGTTATGTCAAAAATTACAATTAAACATTATAAAAAAAATCTAGATAATATTTATTTTTTTTTTGTCAAAATTCCAAAATAGATTAAAAAAAATTAACAAATGGTTTCTTTAAAAAAAAAAAAAATAAATGAAAAAAAAAACAAATTTGTATGAATATTAAATTTAATATAACAAAAAAAAAAAGCATAATTTGAAATTTATTGGAAAACAAAAATCGTCTACAAAATATGATATTATTTATATATAAATAGTATATAATTCAGTCAATTTGAAGTTTCATTATAATTATTTAAAATTAGATTTGATTTGATTCTTTATTAAACTATAAAAACAGAAGCAAATAATCCAACCAAACACTTAAAATGAGTTGTAAAACAAGTCACGGAGGCTATAAGCATCTGGGCCCATTATGATTGACTAAAAAAATTGAGTTGGTTAAACAAATGGAACTTGTCACATCGAAAATTATTTCTAAGTAACATAAAAAGAACAAGTCTTAAGCTTGACAACGTCACATCTTTTAACCTCGAAAATTATTCCTATAATATAGGTGTCATGAGAAGAGCAAACCTTAACGCTTAACAATATACCAGCTTAAATGCTTATTAATGCGCATTCTTTTTTGAATTTGTATTACAACATAATCAACTATGCATGATCCATCCTGCTTGACGACGTTAATCAACAAATGCTACGTACTATACTGAACAAGATCATTGAAAGTATTTTTGGCTACAACCGATTATATAGTGTGCGACCTTTCAGTATGAAAGGAGACAATCGTCAAAATTTATAGCCGAAGATAAAGTAACATATATATATTTACAACATGAACAATAAAAAAAATTAAGAAAAAAGTAGTCACACTCCAAACTAGAAATAGAGTAAGTACTATAGAAATATGTGACGCCAAGGGAATGAAAATATAGTGCTTATATGTAGTAGCAAAATGCAAAAGAATTTCAAAAGTCTGATTTATAATTGTAAAGAAAACAACTGCATACATCATACACATTCTGTTAATTAAAATTTAAAATAACAAGAAAAAAAGACGTGATCAGGCCACGTCGACACTGTATAAATTCATTAAGTTTTATACTTAATACCAGTTCAAACAGAAACAACTGACAGAATTGAATATTATTAATATATATTTATTTAAATATTATTTCTATACAAATAAATTTGATTTTTTTATATAAATTAATATTTTTTATCGTTCAAATTTTACTTTACTAAAACATAAGTTTTTAATTTTTTATCAATCTTAATGTAAAATCTTCTAAAAATATATAAATATATAAATAAAATTAAAGATATGAAAGTGCGAAATTACTGTTATAACTTAAATATGAGCATCTCGGGTATATAAACTAATTTAAAATTAGATTTTCAAATTTTAACATTGTATTTAATGTACGAGTATATATTATTATTTAGATCAATTAATCAGGAATCAGGATAAAGATTTACTTTCAGTAAAAAAGGACAAAAATCATTTAAAAAGGAACCTGTGTTATTACCGTATACTGTATAGAACCGTTTTTCTTTAAATTGTGCTGTTGGAGTAGATATATTTTTAATATATAAAAAGATAATATTAATATTTTGTCAATTTAAAAAAAATATTAAACCATATTTGGTTTAATTTGTATATATGCTCTTCAGAATTTTTAATTAACCATAAGTTTTAATTAAATATCTGTTTTTTTTTTTTTTGTTCTTTAAACCTTGTTTTTAAATCATTCTTTTTCTTAGACCCGTTCCTTTTTTTTTTTCGTTAAACCGTTTCCGTTTCTTTCCTTAGAACCATTCCGTTTGTTATTTTTAAACACGACTATATAACCTCAGTTAAAGTTATAATTATAAAATGATTACATTTAAAATAATATTTTATGATACGAATATTAAATTTCAACTATAAAAACGACAAAAATAAATGCCACAAAATCATCTATATTTTAAAGCAACTAAAAAGTAATTTCCATCAAAATGAAAAATTAAAATAAACAAAAAAGGAAATAAGAAGAAATTTAATAATTGTTACCAAGTTCATTCTATGAATCTAAAATAGAAATAAGAAAAAAAAAAAAAAGAAATATTTTCTAATTTCAGAATAAAAATCAGAAAAATAAACTGATAAAAAGTGCAATTTATTTTATAATTTACGGACATTTTCGACAAAAGAATAACAATATGTATGTATAAAAAAAAAAAAAATTACTTAATATGATAATTTTTGTACATAATGTATTAAATTATCTATCATAATGATTTAAATTAAATTAATTAATTTCAGATTTTCTTTTATATATTACATATTAATTATATATTCTTTTCTTCATTCATTCAGATTATAACAATTTTTTTTTTTTTTTCTTCTTTAAATTTAAAATTAAAAAATATTGAAGAATTAATTTAAGACATTTTTGATGACCTTTTTTTCTTTCTTATTTCAAAATAAAATAATAAGAACTAAAACCAAGATCAAAGATTGTTTTAATATATATATAAATTCATATGTTTATATTTGTATACATATATAATTTATGTATTAATGTACATAATAATTAATAATTAATAGATAGCTAATATATTATAAATACACAAACATATGTACATTGTTAAGAAAAAGAAATTATCAATCATACCAAAAACAAAAATTTTTACATTACATACATTATATACATATTTTATTACATAATGTATTTAATTAATTAAAAAATTAAAAGTATAAAACTAAAATTTTAATTTTAGTCACGTACAATTTTTAAATTTACAATGATTTACAAAATATGTAAACAGTTTAAAAATAATTTTAAAAAAAAATATAAATTTAATTTTAATTATTTAATTAATTAGTTAAAAATTTAAAATGTCAAAACTGTTATATATATCTACTGTCAAATGAGAATTAAGCAACCCAGTTCTCTTTAATTTTAAAATTTGTAGAATTTTTTGTTAATTTTATTCCGTTACTCTACTGTAAAGGAATATTCTTAAATTTTGTCTCAGCCAATCAGACAAAAATCAGAATCAGCAACATTAAATCAACCAGCAGTCAGAGTTCAGAGTTCAGTTCAGACTGAGACAGACACAGAAATCAGAATCTTATCATACGTAGTTATTACATATTTTACAAATTTTAAATGGATTGAATTACATGTATATAGTATAAATATGTAATATGTTTATATGTACATATTATATTGGATTGCAACTTTATCATATAAATGAGTGGATAGCCAAATATGTAAATAAGAAATAAAAGTGATAAAGGCATTGATGGTGTGGATTGTGGAAATATACTAAATATTTGTTTTTTTTTTTATCAAACAGTAGCAGATTATACTATTAGCAGTACTATTATTTAAAAATTTTTCAATTAATATTAATATAAATATGGAATGAGTACTATACAATATGTATGTCAAATAAATATGTAGTATGTATTATAAAAAATTTTTTTATTTTTAATTTTATAAATTAAAATAATTTTTCTGTATATGTTTGTAATTATAAATACATACATACATACATATGTACATAGTTTTAAATGGATTTCTGACAAAACTTTAAAATCAGTATAAATAATATAAAATAATTAAAAATATATTTGTTTAAAATTATTAATAAAATGATATTATATTTATACATACACGTATTTTTGTATTATATTATTAAATTTTTTTTTTTTTTTAGTTTACTTACGTATATTAATTGTTAATGAAAATGAAACTACGGTTCAATAAATTAATAAAAAAAAAAAATTACTGGTTATTTTAATTTTAACATGTTTATTTTTATAATTTTTTACACTATTTTACAATAATATATGTACATAATTTGTAAACTTTTATAAATTAGAGACACATTAAATGCAATAACGTACATTTATGTTATTTCTAGAAATTTAAGTGCACTAAGTAAAGTACTAAGTACTAAACTAACTAAAATGCATATTAATTGCTCATTGCTCCATAAATTGTATTTATTTGTTTACAACTTACAAGGTTTTCTTTTTTGTAAATTTCTATGGTAACCGTTAAAAAGACGCTTTTTTTTTTATTTAAATTATTATATTTTTATTTTTTATTATATAAACATTCTAAAATGAGTTATTCTTACTTTTAATGCTCAACAGGAGATGTCACCACTCAATTAATTTAATTTAGGTCAATGTAGCGACAGTTTATCAAAATAAACAACTATACTTAAAACTACAAACACAATCTACAAAAGTGAGTGAATTGTGATATGTGACATTTAAAATAAAAAATTTTTTAATGGTAGGGCATCCTGCCAAAATCTGTCTATAATTTTTTTAATAGTCAAAAGTTATTTTAATTATAAATTAAATTTATAAAAAAATAAGAAAAATTTGATAAAACAAATAAATTTTAAAGCATTTTTTTCATTCAAAAATAATATGTAATATAATACATACCTTAAAATGAGTTCAGAAGATATTAAACCAAAAGAAATTGGTTGGCGTAAAGATTTACTTTCTAAAAGTAGTGAAAAAGATGTAAAAGCAGAATCGAGTACCCATACAAGTCGAAGTAAGAGTCGAGATGGTAAATCCTTAAAGAAGCTTAAAAAATGTTCTTCATCTACATCAGATTCGGGTAGAGATAGTAGCAGTAGTAGCTGTTCAAGTGGAAGTAGTAGTTCAACATCTGCCTCTTCGCAAGATGAAAAACGAAAAATAAAAAAGGAGAAGAAACAAAGACGACTGGAAGAAAAGAAAAAAAAGAAAGAAGAGAAAAGAAAGAAAAAAGCCGAAAAAAAGGAATTGAAAAGGCTCAAAAAAAAGAAACGTAAAGAAGAAAAGAAGTTAAAAAAACTTGAAAAAAAGAAAAAAGATAAAAGTGAAATACCTATCCCTCCAAATTTATGTGATGATTTTGCAGTACCAATTGGTAATTACTAATGATTTTATAGTTATAAGGATTAATCTTTTAATTTGCTTATCTTTATTTTAGAGCTTATGAATTACAAAGCAAATGCTCCTGAAACACCTGAAGAATATCAAGCGAGACAAAGTCAAATAAGACGGATTACAGATCCAGAAACTGGTCGTACAAGACTAATTAAAGGAGATGGTGAAATATTAGAGGAAATCGTTAGCCGGGATCGTCATAAGGAAATTAATCGTCAAGCTTCAAAAGGAGATGGAGAATATTTTCAATCAAAAACAATTGGCTGGAAAAATAATTAAAAATAAAAATACAAATTATTTTCTTCAAATAACTAGTATTCTAATTGAAATTTTATTAAGCAATCAAAATATTTAATCAATTAATCATTTTATTTATATAATTAAATATATATATATATATTAATGTATATAATATCGGTAAAAGTTATTAACTATCCAACTACTTAAATAATTATCACGGTTTGTTTTTTTTTCTTTTTTTTTAATATTACAATAATAACTAAATAATATTTTAAAATTAAGAGTTTTAAATTGAAAAAAAAATTAGTTTTGGTTTTTATAGATACAATCTAAATTAAAATATAACTAAATAAAAATATTAAAAATTGTTAAACGATATTAAAATTCTGCTTGCTCTGAATTAAAATGCATACCACTTTTTTCCTATTAAAAATAGCATTTTATTTTTAATAAAGTTGTACAAAAAATGTTGTTGCTCCATCTTGCCAAGATGGATCATCTGCAACTTTTGCACGACATAGAGGGCAAGTTTGCTCTCTTGTGAACCACGTGCCAACACATAGTTCACAAAATACATGATTGCATTCAAGAATTACAGGAGTATCGAAATTATCATGACAAATTGGACATTGTCCAGCAGTCTGAAGTTCTTCACGAGTAGGTTCTCTTCCATAACTCTGAAATATTTCAAAATATTTTATTAAACATTTTGTAATTCAAATTGTAAAAGCCAATAAAATAAAACTGATTACAAACAAAAACTTACAACTTTCTTTAAGAAATTAATAAAAGCTTTTCTGAAAAACTTTCCCCTTTCATAAATATCTATTGCCTTTGAGACAATATACACAGCAGAAAAAAGAACTCCTAATGCCTAACATAATAAAAAAAGAAATAATTTTATTAAATAAAGTTAATTTTATAACGTATTGTAAAAGTTACTTTTTCCATCCCTGTATAAGAATCTAAAAGAAATATTAACCATAACTGAATCGGTGCTAAAGCTCGATATAATTGAGAAAATCCTTCAATTAATGCATACATTCGACCCTAAAAATTACATTTTTATTTACTGTTACAAAATGATAATCAAAATTTCTTACTCGTCTTTTATATTTTATAACATTGGGTGGTAAAACTGTAATAAATATTTTACCAACTATTGTAGCTAATTTTAATAATAAATCAGTTACTGCCACTGAAAATAATAGTTGACTTAATGATATTGTTGTTTGTTGCTGACCAATTGTCAAATTTAAATTTATTAAAAATAATCCATATAATGTTTGTTCATCCACAAATAAGAACCGCAATAAAACTATAGCAAATATAAATAGGAATTCTCTAAGTAATAACAATACGCTGCGAGATGTTTGATTAGCAATTTGATCACGTAATAAAGAATTTGAATGCAAGAAAATTGAAGACAAAATGAATAAATCTGTTAAACCTCTTATATGATCATATGTTGATTTGGCCAAAAGTATACAAACAAACGGTACGTATCGTACAAGCATGTTCATAACACGCCTTGCTTCAGGTACTTGTGCGAATATTTCAGCAACGGAATCATCATTTGAATCATCTCCACCAACACCACCAACATTACCATTTCTTTCATTATTAGTGCGTTCATTCGGTAATAAATCTGGAGGATCATTACGTTGCAAATTCGCTACACGTTCTTGTAATGGTGTCCTTCTTGGTGGTATTGGTTCTTGTACATGATGATTATGCTGATGCAAGTTACTCGTTATTTGCCTATTGTGATTATGATGATGATGATGATGGGAATGTCCATGATCTAATCCTAACTCAGCTGGTAAATTATTTTCATTATTTATTGGTAAAGTATTAGGTCTTCCAATTGGATCAATGTTTGGTACAGGCACATATCGAAAAGTTGCTGACCTTGGCATCCAAGTTCGTAAATTATTTATTTGTAGCGATGGTCGACGTACGCCCTGAAAAACATTTTGAAATGATGACCATGATGGCGTAGTGCGAAGTAATAATGCTGAAAAATTTATATTTGATTGTGATTGAACTTGTAAATTATTATTTGCAACGCTATTATCTAATGCAGGTTGAGAGGCTGTTGATGAGGTCATGTCTATAGATAATTGTTGTCGAGGGCTAGTTGTTGTTGAATTATTTGCGATATTTTCTTCTATATTATTTGGAGTACTACTTGTTATAGTTTGTGAATTATTACCATTACTTGGAGGTGCACTACCATGTATTTCAATCCGAATATCTGATGCTGATGGAGAAACTGTATTATTTATATCTACGACTCTATTATACGAATTCAAATCAGCCGAATTACTATTTTGATTAGATGAATCACTCATTATGGAATTTTCTTTTCACTATATAATTGAAAACTGTTTAGCTATCATATTTAGCTTCTGTTTTTTTTAATATTTATCAAAACACAAACTGAAAATTGTAAAATCCAATTTATGCACTCATATTTGATAAAATTTTTGATAAAAGTACTCAAAAAACATAATCAAAAAAAAAATTGCAAATCTTTATATGACGTATAAGTGGTAATTTTTGTAATGTCTTCTTTGTCATGAAATAAATAAAATTAAATGTCAATTTGTCAAATATTTTTAGAATATTTTATTGTATAAACAATGTTAAAGTAATATGAAAGCGTAGACGATGTCTATGCCAACGTAAACAACTTTTTTAATCTTATGAAAATATACTACATATTATATAAACTTTATTATGAATTAAAAAATTTTAATTTAAAAAAATAAAAGATACATATGTGTATATATATTTATATACCAAATTTTATTTTTAAATGAAAGATTTTAATTAAAAAAGGCTGCCAGGGATTTATTTAAATTTACATAAATAAAATATTAAAATTAAAAAAAAATTTTTTAATTTAAGACCAATAGGTTTTTTTTGGTGTAAATTAAAGTATTTTTTTTAGTTTACTTTATTTATTTATTAATATCTAAAATTTATAAAATGTGTAGTGAACAATTTGAATTTTAATATTCGCTTTCTAAATTACATTAATTTGGCAGCGCTGCCACTTTTAATTATCTAACATGATACATGCTAGGCGCTAGCTGCCTTCAGGTATATGGTATTTCATTTTACTTGTTTCATAAAGTCAACTCGAGTTTTGACAGAATTATTTTTTGTTTCGTTTCTGTTGTTTTGTTTCTTGTTTTCGCAATTTTTTATATTTGTGTATATCTTTCATGGTAAACAAAAAAATTTTGATTGTATATAAATTGAAGTTTTTATATTTAAAAGAAAAAAATAGTGTATTAAAATTGTTTAACTAAAAATTAAAAATGTCTACTATAGTACAATATATAATTGTCCGTGGGGATTTAATGAAAGTTCTTAATTGGCCTATTGGAGCTGTGATCGCTCAGGTAGTTTAAATTGTTTATTTTCCTTAGTTGAAATAAAATTGAAGTATTATTTTAGTGCTGCCATGCCACAACTGCAGTTTCACATCAATTTAAAGAAGATAAAGATACGGAATTGTATTTAAAAGATATTGATAACATGCATAAAGTAGTGCTTGAAGTATGCAAAATTTTATATAATTCCATTAATATTTAATAACTACACCTACTAATAGAATAGAAAAATGTTGGGGTAGAGTCGCTTTTAGGTGGGTCAACTTCTAATACCTGTAAAATGCTCTGTAATGGTGTGATTGTTAAAATTTTTTTTTAAATAATTCTTTGGCCTTTTCTTGTTCGATGTGTGTAATTTTTTTTTAATTTTTGTATTTTATATTTGCCATTTTTTAAATTTAAAATTTTCGACTTTTCATGCAATATTTTAATATTAATACTATTAAATGGTGGGCCAAGTGACCTGGATCCCCCAAAATAGACTGCAAACCGATAGTCTTTTACCATTAGAATATAAATTTGCCGAAAAAATTATAACAATCACATCATTGCAGAGCATTTTACAGGCAGTTGACCCACCTAAAAGCGACTCTACCCAAATATGGTATTATTATGTATTAGATAACTTATATTTAATGGCCAAATATATTTTCATTTTTTAAATATTAAACGTTTAGGCTTCAGATGAAAAAACAATTCAAGATCTTAGCAAAATTTTAGAAGAAAATGACATTAAACATAAATTATGGATAGAACAACCTGAAAATATACCTACTTGTATAGCTGTTAAACCATATCCGAAAGAAAATGTACATAAATATGTTAAAAAATTCAAACTATTTAAATAGTCAACTTTTATTATAATTTAAGGTGTAAAATAAACTTTTTTAGAATCTTGAATTATTTTCTTATTTTCTAGACCTAAAACTTTATAATAAATATTTTATTGTAACTTAATTTTTGGTTATTTTGTTTTAGACTTCCTCTTGTATAAAACCTAAAGTTCTAGTCTGGGACATGTATTCCTTCAATCTTTTAATCTTTATGTACCTGTTCATTACCAAGAAGAAATTTTGGTACTTGAGCATACCGCAACATACAACATATGTATGCTGAGATTGTAAGTCAAACGTAATTAAGAGTTAAACCAACAACGACTTAAGCAAATTCATAGGATGGGTATGTAACTACAAATTCACCATTAATGAAGCAAAAATTATAAATCTTTGGCAACTAAAATCTAAGATATCAACGATATTTAAATGGAATAGTGCCCCAATTGAACAGTTTGAATAAGTTTTTAGTTAGTATTAATGTTTGCGTTCCTTTTTCACGAAAAGGGTAGTTGGCAAATGGAAAGCTAATTTAACCTAAGGGTATTTACTTTTTCTCAAAGGTTGGTGTAGTTGGGAGTAGAAAAGAATAGTTTACTCTGTAAAATGAACGCAAACAATGGTATTATTATAGATCAAAAGCTCTAGTAGCATCTTTAATATTACATAGGCGGTTAAGCACTAAAGCCATCAGGGTGCTCAAAAGAAACCATATGTATTGAATTATAAAAATAATTAGGAGTAATAAGAGTTGTTGTTATTGTAACTCTTATTACTCTTAATTATTTTAACACATTTCAACAACAAGCTTTTAAATTTCTGCGAATGTCGTCTCAAATTCCCGTTTAAACGTTGATTGATTTTCTAATCAAATCTAAAATTCATGCATACTATTTTTTTTTTTAGATATGAACATAATACTACATATATTAAAAAAGTTTATCAAATACGCATCCTATTCATGTACATATAGATATATATACTTCATTGTAAATGTTCGAAAAAATCCCAACATTTTTCGAAATTTTTCATTTTGAAGCCATTTTTTATTTAACGATTAAAAACAAATTTTGGAAATTTCGGTACAAAATAAAATTTGCATATGTATACCGTTATCTAAATGACAATGACAAATGATAATGACAAAACGATAAAAAAAAATACCTTTAAATTGATTAAAACCGGTTTTTTTTTGGTTAACCGATTATTATATAGGTACAAATTTTTTCCCGAATATGCATAGAATTTTTTTATGCACAAATTAAGAAGAAAAATGATTACCTTATCGTTTACGTTACCGTTTCTACAAAAAATCATATAACGGATGTTTTATCAGGTTTTTTTTTAAATCAATTTATCAGGTTTTATTTTAAATTTAATTGTAATGGATTTTTCAACCACTAGGTGGACCTTGCGCACATAATTAATGAGATATGTATATATGCATTTGGACCCTTGGGGTCACAAAGTACTGTTTATCAATAACATTACGGTTATAACAGATTCAGCAAAATATTTACGGTTACGACAGATTCTACAGTTCTACAGAGACATCAGCCTACGAAAAAATAAAAATTAGCATACATACATAATGTACATAGTAGGTCTTTGTGATACAATTTAAAAAACCGGTTTGTCTGTATAAAAATCTTAAATTACTAAAATATAACTGTACCTACGAATAGAATGACAATTCAATTCCTAAGGGTTCATTTAATGATACATATATATTTATTATTTTGTTTGTACTAAGTAAAGTTAATGCAAAAAAAAAATGAAATGTATAGTATATTTTCAATTTATTTATTTTGGGGTAATTTGGAGAGTGCAATTCAATTTCTGAGTTCTTTGATACCAAATTTAACAAACTAAAGACTAAACCTAGGCGTAGGCTTTGAACCTGTAGCCAGATGAGATAGTAATATAGTATACTAGCGAAATAGTGTACAAATACATTAACATTTTCGATAATACAATTATATTATTATTAACTATCTTCTCTATTAGCGTGATATTTTCCTAATCCAGCTAGAAATGTGACTTGGTATATTTTAAAATGGCGAAAAATAAAAAAAAAGTAATGTCAAGTAATAGTATCTCATCCATAATCGTCTATCTCGTTTATAATACTATTTAACAATTACTAAAATTAAATTAAGTTTTTTATTAAGTATAAAGTACAAACCAACATATATGTAAGTAAATGATAACTAAATCAGTTGGTGATAATTTTTTAAATGATGAATTTTCTTTTTAACTGCAAATGTTTGTACTGTACCATTAACTAAACAAAATGTAATATAAAAATATAATTAAAAAAAATTTTTTTTTATAGGATAAGCGATTAAAAGCTACTACTAGCAAAACTTGAAGATATAGAAAGTGAAATGATATTATGTTATATGGAAAAAAAATATGGTAGAAAAATGTTAATTATCATTTCTTAATTAAATTTCGTTTTTTTAAAAGTCTTTTATTTATTATTTTTTGATGTTTTTTTCAAATTTTTGTGGAAAATTGAAATATAATAGTAAAATCTTTGGTACAGAATTATTATTCACTTTTGTATGCGTACAATTATGTGGTGATTTCAAGGTGAAAAACTTTAATATGAACTAAATATATTATTAAACCCACAAACCTAAATAAAATAAATTAACCTTATTAAATATTATTTATTTACTTACTATATGTACTACAATTATGTAATTAAAAATAAACAGTGCTTACAGGTGTAAAGTCTGTTTTATTATAATAAATAAGTTTTCAAATATGTTTCTTTTCCATTTAATAAATTAAAATAAAATGTACCTAGGTATGTATATGAAAATTAAAATTTATCAATGAAAATTTCAATTAACATAAGAAGGATTTAAAATCAAAAGTTTTTAAAAGCGTACACATTCCAAAAGACAATAAAAACAATTTTAGAATTGTGATTTGCAGTAAAATTTGTAAATTTTTTTAGAATTTTATATGTAAGCAAAAATTTTCAAGAAAATCAAAAGATACTTTACCCTATATACATAATTACAAAGAGCTGGTAACACACACATATGTATATATTATGTAAAATTATCTTGCTGCCCATACACGGCGGACTAGGTTGAAAACTTGATATGTTGTATCGTGTATTGGGAAGTTGTAAAACCATTTTGATGGTTGAAGAGCTGGTTGGAAGAATATCAAAAAATTTTGATTTTTGTGAGCGGAGTCTTTGCTTTGTAGTTGAGTTGTTGTATCGTGTATGGGCAACTTGTACAACTTAAATGTCATTTTAACATTGAGATTTTTTGATTTGAGAAAATAATAAAAAATATAAAGTACATAATTACAACGGTTGGTCGGTACAAAATCTGTCCGGGTACCTAGTTTACAACCTAGTCCGCCGTGTATGGGCAGCAAAGCTTTAATTTTTATGTATTAGTTATTTTCAAAAACTTTGTACATTGGTCTAAAAATAGCAAATTTTCAATTTTGGGACCCTAATAGCTCTTAAAAAGGAGGAGGCATAAACATTTTTTTTTGAAGTAACTTATAATAATTTCGAAGATTTATTTATTCTTTTCTCAAAATATCAAGCTTCATTTTTAAAAGCGTTCAAAAAATATGAAAGATGTAAAATTCAAGATATTGAAAAATTTTGTTTCCACATAACGGTAAATTAAATAAAAAATTCTGTCATGTCGTTTGACATTTGGGATCAATTACAAATTGCTGACTTTAGATATTCACATTTAAATAATAGGTTTCACTTTTTAATTTGAGGGGCTATAGCTCCATTGCCCTATATAATTAAGAAAAACTATTAACAATAGGTATACCTAATTGTTAAAAATATAATATTCGAGTTATAATTTTTATATATTGCTAATTATAACTTTGAGCAGGTGCCTAAATTACAGGTATTTAAAATCAGTAAATTTACAATTCTTGACCCCTAATATAGCTTTTAAAGAAGTATATAAACATTTTCTATATAGCTTATTTACTAATTCTAAAATATTATTTCTTCTTTTAAAATTTCTTTAAAATTTTAATTATAGAAGCTTTGTGGAGATAAGGAAGGAAGGAAAATTATGCAAAATTTTGTTTTTACATAACGGTGAGCTTAAATAATAAATCCTGCCCTGTTGTTTGGTTAAGTTAAGCATAATTTGGTAGTATGACAGTGTATACATTTTAAAATAGGGCTAGGCTACATACATATATATTCAAACTTTGAGGGGCTTGTACATGTAATGGGTGGGGCTACATAAAAAAATTGTTCTATAATATTAATTTTTTTAAGAGACCTCCTATTATGGTTCCTTAAATGGTTTTGAATTTTCATAAATAGACGAACAGATAGAGTGAAACAAATAAGTAAATTTTTCTAAATTTTTTTTTTTTTTTTTTTTGAAAAATGTGCTAATAATATCTTTTATTATGTTAAGTACTTAAATGTTATTGATGTATATAATTTATGTATGAAAATAAATTTATTTAAAAATGAAATAAAATGAAAAATTTTAGTTTTAACTGAAAACTTTATAACGTAAGCGGTTTCTTTTTTTTTTTTTCTTTGTTTTTGTATTTAAATTAAATAATAATTTAAATTAATATTAAATATATAGTAATTAAAAATTAAAAATGATTTTAATAGATAAATTTTCTTTTATTTTATTTAATATTCTTTATTTTTATGGATTAATATTTGGTTTTTTAATATTTCGAATAAATAAAAATAAAATTCAAATATATTATTCTAATTGTTTGGCATCATTTTGGAAAATTTTTCATTTCATATTAATTATATTAATGCCAATAACATTTCCAAAGATAACATATTTTTTATATATGAAAACTGATTTTTATTTTGATATAACATTTTCAATTATGTTTATTTTAACAATATTAGGTACAATATCAACATATTTTTGTTGGATTATATATAGTTATAGAATAATTAAAATAATGAATATTATAATTAAATATTATAAAATATTTTTAAAAAATTCTATTAATAATAATATTTTTGATAAAAATTTTTTTTTTATTTTATTTATAAAATTTATATTAATTTTTTATGAAATTTGTATTGATTTGCCATTAAATATTGATAGATTTCATTATTTAAAAAATATTAAAAATTTA
This sequence comes from Poecilobothrus nobilitatus, assembly GCA_947095535.1. NCBI lineage: Eukaryota > Metazoa > Arthropoda > Insecta > Diptera > Dolichopodidae > Poecilobothrus > Poecilobothrus nobilitatus. Next base: position 342,893,492 of record OX352772.1, read on the forward strand.
TTTTGTTGGATACATATAATGTATATGTATTTAATGCATTATAATTTTATTGGATTTTTATATATTGGAATTTTAATAATTGGTTATTATTTTAAAATAATTTTACAAAATATTGAATTAATATGGAAACAAATTATTGGTAATTTTTAATAAAATAAATATATATGTATATGTAATAATGTATTGATGTATGTAAATAAATATTATATGATGTAATATACATAGATATCATATTATATTATGATTTAGTAAGAAAAATTTAATTACATATACAGGGTGTCCGAGACTCAAGTACGCGCACTGCACTCAGTGATTGGGGGCATTAAAACAAAAAAAAATTGTACTGGAGGGGGGGTCTATTGTGGACCCTTTTCGAGATATGAGGGATTAAAGATTTTTTAGAGACTTTTCATAAAAAAATCTATAACTTTTGAACGGCTTACTGTAGAGAGATAAAAAAGTGTGTTATTTTCAATCGCTGTGTTATTTTCAATCACAATAGAAAAGAGTGTTATTTCCAAAGGAGTGTTAACACATTTTCTGCGTTATATCACACTTTTCTATTCTTTATATCTCAAAAACGGTTGGAGATAGAAAAGAAGTTACTAGGTACTAATTATAGGGCTTGAAAAGCTGTTTCTAAGTATGCCATAAAAAGTACCCCAAATACAGGGTGCTTCAAAAGAAAATTGAGTTTGAAACATAATTTTTTCATTTTAAATCATTTTGAACCTTCATAACTTTGTAACTGGTGGGTATATGTGGATCATCAGTATACAACAATTACAATTTACTCTACAAAATGTATTTTTTTTTTATCTCTCTACAGTAAGCCATTCAAAAGTTATAGATTTTTTTATGAAAAGTCTCTAAAAAATCTTTAATCCCTCATATCTCGAAAAGGGTCCACAATAGACCCCCCCTCCAGTACAATTTTGTTTTTGTTTTAATGCCCCCAATCACTGAGTGCAGTGGGCGTACTTGAGTCCCGGACATCCTGTATATGTATATAATTAATTGTTATGTTGTAACCATAGTTTGATGTGTTTATTAAGAAATTATGTACATAAAATCATAAATTTAAAAAAAAGTTATTTACGATATTGTAAAATAATAAATAGAATTGCCATAATATGTTTATTAAAAACAAGTATTTTTAATACATATATTAAAGTGACCGTTATTGTTGTTGTTTCAAAGGGGGTAACACAGGTTCTATATCTACATACATATTATATAATATCTTAGTTTTAATTATAATGACGCGTCTGAACTTCGTTTAACTTTCCTGAAAATGCAAATATGTATAATATTTTTTTTGTTTTTAAATTATCTTTAGTGAGAAAGAATCCACTAATCTTTTAATTATTTTTTTTTTTTTTTTATATTCAGCATTTATTTAATAATTTTGAATTTTTATAATATAATAATTAAGTGCTTCTACATAAATATTTACATCTATTATTTGTTTTTGATTTATTTGAATTTTTATAATTAAAGTAAAGTTTTGTGCTATTTAGAGGAAAATGGCTACTAAAACCTCTTATAGAAATATTTATTTTTAACTTAGCCTACTTAACCTAATCTACAAACTGAAGATTTACCTAATCTACATCTAAAATTGCTCTAATCAAAGGATTATCGGAATATTCACAACTTGCCAAAAAAAGCTGGTTCAAGTTTGTCAATTTGTTCGCTTATATAATTAATGCCGCCAAGTTTATGTAATAAAATGATTTCCCTAAGATTAATTTTAATATTTTATTTTGTTTTTTTTTTTTTTTGTAGTACATCTAAATTTTATTTTGCTGCACTTTTCCAAATCGGGAAACCATATAGTAAGATACTCCGGAAAATAGTTTTAAAAAGTTTAATTTTATTTGTGGTGAGCGGTGGTGTTGCCTTTCTGAAGCAACCATTCTTTATCCATTGTTCTTCAATATCTTAAATTATTAAAACATAATGTCTATGTATCCTGAAAATGTTTAATTAAATGAATCTGTTGGAAGTAGATGTTAACACTATATTCAGAATGCAAAAATAAATAAATTTTTAGAATAGATTTATAGATTTGGGCTATTCATGCTTTCATATTCAAAATATTATTATAGGTAATTTATTTATAGGTATATATTATATTATCTATTATAATTTTCGAAATAATTCAATATAAAGTTGCTGTATTTCAAATCAATTTAAATATTTTTTTATTAGATATTTAGAAATTTTCTTTTTTAATGACTATATACAAATGTTGAAAAAGTACACCAATTAATATTAAATTATCTCGAAAATCGTTAAAGATATGATACAAATTGTTAAAACATAAATTTAAACTTAGAACTTTTTTAAATTAAATTAAATGTTTTTGTTTTTTTTACGAGAGTCGGTGGAAAATTTCAATATGTTACCCAGAAGTATTACATGGGGTTCTTTTGGATAGTTTTGGACTTTAACTAACCAAAATTACCCCCTTTTAAAACTTTATAGGTTGGGATCTTTAATACAAATATACAGTTTGGTTTATGGTATGCATTATGGTATGGCAAGCATTCTTGGGAAAAAAAAATTTAGGAATATTTAGAAAAAAAAAAAATATTTAAAATAAAATGACTTCATAACTTAAAAAAATTATAATTTTGCAACTAAGTTAGAAAGAAAATATTTTAGAAATTTATGTAAAAGCTAATAATATTTAAAATATCTTAAATTAAGTTCGTGTTTAACATAGGAAAAAACATGGTTTTCTTAATAAAAACATATACGAATAACTTTGACTATCGTTATCTCGAAAACAGTTGGAAATTTCAATTGAAAACCTTTCCTCTTCACTGGAATAATTTTTGTCTCGACATCTTCTAAGAGTCTTAGACTAAGACCCAGTTTAAGGAAGACCATTGAGAATAGAACATGCTGTATATTTAGAATTATTTTTCATTATTAGATTTAAAAAAAATTATCAGAAACACTATCTATATAATACATTAAATTAAGAGCTGGCAAAAATTGTTTTATGAATTATATTTAATAGGTGTAATTATTTGTACCTAACCGTCATATTTAAAAAAAAAATTATTTGCTATGAAGTTTTAAATAAAATTAAAAAAAAAAAATCATGAAAAAAATATAAATTTACTGATTCATTGTATAAAACATTAAAACTTACCTTACAAAAAATATATTCCTGATATATTCTTTGTGTTAGTCAACCTCTAGGCATCTAAAAAGTGAACAAAAATTTGTTACGTAGGTTTTATCTCCTAAATTTCAATAACTTTTCCAGTTTATCATTGAAAAGATCTTGTCGAGTTCTATAACTTTTATTTGGGGGTCATTGTATTAGATAGACAGCGTTTATAAGCCTTTAATATAAAAGTGAACGGTATATATATACCGTATCAGGGTATCATTGATAAGATATTGGCGAGCTTTACAATTTTTGTTTCAGAATGATGGTTCCAGGTTTTTATACTTTACTATAGTCAGATCAGCGTACCATCATATGGAGTATCATTAAAAAGATCTTGGCGAGCTTTATAACTTTTGATTGGGGACAATGGCTCCAAGTCGCCCTTCTTGAGTGCTGAGGTAGTTTATAAGTTCTTAGTATAAAAATCAGCGATACATAATTCTTTTTTTAAATGTCAAGCGATGTAATCAACTGTTTGAATGCTTGTAATGTAAGTACATATTACTATAGTTTTTTTTTATATATTATATGGTTATAAATTATTACTTAAAATATATGTATTTATTATCTATATGCTTATTTAAATTTAAGACTTTTATCTGAACCTATAAATATTCATGTATGGTAAATATAAGTACTTATAGTTATAATAAATGCATCAAATTATGTTAATAATCCTCCCTTTTTGTACATATCCTTAATTAAGTACATACATAAATATTTTTTTTTAGTTTAAATTTAATTGAAAATTAATATTTCAGTTATAAATGATATCGAAAATTTTCAACAACATCAGGATCATTATAAAGGAAATGATTGGAAAGATATAAAAGAAAATTTTACAAGAATAATTTCATTATATTGGAGATGTTTAAAAATTTTTAAATATTGTAATAGAATTTTTACATGGCCATTATTATTTATGTTTGGATTTAATTATTTATGTATTGTTATGTCATTATATAAAATTATACATCATATAATATATTTGAAAAAACTGTTATTTTTTGGTGTGTTTAGTATATTTAAATTTTTTTGGGAAGTAATATACTTTATAATGGCATATAATAAAATTAAAAATATAAGAAATTCAACTATTTTATTAAATATTAGTTGTGATAAAAATTCATTTAATCAAGAGGTATATATGAATATTTTTGTTGGAATATTAGATTATATATATATACATATATATACATATATATAATTATTTTAGGCAAACATTTTTTTTATAATTTTTATTTTGGTCAGAAAATCAGAGTTTTAATAGGATTAATGGTTTGAGTATAGGATTTAATTTTTCTTTTTTATGATGGTTATGATTCTATTATAAATACAAACAAAATTTTAGTTCTTTTTTTTTGGAATTTTTGAAAAAATATATTAAATATATTAAAAATAAATAAATATATTTAATAATTATAAAAATAAATTATTAATAGTATATATTATATAATGGGAATTAAAACTTTAAAAATCGACACTATTGAACTTTGATTTTCCTAGTTAAACTTAAAGTCCTATTTGGCTAACTACTGTATGTCTAAAACTATATTTCAATTATTATGTAAAATAGTTTAGAATTAATTTTTATCATAATTTTTTTCTTTTTTTAGATTGATTTATTTTTATTACGGAACGTATGTATAAAGTCAATATGTACAATACACGGAATGTTTAGTTTAAATAATCGTTTAACTTTACAAATATTAATTTCAACTTTAACAACACTTATGGTATTATTTCAATTTAGATTTGCTGAAGATCTTAAAAATCAAATCAATAAACAATAAAAAACATAAATGTTTTTAATTAATTGTAAGATTTTAATATATTAAATCTTATTTATTTACTTTTACTAATATTAAGTTATTAATAATTTATTTTATATAAAAAAAAAAAAATGTATTTTCTACTTTTTATTATATTCCTATATAGGCTTTTAAACTACCATTAAAAAAAATGTATTTACAAAAAAAAAAAATTTTGTATAAACATAATGGCTTAAAAAAAAAATGCATTGCTTTGCAAAAAGTTTTAATATAAAATAAAAAAAAAAAACATTGTTATACAATGTGATTAGAATAAGATATGAAAGGGTTGTTGTCCTGTTGTATTATTTCCTTTCCTTTCCACAAAAAAAAAAAAAACCAAAACACGTATTTGATTATTTTAAATTTCTTATGTTTAGATTTTATTCGCATTATTAAATATCTAATTTTTTAATATCTGTATAATTTATTTTAAAATTTACATTAATGTAACATAAATTTAATACTAATTAACAAATAGTTTTTTTTTTGTTTTTGTTTTTTTTTCTATATACTAATATCCTTTTTTTATAATATTATTAATATAATATTCCAGAGCTATGAAGTTTTGATCATTTTAAATATGTTCTGAAGAATACAAGCTACTATTAAAGTGATGTAAGAAATTTCAGAAACTAAAACATAAATAAAGTTTTTATAAAATTAAAATTTTTATTTTTTTTATATATATATGTTTATTATTTTACCACAAGATTTTCCTGAAGTTGTTTTTTGAATTTTTTTTTGATTGTTTGGATTTTCAGTTGGTGGTATATATGGTACAAATTCATAATGAGCTCTAAAACCAGTTTTATCAAAACGATCATTTGTTCTAAATGTTATACGAAAAAATTTTCCATCTGATCTTACACTAAAACTGTGATATTTTCCACAATGTTTTATAAATTTACGATCTTCGCTCATAAAATTTGAAAATTCTACATAATCACTGGCAGATTCTTCATCACATCTTAAATGAGAAAAATTAATTTAAATTATTAAAGATAAAAAATATGTAAATATTATGTATATTTATATTTTATGAAAATTTACGGATAAACTCCTTCAACATCAAAATATGAAAATCTTATATGAATTTTATCATATTGGCCACCATAAAAATAATAATTGCATTCAATATTGCGTGGATATGCTCCAGGAAAATTTGGTGAACTTGAAATATTAAAAATATAAAATTATTGATTATTATAATTAATAATTATATATAAACTTACTGGAACCATCCATCACGTCCATCTGAAACATTATAAGCGAATGCACAATCTCCAGTTGGTAATTGCCGTCCAGTTATTATGCCATAATCTATTCAAATAAAAAAAAAAAAAAATATATCAAATTTTCTACATTTTTTTCAAAATATTATCAAATTATTACTTTCTAGAAATTTGTATTCTCCTCTAAATCCACGATTTCCTTTACCACTTTTTCTACCACGAAATTCTAAAAGCATTTTTGATCCATCTGACATTATTGGTTTTGGCATAAAATCACCACATAATATTTCAATCGGTTCATAACGATGTCTAATTGGTACCAATACTTGTAAATTATCAGAGTCTTGGCAATTATAATTATCTGAATCTTCCGATGGCAAACTGAATTCAGGAAAACTTATCTACAAAATATTTCAATTTGATTAATTTATTTTTAATCTTTAACATAAATAATTGTGTTTTTTTTTTTTGTTTTAATTACATACTTGTATTCGTTCTTTTCCCTGTCCAATAAATTCAATTCTACAAAATGTCCTTGCTGGATATGATTTTGGAAATAATGGTGTTGTAAAAGTTCCATTTTTAAATTTAGATGAATGAAACACTATGTCACAATTTGATCCTAAAATAAAAAGAGAAAAAATAAATTATAAATATATTATAAAAGAAGTTCAATTTATTAGTTATATTCTATAATATATTTTGTAAATAAATTAAAATATTAAATATTTGGTTAATTTAAATGACATAATAAATACTAAAATAACCGTTTTGTTTAATATTAAACATTTTTCCGATTCAACGAGAATCGATAGTTCATGTTTCGAATTTTCATTTGTTCCAGCAATTGGTGTTCATTTCATTTTTCAACCCTATTTCACAATCCACTTGCGACGTCACAACAGTTATGAAATATGAATATGACATTTGTATTATGTATAACGTGTATAACCATGTATAACCGGTATCAACCATGTATTATTATTTATTAACAATGACAATGTGGATTGTGTAGTGTAGTGTGTACTATTAAGTATTGTTTACCTTTTCATTCGGTTTTGATATAAATACAAGATTTTATTTTAAAATGAATTATTTCAGTTGATATTGTCCATTAAATCAAATGGTTATGAAATATATATAACTATATATTATATAGTAGAATATTTTAAAGAAATATATTGTAGTATAATCATAATTTACAAAATGGATGAATCAGATAAAAAAGTATTTCTTGCTGAAAGAGCAAAAACCGGTAGAGCAAATTGCAAAAGATGTAAGGCAAAATGTGAAAGTGGTGAATTAAGGATTGCAAAATTAGTACCAAACTTTTTTTCTGAGTAAGTATTTATTTCACAAATATGATTAAAAAAAATCTATTGTTTTCATTCTTAAAGTATTTAAAAAAAATGAATTTTCCATTTTCCTTTAAGTGAAGGATTAGTGAAACATTGGTTCCATTTGGATTGTCTCTTTGAGTCTTTCAAAAAAGCTAGAGCTAGTACTAAAAAAATTGAATCAGTTTATGATATAGATGGATGGGATGAGTTAAGTGAAGAGGATAAAGATAATATTTTAGATAAATTAAATACCGTGATAGGAATTTCACCATCAAAAAAAGTAAGAATATTTTACATATATTAGAAAAAACTTTATTGTGAAATTAATTAATGTTTTATTTTGTTTTTAGAAAAATGAGTTATTTAAACCATCAACATCGAAACAAACACAGAATGATGAAATTCGTGAATCTAAAAATAAAGCATTCAATGAAAATAGTGATGATAATCTTTTCCAGACGTTTCAAAATATATGTGAAAAAATTGCATCTGAAAGTGGTTACAATAAAAAATCAGAAATTTTACAAAAATTTTTAATTAAAGTAAATTCATAAATTTATTCATTTATAAATATTTAATATTTTTTTCAAAAAAATAAAAATTATAGGGATCCAATAACAAAATATTTGAAGGAGACATTTACTTATGGATGAAATTATTACTCCCATCAGCTATTCGCCGAGTTTATAATTTACAAAGCAAGCAATTAGTTAAACTTTTTTCAAAAATATTTCGAACAGATCACAAAGAAATGTTAATTGATTTAGAACAAGGTATTACTCAGAAAAATAATACAAATCACAATTTAGGTATTTAAATGCGGTCGTTTTTTTATAGGTGATGTATCAGAAACATTACGAAAGTATTTTGAAAAATCTGAAAAAATTAAATCAAAGAAAACTAGTTCATTAACTATGCAAGACGTCGATACATTTTTAGAAGAATTAAAGGATTTAACAAAAGAAGATGATCAAATTGAAGCGTTTTTACGATTTTGTCGAAATGCTACTTCTAATGATTTAAAAATGGTAACAACTGTTTAGTTGAAATAAATAAATGTAAAATTTTTAGTAAATATTTATTCTTATATTATACTTTATCCTAATCTAACATTTTTAATAAATTTAATTAGAATTTAAAATATTTGAAATATACTTTTTTTTAGTAAGGTGTCTAATTAATATCTTTTATTAAACTTCTCATATAATTTTTAAGGTAATTCGATTAATCAAACATGATTTAAAAATAAATGCTGGTCCGCGACATATTTTAGATGCATTAGATGCTCAAGCTTATCAAACATTTCAATTATCACGTGATTTAAAAATGGTTGTAAATAAATTTGCTTCAACAATAACAAAAAATAAAATCGCTTCTAAAGTAAGTACATTAATTATTTGAAATTTTAATTTTTATTATCAAATTATATAATTTCAAGATATAAGAATTTTTTTTAAATTACATATTTTCTTTTTTGTTATTTTGCAATATTCTTGTGGGGGAAAAAAAGTCTAAACTGCTTTTATATACAATTAAAATTTTTTAACTTTTTTCATTTTATATTATTAAGTTGACGAAATTGATTACTGATTTTATTAACTATATGGAGATCTATTAAGAGAATCTTATATTAGTAGTTAAGTTACTACGTTAAGTTTTATTTTATAAGAGCTAAAATACAATATATTTTTCAGTATTTAACTATAGCATATTATTAAAAACTAGAAACGTAGTTTTTTTTTTATCGTAGAAAAACAGATTTTTACTAGTAAAAATTCAAAAATTAAATCAAAAAATAAATAAATTTATTTCTTAAGATACTTATCTTTTATTATTTTCATATTTTCTGGTACTTTGTATTATTTTTTTTATAAGAAATGAAAAAAAATCGAATTTAGTTCAGTGCACTGCTTTTAAAGTTTAAAAATGATATATATATACATATATAATTTATTTTTATTTCATTTATTTTTTTAATTTTAAAATCAACAGGATATTCACAGTATGAAAGGTGTTGACGGTAGAAGTGACAGTGGCAAAAATTGTGGAAGTGTTAATTTAATGTCACCTATTAGTCCTATGTTAGCAGAAGCATGCAAGTCTATTGAAAAAGCAATTTCAAAAAATCCTGAAGGAATGTTTAGTGAAATAAAATATGATGGTGAACGTGTTCAAATACATAAAAGTGGTACAGAATTCAGGTAAGATAATAATTTTTTTTTTATTGTTATATAATGTAGGTGCACTATGTGTTGCGTATTATGTATGTATATATAATTTATATCATATAAAAATAGATAATTTTTATGTTAACTCAGCATTATTTTACAAAAACAAGAAAATCGTTTCTCTATGATTTTTTTTCTATGAAGAACAGTTTTTTTTTTACGTTCTTTTTACGATAAAAATTATTTCAAGTTTTTTTTTTTGCCCTATAAAATAAATCTTTATTTTTTATTATGCAGCAAAACTTTTGTTGTTGCAAATATTATCTAGTATAAAAATAAAAGGAAAAAAAAAAAACATTCTGATAAATAAAAAAAAAGTTTATCTGATTTAGTTCTGTTTTAAATTTTTTATTTAATTTGATATCTTTTTCGGTAAAATAAAATTGTATCGTTTTATATAAACATTTTTGAAGACATTTTAACGGGTTCCTTTTTATCATCTTCAGCAGTTTTTCAGAAAATTTTTCTTTACAAAAATATAAAAAAAAAGGAATTTGTTTTTGTAATTCAACTGCAAAAATCCTTGTTAAGTTTTTGTTTTTTTTTTTCGTTTCTTAGTCTGTTTTTAGAATGAACTTTGATTGGCAGAACAATTTGAAAAATAATTTTTATACTTTAAAATTTAAAAATAAAGAAAAAATTTGAAAAAAGGATAAAAAATCAAAGTAATTTTTAAGGTTTTTATATGCATATATAAGTATATGTATATTATAAATTTTTTTAATTTGTTTGTGTTATGTAACACATAAATTACAATCTAAATGGAATATGCATTTATTTATCGATAAATAAAAATTATGAAGTATAGAATATAAATGTATAGAATATAGAATAAGAGTATAGAATATTATGTTTATAGAAATTCTTATGATCTTATCTGAGAAATTGATCAGTATACGTATAAATTTAACATTATTAAAAAATGGAAAAATAAAATATAATTTTTTTTTGTAAAACTAGACTAGAAATACATAAATATTTTATTTACATATTAAGATTATATAGTGAAAATATAGACTCCGATACTAAAAGGGTCCACCCTTTAGGGGTATATTGATTTTACATCCAAATAAAGATTTATAAAAAAAAAAATTAAAATTTTATAGTAGATATTACGAGTATATAAAAATGAAATTGCAAAAAATTTCTATTGAAAACGATTTAAATTAATAAAATAAGTAGATAAGTATATGCATTTACTTTAATCGGTTCATAGGAAGATTATTATCGTTAAATATATATAGATAGATACGACCAATATAACATTAGAGAAAGGTGGAAGGGTCACTATCCTATGACTGTATTTCATTTTACTGTGTGTAATTTGACTCTATTTTATTTGATTATGTTTTCATTAGACTCGGTTTCATCTCCTTTTTTCTCCCTAACTTTAACGTTTCTCCTAATCCTTTTTTATATTTATATATTTTAATAACAAAACATTAAAAAGAGTGGAGACTACCGTCTCCAATCCATACTAAAAAAATTATTCAAATCCTGATTATGTAATGGCCTCTAAAATCCTCCCTAAATTACATATATGTTTTACATATGATCAAATGAAATACAGTCAAATGACACTATAGGCAAATGAATTGACAGGAATATGACACGCTCCCATTACCGAAATCAAAGTTATGAAAATGATTCGTTTTTTTTTTTCATTTAAATGTATTATTAAATGTACATAATTTGTTTACAGCTGATAATACCATGTATTATTGGTCGAAAAGTAATGGCATACAATGGCATATAAGATGTATTAATTTCTCAATCGGCTTTGATTAGGTTTCTCTGACTGTAAATATATTTACATAATATTTATTTACATTATTATGTAAAGGACTACCATTTTGAGAAAACATGTTCTAATATAAAAATTATATTTAATTTCACATTTTAACTGATTTCATTAAAAATAATTCTTGTAATTCTTTTTATTAATTTCGAATTTATTTATTGTATTTTTTTTTTGTTTTTCAGATTTTATACTCGTAACCTTAAACCAGTTTCAGATCATAAAATAGCTCGATGCAAGGAATTTATTCCAAAGGTAAAAGTTTTATAGAATTGTAAATTTTTATTTACCAGAAAAATTGAAAAATAAAAATAAATAAAAAACAAGAAATATAAAATAATTTACACAAAAGTTTTTAAATAGAAATGAAAATGATTTTTTGTTTTTTTTTTTCTATTTTAATTTTACAATTTTTTGGTTTTTTTTTCTCTAACATTTTATTTTTTCTTTTATTATTATTATATATAAATTTACGTGCATATATGTTATGTACCTATGTACTTACATTTATTTATTTAAGATTATATTATATTATTTTTATTATAATAGGCATTTCCAAGTGGTCATGATATGATATTAGATTCTGAAATTCTTGTTGTTAATACACAAACAGGTGAACTTTTACCATTTGGTACACTTGGTGTACATAAAAAAGAACAATTTGCTAATTCTGAAGTATGTTTGTTTGTATTTGATTGTATCTATTTCAATGGTGAGGATTTAACAAAAAGGTAATTTTTTTTTTGATTTTATATTTATATTCTTTTATTCTAATGAATATTTATTAAAAAAGAAAAAAAAAGGCATACATATATGGTATGTAGGTATGTGAAATTGAAAAAAAAAAAAAATATTTTAATTTTTTGTAGACTTAAAATGAAACAAAATGTAGGAGAACCGATTTTAAAATTGGTTTAAATAAAAAAATGTTTCATATTGAGGTTTTATATTTTATTGTAAAATATATATATGTATATATATACATAGTTTTAAATGGGTAGCTATAATATGAAGAAGTTTTAAAATGTTAAAAGAATGGTTAACCATAATACACAATAGGAAAATATATACATACACATATATTTATATAAAATATATTAAATATGTTTTTCTATTTTATAAAATTTTGTCTGGTTGATTTTTTTGATTTCGTCTCATCCTTGTTTAGTTTACATTTCATATTTAAAACTCGTAGTATTGAAATGAGTATTGGATTTATGATAGTACTGGAGTAGATATTTTTTTTATTTATTTAGAATGGGAATATTTAGTGCTACGGACTCTTTAAAATTGTTAAATATCATTTAGAAAATGAAAATTGAAAATAACTATACATTTTGCAAATAAAATGTAAATTTTGTGATGATATCGCAGTTTAAAACAAAAAAAAAAAAAATAAATAAATTTGAAGGTAGTTTTGATCGTTTCTTTAATCTTTTTAATGGTATACATGTTAAATTTTTCGCTTTAAATCAAGAATTGAAATTAATATGAAAAATCTTTTCATATCAATATAAAAATTTCAAATTTTTTTTCGATAATTAGTCATTACCAGATTACTTTAAATGTTTTTATTTATTTTAATTACGGCTATGAAAGTTTTTAAATTGGAATTATTATTGTTTGAAAACAGACCTTTGTTGTTCATAGCGTCGAATTTTCGGCAAAGATTGACAAAATTACACAGCTCTTTTAGTTTAGGGTCTAAAATTACAGTATTGTGCTTATTTAGTACAGATATCATTGATATTGAAAAACTTTAGCAAATAATCAAGAACTCTTGCTACCTTTTGGAAATAAAATTAGCTTTCCTCTTTCACATTATATTTTCTCTTGCATTTTTTAAAAGGAAATTTGATTAAATATACTTTCAAATAACATTTAAATCAATAATAAATACTCCACAATGAATATTTATTTTCTTAAATTATTTTTCTTTCTAAATTAAAATATTTCATTTTTTTTATTTTCAGAACCATAAAAGAACGTAAAAAAATCCTGGAAGATAATATTAAACCAATTAAAAATCATGTTCAACTTTCTGAATATTATCTGATAAAAAATTTAACAGAACTAGCAACTATGACAGCAAAAGTAAATATTTTTGTTAAAAAGTTCCTATTTGTTTTTCAATTTTATAAAATTGAAACTGACAATATGTATATATATCTTTTTTTTGTTCTAGGTATTAAAAGCTGGTCTAGAAGGTCTTGTATTAAAAAATATCACAAGTTTATATAAACCGGGTAAACGTGGTTGGTTGAAAATAAAAAAGGATTATTTATTTGAAGGTCAAATGGCAGATTCAGCTGATTTAGTAGTATTAGGTGCATGGTTTGGTACTGGTAAAAAAGGTGGAATGTTAAGTATATTTTTAATGGGTTCATATGATTTTAACACAAAAATATGGAAAACTGTAACAAAAGTTCATTCTGGTTTAGATGATTCAACAATGGAATCATTGCAAAATGATTTTAATACCATTATGGAACGTTGTAATGCTAAAAATTTACCTAAATGGTTAAGTGTTTCAAAGCAATTAATACCAGATTTTATTGCAAAAGATCCATTTAAAATGCCTGTTTGGGAAATAACTGGGGCAGAATTTACAAAATCTGAAGTACATACAGCAAATGGTATTTCAATTAGATTTCCACGTATAACCAAAATTCGTGATGATAAATCACCAAAAGAAGCTACAAATATTGAAGAGTTACACATGTTATATGAAAATTCAAAAAATCATATTAATGTTGATATGTTATTAAAAGGTTTAAAAAATTCTAAGGATAATAATATTGATAGTAAAGTAGGAATTTCTATTAAAACTAAATTATTTGATATTAAAAAAGATGATAGTACAAGTAATGATAATGATAGTTCCTTTGAAAGTAAAAATAATATTGAATTAGATTTGGATGAAGATAAAAAGGATATTAAATTATTTAAAATGGAATATGAAGAAGATGTTAAAGTAGTGAAAAAAAGAAAAAGTGATAAAATTGATGAAACCATTATTCCAGATAAGAGAAAAAAAACTCTTGATGAAAAACATTTACCAAAAGAAAATAATATGATTCTTTTTCCAAAATTTAAAGAAATTAAAGATGAAAAGATTGATAAAATATTTGAAAATATTAGTATTTTTATTAAACCAGAAGTTAAAAACCAACTAAAAGAAGAATATATAAAATTATATAAAAAATTTGGTGGTTTTATAACTAGTTATAGTAGAAAAGCAAATTATATTTTACATTCTACTGATGTAATAGATGGCACGATTTTAAAGGAAATTAGGTAAGTTTAATTTAAGTTTTTTGATTAGTAAAATTATTAAGAAAATGTTTAGAATGGATCAAATATTATTAATAATATGTTGTATTAAAATTAAATAATTTAAAATGTTACTAGAGAGTAGTATTAAATTTACTAGAGAGTAGAGAAAAAGTAAAATAAAAAAAAATATACCTAAAAGTATGCAATATTATCAATTTTTTTTTTTTTTTGGAAAATTTTCATTTTAATTGGAGTAAATAAATTAAAAAAATTAAATTAAATTTAAAAATAATCTATTTACTTATCTTGAAATAATTTTAATTCCAGAAAATTATATAACCCAACTAGTAAACATTTGACTAATAAATGGTTAGAAGAATGCATCAAAAATGAGAAATTAATTAAAGATTATAAATGGTATGCAGTTAATATTATTTAAAATTAAATTAAATTTTTATGTAAATTTTATTTAATATTCGGCCTTATTAGCCGATGGTTTTGTAATATTGTAATATTGTATTATTCAATATTATTTGTAATATTAATATAAATTATAAATAAAAAAAATAAATAAAATTATTAACTAGGTGATTTATTAATCAGCTTTACAATTTATTGTTACTTAAAATTTTTAGTACTAATTTAATAAACATTTGTATTTTAAATTGTTAATATTTAATATAAATTTATAAACTAATAAATTATTGTTGTTTTATTATGCATCTATTTTATTCTACAGTGTGTCCCGGAAATAACTTGCCATAGAGCAGTAGGTGATAGGGAAGTTCAAAATATGCAAAAATATGAATGGTGAAGAGGGCGGGGGAGTTTTTTGTAAATAACGTAAAGTTATTTATTTTAATTGATAATTATTGTAATTAACAACAAAAACCCTGTTTTAGTCTTTGTTTTTTATTATAATATTAATTAAAACTTTATTTTATGATAACTATTTTTTTAAGATTAGAAAAAATGTGTAAATGTAAGATTGTTGCCAAAATGTTCGGAAGGAAACAAATTTTTTTTTTAGAATAAAAAAAAATGGTAAACTAATTCCGAAATTTTTTGAGCAATAGGGGTTGAGCCCTCAAAGTAATATTTACCTAAAAACGTGCCTATAACCATTACAACTTCTATTTAAGAAAAACAATATTCATTATTTTTTATTTTATTTATTTTATTTATTTATGCTTAAATCAAATATTTACAATTAAATTACTTATTTAAAAGAAAAAAAAAAATTAATTAAAAATCAATAAAATATTGTTACAAGTATATTCAATTAATTTATTATAAGTTATAATAAAAACAAAATTTGGAAAAGTAACAAAAAGTTATAAAATTGAAAAGTTAAGTTAAGTTAAGTTAAGCTCTAATCTTCACTTTAAATTTTTTCTCTATCTAGTAGGTTTTCGATTTTATAGGTAAAAAACAAACATAAAAAATTCAGTAAAAAATTTTTTTAATAAACCGAATCTTAACACCTTATAGGTTGGAAATAAGCTATTCATCCCCATAAATTTTTTTACATATTTTGAGCTTCCTTATCATCTACTACTCTATGGAAGGTTATTTGCGGGACATCCTATATAAAAAGCTGGTTAAAAGTTATTATTTAAAAAGTTTTAGTTTAAATTTTTAACATCCTAAAATTAATGTAACAGATGGACATTTTTTCATCCAGAGAATGGAATTATTATTTTCTCATCTTGTATTGTATGTTTTGTATGGTAAAATAGGTAGTTCATTTATGGAATGACTTTATAACTTTTTATGACAAATTTTTTCTTACTTAAAGTTTTCAATTAAACGTAAAAACAATGATAAAATCTTATAGTTATAAGTAATATAAGACATGATAATATTAAAAAATTCAAAATTTATTTTTTTTATTTTCCTATTCCTACGGTCTACATACATATATAGAATCACAATGTACATATATACATATTATGTACCCTACTTCAAAATTGTAGATGTAGTACTGTAGTACTACAAAGTATAACGTTCAAAAAGTTTATATGCACAGATATCTACAAAGTTTTGCATTCAATATTGTTTGTTATACGCAGATAATGTGTCTAAAGTGGGTATTTTATGTATACAAAAATTTGTAGCTGCTTGCTTTTGTATACATTTCAAATCGTTTTGTATTTTGATCTTTTTTATCTATTTTTGTTAAAGTTATTATGAAATTGAATGTTTTAAAAAAAAAAAAAGAAAAAGTAAAATAGTTTTTGACAATTTTAAACAGATGTTTACACTTCCAAAAATTTTATATGCAAAAATGCATGCCATTGTATATTTGTGGTTTATATTTACATTGTAGTAAAAGTAGTAATACTGTAGTTATACCACAGGGCGCAGATATATGCAATTCTGAAGTCAGCCATAATGGTTGTAAGCAGTAATAACTTAAAGAAAAAATTTCAAAATTTTTCCCTGTCTTTAACTTCTACAATCTTAGTAAAATATAAGTAAAATAAAAAATGTAAATCTTATATTTATCACAAATAGATATAATACTAAAATTTAAAGAATAAAAAAAACTAGAGGAAAACTTTTCTAAAAGATAAAATGGAAAATGTTGAAAAGCAGGAAAATTGAAAAACTTTTTTTTTTATTATATTGGTTGATAGTATAGTTTTTTGTGAATGTGTTATTATTCAATATATGACTCTAATTATTTCGACGAGAAAAAAAAAGAAAAATTAAAACAGGCGAAATTTTATAAAATAAAAGATATTTGATTTTAATTTATATTGGATCATGTAAATTTAAAATAAAAAAAAAAGAGAAAGGAAAATAAAAGTAAAAAAGAAAAAAATGAAGTACAAAATTGAAAATTCACATTTTTTTTCCACACCAAAAAAAAAAGAAAATGGTAATTTAAAAAAAATTATAATGAATAAATTGATAATGAGAGTAAAGAAATCAGTATGAATCTAATACGATTGCAAGAAAAAAATTATTTTAATTAAATGTTAATTCAAATTTAATAAAAATAATTATTATCTTCTAATATATATTATGTAATAGATTTATTTTAAAAATTCTTTTAAAGTAAAAAATTTTTTTAAATTATTTACAGTTATTTTAAGCAACCATATTTAATAAATTTAATAAAATTTAATTCTGTTATATAATAGAAATTTTTTTTTTATTTTATTTTATTTTATTTATTTATTGTTAATTTCAGACAATTTACATAAAAATTGTGTATAAGAAATTAAATTTTAAACTAAATCTAAACTACTGCTAATTCTAAAAACTAAAAGTTTATAAACCACATTCAATTTTTTTTTTCTCTTGAACAATTTAGTTAATTTCTAAAGCTTTTTAAATATTTCTTAAGTCTATGTAAGTTTTGGCTGAGTTTTAGTTGGATAGGTAGAGTGTTAAACATTTTTATTGCAGCACTACATTTTAATCCTTGTAGTTTCTTAGTTGTAGTTGCTTTAGGTATACCACAAGATGTCCTCTATGTCTAGTGTTGTAGTTGTGTACGTTATCTCTTGTTATAATTGTTAATGAAGATTTAATTTTTTTTCTTATTATTTTATACGCACATATTTACATTTTTCGAAGTATATTAACTGGTTTATGTCGAGTTCATTTATAGTTATATACAATACCTTTGTAGTATCTAGGATTTAATTTGGTAGGTACTTAAAAGGTTTGAAAAAATTCTGGTATTACAAACTGGTTGTTCGATATTATTGAGACAGTTTAACTGGTCTAATCTATTCATTTTTTTTTTACTTTTTTACTGTTAAGGAAGGAGAACAGTAAAATTTTAACGACTGTGAAAGCTGAAAGAAAATGGATTTTATTTTTTACCAGATTTTCAACAAAAATTAAAAAAATGTGCTTATTAGTTTCACTCTTCTGGTCTGTACGGCTGTTTACAAAACTTCTACAACATTTGAAATAGAGAAATGACATTTTACCTACATAAAAAAATTAATTTTGGGGATTAATATTTTTCTGTAGCCCCACCCGTTACGGAGCTACAGCCCCCAAATTTCGAGAAAGCCTTATATTTAAATTGTTATACTCGTATATAATATTAGTTCTATAAAGTACTATATCTTCAATTTGGAAACGCCAAATGACAGCTACATTTATTAGCTTTATCATATTAATATACATACATATATGCTTATATAAAATAAATACATATATAGTTTCGCCATACGGTATTTTAACTTATCGTTATGTGAAACTCAATTTTGCAAAATTTTTGACCACTTCTATCTTTTAAACGGTTTAAGTTAGGATAGGAGAGAAGTTATAGATCTTTGGAAATAAGTATGAGTTATTTATTTATACATATATAAATTTTTGTAAATTGCTTCAAAAAAATTTGAAATAATTTTGAAGGTGTTCAAGTTACAAAGTTTAAAAATAGGGATTTTTTCAGTTTTTGAACCCTTGCAGCTTCTAAACGGAAGGCAACACAAAAGAAATAGTTAGAAAATAAAAAGTAGTAAAACAAAATTTATAAATGTCTAATTTTTAGAATTGTTTGTAATTAATGTGTTATACAAAATAAATCTTTATAGACAAATCATGCTCTTAAAAGAAATATATGGTCAATATGATTGATATTTTTATATACATACATACATATGTATGTAATGTAATGTAATGTAAAAATTATATATACTTTTTGGGTTTAATGATATGAAGATTTTGTATTGTTTCATCAAAAATAATCTTAAACGCGGGAAAAAGTTTACAGTCTTTACTAAAACAATTATCCATATTATTACCTATCAGTTATCATTAATAGTAGATTTCTTTTGGATTCAGATTTTTTTCTTCTTTGAAAAAATTGAGAAAAACTTCCTTTTTTTTCATTTTTTTTTAGTAAGTGGAGTATTTAACAATTATTAGCTGGGATTTCAAACACTTAAAACTTTTTTATTTGTTTTTTAAGTTTTGTATTCGTTTTATTGTCCAACAAGTCTAAAGTATTTAAGTTTTTTTATATATTTTATATAAAACTTCAATAAAAAAAAAAAAAAAATGTTTTTCTTTCAAATTAATTTTCGTTTTTTGATAAATCTTGTTTTTAAGTACAAAAGTAAAGTTTACTATCTTTGAAAGTTTTTTAGCACATAATGTTTTATATAAATAAAAAAAAAAAAAAAAAATGAATAAAAGTTTTTTCTCTTTATATTTCCATTAAGTGTACATTATTTAGGACATTTTAAATTTGTACTTACATCCCTTATTATTTTTTGTTTTTTGTTAAATAAAATTTTTTTGTTAAATAAACTTTTTTAATTTTTTAAAAATTAAAAAAAAAATTTTTTTAAAATGTACATACATATAATGTATATAATAATTCTTTTTTTAAATTTGGATGAAAAGTTTTTTTTAATGTAAAGATACTTATTTTCTAACGGAAGTAATGGTAGAAAACACTAGGAAAGTTTCTCTGAAATTGGAACGATTGGTTTCATGAACGATAGGCTCGATGTGATGTTGTAGGAGGCGAACGGATCATTGAGCAGGAGAGCAGAACGGGTCGCAGAGTATAGGTGTAAGGGCAGTTACACACCCCCATTCGTAACAATAACAATGGTAAATGTAGTTTAATTCAAGTATTTAGAAAAAAAAATTTGTCAATTATCGTTTATCGTTTGTATCTAAACTGTTTAAAATTTGACAGGATATTATTGTTTAATTAATTAATTTATTTAATTATTAAATAAGCTTAGGTTTATTTAGAAATTAAACAAATTAAAACCGAGTTAAAAACAAATTAACAAAAAAAAAGAGAAAGAAAGATGTAAAAACTTTTATACTATACTTTGCTTAAAAAATCTTAGTTGCAGTATTTCTATATCTTAGATTGCGATATTATGATTCGAAAGTCGAAACAATTGTTTTAATAAGTTTCGGTTTTCGTCAATGAATAATTGAAGAACATTAAGTATTAACAGATTAGCATTTATATTTTAAATTATTATATTATTTTTTTTGGGTTAGACCATGCTCTCTGAATCACTTTAGAATTCAGATAACAAGAAAATAAAAATAATTTTTTGTTAAAAAAATTTATTTTACGTTATCTATGCTAAAAATATAATATTGTTTTAATTTTTATGAGTTTTCCAAAAATTTTATTTATTCTTATTTATAACCGAATTATTGACCGAGTTTTTTCAACCGAAAAGAATTGTACAGCAATGCAACGGCCGAAATAAAGTTTTCTGATGATTAACCTAATAAAAGATAAGACAAGTAATTCTTGAAATTGAAATAAACTGGGCATCTTTAACTTGTAATACTATTATGGCGCTACAAACTAATCCGCAAGTCAAAAATGAACTAATGCCTAAAATTCATGTTCTCATCCCATATACAAAGCACCCCACTATATATCCCACTGCTTTTTTTTTTATAAAACATTAAAATACAAATGTAAAATAAAGAATTGGGAAGGATCTTAGAGGTTACAAAATCCACCTTAAACACTTTTCTATAATACGTATATAAGCAACTCAGCGTAGCCGTGACAAGGGACGCACAGCGCTACATTAAATATTTTAATTGGGAAAAATGTATACTATCCTTAAAAGAAAAAACAAGTTTATTCCCAAAAAAAATTAACTAACCCCAAGTTAAATTTTAACAAAAATATTCGGGATTAGTTAATTTTTGTACTGGGGGTTAGATACTTGAGCGTTTGTTTGTAGCGCCTACTATTATTGCTATTTTGTAGATAGTAATAAAATATGGCAGATAATACTTTATTAATTGAGCTTTTCTTTTTTGTGTTTGCTTTAAGAATGTAGCAGTTTGTTGGATAAGGTTTTATCTAAATAATTTTAGAAATTATGCAAATATTGATAGAATCAACCTCTATTACATATAGAAAGCTGAAAATGCTCCAACTATTATTTAGATTCTTCTAAATTATTGCTAGCTATGATTGGGTTCATTGGGAATTTTTTTTGTATTTTTTTTTGCGTTTCGTAAACGCGTTATTTTGAGACACCAGATTTTGACATGGGTGATTCTAAAAAACGAGATTTATAAAAGCAGGAGATTTTGAAACACGACATTTAAATTCGCAAAATTTTGATACGCTCGCAAATGTTAATGTAAGAGCAGTAAGAGTATCTTTCATTAAAGGTTTTAATTGTATTAATTCAAATACATACATGTATATTATATACATAGGTACTTATATAATATGTATATTTGATAATTGATTGTATATTACTTACCTATATTATGTAAATGTAATAAATTATATAAGATATGTAATAATTATTAGAAATGGAATAAAAAATGTTAATAAATTAATTTTTATATTGTATAGCCTAAAAAAGAGCATTAGCTCAATAGGCATCTTTTAATTTGAAATAAATAAATAAATAAATAAATTAATTAATTTCAACACTCAGTCAATTTTCATTTAAATTTATATACATAAGTATGTATATGTACATATGTAAATATGTATGTACATCATATCAGATTTTGAATTATTGAAGCAATTAATTAAATTAAATTCAATTTTCTATTAAAAACAGTTAATAAAAAAAAAGAAACTTTTTAATTTTTTTTCTAGAGATAGATACATATTTCAATTTTATTACTATTTTTCACTAATTTTTATTATGGATACGATAAACTACTAAAATAAATTGAAAAACCTATCTAAAATAATAGAAAATATGAAAAAAATTTAATAAAAATAAAGAGAATAAAAAAAAAATTTAACTAATCATGCTGTTTGTTTTCGTGAAACAAATTTTTCTTATAAATGACGACAAGTTATCCGGCGCCTAAGTTAATTTTTTTTTTTTATAAAATCAGTTACATGTTTCTATGGTTGCTTCCAAAAACCTAAACCTAAACATTTGCTTTGCTTTTTGTTTTTATATGGAAACTATATAACGATTTCATAATAATTGTGGAATGAATAACTTATGTATGTACATATATGTATGTACATATATGTATACCATATATTTTATAAAGTGTTATTTGATATTATGTATGGATGTATATACCATGAAATAATATGAAGAGTACCAATTAAATGATCCGCCTTCCATTAGTTTTGGTTTTATTCATTCATTTTAATTTTACTATTCTACTATTATCATTTCTTGTACATTAAAATTTTATTATTTAAATATAATAAATTATTTACTTACATATACATATGTACATACTTTACTTTTTTTATATGTACTTTCTTAGCTGACATTGATTGAAGAAAATAAATCAAAAGGAAAAGAATTTTTTTTATTATTTTGTCACCGTAGATGGAAAATGTAAAATTTTTATAACATAATACATAAGTACATATGTATGTACATATTATCTTTAATGGTAGAAAAAAACATTATTCAAAAACTATGATACAACCAACTGATAATATAACTAAGCTATAAAGAAAAATCTTTACTTGTTGAAATAACCATCTATTTAACGATATGAAAACATGGGTTATTATAACACATATAGGACTATATGAAAGAAATTTATGGAGGTTATGATTAAAAATTGAAAACCTTAAAAACAAAATCAAACGTAAAGTTAATCATTAATTTCCTAAACAGAATAGGATAAAATAATACTTCAAAAGTGAATCATTAACCTCCTAAACACAATAGGATAAAATATTACTTTAAAAGTTAAATATAATATGGAAAATAAACAAACGCACGTAATGAAAAGTAAGCATACATTTTTCATCGCAACCATTACACAAAAGTTGATTAACTTTTAATTTTAACGCAGAAATCTTAATAAGTGATCATTAATTAAATAAAAGTAAATCAACTTGACCGAAAAATATTTTTAAAATTTCAAAATAAATATGTAATTAGATATAAATATTTTATGATATACTTACATATGTACATATGTATCAGGTTTATTACTATTACTACGTTTTTTGACATTTCACAACTTCATAACATAATCAGTGCTTGGTGTATAAAAAATTGACATTTATTTTTGAAATTTCCTATTTTATTTTATTTAAACCAAATTTTAACATTATTTTTTTTATAAAATTATGTTATTTTTTATTTTATTTATTAATTTAAAATTTATATTAGAAAAATTATTTTAGTATTAGTTAGTATTATTTTATAATTACAATTTATAATTACATAATTATTTTATAATAAAGATAGAACCAAATTTAAAGTTGTACTTCAAAACAATTTTTTTTTTTTCCTTTCTTATTTAAAAGGATTATATATAGGACATCTACAAAGTCATATATTATTTATATATTTGATTAAACTTCAGTTTCTGGAATCATAATTTCACTAAGCCGTTGCTTACTCATCTGTATAGCTTTAGTATATAAGTTCGTTCGTCTGTCCGTTTGTTTACAAAACTTCTACACCGTTAAAGATAGAGAAATAAATTTTTAACCATATGGGTAGGTCTCATAAAAAAATTAATATTGTTAATCTTGTTAATGTTAAATAAATTTTTCATGTAGCCCCATCCATTATGGAGCTACAGTTCTTCAAACTTTGAAAAAACCCTATTTTTAAATGTGTAAATTCTTAGGTTAACATTTTTGCTTAAAATTTTTTAACTGCTTAACATTTTTTTAATTTAAAAACATCTTTTGGCAGGACCTTTCTGTTCTTTATAAACCAATATCAAAATTATGCAATATTTTGTAATTTACTATTTAAATTTACTGTTATTTGAAAACCAAATTTTGCATGATATTTGTTTTTTCATAACTTCGGCACGCTTTTAGATAGAAACTTGAAATTTTGAAACAAGAAAGAACTTTTAGATAAGAATAAGTTTCTATAAGAATATTTTTTCGTACCATCCCCTGTTTAAGATATATTAGGGCTCAAAAATTGAAAATTTGATATTTTTAAGCACCTGTGACTTAGAGACTTGTACAAATTTTTAAAGGCACACAATTAAAGCTCCAGTAATATATCTTTACGTGCGCTAATGGTTTCTCTTATAGTTTTTTTTGCTATATTAAAATCAAAATAGGTATAACTTTATAACACAAAAGTAGTAATCATTGACAAGATTTATGACCTAGCTTAAAGCTATCTGGTCTTAATAGATTCACAAATAGTTTAATTATAAAATATAAGTATAATTTTATGAATTTTAATATATTAAGTAATAATAATAATTACATTATTATTAATGCATCACTTATTGTTTTTTTTGTTTTTTTATTTTAAGTTCATTTTTTATTTTCGCACTATAAAATATTTTCCTAAATTTTAACAAACACGAAACAAGGTTACCAACGAGTTAAATAAACTAAATAAAATCAAAAATTGAATTCCAAATGAATTCTAGCCAAGTAAAGTTTTAATCTTGTTCTTGAGTAAAATTATATTATTAATACCTTTAAACGACTCCAGCAGCTCATTGAATAATTTTAAGCAATTGTAGAGACAGCTATTCTTTTGCTTATCTGTCTGGCATGTCTATATTTCTTGAAATAAAATTATGTTAAATTTGATTATTCACAATTTGGAAAGCTAAATCATGATCTATTGCATCTTTTACTTCTTCCTCGTTCTTTAATATAAAGTATTTGATAACAGTGTCATCAGCATAGAGTTGAATGTCACCTTTAAGCTTGAAAAAAGTCAAATTGTTTATAAAATTTTTGAACAAATCTGCTCCGAAAATGAAACCGTGCGGTACACCATTTTCACTACTTAACATTTTTCCTAACAAACACTCTGTTTTCGATTAGTTAAGTACGACTTGAAATAAAAGTTGTTTATTAAAGTTCAAAAGAGAAAGTTTGTGCAGCAGAATATCGTGATCAACGCAATCGAAGGCTTTCTTTAAATCAAGAAAGATACAGGCGGTGTACTTTTTATTGTCCATGCTCTTGGTTAGGAAATGCTATTCATTTAGTGCAAGACAAGCAGCTGTAGTGGTCGAGTTTGTTTCAAAACCATATTGCGATGGGTGTAGTACTCCGTTGGAATTTAAAAAATAAGACAAACGAATTTTTATAACTATTCAAATATTTTTCAGAAGGTTGGCAAAACTATTACTGGATGATCACCACTTTTAAAAATGAATGATTACCATTTTTAATGATTTTGGAAAAATATTAGCTTCAAATGATTTATTTATAAGGTTGACTAATACTGCAACTAATTGTCTTGAGAATTTTTTAATTATCTTTGCAGATATCCCGCCATGACTGTTTGCAACAGATAACTTTAATGAATTTATAATATTTAACACTTCACCATAATTTGTTGTCAAATCAAAATTAGTATAAATATTATGTTGGAATTGGTTAAGATATGCTTTATTGAAGGAATTTGAGTTAATGTTAAGATTATCTGTTACGCTAATGAAAAAGTTATTCATTGTTTCTGAAGTATTTTCAGTTATTGCGTTATTTTTATATTCAATGATTTTTACGGTATCTGCCTTGATATCACCTTTATTATGCATCTTTTATAAATATCCCACAAATTTTTCTCTTTTTCCGATGCTTTTTACAATAAATTTGAATAAAAATTTTTCTTTTGTTTTTCAATTTCTATTTTTACTTTATTTTTATATTGCACCAGTAGCGAATGTGAAGGTCCTGAAAATATTTTTTTGAAAATTTAATAAATGAATCACGTATTTTAGTAATTTTTAATAGATCATCGGTCATCCATTCATACCTCTTTTTTGAAGTTTCGCGAATAATTCTAGTGTGTCTTTTAATAGTTGATTCAAGGTTGGATAGTTGTATAGGGTTATATTTACAGTTACATTCTCTTAAAATTGAAAAAGCCCTATTTTCAGATGTATATATCCCAGGCTCTGTGCAGTATGTAGTTTTATAATCTAAAAATGCTAGAAGACCGGACATTTTCTTACGTTTATATGACAGTTAATTATATACAATATTTTGCAATTAACTATTTAAATTTACCGTTATGTGAAAACCAAATTTTGCATGATTTTTCTTTCTTCATAACTCCGGCACGGTTTTAGGTTGACAGCGATTTGACATTTTGACAAAAAGAAAGAACTTTTGAAATTCGTAGAATTATCCTCAGATTTTTTTTTTCTCTCTTCTGTTTAAGAGCTATCAGGGCTCAAAAATTGAAAATTTCCTATTTTTAGACACTTGTAACTTAGGCACTGGTACAATTTTTTTCAAAATACAGGGCAAAATGCAAATTTATTTATTTTTAATTTTACATATTGTGCTAATAGTTTTTTTTCTAGAGTTCTCTTAAAAGTGTTGAAAGTTCTTTATTTTGAACAATTTCTCTTATTTTATCAAATTACATCTTTAAAAAGGCGTTGGTTTACATTCTGCTTGTTTTATTAATTCTTGTTTAAAATTTAAAATTTATTTGCAAAAAAAAAAAATGTAATGAAAAAACGACTAAAAAAACATTTTAATTTACTTTAACTTTTATATAAACTTAAATATTCGATAAAAAACTTTGTGTTATCACATTTCGATAAAAAACGAGGAAGAATACAGTTGACTTTGTCAACTCTTAGATACCCGTACGAACCGTTAGTATGTTCACAGCCTGTCACTCTGCTTACAATATTATTATTTTAATATTTTAGTATTTTAAAATAATTTGGGTGAATTTTATAATTTCTAGAACTATGGGTTGTACATATATTCAAACTATATGTTTATATGTACATTCTTCAAAAGCAGATTCTAACCTTCCACATAACGATTATCAATCCAAAACTTTTTCAAATATTCTATAGTACCATTTAATACTAAGCGGTAAATGTATATTAAATTTACTTAGTACAAAATAGTAAATATAATTTTAAATATTATATTATATTATATTTAAATATTCCATTGACAGAATAATTTCTTATAAGTACAATAAAATACATATATGTATGTAAATAC
The DNA here is from genome assembly GCA_947095535.1 of Poecilobothrus nobilitatus. Lineage (NCBI taxonomy): Eukaryota > Metazoa > Arthropoda > Insecta > Diptera > Dolichopodidae > Poecilobothrus > Poecilobothrus nobilitatus. The sequence goes on from OX352772.1 coordinate 342,921,268, forward strand.
GGCGCTATATAATATACATCTACACTCTTATCATTCATTCACTAGTGACATATACGATATGTAAATAAACATGATATTATATAAGTATGTATATATATCAATATCATATAAATAAAAATTCTTCAAGCAACCGTTATGTTGTTTATTTATTTACATTTTTTTGTACTACGCATTATATCCTCAACAATTTCAAATTATCGAGTAAAACAAAATGGAAAAAATTCGTTAAAGAAATTTGTTAGAAAATTTGAAAAAATCAAGTAACACTTTCGTCAATTATAAAGTAACCCTATGTTATTAAAAAAAGTTGTTAACAGAAATAAGAGTATAATGTCGAAGCTTTAATTTTTGTGTATTACTTCAAAAAATTTTTAACAGGTGTTCAAGTTACAGGTGTTTAAAAATAGGAAATTTTCAGTTTTTGACCCCTTACAGCTCCTAAACGGGGAGTGATACAAAAAAAATTTTTGAAATGACTCATACTTATTTTCAAAGATCTAAATTCTGTCAAAATTTCAAGTTTCCAACTTTCACCGTTTAGAAGATAGAAGGGTTAAAGAATTTTGCAAAATTTGAGTTTCGCATAACGGTAAATTAAGACACCGTATGCCACAAATATATATTTATTGTATATATACTTTTAAAGCTAATGAAAGTAGTAATCGTTTGGCGTTTTCAAAATGAAGATATACCTTATACGTGCTGACGGACGGACGGACGGACATGGCTCTTATTTCGAGGTGTTACAAACGGAGGAGTAATTTTATTATACCCGATCCTATCGTACGGGTATAAAAACTTTGTGTTATCGTTTTCAGGAGATAGGTATTTGCTTTAATTATTTATCTCAATTATATTTAGAATGCTCTTTTAATGCAATAATCAAATATAAGCTTTTCTCAGATATTAAAATATGAAATTTGAAAGCTCTTCCCCAAATTCAAAACAAACTTCAATCAAATAAAAAATATGTTTGTGGGTATAAGTATTCACATATAAATTATAATATAATCGCATCTATAATTATTTTTCTAACTTTGAATTGGACTAGACAAATTATTTCACAAATTTAATATATTCTTAGATAATAGCCAATTCAATTAATTGTAAAGTTTATTGATTCATATTTTTGTTTTTATCAAAATGAAAGCTTTTTGTGTTAATGAATTAAATCTTTACTCTAATTCTATATTTATACAAGCGGTGACTAACTACCAAAAATATTTAAAACCGTCTAAATTAAATCATGTTATTATTTATTCTTAAAAAAAAAAACAACAAAAAACAACTTAATTAATTTAAATTTAAAAGGCAACGTTTACAACATTTTATTGCCATTTTATGATTTTCGTTCGATTCGATAATTTAGTGATAAGTGATAACGGTAATAACCTATAATTGGACTGGTACTTCTCTTTGTTTTAATATCAAAAAAACAAATGAAATCATCTGAATGTGAAATACATAAAGAAAAGTATATGTATTAATATTTAAAAACTGCAAGATTTATTTGCTTTTATATCCAAAAATAAACTAAAAATAGTTTTAAAATATGTAGATAACAAATAGATAACAAATAAAGATAAATACATAAATAATTAAATGAAAATGATGTATGGTTGTAAATTGTAACTTTTTAAATGTTTTGAATGTTTATTTATATATAAGATAATAAATGAATTTCATAATTTGTACTTTGTATTGTTATTTGAACTTTAATTTTTGGGTTGAAAAAAATTATTAATATTTTTTTCATTTTAGTAAACATATTTAGTTGTATTTGGATCGTATTGGAATTCACTTATTGAAGGTATATGAAAAGATTGTAAAAGATTTTAAAAATGGTATTTATTGAAACTATTATTTTATTGGCTATTATTGGATTTATATTGTATAAATTAGCTACAAAAAATTATGAGTTTTTTAACAAACGTAATATTCCACATAAAAAACCTGTACCACTTCTTGGTAATTTTGCGCCAGCATTTCTACGTAAAACAACTGGATTTCAATTATTAATAGATTATCATCTTAGTTTTGAAAGCAAGTAAGTATACATTTAACAAAAATATATAAAAATTTATTTAATTTATTATCTATTTTGTTTTTTATAAAAAATATAAAAAATAAAGAAAATATATTTATTTGTTTATTATTTGTGCATTAGGATACAATGTAGTTTTCTGGGAACGCGGGAATATGAAGTACACAATTTTCAAATTCGATGATTTCTGCATTAATATGGCTATGATCGGTTAATCTGTAAAAAAAACGTTTTACCAAATCGTGACCATTTTTTAAGATTGTTTTAACGAGTTTTTAAAACAATTATATACCTATGACAATTTTTTTTGGAAACCTGTTTGTTAACCTGTTCTGGCATTACAACCATTTAAAATAATTTCCTTCTGTTTATGATCATATATGTCTACTGTTCGACCGATTTAATTTAAGGTGCGTAAAAAGGTAGTTCCTTATTAACAGACTTTCCTGAATGAATTTGGTTACAATCCGTAAAAACATTTTTTAACAGAATCGTTTTCAATTTTTCCGCATGCTTTAATATAGCTTGTAAAAAACAACCGTGGCAAATTTTTGTAAAGCTCTATTAGCGCGTACTGGCACGACGACACTATCAAATTTTTGCATTTTCATTGTTCTGTTTGGTTGATTAACTTTAAACTTTGTAGAAATATTCTTCCTTACTAAAGAAGTATTCGGGATAAAGTTGATTATGGTCTATTAACCTCCTGCAGGATGCTGATTAATTTTTGTCATTGTAAGTTTTTTGTTGAGCTGAGTTAACCCGTTCCTGGCGTCACATTCTATTTCTTATCAGTTTCGGGGCCTTTCATCTGAAAATATTTTTTTTAGTTATAGAAAAATAAATATAAGTTCTATATGTTCGGGACCTCACAAAACGCTATTGGGATTTTTAAATTGTTTTATAAACGATATCAATTTTACCTCAGCGTTCTAATCAAATGTAAGCAATTAGCAAATGTTCCTTAGCAGCGTTCTAATCAAATGTAAGCAATGTTCCTTAGCAATTTAACAGGAACACTTATTCTGTTTTATAAATACTTTATAGGAGTGGGTACTTGTTCTGATGGGATTAAAAGTCTGCTGCCGCCATACAGAACATTTCAAAGAGAAACAGGGATCTTCTTATCAGGGAAACAGGGCGAGAAAGAGAAACAGCTTCTGCTGACAATTCTTATGTAGTTGAAATTCCTAGATGGGATAGATTCAATATGAATATTAGCAACTTAGTTCATATTATTAGTGTCAATTTGAAACCCATTTTCATTCCCTAATATTTATTTTCCTTGACCAAATAGTACATTGGCACTAAACATTTGGCAATAATAGGAAGGTGGTGTTTAGTGGGTTAAAATCCCACATATTAATGAATAGAACAAGAACTTGTGCTCGTTCCATATTTCTACCTACCTATTAAGAATTTGTCTAGACTTCAGATAAATGTACGATAAATTAGACTATTTATAAATTATTTCGTCAATTTAACCTCATTTTTCCTTAATTTAAAAAATTATTATTTAATAAAAAACCGTTTTATGAAAATATTGAAATAATTATTCATTATTATTTTTTTTTTTAATTTTACAGAATTTATGGATTTTTTAATATGACATTTCCTCAAATCACAATCAAGGATACAGACTTAATAAAACAAATATTTGTAAAAGATTTTGATCATTTTGTTAATCATTTTTCATTGATAACACAGGAGGATGATTCATTTTTTGGTGGAAGTTTAATTGCCTTGAAAGATCAGAAATGGAAAGATATGAGAACAACATTAAGTCCAGCGTTTACTGGTAGTAAATTACGATATATGTTTGAATTCATACGTGAAAGTTCTCAGAGTGCTGTCGATTATGTTAAAAATGAAATTGAAAGTAAATCAAATAATAACGATTTGGATATTGAAGGAAAGGATTTTTTTACAAGATATACACATAATGTGATCGCATCAACAGCATTTGGTTTAAAAGTTAATTCTTATAAAGATTTTGATAATGAATTTTTTAAAAAAAGTAAAAAAGCTGTTGCATTTGGTTTTTTAGTTTTTCTTAGAATAATGTTTTATTCATATGCTAAACCTGTTGCCAAGGTTTGTCTTTTTGAAAAATATTTATAAATTATTTGATAAAAATTTTGTATAATTTTTCTTTTTTTTTAATTTTAGTTTTTTAAAGTTCAATTATTTGATAGAGAATTTAAAAATTATTTTATTCGTTTAGTAATGGATACAATAAGTTTTCGATTAAAAAATAATATTGTTAGACCAGATATGATACATTTGTTGTTAGAAGCAAGAAAAGCTGCACAAGAAAATGAAAAAAATTTAAATAATTCTACAAATGTAGATGGTTCATCCCATGTATATAATTGGTCTGATGAAGAACTTGTTGCACAATGTTTTTTATTTTTTTTGGCTGGTTTCGAGACAAGTTCAAATTTATTGTGTTTCGCAGCATTAGAATTAATTGAAAATCCTGAAATACAAAATAAATTATACGATGAAATTCAAGATGTATTAGAAAATGCTAAAAATAATGATAAACCAGTTACATTTGAAAATATTCAAGGAATGAAATATTTAGATATGGTTATATCAGAAATATTAAGAAAATGGCCACCAGCTGTTTTAACAGATCGTGTTTGTAATAAACCGTATATTATCAAAACTGATGATAATGAATTAAAATTAGATATTGGTGATGTTGTTTGGATAAATATTGTTGGTTTACACTATGATCCAGAAAATTTTGAACGACCAAATATTTTTGATCCGGAAAGATTTAGTGATGAAAATAAAGCTAATATTAAACCTTTTACTTATTTACCATTTGGTGTTGGACCAAGAGCATGTATAGGTAAAATAAAAAAAATAAAAAAAAATTACATATATATAATATGTATATTTAAATATTTTATAAATTTTAGGTTTACGATTTGCTTTAATACAAGCAAAAGTTATATTATTTAATTTGCTGTCTAATTTTCAAATTGAAGCATCAGAAAAAACAATTATTCCAATTGTTTTAGATCCAAAATCATTTATCCTTCAACCGAAGGGCGGTTTTAATTATAAACTGAGATTAAGAAGTTAAAATGAATTTTACATAAAAAATATAATGTTATTCCTAATTTAGTATTGATTTTATTTATTTGTAAATAAAATGTACACCAAATAAGTCCTTATATAATAAGAATATGTAAGGACTCCTATATAATCTAAGAATTCTAAAAATATTATAAATCTTTTTTAAATTTTTATTTTTTTTATTTTTCTTTATTAAAATTTTTTTTCATAAAATGTAAAGAAATAAAAATATTTTTTGAATTAATATAACTTGTTGTGTTTTTTATTAAAAGAAATATCAATTTATAGATATGAAATTTAATCTAATGTTTTTTTTTTTTTTTTACTTAATCTAAATCATTTTTATATTAGGTGTTATTTAGTTAAAATAATCTTTAAAATTTGATTAAAGATATCAGAAATGTTAAGGTTTTCTTTCTTTTTCAAACATTCAAAAAAAAAAAACCGAGAACAATAATTTTATTGGAGTTCAATTAGGAAAACATTATAACATTTGCAATAATATAATAATTAACAAAAATTAATTTTTTAAAAACATTTTTTTATGCAGTTTATTCTTTAGATATACATACCTAATGAAAATAAATATTTTAACACTCAATTTAAAAATCATAATCACAAGAGTCCGGAATGATACGAAATAAATATCAAAAGTTCGGGAGAGACATTTATTTTGGAACAAAAAAAAAATATCGTTCTGATCTGATTGATTCCTGGTCTTTTTCCGAAATTAATTTGTATATTGTTCTTTTTTCTAACTTTATTCACAAAAACCAAAAAAAAAACAAAGTTACGAAGAAAATATAAATTTTGATTTATTTCAATGGAAGTTATTATCACTTCATCATCTTTCAACATTATCACCATCGATTACCATCATTATAATCATCAATAATTTTTTGCAAGATTTATTGCTATATAAAAAAAAATAATTATAATAATAGTTTAAATTTTAACAATTTGCTTTGGAAGCAATCAATAAAGCATTTTTTTTTTTTTTTGGATGTCTATCGATATATTTAAATAAAAAATTCTGAAGTCATTCTTAATAATGTAAGAAAAATCCTGAAATTCCATTTTGATGTCAATCTGTTTTTTTGTGAAATATTTTAGAAAATTGTGTCAGCTTTTGCTAAATGTTTGCCACGGAATTATCTTTCTCGAAAATTTATTTTCCCAAAATCTTCTTTATTTTGTACATATGCACTGATGTACATGCCTATTATGGATCCAAATAAAAAAAAATCCCGATGTTTATGTTATTTTTATTTTTTCGTTTTTTTCAAATTTTTTGGAAAAATTTATAAAATTCGGTGTTGTAACCTGAAATCCCAAGCCTTTAATTTTTTTTTACATAAATAATAAATCAATAAAGCATTAAGAATAATGGTGGTTCCTGTCTGCAAAGCTTCGCGCTAAACAAATGATGAGTACCCTAATTTCGTAACCAACTATTCCTTCCCTTTCCTTAATTAGTTTTTTAACATAAGTATGTACATATATGTATGTATAATATATTTCAATTACAAAAATTTCTTTTTTAAGACTTTGTAATTTAAGATTTTGTATTTTAAGAATTTGTTTTTTTTTTTTTTTTTGGAAAACTTTTAATTTTTACAAAATTTTTATTTATTCAAGTTATAATAATATGCCCTTACCAATTGACACTTTACTAAGTCATTACGAAAGACTTAATTTTCTGTTAAAAAAAATTAAGTACCAATAACAAATTTAATGTCGCTATTTTCGTTAGTTATAACTAAAATATTAATTGCAGCAATTGTTGCTATTAAGTTTCTACTTTTTTAGTAGTGGCTGTTTTGACAGATAAAATTGTTGTTTATAAAAAATTATTTATTGCTTTTTAAATAAACAAATAATTTCTAGTTATAAAAGATAAAAGTTAATTTAATCTTATCAAAAAAGATTTAGTCAGTTGTAAAATAACAGTAACTAAAAAGTTATTTAATTAGGACTATATAATTTTTAAAAAACTTTTTTGTTGGTGTCCAAATTCATTAACCAAAATCTATAAATAAAAATTCAAAAGCTAAAATCCACAAAAAAAAATTCATAAAAAAAAAATCCAATATGCAAAAATGTGCAAAAAATATTTTGGAAAAAGTAAAAAACTCTGATTTTGTAACAATTTTAAAATTCTTCCTAATTATTTTTATTGCATACATATTTCAATACATTTTTCATCAAAAAATATAAAGCAGTAGGGACTGCCCACCCCCAAGCGCCCGCTAAACAAATTATTGGACCCTGATTTTGTAACCAACTCTGAAGTTCTTTTTTATTATTTTTATATACATACATGCAACAACACTAAATATATTTAAAATAATTGTGGATTTTTTTTGTGGATTTTTTTTTTTGTGGTAAAAATCATTATTGATTTTTTTAACTCACTCAAACATTTTACTGTATTTTAGTTATTTTTAAACTTAAGCTTTTTTATTAATGTCAATAAGAAGTTAACTTTAAGCCTTTTTTAAATAATTGTATTTTATGTTACTTTTCAACTCCTCTACAACGTATTGGAAAATTTGTAGTTGAAATATTAAAATATTTTATTAAAACTCCTAAAACTTATTAGTTTTTTATGGACCGTATACATTAATGTATAAAGTAGGTATTGTTTTCATACCAAAAATTTGTAGAAATTTCATATTCATCCTACGTTTGATACGTTTGGTGCGTGTTATAGATTTATTTTAAGCTTATTCATAACTTTTACTTTAATATAACCAGATATAACCGATGTAACTAAAAATTATTGTTGAATATATCTCTTGTTTTTCAATATTCAATATATTCGAATGGCAATATTTGCGGGAAAGAAAAAGAATATAAGAAAAGTATTGATTCTTTTGAACATTATTCTGATACTGATTTCCTGAATTTGTATAGGTATGTATTATTTAAAAAAATTTTTTTTTAATTTTATTAAAATTTAGAAAACAATAAAAATTATTTAAAAACGATATTTATATAATTTTCATATGTAAACGGCATCTACATTTTCAGATAAAAAATTACAAAATTTTTTTTTGAAATGACTAAAAAGTGTTATTGGTAGCAATAACACTTTTTAGTCATTTCAAATTTTAAAGTTAACTTTAAAAGCTTCAACTTACAACTAATCTCCTGCTAAATTAAAGTTAGAATTATAAAATTGTCATTGGTAAATCCCGTCTAATTAAAAATGAATCTGGTTTTTTTAATTTTAAATAAAAAACGAGGAAGAATACAGTTGCCTTTGTCAACTCTTAGATACCCGTACGAACCGTTAGTATGTTCACAGCGTGTCACTCTGCTCACAATATTATTTTTTTAATATTTTAGTATTTTAAAATAATTTGGGTGAATTTTATAATTTCTAGAACTATGGGTTGTACATATATTCAAACTATATGTTTATATGTACATTCTTCAAAAGCAGATTCTAACCTTTCACATAACGATTATCAATCCAAAACTTTTTCAAATATTCTATAGTACCATTTAATACTAAGCGGTAAATGTATATTAAATTTACTTAGTACAAAATAGTAAATATAATTTTAAATATTATATTATATTATATTTAAATATTCCATTGACAGAATAATTTCTTATAAGTACAATAAAATACATATATGTATGTAAATACGGCGCTATATAATATACATATATACTCTTATCATTCATTCACTAGTGACATAATACGATATGTAAATAAACATGATATTATATAAGTATGTATATATATTAATATCATATAAATAATAATAAAAATTCTTCAAGCAACCGTTATGTTGTTTATTTATTTACATTTTTTTGTACTACGCATTATATCCTCAACAATTTCAAATTATCGAGTAAAACAAAATGCAAAAAATTCGTTAAAGAAATTTGTTAGAAAATTTGAAAAAATCAAGTAACACTTTCGTCAATTATAAAGTAACCCTATATCATTAAAAAAAGTTATTAACAGAAATAAGAGTATAATGTTGAAGCTTTAATTTTTGTGTATTACTTCAAAAAAATTTTAACAGGTGTTCAAGTTACAGGTGTTTAAAAATAGGAAATTTTCAGTTTTTGACCCCTTACAGCTCCTAAATGGGGAGTGATACAAAAAAAATTTTTGAAATGACTCATACTTATTTTCAAAGATCTAAATTCTGTCAAAATTTCAAGTTTCCAACTTAAACCGTTTAGAAGATAGAAGGGTTGAAGGATTTTGCAAAATTTGAGTTTCACATAACGGTAAATTAAGACACCGTATGCCACAAATATATATTTATTGTATATATACTTTTAAAGCTAATAAAAGTAGTAATCGTTTGGCGTTTTCAAAATGAAGATATACCTTATACAACTTGTGCTATAACAATTTAAATATAGAGCTTTTTTTGAACCTTTGGGGAGCTGTAGCTCCGTAACGGGTGGGGCTACAAAAAAAAGTTATTAAAAATAAAATTAATATTTTTGTGAGATCTATCAGAAGTTAAAATTTCATAGCTCTATTGCAAAAAAAATGTGGGGATCTAAAAGTTAGGTGTTCGAGAGCTACCCTAAGGCTTGGTCCAAACTCAACCAAAAAAAATAGGGAACCTACAAATTACTCCCAGAATATTTTGTGTAAATTTCAAGATTCTAGCTTTCTTAGTTTTTGAGTTAGCGTGCTGACGGACGGACGGACCGACATGACTCAAAAGTCTTAGAATTTTTTTCTGATCCGATCCATACCTTTGAAGGTATATCTAGCTCGCTTATTTCGAGGTGTTACAAACGGAGGAGTAATTTTATTATACCCGATCCTATCGTACGGGTATAAAAATTCAAGTTAAATTGAACTTTATTTTTAACTACTGTGAACATTTTCATATTAATCAATTTAATTTAATTGTTTATGCCTTTAAATAATCAATAACAAGTTAAAAAACTAGGGTTATGTAAAACTAAGCGGTTTTAAAGGTGTACATTTTTGGAAAAAACTATAAAAATATATTTTAGAATAATTATGTTCTGAATGTTATGACTACACTTTAAAAATCTAATATAATTTTTTTTATATATATAAGAAAAAAAAACAAGATACAGTTCTTTAACAAAATATGTGTACCTATCTAAATATAATGTTACAGTACTTTCATTTTTGTGTCTTGAACTTTTTCAAAAGTTTTAACAAGTGTCTTATCAAAAGTTTTAACAATTTAAATTTTTGACTTTTAATAGCTTTTAAAAGGAGGGAAGGATAAAAATTGGTTCCAAAAAGTATCTAACTTATTCTCAAAAATCTTCCTTCTTTCAACATTTTGAGGATCTGTACCGTAGTACAAACATATAATGATAAATATAAATACCAGATTAAAAAAAATTATTTAATTTTCATATTGATTTATAAAACTTAAAAAAATTCTAATCGTTTGATGTTTACATATTTGAAAAAGCCACTTATGATAGGCTGTAGCTTGGTAAATTGTGTACCTAGATAAAAAAATTATTTTACAACACTTTGAGTTTATCCAATTTTATGAGTTTTATCCATTGTAATAACTGTTTTCTTCTTTTATCTGAAAAACCGAAAAGTTTTCTGAAAAGACAAACAGACGGATAAATGAACGGACAGAATGAAAATCATGTGCATATTTTTTCAAAATATTTTGAAAAAATGTTTAATTTAACGCATAAATAGAGAAATTTTTTAAACAATTTAAACACAAGGTTTGAACAAATTGATATAAATGATATGGTATAGAACTAGTAATCATTTTTTAATAATTTCTGTGGCAAAATTGTAATTTTAGTACTTGTTTAAATGTATGTATCTATGTACTATGTATATATGTACATAAATTAATTTATATAGTTTGTGGTTAAAAGTATTTATTTTTTAAAATTTAAATTTGTATGTCATCATTAGTGTATTTGTTTTATATTTCATTTTGATAAAATCAACTAAAATAAGATCTAGGCTAGGTACATACTTACATAATATAATAACTATATTGATTTTTAATGATTTTAGATTTTAAAAGTTGATTATTGTAAATAATTTGCTCTTTGTTTATATAATTACATTTTAACTTTATTTTTGGGATTTAAAGTGAATTATTACAAATTTATATTCACAATAAATTCACATCGTTTAAATTTTTTTTAAAAACATTTAAAAATCATTAAATTTAATTAAATTTGAAGACTACAGGAGAAAAGCAATCATAATTTTTTCGAAAAATGAAATATGGAAACCATTTTAAAGTTAAAATTGGGATCTTTCCATCTATTTAACTTAAATTTTCGAAAAAACATTCAATGTATGAAAAAAAGCTAAATCAAACTTTGCTATACAGGAGAAAAACAAACTAAGTTCTAGAACGTATGAAAAAACAATCTAAGTAATTTGTTGTAATTTCCTTCAATATTTTTGTAACGTTTGTAATGTTTTGTAAACGTTTGTAACGATTTTGTTTGTTTGATTTTTCTAAATCATTTTTGCAACAAACATATAGTTAGTCTAGAATAAGATTTCATATAGTTATACGCTTACTACAATATTTTGTTGTTCTTATTTTATAACGTTTTAACTCCGTCAAGTTGACATTTGCAGTTCGCGATCACAGCTGTATGGAATGTGATAAAAAAATGTGATTATAACAGAATTTCTGTAATATCTTCAATCCAGAAACGTTAAACGATAACTCCTTTTATAAGTTTTCTAAATATGTATAAAATAAATAAGTAGTTAAATATATATAAATATACCGTATGGCAAGGTATTTTAACTTTCGTTACGTGAAACGAAATTTGTGTAAAATTCTTGACCTCTTCTATTTTCCAAACAGATTAAGTTAGAAATATGAAAGGAGTTAGATTTATTGAATTTTGAGAGGAAATAGATATTTGAGAATAAGTATGAGCCATTTCAAAAAATATTTTTGTTTTACCTTTTAAACGGGGAGTTGTAAGGAGTCAAAAAGTAAAAATTCCCTATTTAATACCTGTAACCTGACATCTGTCCAGATTTATTTGAAGTAATATACAAAAATTAAAACTAATTCTTTGAATACCTTCTATACATTCTGTCAACTTTCATTATATAGTAATAAATATTAAATAATATAATAGTAAGTAATAGTCATTAAATAATTTAATTAATTTAACGTTTTTCAGTACATTTTTATTTGAAAGAAAATTATTAAAAACAATAAAATCTAGTTAATATTACAAGAAGATATTTTGATTGTATGTCATTTGACTGTAAGTCATCTTCCTGTACATACATATGTATATATTTGCTTGTATTTTCATTTGACTTGATTTCAAATCCTTCCTAACTCTAAATATATATTTTACACATATTTTTCAACAACAAATGGGGGTTGCCGTTCCCTAACCTCTGTTAAACAAATTATTACAATTTTGGTTTTGTAACCAATTCTAAAATCATGCCTAATTACTCGTATATATTTTACATATGTACATATTTCAACAAAAAAAAACATTTAAAAGAGTGAGGACTACCGCCTCCAAAATCCAGCTAAATATATTATTGAAACATTGATTTTTCCCTAAACAGTTAAATAAAATGCAGTCAAATTATAATACAGGCAACTTGACGCTATAAGCAAATAAAATGCACGCTCCCAATAAAATTATTTTCCTTAATATTGAATATTTTCATCTTCTCCTAATGTCAAACTTTGACATCAAATCCAGTATCAATAAATGTATGGGAAAAAAATATTTTAAATTTCTACAAATCAATACATAAATTTATTTTTTACATATCTTTTATTTATTTTTATATCTATTTTTTAATTTATATCTTTAATTATTAAGATATAATTAATCATATAATAATAAAATTAAAACTTAACATATATGAAATGAAAAATAAGTACCTACATAATAAATCATTTTTTTTTTAATTTATACTTATAATAGGTATTTTTATTTTTATTAAGTTTTATCTTATCGTTGAATTAAAATAGAAAATAATAGCAAAATAATAATTCTTAAAATTTTTTTTTTATTTATTTAATTTCAATTTTATTTATTTTTTTCTAAATAACAGAGTTTAAAAAGTTTTTGAGATAAAAGTATCTAAGTACCTATGTATTTAAAAAGTAATCAAATAATTGCACGTGATTCTATGGTAGTTTTAAATGGGGTATTTTAAAGAATTAAATAATATTTGATAGGCTCGATAATGAAATTTTTGTAATGGATATGTCTTTTTAACTTAGTTATTGTATACATACTTATAAAATTATGATTTAATAAAATGAAAGATAATGAATTTTTTTTTTTGAAAAAAACGGTTTGTTTTTTTTTCAAAATTAAATTTTTTTTAGAACATTAAAATTATTATCAAGACCAAAGTCCTGATCGAAACTACTAATCTTAATAATTTTTTGATGGTTTCAAGTGGGTTATTAAACTAAAATGAATATATAATATGTAATTGATTTGTTTTTTTTTTGCACAATGAATCAACAATTTCAGACTGTACTTATGCTAATTGTTTTTTAATTAAGTTCGAATAAATGCGTACGATACTTAAGAGTTTTATATTGTAAAAAAATTTGAATATTATAATTCATACTCATCATTTTTATTTAAAATAATGTAATTTATTATTTAATTACTATAGGTTTATGAAAATAATTTATTTTGCTTTGTGAAATGATCTTTTAATAAAATGTATGTTCACGGTCACTGCTCTCCTAATGATTTATTGAACTTTTTATATGACAATTACAATTTAAGTGAAATACATTTACAAAAATTTCAATTTAGTTTATTGCATTGTCACATAAAAATGTGGCAAAAAAATTACACAATCTTTCCTTTTCAAGGCTCTAAATGTCGTAAGGGGGAATTATTCTTACGACTTGTGTGGTATTCGAACTTATACACTCCCTGGATGTTTACTCTCCTTAGTTTGTGGCCTATTCAACTATTCTATCTTGTTTTAATTTGCGTTAAAATTTTCATTGTCTCTCAGTAAATGGAAGAGGAACGGATATTTTTAAAATTTGCACAAAAATGGCTCAATTCTGCGCGGCGGCACTGTAACTATGAAATGACATTAATTAAATAACATTAATGAAATGTCATGAAAATTCAAAGAGAAATTTAGAATTATCTGTATATTAACAAATTTTAACAATGTTTTTTTTTATCTCAAAATCATTTTTTTCCTAAGATTTATTTCTTTTTATTTTGGAAAGTTTTTTATTATATACTGATACTTAAAAAGCCCTTATGATTTTACATGTCGTTTTATTTACTTTCAGCTTTTAATCAAAAAGGTCCGAGAGATATATAAATATACCTAGATCGTATATATATGAACGTAATATATTTTATAGGTAGGCAAGATAAACAAATTTAAATATCTCAAATCTTAAATTTGTACATTTTTGCGATTGGACAGGTTCGGGTAGCTGTCGGGTAGCTCCACAATTTACATAAATATATCTCGGCAGTTATAACATCGGTACTAAAACATCTGAAATTGTTTAAAAGATGATCAAATTATATAGAAACAGGATATATTACGTTTATATCGGTATTCCAGAGTTGACACAGTCTACCGTCTAGTCTACTCTACTGCACTTTTCCTCGTTTTAAAACTAAAATATATATTCTTTTAAAATCTATTTTTTATAAGTACAGGAAATTGTATTGCTGAAAAATGATTTAATAATATTATCATTTTCGCTTCAAAAACTTTATTTACAAAATGTAACTATAATTAAAGTTTTGATCACGTAAATTTAGAATTTTGTAATTAGACAAAAAAATAACTACTACGTATAATTAAAAATAAAATGAAAAAATTCTCAGGTATATGTACATATAAGATATACGTATACATAAATATATAAGTTTATGAATAGTATATTGGAGTGAAGCTTTTTTTTTTTGTTGACAAAACATTTGTAAAATTTGTCCAATCATACTGAAAAAAAAAAAAAATGTAAACAATAACAAAACTTCAACAGCGTCTATATAGTCAGTAATCACTATAGTGTCTATGTTTACATTTACTTCCTCTCTGGCTCTTTTTTTTTTTATTTTAAATTTTGAATTTCCAACTAGTATTGTGATTTGATTAATGAATGAAAACCAAAACAAAAAATGTAAACTGATGAATCATACAGATGACAAAAAAACTTATTTTTAGATTTTTTTTAATTATTTTTTTTTTTTTGTAATTTATTGTGATTTGAATGATGTTTTTTTTTCTCATATTATATACAATACGTATACGTATTGTACATATTTTGTGTTAATAAAATAAAATAATTTAATAGATATTTAATTTTGTTTCTTTAAATATTTATTTAAAATATTGTGATCGTTTTTAAAGATACATATTAGGTTAAATGAAATTAATTTTATAGATCAATTAGAGGTTAATAAAATTTCTCAATGTGACATTATCAAAAACGATACATATGCATATGTATATATCCAATAACAATTTTAATAATAAATATATAATTAAAGAATATTTATTAGGTATACATATATCGTACATACATATGTACATACTTATGTACATTGTACATAATAATATAATCATATATTGTTTGCATTTCTTTTACACGAAAATAATAGTTGAAAGTAGTTGGATGTAGTTGGTAAATCCAATGCTAATTTACTCCGTATTTATTCCTATCTCCTCCTATATACTCTTTCTAAAAGACTGGTGTAGTTCGGATGGGGAATGGAAGTAGAAAATAGTACCTACCTATATACCTAGTTTATTCTGTAAAAGGAATGCAAACATTTTATAAAAAATCATAATAAAAATAGCATACCTAGTTGATACTTAAAACTATAAATGGATCATGTTTATGGCTATATTTAAAAATATTCCTAACATTAAAATTTTTTTTTTTTTTTTATTTTAAATTTTATAAATTAATATTTTTAATTTTATAATTTATTAATATTCTTATTAAAATCAATCCTGTTTAAATATGTATTCTTTAAAAAAAAAATTATAGCTAATTGTTTTTAAATTACCTATTGTATTATTATAAATTGAATTAAAATACATAATATGTACATACATACATACATACATAGGTATATACTACATATTTTTTTAGTGATTATTTTTTTTGTTTAATTATATGATCAAATGTTAATTTTTTTTTTTTTGGTAAACTCTGACCAAAACAGATTTTTTTTTTTATTGGTTATTGTCTAAAAAATATAATGTACATAAATATATGTATATTATTCAAGAACAGGTTACCAAATTTCCAATCTCTTTGCTTTGCTTCACATAAAAGATTTTTTTTTTTTTTTTTTAAGACGGAGAAAAAAAAACAAAACTAAATATTAAAAAATATTCAGACAGAATTATAAACTTGTACTAATGGTGTTTGACTATAAAATAATTTAATTTTTTATTGAATCACTATTTACTAATGGATAGGAATTCATTATTGAATCCACTCTATATATGTATATATGATAGAATATTTATGCATAATTATTGTATCTTTTGTATTTAGAAATTCATTACTTTTGAAATATTTTTGATGAAAAATGCGTTTTAGTTTTATAATTATTTTTAAAAGAATTATAAATCTAATTCAATATGTATATATGTATATTATATCTAATTCTTTATATAATAATATCTACATGTATGCATAATGGTAATTTTAATTCTTATTAAAAAAAAAAAAAACCCAATTTTATTATAGAATATTTTGTTGCAAGATAACATCGTCTTTATATTATTACACAATTTATTTATGAAGATCTCTATTCTATTGTCATTTAAAACATTAAGGATATTCACGAGTTGGTGCAAAAGTGCAAATTTTTTTTGCACCCTAGCACATATTTGCACCAACTTGTGAACAACCCTAGGATGAATTTTTATTGAACTGTCAAATATCGTTGATGTGCTTGTTTTGTTTAAATAAAAATTGAATATGCTTACTAAAAATTTCAGATATTTGTATATCTTCATATGCTTGAGTTAATAAATAATGAGGAATAATTTTTTTTCCATTTTTTTAGGCATTTTTATCTAATATAGCGCTTACAAAAAATATATAAACAAACTTTGCAATGGGCTTGCATAGTTTTGCAAAATTTTGCACTTTTTTATACATGAAAACAACAACAAATTGTGCACTTTAACTGTCAAAAAATTGAAATATGCTACGGTGCAAAATTTTGCACTTGTGCAAGACCACTTTGCACCAACTCGTGAATACCCTTATTATTTGTAACAATTATGTTCAATTATCAAGATCACCATTGCAGATCATATACATATTAAATTAATAAATAATTTATAGACATATTTTATATTAAGAATAGATAAAAAGAAAATGTACAAAGAATGCTTATATAGAAAAATATGTTGCGAGACAAGTTCTTACACAATGTTGCGAAACAATCATTTAAACTTTAAGTGTACCTAATACCTACGTATGTATGTTCTACTCGTATATATTTAAAAATAATATGAAGTAGCATTTTTTTTATATATTATGTATTTATTTATTACATATTATATTTATATATTGTATAATTATTAAATAATAATTATGTAATTCATCTTAAATATTATAGGTACATATGTATGGTTTTCCATTGAAATCAAACAAATAAAAAAAAAAAAATAGTTTATAGGAAAAATATTTTCAAATTTATTCTAATATAGAAAAATGTGCATTTAGCAGATTATAGACGTAGAATTTAGAAAAACAAACTTCTTCTAAAGATAAAAAAATTTTAATTTCAATATTATTTAAAAAAAATTTGTAATTTTGTATTATATAATTGTGTTTGAAAACTCATTCAATATAAACAAATATAAAATTTCAATAATTTAATTAAAAAGTTAAAAATGAAATCTATAAGAACGCGCCGTTCATATTACAATAGCGAAAAAATTTTATTTTTATATTATATACCATTCAATAACTAAAATATGTACTTCATTCTTTCGTATACATATACATATACATATGTACATTATGTACTCAAAATAAAAATGAAAATATTGTAATATAAGCTTTTATTATTTTTAATTGTATCAACTAATGACCGCATACATAACCATATAATATATAATATATGTATATATTTGTATAACTTATATAATTATAAAATTAAATGTATACAATTATTAAAGAAAAACCTTAGTTCAAAATATTAAAATGACAAAAAGTACTTACATAATATTATATTATTTGAATATTTAGAAAAATATAAACACACTTTAACAATAATTTACTTTTCTATATATATTAAGTATGGGTAATGCCTATATATTTTTATCTATAGATAATTATAAAAAATTAATAAAGAATTTGTTTTATTTATATACATACATATGTACATATTATGCACTTTTATATTAAGTTTAATTAAGCTTTATTTATTTTAGTCCTTTAGTCTATTTCGTTTGTCTGTTTATAAAATGTTTAGACCATTTGAAATAAAGAAATCAAATTTTAGACGTATATGTATGTAGATTTATTAAAAAAATGTAACTACACCTATTTAACGCCAAACAACAGAAAATTTTATTAATCAGTTCAAAATACATAATACATACATATGTATATGTACATAATTATAAGCAATTTTTTATACGTCTATATACATAATTAACATAATTTTTTTTTTGGACAATTCAATGCAACCGTTATTTTGACAGCATTTTATCGTAATATATATGTACCTATCATACATATTATGAAACCAATGTTTTGCAATATTTTTGATCTCTTCTATCTATTTTTCATCTTTCGTATCACCAAAACGCTTTAACATTTTAAATATTGTTATAAATGCTAAAGGATTAAAATCTTGAATAATAAACAAAAAAGTTATTTAAATTTGTTTTTTTTTTTTATTTTCCTCCCCTTAAACGACTATTATAAGTGGTCAAAAATTAAAAATTTATTAATTTTAGGCACTTGAAACCAGTTACAACACCAGTAGCAATTTTTCAGAGTTTTTATATAGTATCCAGCTTTTTTTTTGATTGCATATAAGTGTTTTTCTTTAAATTGAACAAAATATATTTGTTAATATGTAGGTATTTGCTTTTTTTTTTTTTAGTTTGTTGAATTTTACACAGCCTATCCGTTTCTGGCGTGCATGTAAATATCGTAATGGAAAATTAATCTTACGCCGTGTGTGAGAATCGAAAAAACAATACCTCGATAATTAGAACGTATTTTATACACTGTTATCCACTAGACCACCGAGGCCCCTTAAATATATATCAGAAACATTTCGAAAATGGCCTGGTATTCCGTTCATTGATCGGGATTATAATAAAGATTATCTCTTAATATTGATGATGATTATTTTCTTAATTTTCTTCCTTAGAAATTTTTAATAAAAATTACTAATACTAGAATCCTTTTTATAATTTTTATTTTCAAAATGTGCACCTTTAAAAACCTTTGTTTTTACATACTACCTTGTTTTTTCTTGTTTTTATTTCTCTTTATTTAGTAAATATTTAAAAAAAAAAAAAAAAGTTT
This sequence comes from Poecilobothrus nobilitatus, assembly GCA_947095535.1. Classification (NCBI taxonomy): domain Eukaryota; kingdom Metazoa; phylum Arthropoda; class Insecta; order Diptera; family Dolichopodidae; genus Poecilobothrus; species Poecilobothrus nobilitatus. Next base: position 342,940,942 of record OX352772.1, read on the forward strand.
TTATCTGTAGTAAATAATATCTGAAAAATTTAGTACTGACTATACAGCTGATACCGCTTCAAAATTAATAAAAGAATCATTTAAGTATAGTTAAAATTTAATAACGGTCGAGTTAAGTTGTGTTTTTCTCGTTTTATACGTTATAATATTGTAGGTGAATAATTTTGATCGCGCAAAATAAAATTTAACATTATCTTTTGTGATATAATTTACAGAAAAAATAAAAACAAAAATTAATTTTTAAATTTTCTTTTAAATTATTTTTGTATATTTTGTGTAAAATGTTTTTGTCAATAGAAACATTAATATTAATAACAACATGTTTATTAATTTTCTATAAATTTATGACAAGAAACCATGATTTTTTTCTTAAAAAAAATTTACCACATAGGAGACCATTTTTATGGTTTAATAATTTTTCAGGACAATTTCTTGGTAATGAATCAATTTTTGATGGATTAAAAAGGATTGATAAAGAATTTAAGAATGAAAAGTAAGTTATTTAAATTATTTGATTTTTTATAATGTTATTTAAATATTTGTTAAAATTAAAACAATGAAATAAAAAATTAAAAAATTTGAGCAAAATTTAAAAGAGGGTAACAATGACATTTTTTTTTTTCTAAATTTTCGATTAACTGGTTTTTTTTTAGATTAATTGAAATATAATAGTAATATACTTAAGTTTCAATAATGTTTTGCAAAATACTAATAATTCATTAGCATATTTTTCGAAAAATTTGCTTATTAGTTTCAATCTGTGATTCCGCCCGTCTGTCTACACTGTTTAAGATGGAGTATAATCGTTAGCTGAAAACAATATTTTGCAAGACTTTGTATCGTCCGTAGGTCCATATTCAGTATGGAGGATGATCTTTGAGAAGTAACATAAATTATCTCAGAAAAAATGTTTAAATTTCTCTCTGTGAGGTATTACGGATCAAAAATAGAAAATTCAGATTAAGATTATTTTATTATAAGTAATTCTAAATTAACATTATTTTATTTATAATTCTAAATTTAGACACCTGTAACTTGGAAACCAGTGAAAATTTGTCGTAAATGAGACATAAAAATTAAAGCAACAATATTATAGTTTTACATATATGTTTAACAGCTTTTAGTTGTCTAAACATTCGTGGAAAGCGTCTCTTGATTTTTCACATTTTCCTTACAAAAAAACAATTTTTTTTTAAGAAATCTAAGAAAAATTAGATACATACTTATTTTGAAAATTTCCGTTTTTAAAGACTTTTGGTTTTACGTTTAAGTTACATAGATATATACTGGTTTAATATTATCCTACCATTATACTGGTTTTAATATTATCTTTTATATTTCATTATTTGTAATTACATTTCATTTTTAATTACAGAGTTTATGGTTTATTCGATTTTGTTGGTCCATCAATTGTATTACGTGATCCAGAAATAATTAAGCAAATAACTGTTAAAGATTCAGATCATTTTCTTAATCACCGAAAATTATTAACGGAGATAGATGATCCAATGTTTGGTAATAGTGTTTTTATGATGCGTGATGAAAAATGGAAAGATATGAGATCAACTTTAACACCAGCTTTTACTGGTAATAAAATGCGGGTAATGTTCGATTTAATTCGAGAATGTTGTGATGAAGCTGTAAAATATTTAAAGAATGAATTAAAATCTAGTCCAGATGGAATTGTCTTAGATTTAAAAGATTATATTACTCGTTTTACAAATGATGTTATTGCAAGCTGTGCATTTGGTATTACTGTTAATTCTTTAGTTGATAGAAATAATCGATTTTATATGATGGGAAAAAAAATTAATAATTTTGATTTTTGGTTGACATTAAAATTCTTTTTACTTACAAATTTTAGAACTCTTACTAGAGTAAGTATATATAATTTAAATCTATAGAAATTTTGTTTTATATTATTTATTATATAGCCATTGATAAAATAAATTTTGTTGCTGTTTCTGACATAGGCTTTTGGAATGACTTTCTTCGCTAAAGAACATATTAATTATTTTAAAAGTATAGTATTAGATACAATGAAATATCGGGAAGAACATAACATTGTACGTCCGGATATGATCAATATGTTAATGGAGGCAAAAAAGGCTGAAAATAGAAAACGTGAATGGAGTGATTATGAAATTGTTGCACAATGTTTTGGTTTTTTTATGGCTGGATTTGAAACAACCGGCACAACAATGTGTTTTGCTGCTTACGAATTAATGATTAATCAAGATATTCAAGAACGATTAATGGAAGAAATCGATGATGTTAGGGAAAGTTTAGATGGAAAACCATTAACATATGAAAAACTACAAAGTATGAAATATTTAGATATGGTTGTATCAGAAACATTTCGAAAATGGCCTGGTGCTCCGTTCATTGATCGGGAATGTAATAAAGATTATGTTTTAAATATTGATGATGGTTATGATATACCAATAAAAGTTGGTGAAGCTTGCACATTAAATATTATCGGTTTACATTATGACCCAGAAAATTTCCCTGATCCAGAGAAATTTGAACCAGAAAGATTTAGTGATGAAAATAAAGCGAATTTAAAACCGTATTCATATTTACCATTTGGTTCTGGTTCAAGAAATTGCATTGGTAAGTAAAACTGTAATTTTTTTAATTAAAAAAGTTTTTAATTAGAAATTTTCCTGTTTTTTTCATTTATTTTATATATTAGGAAACCGATTTGCTTTAATGGAAACAAAAGCCATTTTATATTATTTATTAGCAGAATTTAAATTCGAAGTTTCAAATAAGACAAAACTTCCACTTAAATTAGAAGAACGTGGAATGCAAATGAAACCGAAAGGAGGATTTTGGTTAAAATTGTGTTCAAGAAAATAATATTGTAAATAATTTTTAAATGTTTTGTGTTAGAGTTAAATAATTTTTGTTTAAATTCTTCATAAATGTATATATGTATGTAAAATATATGTTTTTTTTTTTAAATCTGGTCTTTTTATATATTATTGTACCTGATTATATAATAATAATATCTATTTTGAAAAGTTATTTTACCCAAAATTTAGAAAATTAATATAATTTAACAGAATTTGTTATTTCTTTTGTTTTTATTTCTCTTTATTTAGTAAATATTTAAAAAAAAAGCTTTTATCTGTAGTAAATAATATCTGAAAAATTTAGTACTGACTATACAGCTGATACCGCTTCAAAATTAATAAAAGAATCATTTAAGTATAGTTAAAATTTAATAACGGTCGAGTTAAGTTGTGTTTTTCTCGTTTTATACGTTATAATATTGTAGGTGAATAATTTTGATCGCGCAAAATAAAATTTAACATTATCTTTTGTGATATAATTTACAGAAAAAATAAAAACAAAAATTAATTTTTAAATTTTCTTTTAAATTATTTTTGTATATTTTGTGTAAAATGTTTTTGTCAATAGAAACATTAATATTAATAACAACATGTTTATTAATTTTCTATAAATTTATGACAAGAAACCATGATTTTTTTCTTAAAAAAAATTTACCACATAGGAGACCATTTTTATGGTTTAATAATTTTTCAGGACAATTTCTTGGTAATGAATCAATTTTTGATGGATTAAAAAGGATTGATAAAGAATTTAAGAATGAAAAGTAAGTTATTTAAATTATTTGATTTTTTATAATGTTATTTAAATATTTATTAAAATTAAAACAATGAAATAAAAAATTAAAAAATTTGAGCAAAATTTAAAAGAGGGTAACAATGACATTTTTTTTTTTTTAAATTTTCGATTAACTGGTTTTTTTTTAGATTAATTGAAATATAATAGTAATATACTTAAGTTTCAATAATGTTTTGCAAAATACTAATAATTCATTAGCATATTTTTCGAAAAATTTGCTTATTAGTTTCAATCTGTGATTCCGCCCGTCTGTCTACACTGTTTAAGATGGAGTATAATCGTTAGCTGAAAGCAATATTTTGCAAGACTTTGTATCTTCCGTAGGTCCATATTCAGTATGGAGTTTAAATAAAAATGTTTAAATTTCTCTCTGTGAGGTATTACGGATCAAAAATAGAAAATTCAGATTAAGATTATTTTATTATAGGTAATTCTAAATTAACATTATTTTATTTATAATTCTAAATTTAGACACCTGTAACTTGGAAACCAGTGAAAATTTGTCGTAAATGAGACATAAAAATTAAAGCAACAATATTATAGTTTTACATATATGTTTAACAGCTTTTAGTTGTCTAAACATTCATGGAAAGCGTCTCTTGATTTTTCACATTTTCCTTACAAAAAAACAATTTTTTTTTAAGAAATCTAAGAAAAATTAGATACATACTTATTTTGAAAATTTCCGTTTTTAAAGACTTTTGGTTTTACGTTTAAGTTACATAGATATATACTGGTTTAATATTATCCTACCATTATAACTACCATTATACTGGTTTTAATATTATCTTTTATATTTCATTATTTGTAATTACATTTCATTTTTAATTACAGAGTTTATGGTTTATTCGATTTTGTTGATCCATCAATTGTATTACGTGATCCAGAAATAATTAAGCAAATAACTGTTAAAGATTCAGATCATTTTCTGAATCACCGAAAATTATTAACGGAGATAGATGATCCAATGTTTGGTAATAGTGTTTTTATGATGCGTGATGAAAAATGGAAAGATATGAGATCAACTTTAACACCAGCTTTTACTGGTAATAAAATGCGTGTAATGTTCGATTTAATCCGAGAATGTTGTGATGAAGCTGTAAAATATTTAAAGAATGAATTAAAATCTAGTCCAGATGGAATTGTGTTAGATTTAAAAGATTATATTACTCGTTTTACAAATGATGTTATTGCAAGCTGTGCATTTGGTATTACTGTTAATTCACTAACTGATCGAAATAATGAATTTTATGCTATGGGAAAAAAAATTAATAATTTCGGTTTTTGGTTAGCATTCAAATTTTTTCTGATGACAAATTTTAGAACTCTTACTAGAGTAAGTATATATAATTTAAATCTATAGAAATTTTGTTTTATATTATTTATTACATATAGCCATTGATAAAATAAATTTTGTTGCTTTTTCTGACATAGGCTTTTGGAATGACTTTCTTCGCTAAAGAACATATTAATTATTTTAAAAGTATAGTATTAGATACAATGAAATATCGGGAAGAACATAACATTGTACGTCCGGATATGATCAATATGTTAATGGAGGCAAAAAAGGCTGAAAATAGAAAACGTGAATGGAGTGATTATGAAATTGTTGCACAATGTTTTGGTTTTTTTATGGCTGGATTTGAAACAACCGGCACAACAATGTGTTTTGCTGCTTACGAATTAATGGTTAATCAAGATATTCAAGAACGATTAATGGAAGAAATCGATGATGTTAGGGAAAGTTTAGATGGAAAACCATTAACATATGAAAAACTACAAAGTATGAAATATTTAGATATGGTTGTATCAGAAACATTTCGAAAATGGCCTGGTGCTCCGATCATTGATCGGGAATGTAATAAAGATTATGTTTTAAATATTGGTGATGGTTATGATATACCAATAAAAGTTGGTGAAGCTTGCACATTAAATATTATCGGTTTACATTATGACCCAGAAAATTTCCCTGATCCAGAGAAATTTGAACCAGAAAGATTTAGTGATGAAAATAAAGCGAATTTAAAACCGTATTCATATTTACCATTTGGTTCTGGTTCAAGAAATTGCATTGGTAAGTAAAACTGTAATTTTTAAGTTTTTAATTAGAAATTTTCCTGTTTTTTTCATTTATTTTATATATTAGGAAACCGATTTGCTTTAATGGAAACAAAAGCCATTTTATATTATTTATTAGCAGAATTTAAATTCGAAGTTTCAAATAAGACAAAACTTCCACTTAAATTAGAAGAACGTGGAATGCAAATGAAACCGAAAGGAGGATTTTGGTTAAAATTGTGTTCAAGAAAATAATATTGTAAATAATTTTTAAATGTTTTGTGTTAGAGTTAAATAATTTTTGTTTAAATTCTTCATAAATGTATATATGTATGTAAAATATATGTTTTTTTTTTTAAATCTGGTCTTTTTATATATTATTGTACCTGATTATATAATAATAATATCTATTTTGAAAAGTTATTTTACCCAAAATTTAGAAAATTAATATAATTTAACAGAATTTGATTAGTGTTAATTTACTATTGGATTTTAAGATTCAATTTCTAGGACATTTTAAAATGGGCGTTTTATTTTGAAAATTTGTATTTTTAGAAACCTTTGGTACTTTTTTACTGACATACTGTGCCTTGTTTAATTTTCAATTAATTTTCACTCAATTTTATATTCCATATTTGTACCTAAATTATAAGTTTGAAAAAGTGTGGTTCGTGGCGTGAAAGTTCAAAAGATCCTATTTGATGTTTTAAGTTAGTATGAGTTACATTTGAGTTATGTCTGAAGATAAACTGGAAAATGTTGCTGTGACGTCGCTCAAATCATAATAATTGATTGTTATGTTGACGATTTCTTATTGGGAGTAGAGCTCTTAAAAATCATGCAAGCAGGGAATATTAGTTCATGTAAGTGGTATATAATATTATGTTTGAAAATTATGTTATTGCAATGTATACTTATGTATAATTTGAACCTTATAAAACCTAACGAATAACTTTTATATGATAAAATTTACTCTTTAAATAACTTATACATATGCATATGAAAAAATGTACTAAAAAATCGAATATACTTGAAATTTCAATAATTATACATATGTAGTATTAAAATAAATTTGATTTGATTAGAATGGGAAAATGTCGTCATTTCATTAAAATTATTGAACCAATTTGAAATTTTTTCTTTGTTTAATAAATTAAGAACTTTTCTATTCTATATATATAATTATGTATATGTACATGGTTAAATTAAGCTTTAATGTATAGATATTATATAAATTATATACATATAGGTATATTTTTTGTTATTAATTTTTTATTACGTAAATTTTATAATCTACTAAATTTTTTTTGCTAATAAATTTTAAAATACTAATTGCTAGAGTAAGTTTTTAATTACATTTTCAGCACTATTAATATTTAAATTTTTATTTTTATAAAATAGGCAACTGGTATGAGTTTCTTTAATAAAAAGTTTCTTTTTAAACAATTCTTTAATAAATTTTAAGAAACAATGAAATATCGGGAAGAACATAACATTGTACATCCGGATATGATTAATATGTTAATGGAGACAAAAAAGGCTGAAAATAGAAAACGTCATTAGAGTGATTATGAAATTGTTGCACAATATTTTAGATTTTTTATGGCTGGATTTAAAACAACTGGTACAACAATGTGTTTTGCTGCTTACGAATTAATGGTTAATCAAGATATTCAAGAACGATTAATGGAAGAAATTGATAATGTTAGGGAAAATTTAGATGGAAAACCAATACCATATGGAATATTACAAAATATGAAATATTTCGATATTGTGATATTAGAAACTTTTCGAAAATGGCCTGGTGTACCATTTTCTGATAGACAATGTAATAAAAACTATGTACTGCACCTTGATAATGGTTATGATATACCTATAAAAGTTAATGAAAGCTGTATTTTGAATATTTATACTATGACCCAAATAATTTTCCTGATCCACAGAAATTTGATTCAGAAAGATTTAGTGATGAAAATAAAGCAAATATTAAACCATATACATATTTAAGATTTGGTTCTGGTTCAAGAAATAGTATTGGTTAGTAAAACTATTACATGAAATTTTTTTTTTTTGGTTTTGTGTTAAATGAAATTTATCATTTTATTTCAATTGATATGTAGGAAACCGATTTGCTATAATGGAAATTAAAATTATTTTATATTATTTGTTATCTGAATTTAGATTTGAAGTTTCAAAGACAACAAAACTTCTACTTGAATTAGAAGAACGTGGTATGCAAATGAAAGCAAAAGAAGGATTTTTGTGTTCAAGAAAATAAATTTCAAAAATAAATAAATATTTTTAAAATAAAGCTTTTTATTTAAATTCAAAATTTTTTTTTTATTTATAGTACATATTATATAGGGTATAAATAAGTTTATTCTTAACTTAACTAGCGCCTACATATTTTCTATGTTTATTTTACATAAAATATTCTAAATGAAAAAAAGGGTAGAAAGGGTTTATTCGTTTATATTTTAGTTTGTTTTAGTACATAGCACTTTTAAGTCAATAACACCGTTATTACAATTACGGAAACTATTTTATTTATATGATAAGGAATTTTAAGTGTATCAACTAACCGTAGTACGTATGAGTATAATATCAAATTTACTTAATATGAATTTTTTTTTATTAAATTTAATGACTATATACATTATAACAGATATTATGATTCTAATTTAACTGTACATAAACGGTGCACTGACATAATACCCGAGGAAATAAAGCCCGCGGCTTCCTTTTGAATTGGAATTAAGACCCACACTATTTTTTATTACTAAAAGAAGAGAGTAATAGAATATTTAGAAAAAACGCATTAGGAGGGATTTTAGAGTTTTGAATAAAACATGGGGTCCATCCTTTTTCCAAAATATTTACTAATATATGTATATCTGTGAGATTCTGAATAACCTTTGTGTTACTAAGTGAACTTTAATTCTTTTTCGAATGGACTTAAAGCCCACGATCTAGTACAAATAAGACCTATGAGCTTTAATTCTTTTTTGAAAAGGATTTAAAGCCGACGGGCGTTAATTTTAAAAGTTTTGGAATTAAAGCTCGCGGCTTTTATTTCCTCGGGCGTTCTGTCACTGCACCTACATATACGTATACAAATATTAATAAATTTTTAAGTATGTATAGCATTTATTTAACTTATATGAACAATACATATATACATATATTATAATGGTATATATAAAGCAAACAGGAATGATTTTAAATTAAAATTGTTGGTAAGAAAGAAAATTTTTCTGTGAAAGAGAAAAGAATTATGTAAAAAAAAATAAAAATAAAATTATACACCTATATAATTTACATGTACAAAACAGTAAAAAATGTTTTTATCAATAGAAAAATTGTAAATTTATTTATAGTCATCTATTAGATGCTATAATAAAAGACTGTCGTTATGATTTAATGAAATATACCTAGATATGTATCTATATCAATGGAACATCCGCAATCTTCCGAAATTTAACCAAAACTTAGTTTCGTTATTATTTTCATGAGTAAATCAAAAAATATCTATAAAATATGAATGAAAAAGAAAACATAATAAAAGCTTCTTCTTAGATAATAAATTTATAGTAAATATCACATTTATAATGTGAAAAGGTGGCATGTAAGTAAATATTTTTGTTTTTTTTTACAAGCTACATATGAAATTTAGTAATATGGTTATAAAATAATATCTATTTAATTGAAAAAGTATTTCTGCATACAAATAAAATCTTTTAATAAAGAAAATTTGCCATAAGATCAATATACAAATCAGGTTCCTTTTCAAAATTTTTATTTGAATATTCTGGATTTTAGTATAGAGTAGAAGCATTGGTCTATAATTTTTCTCCTGAACTGAACGATTTCCTGCTAATACTGTATTGATTTTTTAAAATTAAAAAAAAAAGATTTAACAGAAATTGGAAAAATAGAAGTAAAATTTTGAATATGTTTTAGTAGGAACTCATGTTACCATTCTCAAACTTTAAATAATTAAAAGAAATCGATCTGTTTTTATACAAATCAAAATCATTTTATATTTTTATTATGTTAATTAATTTGGAAATAAAAACAAAAAAAAAAAAAGAACAAAAGTTCTTATTTTAATTAAGATAATTAATCGCATATCAAATAATTTCTAAATGCTAACAGAAAATTTTAATTAAAACTGTCTTCAAAAATATATTAATCCAATTTTTAATTATTTTATAGTAGTATATATGTATATATGTATGATCGTTTGAGAACAATACAAACTAAATTAATTAAGTTTACTATATATTGTAACATATATGTATGCAAGTTTACATATGTATACATATAGCGCAACGTTTGAAAAGCTTCATATTTAATTATTATGTAATGGTTATTCTTCATTCAAGAACGCACGCTTTTTTAATGTTTAAACGTACGTACGTTATCGGGTATAATAATAATTACTCCTCCGTTTGTAATACCTCGAAATAAGCGAGCTAGATATACCTTCGAAGGTATGGATCAACTCAGAATCAAATTCTGATTCGATTAAGATTTGTCCGTGAGTTAGTACGATAAGTCAAAAACTAAGAAAGCTAGAGTATTGAAATTACCACAAAATATTTTTGAACCAATTTGTAAGTTCCCTATGCTTTTTGGTTGAGATCCGACCGAAAACTTCGGGTAGCTTTTAAACAACTAGCTTTTTGATCTCCACATTTTTAATACAAATTTTTCGAAAGTTCTACATCGTTTAAATTAGAGCCATGCAATTTTAAATACGGATAGATATCCTAAAAAAATTAATATTATGGAAGAACTTTTTTCTGTTACCCCACCCGTTACAGAGCTACAGCCCCGCAAAGTTCGAAAAAGCTGTATATTTAAATCGTTACAACACAAGTTCTATAAGGTATATTTTCAATCTGAAAATGCCAAACGATAGCTGCAGCTTTGAGCTTTACAAATATGTATATAATAAAAATATACTTGTAGTTTAGTATAAATTAATCTACATTTGCCGCTTAGTATTAAATAGTACTAGGTATATCATATTTGGAAAAGTTTTGTATTGATAATCGTTAGGTGGAAGGTTAGAATTTGCTTTTGAAGAATGTATAAACATGTACTTTGTATACATTGAATATAAATTGTATGTTCAAACTATAGTCTAGAAATTATAAAAGTCACTCAAAATATTTTAAAATACTGAAAAATTAAAATAGTAATATTATAAGCAGAGTGACTGACTAAGAGCATACTATCGGGTTCGTACGGGTATCTAAGAGTTGACAATGGCAACTGTATTCTTCCTCGTTTTAAATTAAAATAATGTTTGTTTTCAATTGAAGTGTTATTGAAATTATATTTTTGTTTTTTTGTATCTTTTTTGTATTTTATTTAATTTTATTTATTATCGACGGTTAATTATCAATTAAACAAAATTGATATTTATGTATTTTGATGGTATCATGAAATAACCCGCAAAAAATAATTCCGCTTCAAGAAATGAAATAAATCCTCAAATTGAGTTTTTTTTATTTCATTTATTTATTTTTATTTTTATGAACTACTTTAGAGTTAGATTGAAATTAAGTGTAGTATTACCTTTTTCCAGAATATTTATACATATATGTATAATTTTTGCGAGATTCTGAATTAGGAGTTTTATTAGAGAAATTTATAGTTGATCAGGATAATACGCCTTTAACAGAAATATTTGTGTATAGCTTTCTGTTTAGGAGATGTAAGTGGTAAAAAAAAATCCTTATTTTTAAGCGCCTGTTCAAATTCAAGTATTTTTATTTCTATTAACAACTTTTCTTATAATAATATAGGGTTACATTAAAATTGACGAAAGTGTGACTTGGTTTCTCCCAATTTATTTTCAATAAAACAAGAGAGTAATAGAATATGTAGACCTAACGTATTAGGAGGGATTTTAGAGTTTTGGATAAAAATTAAGGTATCCCCTTTTTCTAAAAAAATTACTTATATTTTTATGTGCGAGATTCTGAATTGGGAGGGATTTTATAGTTGGTTACAAAATCAGGGTTATATGCTTTTTCCAAAATATGTATAGAGTAATACTCCTATTGTCAGGAATTTTGGGAGGGATTTTAGAATTCAATTCAAAATCAGAATTATACGTCTTTTACAGAATATTTATATCTGCATATGCGAGTTTGAATTAGGGGGATTATGTACATATTCTGGAAAAAGCGTATAACCCTTATTTTATAACCAATTCTAAAATCCCTTCCAATTCAGAAACTCGCATGTGCACATATCTAAATTTTCTGTAAAAGGCGTATAATCTTGATTTTGAATTTAGTTCTAAAATTCCTCCAAAAATCTGAGAGGCCTTAACAATGAGACAAAAGTCTCATGGGACTTCTGGCTCATTGAAGTGAGTCGAAAGTCCCAATGACACTTCTGACTATGGGACTTCTGACATATCACCAAATAAAATCCAGTCAAATGAAATACAGACTCATGATAGTAACTTTTGTTTTACTCAGTGGACTTTATTTCTTTTTCGAAATGAACTTATAGCCCACGATCTTGTGGAATTAAGAACCGTGAAAAAAAAATTTTAAGAAATTGTTGAAAATTTCAAAAAGTTATCTTTCATATACATATATACTCGTATGTATATGTATACAATTTTTAATTTGTTAAATTAAAGAAAGTTTTCTTGATTTATTCATTTGATGGTGTTTGATGTATTAATAAAGCTTTAATGTTTCAATCAAATGTTTTTTTTTATTACGCAAAAACTTAATAAAATTTTAATATGGATATGTATACATACATAAAATGAAAATTTAAATATAGTTCAAGCGGAACAATTCTAGCGTTATGATTTATTATGAACATTTAACGGTATTATATTTTAGACGAACCGGTTTGATTACGGAAAATCTGTAACTAGTGAATTGTAATTGAATTTTTAAAAAAAATAAATAAATAATAAATTTATATTTTTTGTGTAAAATGATTTTTACAATTATTGAAATATTTATTTTAATAATAACATGTTTATTTGCTTTTTACAAATTTATGACAAGAAAACATGATTATTTTGCTAAAAAAAATATTCCACATATCCGACCATTTTTATGGTTTAATAATTTTCCAGGGCAATTTCTTGGTAATGAATCAATTTTTTTAACTTTCAAAAAATTGGATCAAAAATTTGAGAAGGAAAAGTAAGTATTTTTTTAAGTAAATCAAATATTAAAATTAAATTTATTTAACTATATAAGAATATAATAAAAAAGTATATATATATACTTAGTTTTTGTTTTTTTTTTAATAGGCATTCTAACTCTTGATTTAAATAAAATTAAACTGAATTTATAAAAATTTCGCATCTTTGTTTAGCTGTCGCCTTACTGTTACATTTATTTGTTTGCTATAATATTTTTATTTTAATTACAGGTTTTATGGATTATTTGATTTTGTTGGAACATCAATTGTGTTACGTGATCCTGAATTAATTAAACAAGTTACAATCAAAGATTCTGATCATTTTGTGAATCGTCGACAATTTTTAACTGACAAAGATGATCCAATGTTTGGTAATGGTATTTTTACAATGCGTGGTGAAAAATGGAAAGATATGAGATCAACTTTAACACCAGCTTTTACTGGTAATAAAATGCGTGTAATGTTCGATTTAATTCGAGAATGCTGTGATGAGGCTGTTAAATTTTTAAAAAATGAATTAAAATCTAATCCGGATGGAATTGTGTTAGATTTAAAAGATTATTTTACACGTTTTACAAATGATGTTATTGCAACTTGTGCATTTGGTATTAACGTTAATTCACTAACTGATCGAAATAATGAATTTTATGCTATGGGAAAAAAAATTAATAATTTCGGTTTTTGGTTAGCATTCAAATTTTTTCTGATGACAAATTTCAGACAAATTACTAGAGTAAAGAAATTTTTATAAAATTTTTTTTTGTATATATTGACTAAATTATTGTTTTTTTTTTGAATATTATAGGCTTTTGGAATTACTTTTTTTGACAAAAAACACGTTAACTACTTTAAGAGTTTAGTATTAGATACAATGAAATATCGAGAAGAACATAACATTGTACGTCCGGATATGATTAATATGTTAATGGAGGCAAAAAAGGCTGAAAATAGAAAACGTGATTGGAGTGATTATGAAATCGTTGCACAATGTTTTAGTTTTTTTATGGCTGGATTTGAAACAACTGGTACAACAATGTGTTTTGCTGCTTATGAATTAATGGTTAATCAAGATATTCAAGAACGATTAATGGAAGAAATCGATAACGTTAGGGAAAATTTAGATGGAAAACCAATACCATATGAAATATTACAAAATATGAAATATTTAGATATGGTTGTATCAGAAACATTTCGAAAATGGCCTGGTGCTCCGTTCATTGATCGGGAATGTAATAAAGATTATGTTTTACATGTTGATGATGATTATGATATACCAATTAAAGTTGGTGAAAGTTTTAGTTTGAATATTTTGGGTTTGCATTACGATCCAAATAATTTTTCTGATCCAGAAAAATTTGATCCAGAAAGATTTAGTGATGAAAATAAATTAAATATTAAACCATATTCATATTTACCATTTGGTTCTGGTCCAAGAAATTGTATTGGTAAGTATAATACATTATGTATAATTTTATGTTTTTATATTTTTTTTTTAAATTAACATTTTTTGCTCAATTTTGTATTTAATAGGAAATCGATTTGCTTTAATGGAAATCAAGGCAATTTTATATAATTTATTATCTGAATTTAAATTTGAAGTTTCCAAACAAACAAAACTTCCTATTGAATTAGAAGAACGTGGGTTTCAAATGAAACCAAAAGGTGGATTTTGGTTAAAATTGTGTTCTAGGAAATAATTTTCGAAATGATTTCTAAACATACAAAAATTTTAATTAAATTAAAAAAGAATCAATTTTACACAATAATTTAGAACGAGAAAAAAAAAAGATTTAAGTGTTTTACATACAAACAATATTTCACTTCGGTTTTATATTTGTTTGATTATTTTCATGTACTATTTAACTTTTAAATTTTCTACGCCATTTTTATTAATGTAATTTGAATTTTAAACAATTGTTAAATATTAAATAGAAACTAATTAATAAATTTTATTTTAATAATAAACATAATATATGAATAAGAAATAAGAATAACAATAAATAATGAATCAATGAATCAGTAAACTTTAAGTGATGTATACTACAAATATTTTTTTTATTTTTTAAAACTTTAATATAAATTTATCTATCATTGTTTTTTTTTTATAGTTATGAATTATTATTTTATAAAGTTTTTCTTGCACTTGACCTTCATTCAAGAAAAAAAATAAATAAATAACAAAATATGAAAAGGAATTTATTATAGAAGAAAGTAAACAAATAAAATAAAGTGAAACATTTCAAAAAGAAAGAAAGAGATAACTGTTAAAGAATAAGAGAGAATGAAATAACCACATTCCCTTTGTTCATATAGTTGACAAGTTGACATTAACATTTAAGTAGCTTTTAAGCAGCTATTTAAAAAAACACTTAATTAACAAATGCAATAATAACATAATAAGATTGTAACGATAAGCTTTTAATAGATAAAGTGTAATAAATTTAAATCTATTGAACAATTATAGACAGTTGGCTCTAATTTAGAGCAAGTAAGATAGTAATAAGATCTCATAAACAGAATTTTTCTTAAAATCACTTTTTAGACGAATACTTAATGTATGTATGTAAGTTTGCTTTTAATGAGCTTTTTACGTTTAAATTGAATATTAACATTTATATGTAAAGAAACTCAATACATAAAAACGCATCTGAAGCACAAAGCTAACTTTTAACTTTGTTTTGAATTTTAAGATTTTACCATATAAACAAATACAAAACAAGGCAGAATGTAAACAAACGGTTTTTAAAAGCGCACATTTCCCAAAGATAATATAAACCGTTTAAAATTTTGACTTGCATCAAAATTGGAAAATTTCATATAAGAAAAAATGTGAAAATAGGAGTTTTTTGCAATTTTGAGGGGCTGTAAGTCCGAAATTCTATATAATTAAGAAAAACCGGTAACACGGGTAAAAATATGCTATTGAAGCTTTAATTTTTATGTATTGCCGAAGAAAAATTGGTAGAGGTGTCTAAAAAAAGGAAATTTTCAATTTTTGAGCACTAAAATTGAACACTAAAATTTAAACAGAGTGTGGTACAAAAAAAATATTCTGAGGAAACTTATACTAATTCTAAAGGTTATTTCTTGTCTCAAAATTTCAAGTTCCTATCTAAAAGCGTGCCGGAGTTATGAAAAGAAAAATATCATAACAAAATTTGGTTTTCACATAACGGTAATTTAAATACTAAATTTAAAAAAAGTTGTATAATTTTGATATTGATTTATAAAAGTACAAAAAAAATTTTCTGTCGAATGGTGTTTTCAGATTGAAAAATGTTAAGTAGAACATGA
This sequence comes from Poecilobothrus nobilitatus, assembly GCA_947095535.1. Classification (NCBI taxonomy): domain Eukaryota; kingdom Metazoa; phylum Arthropoda; class Insecta; order Diptera; family Dolichopodidae; genus Poecilobothrus; species Poecilobothrus nobilitatus. The sequence continues at coordinate 342,957,139 of OX352772.1, forward strand.
TATATACGCATTTAAAAATAGAGCTTATTCAAAGTTTGAGGAGTTGCAGCTCCGTAATGGATAATTTAAAACGGTTTAGAAGTTTTGCAAACAGACGGACAAACGGACAGATGGACGTAATGACAGAGTAAAATTAATGGGCACATTTTTTCAAAAGTTGGAAATGTGCTAAAAAAGGAATAAATAGATTTGAAATTAAACTTTAAATTTAAGTTTAAATAAATGTTGAGCTGAATTGTTCCTCTTTTTATAAATTTAGCTATTTAAATTTAATTTTTAAATTGTATTATATTTAATTTAAAATTTCAATTGCATAAATGATAAATTTTGACGGTTTATAAATTTTTGTTAAATTGAAATTGATTTTTTTAGATTTTAAATTAAAAATTTTTTTTTTTAAAAGAATCATTCGTTTTTCGATGGTTTAATAGCCCTTGTTTTCAAAAAGTTACATGCTGCCATACTTCTAAACTTTTTACCATTTGTTGCAACATTAATAACTAAAATAATATCCTTATCATTAATGTAAATTTATTTACATATAATCATTTTTAATTTTTATAGAATTTTAGATAAATTACTTTTTAGCACATTTTCAAAAAAATTTTGAAAAAATGTGCTTCTTAGTTTCACAAGCACAAAAAAATGTAAATAAATAAACAACATAACGGTTGCTTCAAGAATTTTTATTTATATGATATTGATATACATATATACTTATATAATATCATGTTTATTTACATATCGTATATGTCACTGATTAATGAATGATGTAATAATAAGAGTACAAATAGATATAATATTCGTATATACATATGTATATATGTATGTATATAGCGGCGTATTTATAAGTGTTTTATTGTATATAGTTATAAGAAATTATTCTATGAATGAAATATTTTTAAAGAAATATTACAATGCAATGTATGGCGATATATAAAATTATAGTATGTATGTATGTATATATGATTATATGCATATGGAAAAGGCTCAAGCCTCAAAGTAACAAATGTGATTAGATAATGATTGTAAAATTGTTGCATAATGTTTGAAATCCGTAGATCCATACAATAGAAATGGAGAAATAGAAAGAAAAGAATACTTTATAACGTCCAAGTACAAGAGAATGAAGTATCCATTTATTTATATTTATGTACATATACATACATATATGTATAGTATATTTATACATTTTATTCCAAATTAAAAGCTTTTTAATGTTTATTTGATTTTGAAATTATAACTAAATTTGTTTGAAATAGTTCAACTTTTGTTTATATTATTTATTTCTTTTTAAGCTTTTTTTTTGTAAAGAAATGATTGATTGTTATAATATTGAAGATTTTGTAAGTTTGTTTATACTTTTTTTTCAAATTTTCAAAAAAAAAAATTCAAAAAATGTGACTTTTGGTTTGACTCTGTCCGTTGGTCCGTCCATCTGAGTGTTTACAAAATTCTACACAGTTTGAAATAGAACAATTAAATTTTAACTACGAATACGCATAAAAAAAAAATTTAATTTGTGGAACAATTTTTTTTCTGTAGGCCCACCCCTTATGGAACTACAGCCCACCAAAACTTGAAAAAGGTCTATATTTAAATTGTTATAATAAAAGCTGTATATAAGGTATGTGTGTATATATATTCAATAATAAGTACAATGCTTCTAATAATAAAGGTGCAATGGGAAAATATTTTACGTATGAATTTGTATAATGAATAAGTTCGGAAGAATAAGAAAAACACATATTTTTATATCGAATATATTTTTAAAGGCGCGCTTGAAATTTAATTTTTCGTTATGTTGTTCTTTTCTTATACCAATAAATATCTTATTCTGTTTATAAAGAGAAAAACGGGAAGAGTGGTATAGGTATATCTTCTTGCAATAATTATTACAAAGTCAATTAATACACAAAATATTTATACCTAATTATGCTACCGTTAACATATTTTGGAATTTTGGAAATGTGCTTTTTTGAAAACCGGTGTTGTTTTTTTTTATTAGTTGCTTTTAACTTGTATACTAAATTAGAAAATGTGATCAGAGATCACTTAATTGTTGTATTTGAGATTATATTATTCAAATTGTTCTTAAAATTTGCATAATTAAATCATTACGAAACATTGACAAAAATTTCACTATTTAAGTGACAATGAATTGACAATTTTTGAACATATACATACATAGTTAGTTGTTTCATTTGCCGCCGCATTTTTTACTAATTGAATTATATAATATGTATTTATTAAAATTAAAATTAAATTCATAATAGGTATATCTTTATAATATTATTAAATTTAAATATTTTTTTTTAATAAACAATTTAATCAAAAATTTAAAATAAAAGTATAAAAATAATTATATGACAGCTAAAATAAATTGATATCAAAGTAGGAATTTGTAAAATGTTTGCCTCCCACAATATTTAAACAAGGTGTAATAAAATTTTTTTACGAACTATTTTAGGTATATACTTATCAATGTCTAATTCCTATCAAAATATAAATTGTTTAATTTTACGTGTTTTAGATTAGATACCGAGCTCTAAAATTTTGCACAATCTTGAACATGTAAGTATAATTTGTTATCGTTTAACATTTTTGGGTTAAAAAAAAATATTCAGTAGATCTTATAAGTTATATATATATATATAACCATTTGTCTAATGTATATATATGTATGTATATATACATATTGTACATAATAATTGATGTAGATAAAAGTATTTTTCGCACTTCACTTTTTTGGTTTTTTTTTAAAATGTAATTTTTTATTGAGATCCACTTATGATTTTTTTTTTTAGAGGTGTAGAAGTTTGTAAACAAAATGGAGAGGTGTACGTGAGATAGACAAAGGAAAACTATTAAATACAAATTTTCAAAAATTTTTTAAAATGTTAATTTACTCCAAATTAATTTTCTGATTTTCCCTTATATCTACTTAAGTGTCAATATTCTAAATATGTTGTCACTTACGTTTTACAATATTACATTAACCAACACTCATTTTATATGAGATATATGTATATTTACAAAATTGATTACCTAGTATAAAATTGTATATAAAAATAATAGTTTGTATATGTATAAATATTATATAAATTGTTCAATATTATATTTTTTAAATATTTTGATTTTACGAAATTTTATGAGAATTCTTTGGTTCTTATACCTATATAAGAAATAAAAATAGATATGAAAATTAGAAGAAAAGTATAATTATAAGGTACATACATACATATGTGTAAAAAATATGTTTTCCATAAATTTCCAATTAAAATGTTAATATATAGCTATGAAAGAATTAGTCAAAATAAAAATGACATCACTTCTATTTACATTTTTATAGAAACTAAAACAATAAAAAAATTTTGTACTGAATTCATTTAAATTTTTTTAATTATTTTATAGGTATACAAATAGTATATACTATATTTTAATTTTTATTGCATAAATTTCAGGCTATATAAAAAAATCAGCAGTCTCCACCACAGGACCGACCGCCACTACACAAAAAGTACAATGCCAAAATTTATAGATTTTTTACATAATAATTTATATCAAAGCAAAATAACTTCTAATAATTTAATAACATTTTGTTTTATTCAATAAAAATAATTATATGCAATGAAATCGTAAAAATATATGTAAATTCATTCATACATCCATTTATTATTATAAATGGATGTCGGTAAAAAAAGATATATGTATACCTAAAATTTAAATTTTAAATTCGCTAAACTCTCTCTCTAACAATATAATTTGAATTTTACTCATAATTTTTAATACTTTTAAATTTATTAAAACTGTGAGAGTCAGATTTGATGTACACTTTTAATTTACCCAATCCAAATACCCTACCCATCATAATTCATTTCATAATAATATATTTATATATGTGCATTGTTTATTAAATAGCTTTGTCAGTTTGATGTTGTATTTATATTGTATAATTATAATATGAGGGTAAGTTTTACAATAGCCGATGACCACCGCTAAAAATTGTAATTGTAATTATTTCGTAAATATACAATTAATTATAATATACGACATACATGTATTTATATTTGTTTTGCACTATAGTAAATTTTTTCAAAATCAAACCTATTGAGCGTTATTCGTTACGCGTTTTGCAGAAAATAAAATTCATGTGAATAAATTAACAAATAACAATATGTTATGTTTATAATTATACCCGTACGATAAGGATCGGGTATATTAAAATTGCTTCTCCGTTTGTAACACCTCGAAATAAACTAGCTAGATATACCTTCAAAAGTATGGATCGGATCAGAATCAAATTCCAAGTCCATTAAGCATTGTCCATCCGCAAAATTGCGCAAAATCCTTGATTTTATCTATCTTCCAAACGGTTTAAGTTAGAAACTTGAAATTTTGAGAGTTAGTTGGATCTTTTAAAATAAGTATGAGTCATTTTAGAAAATATTTTTGTATCGCCCCCCGTTTCGGAGCTGTATGGGGTCAAAAACTAAAAAAATCCTTATTGTTAAACACCTGTCCAAATTTTTTTGAAGTAATATACAAAAATGAAAGCTCCAACATTATATTTTTATGTCTATTAACAACTTTTCTTAATAATATAGGGTTACCTTCAAAATTGACTTCATTTTTCTAAATTTTTCTAACAAATTTTTTTACAGATTTTTTTTTAGCATTTTTTTTTACTGGATAATTTGAAATTGTTGAAGATGATGCGTAGTACAAAAAAAAATTAAATAAATAAAAAATATAAGAGTTGCTTAAAAAATTTATATTTATATAATATTAGTACCTATATATACTTATATAACTCAGATTTATTTACATATCGTATAGCTATGTCACTGATGAATGAATGATATGTAATACATATGTATACAGTATAAATTATTATACATTTGCCGCTTAGTATTAAATGGTACTATAGCATATTTGGAAAAGTTTTGGATTGATAATCGTTATGTGGAAGGTTAGAATCTGCTTTTGAAAAATGTGTAAACATATAGTTGGAATATATGTACAACACATAGTTTTAGAAATTATAAAACTCACCCAAATTATTTTAAAATACTAAAAAATTAAAAAAAAATAATATTATAAGCAGAGCGACAGGCTATGAAGATACTAACGGTTCGTACTGGTATCTAAGAAGTAAGAGTGGACAAAGAAAACTGTATTTTTCATCGTTTTATATAGAGTAAAGAAGACTAGAGAAAGAGAGTGAGAGAGTGATTTTTATTTTTTTTAAAAACCTGGTAATTGTAAGCTGACTTGTAATGTAACTTGTAATGTAATCAATATAATGTAATGTAATCAAATACATACTGTAATAGTAATTAACTTTTTTCGTAGGCAAAATTATATGTAAATACATACTTTCTATTTATTGAATATTTCTTTTTATAAATTTGGTACTTTCAGAGTTTTTTGTATCGCATGCTTTTTCACATAAAATAGTTCTAAATTGAGTGGAAGCTTTTAATTATAATTGTTTAAGAAAAGTGTTTTTAATTAAATTCATTCACTCAAAATAGAGTAGGTATAGAGTATATATTTAAATTATGTAGTTAAAGAATTTTTCTTGTTTTGATATTATAATACTTATGGCATTTTTGTAAAATTTTTCTTAAAAAAATGACCTTTTGTAATAAATTATAGCTATATGAAATTATTCTAATCAAAATTTTTAAATTAAATTTCGAATTTTTAGTGAGAAAATAATTAGTACGAAAGTTAATTATTTGTGTTTTTCGAAGGTTTCAAAAAAAAAAAAAGTTTGTTCATATATCAAGTACTTACATAAGTAAATTATCTAAATTATCTAAAATTTACCATTTTGAAAATTATTATATTGAATTAATTAATAATATGTACCTAATATGTTTTCCAATATAATTTAAAATATAAATATAGGTTTTAGATAAATCCTTTATACCTATATAAGTGTTAAATTTGTTGATATTTGAAGGTACATATACTGAATATACTGTAATTTTTGGATTTTAAAGTAAACTTTTTAAAAACAATAACACAATATTATAAAATAATAAATTTTTTATAAAATAAAAAATGGGTTGCAGTGTTGAAACATTATTATTAATAGTTTTTCTTTTATTTTTATTATATAAATATATAACGCGAAATTATAATTATTTTAAAATTCATAATATTGAACATGAAAAACCAGTTTTTCCATTTGGAAGTTTAACCTGTTTTTTTTTAAAACGTGAAAAGTTTTTTGAATTTTTGAAAAGATGTCATCGAACTTTTAAAAACGGCAAGTGAGTACTTATTTATTTTAATTCATAATAACTATAATATTATCTTATACTAATATAAATTGTATAAGAAATATAAATAAGAATAGATAGGTACTTCGGTAATATAAAATTGGTGTGATAACAGAACGCTTGCGGAAATAGAGTTGAATTCAAAATCAGGGTATTCCCATTTTCAGTATATTTATATATCTATACCTATATTTATATGAATATGCCAGATTCTTAAATTGGGAAGATTTTATAGTTGGTTACAAAAGCATAATTGCCGCTTTTTTTGGAATATATATATATATATACATATATGTTATATGTGTATATACGAGATTTTGAATTAGGGGAGATATAGCAAAAAATACAGTAACATTACTGTTACTCAGTGTGCTTTAAGTCTTTTTCGAAATGGACTTAAAGCCCTCAATCTAGTGGAATTGAGACGGGTGGACTTTAATTCTTTTTTGGAAAGGAATTTAAGCCCACGGGTGTTAAGTCCAAAAATTAAGAAATGAAAGCCCGCGGGCGTTCTATCACTGCACCTAAACTTTCTAGTTCCTACTCGTATTTTATATTTAGTAAATAATTGAAAAAAAAATGTTTTGTTTATTTTAATAGAATATACGGAATATATAATTTTATAACTCCAGTCACCGGAATCCGTGATTTGGAACTAATCAAACAGTTTGCGGTTAAAGATTTTAGTCATTTTGTAAATCGTATTACAGTTATTAAAGAAGAAGATGATCCCATTATTGCGAATAATTTATTCCATATGCTTGATGAAAAATGGAAAGATATGAGATCAACTTTAACACCAGTATTTACTGCTAATAAATTGAAATTTATATTTGAATTGATCAAAGAGTGTTGTGAAGAATCAATTGATTTTTTAAAAAATGAATCAACAAATAATTCGAATGAAATTGTTTTAGAAATGAAAGATTTTTTCACACGTATTACTAATGATTCAATAGCTACTAGTGCTTTTGGTGTCAAAATTAATTCTTTGAGAGATAGAAATAATAAATTTTTTAAAATGGGCAAATATTTTTCAAATATGACTGATAAATGGTTAATGTTTAAATTTTTTCTTTTTACATTTTTTGGACCTATAATGAGAGTAAGTATAAAAATATTATGCCCCAATATTATAAGTTTAAATAATTTGTTTTAAATTTCAGTTCTTTCGAATTAAGGTTTTTGATCAGATAAAAGTTAATTATTTTAAAAAAATTGTTCTTGATACTATGAAATATCGAAAAGAAAATAATATTTCGAGACCTGATGTGATAAATATGTTGATAGAAGGACGAAAATGTGCAGAAAAATCACATAATCGAGAATGGACTGATAATGAAATTGTAGCACAATGTTTTATGTTTCTTGCAGCTGGCTTTGACACTTCTATTGCAATGGCATTTGCTTCGCATCACTTAATGGAAAATCCAGATATTCAAGAAAAATTAATAGCTGAAATTGATGAAGTTCGTGAACAATTAAACGGAGAATCAATTTCATATCAAATTTTAAAAAGTATGAAATATTTCGATATGGTTGTATCAGAGACGTTAAGAAAATATCCTACACTTTTAGCCGTGGATCGTATTTGTACAGAACCGTATACACTAAATGTTAATGGACAACAAATTCATTTTAAAGTTGGTGATTCAATTTTCTTTAACATTATTGGATCACATTATGATCCGGAATATTTTCCAAGTCCTGACAAATTTGATCCAGAAAGATTTAGTGAAGAAAACAAACATAATATTAAACCTTATACATATATACCATTTGGTGTTGGACCCAGAAATTGTATTGGTAAGAATTTTTCGATATAGTATAAGTTAAAATTTCTAAATTTATAATTTTTTTTTATTTCTTTTAATATTTAGCTGATCGATTTGCCTTGATGGAGATAAAAATTATTTTATACTATTTGTTATCAGAATTTAAAATTGAATTTTCAGAGAAAACATGTATTCCTATTGTGTTAACAGAGAGGTTCATGCAATTAGGATCTAAAAATGATTTCTGGTTAAAATTGGTTCCACGATCATAGTGCAAAAATTTTATCAAGTTAGAATGAAATGAGAACATCAAAGAATTAAAATTTATCTTATAAAATTAAAGTTAAATGCCAAATTGTAAAAAACTATATTATTTTTATGTTGTATATATTATATTTTTTTAATCTTGAATTATAACGAGGAAGTGTGCAGTAGAGTAGACTGAGTCAACTTTATGGAATTTATGGAATAAACAAATATATTGTGTATAATTTAAAATTTCCCATATCACTTCAATAATTTGCTTATGTGGTACAGGAATATTATAATATTTAATCTGTAAATGATAGACATTTAAAACACTTTTACTCAATGCTTTACCAACCCACTTTAATTTTTTTTTGTAAATGATAAATATTCAGTACAGCCATCTTACAATATCAATTTTTTTCCAAAATATTCTGATTTTCACTATTAATTATTCATTTTTATAAAAAACCCATGTAAAGAATATACATATGTAGGTATCATATAGTATGTATAATCTATACCTATAATATACATATGCAAATAAGACGCTCTTTGATTCCGTTAAATTTTAAATTTAGCTTTTTCTTTTTTTTCTCAACACATAAACAAAATTTTAAAATGATAGTTTGTTTACATTGTAGGACTTTAATAATATAACTGAATATAAACATTTAAATTTCAGTTAAGTGCTTGGTGGAGTAGTACAGTCTCCGATCCTTAAAGTTAGGAACGATTTGAGTTTGCAAGTTCGATTCGGTTTTTTTTTTTTTTGGTTTTTTCTGATATTTTAAACGAATAAAATTCTTATATATTAATATTTAATCTGTAAATTATAGACTTTTAAAAGCTAACTCAATGATTTACCAACCGATTTTTAGTTTTTTCCGATTTTCATTACATATTAATTTTCATTTTTATAAAAAACTCCATAAAAGGATTCACATATGTACATATTTATCATATAGTATAATATATATCAGTATAATATAAATGTAGTTTCTTCAAGCAACCGGAATTGAGAAAAATCAAGTCACACTTTCGTCAATTTTTAGGTAACCCTATATTATTAACAAAAGTTGCTAACAGAAATAAAAGAATTTTCAGTTTTTGACCCCTTACTGCTCCTAAAAGGGGGCGATACAAAAATATTTTCTGAAGTGACTCATACTTATTGTCAAAAATCTAAATCCTCTTAAAATTGCAAGTTTCTAACTTAAACCGTTTGGAAGAAGAGTTAAAGAATTTTGCAATAATTCAGCTCCGTAACGGGTGGGGCTACAGAAAAACGTTGTTCCATAAAATTAATTTTTTATGAAAAATGTGGAGTTCGAGAGCTATCCGAAGTTTTGACCGGATCCTAACCAAAAAAAAAGGCAACCTACAAATTGTTCCAAGAATATTTTGTGCTAATTTCAAGACTGTAGCTTTCTTAGTTTTGAGTTATCGTGCTGATAACTCAAAACGGACAAAGCTTAATGGACTTAGAATTTCATTCTGATCCGATGCATATGTTTGAAGGTATGTCTATATATGGGAAGGTATATATGGGATATCCGCATGAATGTAATATATGCTATTTTCATAAAACTTGATCAGCTTTTACAAAATTTCAGACGTTTTAGCACCGGCGTTAAAAAGAAATATATTTATGTAAATTTTGGAGTTGTATGACAGATCTGTTGCTCCAGCACAACCAAATTTTAGAGAAATTATTGCTCTAAAACTACATTATCTTCCTTAAGTAAAATTTCAGATGCCTAGCTTCATTAGCTTCCACGATTTGCAAGTTACCTGAAGCTGTTGCTCTAGCACAACCAAATTTTACAGAAATTGTTAATATTCAACTGAATATTTTTTCAAGAAATTTCGGATTTCTAGTCTTAATAAACACTGAGTTCTTTTTATTTAAAAAGAGAAGTTGTATGAAAGCCACTCAGACTCGTTGCACCAGCACAACTAAATTTTACAGAAGTTATTGCCATAAAACTTGATCATCTTTGTAAGATTTCAGACGCCTAGCTTAATGAAGGCATCTAGGCATCTAAGGCATCTAGGCATCCAAGATGTATAAGCTATCTGAACCTGCTGCTTTAGCATAATCAACTTGTACAAAAGTTGTTAGTATCAAATCGACATCTTTGCACATATATATGCAAGATGATCAAATTTTATTGAAACAGAATATATCACGTTCATATGGATATCCGGCACAGTTTACTCTACTACACTCTTCCTCGTTTTTCTTTTGTTTTGGCTGAGTCTGAAGCGTGGAGTGCATTCACCGTTGCAAAATAGTTATAGTTTTAGTTAAAATTTAAACTATTAATTTTAACTATTCATTTTTAATTAACTATTTTTAAACTATTTAAACTATTCTGTATAAAAAAAAAATTGTTTTATACATATACATAATATATAAATTTAATTACTTACATTATATATTTCGGACCGGTTGCATGTTATTTATTATGTGGGTCTGTATAAATGTTTTATTATATAGTATTTTATATAATATTTTTATAATTTTTTTATATTGTTTTATTTTAATTGAAATATTTTTATGCAGACAATTATGTATTTTAATAGTTGACTATGTAGTCCAATATAAGCAAAAACGAACGGATGGACAAACGAAAACTAACTAACAAGCAAAATTGAAAATTTTGTTTTTTGTAATATAATAAACTATGTATCTCCCTATAATATGATAAACTGGAAAAGATTGATTTTTTTTTTTAAATATGAAAAAAAAAAATTTAATACCGTTAACTCAAAAACCGTTAAAAAGAAACCTATACTTCTTCGAAACAACTCATTAAGTAATCTCATTTCAGCTTATCTTATCTTATGGGGTTAATATCACAAGCCGGCATTTCTTTTGACTGTATTTCATTTGCCTGCATTTCATATTATACAAAAATATATTATATAAATACTTTTTAATAGGAGTATAACTTTGATTTTGAATTCATTAAAGTTCCTTCTAATTCAAATTTTCACATATATACATATATATATATCTATATAGATATTCTGGAAAAAGCTTAAAGTTCTGCTTTTGAATGCAACTCTAAAATCTTTTCTAATTTAGAATGAAAATGAAGGCAAATGAAATACAGTCAAATGATACTACGGGCAAATGAAATACAGGCAAATGATACTACAGGCAAATGAAATACAGGCATATGACACGCTTCCTATCTTATGTCACCTTATCTTATCTTAGCTTAACTTATTTTAGAATTTTTACAAATATAAAATTCCCTTTTTGATTATGGGTAAAGTGTGTAAAAAAAAAAAAAATTATTAGTAGCATTCTTTATTATATTTATTTATCAACATTGATTAACATACATTTACAAATACACCTATATACATAATATGTAAATAAAACGAGGAAGAATACAGTTGACTTTGTCAACTCTTAGATACCCGTACGAACCGTTAGTATGTTCACAGCCTGTCACTCTGCTTACAATATTATTTTTTTAATATTTTAGTATTTTAAAATAATTTGGGTGAATTTTATAATTTCTAGAACTATGGGTTGTACATATACAGTAAATATAATTTTAAATATTATATTATATTATATTTAAATATTCCATTGACAGAATAATTTCTTATAAGTACAATAAAATACATATGTGTATGTAAATACGGCGCTATATAATATACATCTATACTCTTATCATTCATTCACTAGTGACATATACGATATGTAAATAAACATTATATTATATAAGTATGTATGTATATCAATATCATATAAATAAAAATTCTTCAAGCAACCGTTATGTTGTATATTTATTTACATTTTTATGTACTGCGCATTATATCCTCAACAATTTCAAATTATCGAGTAAAACAAAATGGAAAAAATTCGTTTTAAAGAAATTTGTTAGAAAATTTGAAAAAATCAAGTAACACTTTCGTCAATTATAAAGTAACCCTATATTATTAAAAAAAGTTGTTAACAGAAATAAAAATATAATGTTGGAGCTTTAATTTTTGTGTATTACTTCAAAAAAATTTTAACAGGTGTTCAAGTTACAGGTGTTTAAAAATAGGAAATTTTCAGTTTTTGACCCCTTACAGCTCCTAAACGGGGGGTGATACAAAAAAAATTTCTGAAATGACTCATACTAATTTTCAAAGATCTAACTTCTGTCAAAATTTCAAGTTTCCAACTTTAACCGTTTAGAAGATGGAAGGGTTAAAGGATTTTGCAAAATTTTAGTTTCGCATAACGGTAAATTAAGACACCGTATGCCAAAAATATATATTTATTGTATATATACTTTTAAAGCTAATGAAAGGAGTAATCGTTTGGCGTTTTCAAAATGAATATATACCTTATACAACTTGTGCTATAACAATTTAAATATAGAGCTTTTTTGAACCTTTGGGGAGCTGTAGCTCCGTAACGGGTGGGGCTACAAAAAAAAGTTATTAAAAATAAAATTAATATTTTTGTGAGATCTATCAGTAGTTAAAATTTCATAGCTCTATTGCAAAAAAAATGTGGAGATCTAAAAGTTAGGTATTCGAGAGCTACCCTAAGGCTTGCTCCAAACTCAACCAAAAAAAATAGGGAACCTACAAATTACTCCAAAAATATTTTGTGTAAATTTCAAGATTCTAGCTTTCTTAGTTTTTGAGTTAGCGTGCTGACGGACGGACGGACGGACGGACGGACGGACATGGCTCAAAAGTCTTAGAATTTTTTTCTGATCCGATCCATACCTTTGAAGGTATATCTAGCTCGCTTATTTCGAGGTGTTACAAACGGAGGAGTAATTTTATTATACCCGATCCTATCGTACGGGTATAAAAAGAAGGAATTAGACTAGTTTTGCTTATAGTCTCGAAAATGCTAAACCAATTATACGTATTAAAAGAAATTCACAACAAAATAATTATCAGATCATAAACTTCAGAGAGAGAGAGAGAGTAAAAACTTAATAGTAGGGGCCGATCATAAATTTTGAAATAACAATAAAATCACTGAAATTATTTAATATAATCCAAATCCAAAGATAATTTTAAAGTTGCATATTTTTTTGTTCATTTATTAAAAAAAAGAATTTTTAAAACATAATTTTTTTATATTTAAAAATATGGTCTTAGTATTTAAATGTTATTTGTATTGCAGATTTTTTTTTAAATTAATACATAATTTTGTAGTGCTGAATGCCGACTGTTAATAGTAACTTTTTTATTAAAGTTTGACACATATTAAATTGTTTCATGTTAACACATACTTTCTATGTATTGAATATTGGTATATTAATTTTAATTCATATTGTAAATTTAGTACTTTGACAGGCATATGAATGCTCGCATGCTGCTTCATATAAAAATAGTTCTAAATTGAGTGGAAGCTTTTAATTAAATTTAATTATAATTTGTTTAAGAAAAGTATTTTCAAATAAATTCGTTCACTCAAAAAATAGACTTAGGTATAGAGTATATAATATTTAAATTAATTAAAAAAATTTTCTTATTTTTCTTATTACAATACTTACCAGATTTTGGAAAAATTTTTCATAAAAAAATGATCTTTTGTAATAAATTATATATGAAATTATTAAGTATATAATGAAATTATTCTAATCAAAATTTTTAAATTAAATTTCGATTTTTTTTATTTGTACAAGTACATATTAATAAAACAAAAAAGCAATTAATTAGTACGAAAGTTAATTATTTGTTTTTTTCGAAGGTTTCAAAAAAAAAAAAAGTTTGTTCATATATCAAGTACTTACTTAGGTAAATTATCTAAATTATCTAAAATTTACCATTTTGAAAATTATTATATTGAATTAATTAATAATATGTACCTAATATGTTTTCCAATATAATTTAAAATATAAATATAGGTTTTAGATAAATCCTTTATACCTATATAAGTGTTAAATTTGTTGATATTTGAAGGTACATATACTGAATATACTGTAATTTTTGGATTTTAAAGTAAACTTTTTAAAAACAATAACACAATATTATAAAATAATAAATTTTTTATAAAATAAAAAATGGGTTGCAGTGTTGAAACATTATTATTAATAGTTTTCCTTTTATTTTTATTATATAAATATATAACGCGAAATTATAATTATTTTAAAATTCATAATATTGAACATGAAAAACCAGTTTTTCCATTTGGAAGTTTAAACAGTTTTTTTTTAAAAGGTGAAAAGTTTTTCGAATTTTTGAAAAGATGTCATCGAACTTTTAAAAATGGCAAGTGAGTACTTATTTATTTTAATTATTTTAATTCATAATAACTGATATTATCTTATATACTAATATAAGGGACCTCGGTTGCCTAATCGGTAAGAGCGTATAAAATACCCTATGTAAATACCGAAGAGTGTCGGTTCGAATCCCACACATGTCATAAGAGTTATATGACATCCCCCTTGCGACAATTATAGCCACGCCTGAACAGGAAAGGCTGTGTAATTTCCACTTCATATTTATGTGGCAAAAAAAAATGCATTAAAAAAAAAAAATACTAATATAACTTATAAAAACGTATAAAAATTACAAATAAGAATAGATTCTTCTATATTATATGATTGGTGTGATGATAGAACGGTCATGAAAATAAAGCCCAAATAAAATATAATATTTTTTTCCTTCTGTGAAATAATTAAAAACCGGTTCTGATTTCATTTTATTTATTACAATTATTAGTAAAGACTTTAGTGTTAAATACAAAATCAGGGTTTCAATAATTTTTAAGTTAGATTCAAAATCATAACATTTCCATTTCCAGAATATTTATATATATATTTACTAGTAACATAAGCTTGGATTGCAAGCGTCAAACAGTAGGTTAAATCGCATGGCATTTTGAAAAAGCATTGTATAGCTAATTTTTATAGTAAGGGCATACAAACTCAAACTCAGCCACCAAGCAGGACGACGTAAACACATACATTTAATAAATATGTATATATGTATGTATATTTATATTTATATTTATATACGTATGTATATATATATATTTATATATATGTATATATATATATATATGTATATTTATATATATATATATGTATGATCTCCAAACAAAAGCTCGCCAAGATCTTTTCATTGATACCCCACATGATCATATACATCATATTTTATATCAAGAGCTTATAAAAGCTTTCTGTACCCAAGCAGAGCAACTTGGAACCAAAGTTCCCAAACAAAAGTTGTTAAGCAAGACCTTTTTTATAATATCTCACTGCCCACATGAAGGCATTCGGGTATAAATATTGAAATTCCCATACAACATATAAAGGGCTAAAAGGACTCTTTTGGAACTAAAAAGATCCAATTTCAGATTTTCTGGATGGTTACACATCATCCAAACTCTATTAAATACCTTTTCCAGCTAGTCTCTAGCACGCTTCTACTTCACTCTAGAAGTGCTTCATCTTTTTGATTCGAAGCGAGTGAATGAGTGGTTTCATGCATTTGTTAGAAGCAGTTTTGAATATTAAATATATTTATATGAATATGCCAAATTCTTAAATTAGGAGGATTTTATGGTTGGTTACAAAATCATAATTGCCATCTTTTCTGGAATATATATATTTATATATGTGTTATATATATGCGAGATTTTGAATTAGGAGAGATCTAGAAAGAAATACAGACTCATGATAGTAACATTAGTATTACTCAGTGTGCTTTAATTCTTTTTAAAAATGTACTTAAAGGCTTCGATCTAGTGGAATTATGACCGGTGCACTTTCATTTTTTTTTTAAAAGATATTTAAGTTCATGGGTGTTAATTCCAAAAATTAAGAAATGAAAGCCTGCGGGCGTTCTATCACTGCACCTAAACTTTCTAGTTCCTACTCGTATTTTATATTTAGTAAATAATTAAAAAAAAAAATGTTTTGTTTATTTTAATAGAATATACGGAATACATAATTTTACAACTCCAGTCACCGGAATCCGTGATTTGGAACTAATCAAACAGTTTGCGGTTAAAGATTTTAGTCATTTTGTAAATCGTATTACAGTTATTAAAGAAGAAGATGATCCCATTATTGCGAATAATTTATTCCATATGCTTGATGAAAAATGGAAAGATATGAGATCAACTTTAACACCAGTATTTACTGCTAATAAATTGAAATTTATATTTGAATTGATCAAAGAGTGTTGTGAAGAATCAATTGATTTTTTAAAAAATGAATCAACAAATAATTCGAATGAAATTGTTTTAGAAATGAAAGATTTTTTCACACGTATTACTAATGATTCAATAGCTACTAGTGCTTTTGGTGTCAAAATTAATTCTTTGAGGGATAGAAATAATGAATTTTTTAAAGTGGGAAAATATTTTTCAAATATGTCAGATAAATGGTTAATGTTTAAATTTTTTCTTTTTACATTTTTTGCACCTATAATGAGAGTGAGTATAAAAATATTATGGGCTAATATTATAAGTTTAAATAATTTGGTTTTAAATTTCAGTTCTTTCGAATTAAGATTTTTGATCAGATAAAAGTTAATTATTTTAAAAAAATTGTTCTTGATACTATGAAATATCGAAAAGAAAATAATATTTCGAGACCTGATGTGATAAATATGTTGATAGAAGCACGAAAATTTCCAGAAAAATCACATAATCGAGAATGGACTGATAATGAAATTGTAGCACAATGTTTTGTATTCTTTACGGCTGGCTTTGAAAATACTTCTAATGCAATGGCATTTGCTTCGCATGAATTAATGGAAAATCTAGATATTCAAGAAAAATTAATAGCTGAAATTGATGAAGTTCGTGAACAATTAAACGGAGAATCAATTTCATATGAAATTTTAAAAAGTATGAAATATTTGGATATGGTTGTATCAGAGACGTTAAGAAAATATCCTACACTTTTAGCCGTGGATCGTATTTGTACAAAACCGTATACACTAAATGTTAATGGACAACAAATTCATTTTAAAGTTGGTGATTCAATTTTCTTTAACATTATTGGATCACATTATGATCCGGAATATTTTCCAAGTCCTGACAAATTTGATCCAGAAAGATTTAGTGAAGAAAACAAACATAACATTAAACCTTATACATATACACCATTTGGTGTTGGACCCAGAAATTGTATTGGTAAGAATTTTTCGATATAGTATAAGTTAAAATTTCTAAATTTATAATTTTTTTTTATTTCTTTTAATATTTAGCTGATCGATTTGCCTTGATGGAGATAAAAATTATTTTATACTATTTGTTATCAGAATTTAAAATTGAATTTTCAGAGAAAACATGTATTCCGATTGTGTTAACCGATAAGTTCATGCAATTAGCATCGAAAAATGATTTCTGGTTAAAATTGATTCCACGATCATAGTGCAAAAATCCTATCTAGTTAGAATGAAATGAGAACATGAAAGAATTAAAATTTTAATGTCAAATTGACAAAAACTATATTTTTTTCTATATTTATATTATATTTTTATATTGTCTTTAATTATAAAAATTAAGAAATTTTATAATAACGTTGTTTGTGTTTTCAAATTGTAAAAATGTACAGTAGGACTTGAGTTATAATTACTTTAATGTACCCCTTTCAAATTTAATGTTCCCTATTAATTATAATGGAAGTAAAGGAATTGAAAACTCCGTAACTAGTTTGTGGTTACTTAAAAAAGTTGTTCTAAAAAATTTTTTTTCTCATGTATTTTTTTCTCAAGTTCTCAAGACTCAAGTATAAGTATATGTATTTTTCTCAAGTTCTTAAGTCTCAAGTATAGTTATGTATTTTTCTCAATTTAAACTCTGACTTCTATTCAATTATCGAATCTTTCACCATTATTTTATTTAGTTACTTATTCATTACAACTTACAACCCTTGTTCAAAAAATTGCGTACATAATAAATACTTGGGGTCTCGGTGGCCTAGTGGGTAAAAGCGTACAAAATACGCTGTAAATACCGAGGGAGTGTAGGTTCGAATCCAACACACGTCGTAAGAATTATTTCCCATTACGACATTTACAGCCACGCTTGAAAAGGAAAGGCTGTGTAATTTCCTGTTCACATTTATGTGATAATGGTATGGTAGATAAATGAAAATAAAAATACTTAAGTCTTTTTTTGAAGGGTATAGTTTATTGGTCAGTAAATCCTATAAAAAAAAATTAATTTAATAACTTTTATTCCTTAAAAAAAAAATGATCCAAGACCTTTTAAAAAGACCTATCCATAGTTAAAATTTCATTGTTCTGTCTTAAATGGTATAGGAAGTTTGTAAATATACAGATGGGCGAATGGACAGATTAAAGCTAATAAGCAAATTTTTCATTTTTGTTTTGAAAACTATGCTGAAAATGTTCTGTATTTAATACAATCTGTATGTATCCAATGATTTAAATCAAAAAAAACATAAAAATTTTCATGCCTATATATTACGTATAGGCTAACACTCTATAGTGGTTGTTGTCATTTTAGTATTCATTGTAAGAATTTTTAAAATATTTTGAAATAAATAAAAAAAAAAATTATTAGTGTTGATAATGTAATCTATAACAATATAAATATTTAAGTGGTAATTTAATTTTTTTTATTTGTTTTTACTAATTTTATATTTTATTAAGAGAATAAAATAAGTTACACTTATCGTATTTATATATATAATTATTTTGTTTTTGATCCAACCATATTTCTTCTCATAATATTATGAGTAGATTTTTGAGAATGAGTGTCAAAATTTTAAATTTAATATTAGATCATTTCAAATTACTTTTATAACGAAGTTCTTTTAAAAACCAATTAAGTTTAATAAGAAAAAAATATATCTAAAAACTTTTTTTATTCCGTTAGACAAATTTAAACAAAAATGTGAAAAAAAAAAATGTGCAAATAAAAAAAAGTTTTGAGTCGTTTTTTAAAAAAATAAAATTATATTTTTTTAAAATCAAAAAGATCACAGTAAAAAATTTCAAGGATCATAATATTAAGTATTTGTTTTTTGTTCCCTGATTTTCATTTTTTACTTGATTATATTTATCGTTATTATATGAAATATTGCTCTTTATCTTTTGAAGATTTACATATATATGACACCAATGGTATATAATTGTACATTTTATAATAATATTTTAAAAATAAAATTTTCTTTTTAAATTCCGTTAAGTAAGTCTTTGGTTTACAGTGCGTAAGTAAATATCTAAAGGAGCTTTCAATAAAATGTAGAGCTTTTAGTTTTCTGATCGAATGTTATTAATATAGTTAAGTTTAATAGCATAATTAGATATTAATTACATAATTTTGTTTTTACTCTTCTAAATAATAATAAAAATTCTATCATAATAAAAAAATTAAAAAATTAAAACGAAAACGAAAAAAAAAGAAAACAAGGAATTAAAAAACCAAGCGTTTTCATAAAATCACATTTCCAAAATTAAAAAATATTTGATAAGTTTTGGCGAAAGTGTACATAGGTATATTGAAAAAAAAAAAAGTTATAAAAAAAATCGTTAGAAAAAATTGGAAAAAATCAAATCACGCTTTCGTTAATTTTAAGTAACCATATAAGTAACCTTATATTATTAAGAAAAGTTGTTAACAGGAATAAAAATATAATGTTGGAGCTTTAATTTTTGTATATTATTTCAAATAAATTTGAACAGGTGTTCAAGTTGCAAGTGTTAACAAATAAGGAATTTTCAGTTTTTAACTCTTTACAGCTCCTAAACGGACGAAACATAAGTATATTCTTATAACTTATAATTATTTTCAAAAATTTAACTCCTCTTAAATTTTCAAGTTCTAATTTTGTTTGGAAGATTAGGTGGTTACACAATTTATATATATGGCTTTTTTCTAATTTGAAGGCTATACCTCGTAACGGGTGAGGTACAGAAAAAAGTTGTTCCATTCATTTGATTTTTATTCGATGTCGTATCCGTAGTTAAAATTTTATTGCTCTATTTCAAACGGTGCAGAAATTTTATAAACACCCAGACTCAAACAGACAGACGGAAAGGCATATTTTTCCAAAAATTTTTTTAAAAATTTGGTAATTCTTATAATGTTTTTCTAATTTCTTATAAATACATTATTTTTGTAAATACACTCTGTAAGAAGTAATTTGGTCTTTTAGACTTCCTAAACCAAATAAATAAATAGGAATAAAAAAAACTAATATGCATGTATATATAAAAATTGAGACAATAATAACTAATTGGTAATAATTAGTATTTTATATTTTTGTTTTTAGTTTATCCCTCTGCTATAACACAAATGTGACTGGAATTCGGAATTCCAATCGACACTCCCTCGGTGTTTATATCGTATTTTATTACGCTCTTACCCACTGGGACTACGAGGCTCCCATTTAGTTATTATTGTCGTACAAAATGTATACAAGATTTAATTTTAATTTCATAAGATCATACCTTTATTTTGTTAAAATTTGGAAATAATTATTGAAAAAAATATAGATACGAATAAAAGTAATATGTATTATTAATAGCAAATGTATATGTTAAAATTATCAACAAATTTTAATAAAGAATAAAATAGAGCTTTCATAATTTCTAAATTACCATAATTATTATTAATAGGAAAATATAATTTCTGATGATTACTTTCGAGTATCTGTACTCAACAAAATAATATTAAGAAATTAAATTGTTTTATTTTCAATAAATCTAGTTATGATCAGGTAAGGCAACCTACATCACTCTTCAAAAACCAGTAAGTACGTTAAATAAAAACTAATGAAAACTTCTTTATATTATACTTCTAATATTCTAATTTTCTTAATAGCTTATAATTTTATGAATCTATAAAAAAAAGCAATCATAATCACAAAATGTAATTATTCAATTGACGAACAATTCATGTATTGGGTATTCGGTTTGCAAACTTTAGATATAAAAATACAATAATTATGAAAGTTTTATATAGAATACATTTCACTTTACCATTCAAACTTTCGTATTATTTTATTTGAGATACTCATATGTATATCTTTTTCATATATTTGAAAAAGTATCTTCAAAACCGAAATTTTATCTTCTTCGATTTTAAGAGAGTATATAGACATAGCGAATTGGGCTACAAAAAAAAACTGTTCTTTAACATTATCTTTTTAATTTAATTTATCATGTTGCTGAAATTACATGATTTTATCTCAAATGCTGTAAAGAAGTTTTGTAAACATCTCGGGTAGCCTAGTCTGTAAGAGCGTATTAAATATGCAACACCAAACGATATGGATTCGAATCACACACGCGTTGTAAAAATAATTCCCCTTACGACATTTACAGTCACACCTGAAAAGAAAATTTCCTCGTCACATTTATGTGGCAGGGGAATAAACATAAAAAAAAAAACATCCGGATAAATATAAAACTGACGGACTGAGTGAAAATAATAAAATTATTGAAATTTTTTAAAAAATGTATTAAAAAAAGGAAAAAGAAAAATATTGCTGTGACACAAAGCAAATATACATATGTATGTATG
Source organism: Poecilobothrus nobilitatus (assembly GCA_947095535.1). Lineage (NCBI taxonomy): Eukaryota > Metazoa > Arthropoda > Insecta > Diptera > Dolichopodidae > Poecilobothrus > Poecilobothrus nobilitatus. Next base: position 342,978,948 of record OX352772.1, read on the forward strand.
TATACTACTGAATTAAATATGTATAGTCATCACGTGCATGTTATATTATATCTTCTCTGTTGTCTTATGTTTGTAAAACAAAATTCATCAAAACAAACTGTGAATTAATACAAAATACCTATATACACATATATTAATATGTTAAAAATATGAATAATTTTAAATTGTTATTTGATCAATGTTAAACTTGTTTTTTTTTTTTTTAAGATTTTAATTTCGCAATTTTTAGTTCGAATTTCAATTCGTAAATTTTTTTTGAATCAAATTAAATCAAAGTGTAGGAGTAAAGATAAGTATTTAAATTGAAAGAACTAAATTACATTTCCAGCGAATGAAGTATTTAATTATTTTGTAATTCTAATAGAGAATTTTAATAAAAGTGCAAAAGTTGTTTTGTATAAATATTATTGTTTCGAATCTCTATCTGGCTTCTAATATACATATTATAAATGTCAATATTAATAAACGCTAAAGGTTAATTTATTTTGTTTTAACAGTATTTTAAATAATTTTAATCAAATTGACAGTAGGTATAATTAAATTTTACCAAAGTGACGACAGCTTAATAAATTTTATCATATTTACAAGGTATTATAGTTTATTCATTTTTTTTTTTTGAAAATTATCATTTGAAAAATTTCCAATTTAAATTGATTTTTCCTAAAAGAAAATTAGTCGGCCGTAAAATGAAGCCGCAATAGAAAAAAAAAACTTACATTTTTATACAATATTCTCATTTTATTTCCGGCGAAAAAAAAAAATTCGGCGCTACAGAAAATTTATACTTTATACGTTGTTATTTATACGTTTTTCACCTAAGAAATGTCATGAGAATAGAAAAAAAAAGTATTAAACCTTAAAAGAAAAGAAAATCTTTCTTTTAGTTGTTAGTTCATTAAAATTGGTTCAGTAGTTATTTGCTAAAAAAAATATACCGAAATTATTGTATGGAGATAATAATACGATTAATAAATTATATAGAAGGTATATTACATTGTATTATAATATATGTGTTATATACCTACATATGTATATGTATATGACAAAATTAAAAATATATGTATCTACCGGAAAATTATATCATCTTATTTAAACAGATTTTTTTTTTTTTTAAATAAAATTAAGTATATAATATTTAAGATCAAGACCATTAATTTCATAAAAAAATAACGATATTGGCAATGATGATAATGAGGAGATTCATGATTTTAAAACCAAAATCTATATATATATAGAATCGAAAACTATATAAAAAAAATTACTTTACTATTAATTGCTACTTTAATAATTCAAATTTTTAATATTTACAATTACAATCTATATCTTATAATAAAAGTATAGATTAGAAAAGTTTCTTTCGATATTACAACAAATAAATACGAATATCTAATAATATATAAATAAAGTTAGTAAATTTAGTTTAAGCTTTAATAAGTTAGTTCTCCCTATATTCAAAAGAATATAAAATTTTATAATTTTTGTACTCAACGCATATATATAAAATACTTATATGAACTAGAACAATACAATCAAATCACTTTTATTTTAATTCGCAGATATCAGATTCAGATACTTTTTTTTTTATCATTTAAAACATTATAATATTACGTCATTATATTCATCTGTATTAAATTTATAAATGAAAACATTACATATATACATATGTATATTTATATGTACATATAAGAGTTCGTTTAATATTAAATTTAAAGTAGTTACTAAATTTTCACCGTAAAGTGTAGTTCGTTAAAAATTCAAATAAAAAAAAAATAAACCATTTAGAAATAAATGATATTAATTGAAAAATTGCGTTAATTTTTTTAGCAAAAAAAAAAAAAATATAATAATATTTATTAATTAAAATAAAATTTAAAAGTTTTAAAAAGAAAAAAAAAAAAAAAATGACTTGGATTATAGAAGGACTATTATTATTTTTGGTTGCCATATTCTTATTTTATAGATGGGCAACAAGTAAATATGATTTCTTTGATATTCGTAATATTGCATATGAGAAACCATTCCTTTGTTTCGGTAATTTTAAAGGAATCTTTTTTAAAAGTGAAGCTATGTTTTATACAATAAGAAGATTACATCAAAAATTTAAAGATGAAAAGTAAGTTTTTTTTTTTTTTTGTATATTTCAATACTCAAATTTACCGTTATATGAAAGTAAACTTTGTGTTAAATTTTTTAAATCATTAAAAAATGAAAGAAAACAAAAAAAGGAAAAAAAATTTCTTGCTTGAAATTAATTGAAAGTCATATAAGAACAAGTTTTAACATTATAAAAAAAAAAATAATAATAATTGTTTTAAAACCTTAACATATGTGTTCAATTTTTTAAAGATGCACTGAAAAATGGCAGTTTAAAGGTGCACTGAAAATACAATGTATCTTGATCTTAAATACAATACTTAATTTTGTTTTTTTTTTTTGAAAAAAAAAGGTAGTTCTTCTCTTGATTTTTCAACAATTTGCAATTTGTAATTTATATGTTAAGAAAATAAACGTAATTTTAAAATACTTTTTAAATTACATTCGATTAAAAAAAAGTTTCTTACAATTTTCGGACATTTTTTTTAAACAAAAAAAAAAAAAAAAACTTGAACAATTAAAATTCTTGAATAGGAACGATCAATTTCAAAAATGATAAAAATAAAAATTTTCATATTATTATAATTATCAACTTAAAATCAATTTAATAATAGATATTTTATAATTTCTTTTTTTTTTTTTTTGCTGAATCATTTAATTGGCATGCTTTTACAAATTTCAAAATTGGATAGGAATATTATGAACAACTTTTAATGATATATTTGAATATTATATTATCTTTATAACCCCAATATATATAATATATTATAATATTATATAATAACCCAAGTTTAAACTTGTTTTAAATAAATATATTTTAATCATTAATAAACCAAGTTTAAACTTGTTTTAAATAAATATATTTTAATCATTAATTGATATTAGTTGTTATTAAATAAATATGAATTATATGTTATTTCAATAAATCAAAATTATTTAATAAGAATTAAAAATTAAATTTTTCAATTTAAATTCTAATATACAAGGTGATATTATGAGTTAGTACCTAGTTATTCAAGAACAAAATACGTCGCAAAAACATGTCCAAAATATTAATTTGCTTCTTTTTAGCACATTTCCAAAAAAATTTTAAAAAAATGTGCTTATTAGTTTCACTCTGTCTGTCCGTCCGTCCGTCCGTCCGTCCGTCCGTCCGTCCGTCTGTTTACAAAACTTCTACACCGTTAAAGATAGAGAAAAAAAATTTTAACCATAGGTAGGTCTCATAAAAAAAATAATTTTGTGGAACAACTTTTTCATGTAGCCCCCCCCATTACGGAGCTAGAGCCCCTCAAACTTTGAAAAAGCTTTATTTTTAAATGCATATATCTTATGTTCTGCTTAAGATTTTTTCAATCTAAAAACATCATTCGACAGGTATTTCTTTTATCTTTGTAAATTAATATCAAAATTATACAATTTTTTTAAATTTAGTATTTAAATTTACCGTTATGTGAAAACCAAATTTTGCATGATTTTTCTACTTTCATAACTCCGGCACGCTTCTAGATAGAAAATTTGAGGCAAGAAAGAACTTTTAGAATTAGTATAAGTTTGCTCAGAAAATTTTTTCGGACCACCCCCTGTTTATGAGCTATTAGGGCTTAAAAATTGAAAATTTGCTATTTTTAAACACCTGTAACTTAGGAACCTGTACACATTTTACTTCTGCAAGATATAAAAATTAAAGCTACAATAATATATTTTTACGTGTGTTAAAGGTTTATTTTAATTGTAAAGGGTTCCAAAGTTGCCGCTCTTCAAAATTGCAAAAAAGCCCCATTTTCAGATGTATATATCTCGGGCTCTGCGTAATAATTTTGCAATCTAAAACCGCCAGAAGATCGAAAATTTTATTATCTATATAAAACAATATCAAAATTATGTAATATTTTGTAATTTACTATTTAAATTTACCGTTATGTGAAAACCACATTTTGCATGAAATTTTTTTTTTCATAACTCCGGCACCCCTTTAGATAGGAACCTGAAATTTTGAGACAAGAAAGAACTTTTAGAATTAGTATAAGTTTCCTCAGAAAATTTTTTGGTAACACCCCTTCTTTAAGAGTTATTACGCCTCAAAAATTTAAAAGTTGCTATTTTTAGACACCTGTAACTTAGGCACCTGTACAAATTTTTCTTCGGCAAGACATAAAAATTAAAGCTTCAATAATATATTTTTACGTGTGTTAACGGCTTTTCTTAGTTATATAGGATTCCAGACTTATAGCCCCTCAAAATTTCAAAAATGTCCTATTTTCACATTTTTTCTTATTACATGAAATTTTCAAATTTTTGTGTAAGTCACACTTCTAAACAGTTTGTATTGAGTTTTGGAAATGTGCGCTTTTAAAAACCGTTGGTTTACATTCTACCTTGTTTGTATTTTCTTTTATATACATTTACTGTCTAGACAGTAAATTAAGTTAGTGTTTTAATTTTTAAAGCCAGTTTCTTCATTTTATTTTAGTTTTGAAAATTTTCAATTTGCATAATTAGTGTTTACAGACCACATATTTACAGAAAAAAAAAAAAATTAAATACATACATACATACTAAAATAAATTGATATTATTTTAATATATATATTTTATTTAATTAACTTTATTATATAGAGTTAAAATAAAGAAAAAAAAAAATATACAAATTTCTTTTTTAACATTTAACGATTTAACGATTTAATCTTTTTATTGTTTTATTAGAATTTATGGAATGTTTGAAATTCGTAATCCATTAATTACTCTTCGTGATCCAGAAATTATTAAACAAATCACTGTAAAAGATTTTGATCATTTTGTTAATCATCGTGTTATACTTAAAGAAGAAGATGATTCACTTTTTGGCAACAGTTTATTTAATATGCATGATGAGAAATGGAAAGATATGAGATCAACTTTAACACCAGCATTTACTGGTAATAAAATGCGTGTTATGTATGAATTTGTTAAAGAATGCTGTGAAAATTCAGTGAATTTTTTAAAAAATGAAGCTAAAACGAATTCAGGTGAAGTTTGCTTAGAAATGAAAGATTTTTTTACACGTTTTACAAATGATGTTATTGCAACTAGTGCGTTTGGAATTAAAGTAAATTCTTTAAAAGATAAAAATAATGAATTTTATCAAACTGGTAAGAAAATTACAAATTTTACCGGTTGGGTTATGCTAAAATTTTTCTTATTCAGTAATTTTGCTGCTATAATGAGGGTATGCTTTACAATATAAACTTTAAATTAATTTCTATATATTTAAAACTTTTAAAATGTATTTTTGATTATAGATTTTTAAAGTTAAACTATTTGATGTAAAACAGTCAAATTATTTCAGAAGTTTAGTACTTGATGCTATAAAGTATCGTGAACAAAATAATATTATTAGACCAGATATGATAAATATGTTGATGGAGGCACGTAAATCACCAGAAAAATCACATAATCGTGAATGGAGTGATGATGATATCGTAGCACAATGTTTTATTTTCTTTTTAGCCGGTTTTGAAACATCTGCAAATGCTATGTGTTTTGCTTCACATGAAATAATGGAAAATGCAGAGGTTCAAGAGAAATTAATTGCAGAAATTGATGAAGTACGTGAACAATTAAATGGAGAACCAATTACATATGAAATTTTACAAAAAATGAAATATTTGGATATGGTAGTATCAGAAACATTAAGAAAATGGCCAGGTGCTTTAGCAACTGATCGTGTTTGTACCAAACCATATTCTCTTAAAGTTGATGATAGAAAAATTGATCTAAAAGTTGGTGATGTATGTTGGATAAATATTTCAGGATTACATTATGATCCGGAACATTTTCCTGATCCAGAAAAATTTGATCCAGAGAGATTTAGTGATGAAAATAAAAATGATATTAAACCATATACATATTTGCCATTTGGTGTTGGACCAAGAAATTGTATTGGTAAGAAAACATATCATATTATTATATCGATTAAATCTAATTTTAATTCATATTATTTTAATAATTAGGTAATCGGTTTGCTTTGATGGAAGCTAAAGCTATTTTATATTATTTATTATCAGAATTCAAATTTGAACGCTCAGAGAAAACTAGCATACCATTAGTATTAGAAGAAGTAGGATTTCAATTAAAGCCTAAAGGTGGTTTTTGGTTAAAACTGACACCAAGATCTTAGTTAATTACCTATAAATTTGATTTACAGTATTGTATAATGAATTTTTAATATAAATTTAAAAAAAAAAGAATAAAAAAAAATTTGGTTTTAATATAAATTTTGTGTGTTTCGTTTTTTTTAAATAGTTATAAGTGATTCAAAACAATTGAAGTAAGACTGAAGAATTTTAAAAGTTAAATTATTCTTTTTGATTGTTTTATTGTTTTATTAAGTACAAATTTTCTTAAATATTAATTTAGCACTGCATCGTGTACTTGTAATAAAATTGAGCTTAAAATGCTGTTAAACTATGTCAATATGGTTAAATAGGTAGTCATTATCAACAAATTGAGGTAAATTGTAAAGCAGGCTCGTGGTCAATAGGGTCAATGAGTAGGAGATAACCGAAAATATCAAATGAAGTTTTTTTTGTAACGAAATATGAAACGGTTCAGAAATGACAAACATTTTGGGATGGTTTTAAAACATCTTCGTATGAATCTGATATTTAGAAGCTCATGATCAGCAGCAAACAAAAAAAAAATGGTTTCATAAATTGATAAAGATCTTGCACAATTGAATCGATTGCTTATAAAATTTAAAGAACTAATATATCGATATGTTTTTAAAAACATTAAGAAAATGACAAACAATTTTGATTAGAAATTATTTTTTAAACCAAGCCATGAACTCTCAATGTTGATGTTACGAAAATTTGTAAACATGTGTAAAGATGTTATAGATAAATATTTTTTGACTATATTATGATTAAGAATATTTTCCAGAACGTCAGAAATTGTGATTGTTAAAGGAAAGACTGTATTAAATCATATATATAATATGAACCAATAAATTATATTGGTAAGAACATTAATTATTAATATTTTTGGAATAGATTTAATTCTAGCCGCAAAAAAAATGCTTTTTATTCTTTTTTACCAGAATCTAAATCTAAGGTATTGAGGATTTCTAGGATTTTTTTCCAAAAAAAAAAACAATAAGGGTATTCACGAGTTGGTGCAAAGTGGTCTTGCACAAGTGCAAAATTTTGCACCGTAGCATATTTCATTTTTTTGACAGTTAAAGTGCACAATTTGTTGTTGTTTTCATGTATAAAAAAGTGCAAAATTTTGCAAGACTATGCAAGACCTAAACCCTATTGCATATTCGTGCAAGACCATTGCAAAGTTTGTTTATATATTTTTTGTAAGCGCTATATTAGATAAAAATTTAAAAAATGCCTAAAAAAAGTGGAAAAAAAATTATTTTTGATTATTTATTAAGTCAAGCATATGAAGATATATAAATATCTGAAATTTTTGGTAAGCATATTAAATTTTTATGTAAACAAAACAAGCACATCAACGTTATTTGACACTTCAATAAAAATTCATGCTAGGGTTGTTCACGAGTTGGTGCAAATATGTGCTACGGTGCAAAAAAATTTGCACTTTTGCATCAACTCGTGAATACCCTTAAAATTTATTATTACTTAAATATTATGACCATGAGTATAAATAAATGAATAGATACAAAAATATAAATATGTATACTATTGTATGTATTATAATATATGTATAAAATATAAAAATGAAAAAAATATCAAAACATCAAAACATCAAACAATATTAAAAAATTTTAATAAATTAAGTTTTTAACATTTTAAGAATTAATATATCTTTCTTTCTAAGTAAGTACATAACATGTTCTATTATAGATCTAAACTTTTTTCACATTATTACCAGTTTTTGTCATAAAATAAAATTGTAGTTGTAGTTCGTAATAACTTGGTTTACATTACATTTCAAAAGCTTTTTAATAAAAAATAAAAAAATTAATGAAAGAAAAACAAGAATTAAATAAAACAATAAAATTGAGATTAATTTTATGAAATTAAATTGATCTACAAGTTATTCTCTTCTATATTAGAGCATCATAACAGTTTGAACCAAAATATTTTGTAAGAACCGATTATTGCAGAAAAAATTAGAGCGTTTTATTGATATTAAAAGAAAATAAGGTAGAAAGTAAAAATAAAAGTTATAAAAAGTAGACATTTTCAAAACGGTATTGAAAAGCATTCTAGAATTAAAGGTTTTTTATGAATCATATATTTTTGCACTAGACTGCAGTGGTCCATTAAATTCTATTATTTATTTACAAGTTAAATAATTTTTTTTTAATTACAATTAAATTTTAGGAAGAACTTCTTTCAGTTGACCAGAGAGCGTAACGTAGGTTGATTGTAGGTGCAACTTACAATGCAAACAGAACCATATGGCCGAATATAAGTTTAGAAAGATGTAAATGTAAACTCTCCCTCTCTCTCTTTCTCACTCTCAAGAATTGAAATAAGCTGATTGGTAGATATTATTACAGATCACTGTCTTAACTGTAGATATTATAGAAGATTAGAAATGCAGTGGATTTTTACTTTAGATTTTGTAGAGGAATTTTCGCTATAACTTTCTCTGTACCTGTCCCAATCTTCCAAAAAAAGTAGGAAATATCTCGATAGTTTCTTTTTCCAAAATTTAGGTAAATCCTTTGACATATATATTTCAGAAACATTCAAAGCTTCTTCCTTCAGTGTGGTATCATTGTAGCATAAACCTAACGAACTTATCACTTGAATAGGTTCTTTTATGTTTTGAAGGTGGATTATGGACCTATAGAGTCTATACTTATTATCAATTTAAAAAATTTCATTAAATATGTATATTGATTATTGTATACATACTATACATACAGGGTATACATACTATATGTAATTGAAAATTAATTTCTAGTTATTAAAAGCTCTTGTAAGTTTTGAATCAGCACTCTTTTGCTTAATTCAAAATGGTTGATACGCTTTGCATTCAATCACTCAACAATTGAGGTTCAATAAATTTAAATTAAAAATGTATTGTTTATATTTTTCTGTTATTGGTATATGCCTGAAGTATTAATTATATAGTTGAAACTAATGACGAATGGTAAATGTTAATTAGTGGTAATGATAATCAGTTAAAATATATTATCACTTTTAGTATGGTATTCAAAACTTGGCCTGCGAATAAGAATCACTACTGTGCCATTAAGCTGTGAAGGTATAATGTTTTGAATATAGGACTTTTCCAAACTTTGTAGAGTTGAAGCTATGAAACGGATAGAGCTAAAAAAATTGCTCAAAGTAAATATTTTTATTTTAATTCTTATTTATTATTTCATTCTTACTCAAAGTGAGCTTATTTAGCTCATATAGAGTGTAATTTAATTTACTTAAACAAAAAACTTAAATAATTATCAAATGTCAATTCAAAACAAAAAAAAAATTCAAAGTAATGAATGAAGAGAAAAAAAAAACATTTAATTATATGTTAAATTAGAATTTTACAATAACATCTAAACAGTAAATCTAAATAATAACAGTAACAACTCATATCGAATTAAAAAAGTCTTCCCTAAGCTCATTCTTAAATTTGCAACACATTGTATCCACACTTTTGTATGCTTTATTGTATAGCATCTTAATTATTAAACTCTGATCTGGATGAAGTGATACGAATCAGTATTTCTTGTTCTATATGAGTGGAGTTCACTGTTCACGACTGGTTTTATGTTTGTATTTATGTTATTGTGATAAAATAAGTGCACTTGTGTAGTAAGCTTGTTATATGACAACTATTGGCCATATTTTGTTGTTTATATGAATTGTTCGTGTTGCCGTTCCGCGTTTATATCCAAATAGATTTTTAATTACTTTATTTTGTGCAACTTGTAGTAATTTAATATATTTGCTATATGTATCCCTCCAAATGAGTATATCATATGTGACGGTTGAGTGGAACGTGTTAAAATGCAGTGACATTTTCATACAGTATGGAACTCTAAATAAAAAAAATAAAGACATCTAATTATGGTTAAAATTTTATTCCACGCAACTACTTTTAGAAATCCATAATAAAACTTAAACCCACTTTATTGAAAATGTGCTAAAACAAATTTTCTATAATTTTTTAAAATCTAATTTTATTTTGAAATATAAAACTTTGGAGTCTAATTTAAAAGCTAAAATATAAAGCTCGAAAATGAAAAAAACTTGGGGAAAAGAATAATACCAGCTAACAGTGTATAGAATTTTATTCCATCTCTGATTTAAAAATAATTGAGTAATTTAATAAAATTAAAGATTTTTTTAGGAATTGTATAGTGTTTTTAGTAGGCAGAAGAACCTAAAGATTTATAAATCTTACAAAACTTTCAAAACAAGACAAATTTCAAAAATTTGTCAATGTATTTTGACAATAAATGTATTAAAGTTAGTATTTGATTATTTGCAACATTCCATATTGTTTGATACAATTTTAATAGATAATATATTTATTTGCTTAATTTATTTTAGTAGTTTACGCCGCAAATAATGTGATTGTCATGTATTATATCTTGAAATTTTTTTTTTTTTCAATAAAACAAAAGTGATAATAAAAATACAAATAACAAACTATTATTAGTGTCATTCATTGATAATGCAAATCTAATATATAGCAATTTAAATAAAAATTCTTCACCTTTATTTCTTCTCTTATAATATTAAGTATAGATATTTAAGTATGCCTTTATGATCTAATAATATTATCAATATTACAATTATTTTGTTTTTCTAATAAAGTTTAATTGATAATATTTATACCCGTACGATAGGATCGGGTATAATAAAATTACTCCTCCGTTTGTAACACCTCGAAATAAGCGAGCTAGATATACCTTCAAAGGTATGGATCGGATCAGAAAAAAATTCTAAGACTTTTGAACCATGTCCGTCCGTCCGTCCGTCCGTCCGTCAGCACGCTAACTCAAAAACTAAGAAAGCTAGAATCTTGAAATTTACATAAAATATTTTGGGAGTAATTTGTAGGTTCCCTATTTTTTTTGGTTGAGTTTGGACCAAGCCTTAGGGTAGCTCTCGAACACCTAACTTTTAGATCCCCACATTTTTTTTGCAATAGAGCTATGAAATTTTAACTACTGATAGATCTCACAAAAATATTAATTTTATTTTTAATAACTTTTTTTTGTAGCCCCACCCGTTACCGAGCTACAGCTCCCCAAAGGTTCAAAAAAGCTCTATATTTAAATTGTTATAGCACAAGTTGTATAAAGTATATCTTCATTTTGAAAACGCCAAACGATTACTACTTTTATTAACTTTAAAAGTATATATACAATAAATATATAATTTTGGCATACGGTGTCTTAATTTACCGTTATGCGAAACTCAAATTTTGCAAAATTCTTTAACCCTTCCATATTTTAAACGGTTAAAGTTGAAAACTTGAAATTTTGACAGAAGTTAGATCTTTGAAAATTAGTGTGAGTCATTTCAGAAATTTTTTTTGTATCACCCCCCGTTTAGGAGCTGTAAGGGGTCAAAAACTGAAAATTTCCTATTTTTAAACACCTGTAACTTGAACACCTGTTAAAATTTTTTTGAAGTAATACACAAATATTAAAGCTCCAACATTATACTTTTATTTCTGTTAACAACTTTTTTAAATAATATAGGGTTACTTTATAATTGACGAAAGTGTTACTTGATTTTTTCAAATTTTCTAACAAATTTCTTTAACGAATTTTTTCCATTTTGTTTTACTCGATAATTTGAAATTGTCGAAGATATAATGCGTAGTACAAAAAAATGTAATTAAATAAACAACATAACGGTTGCTTGAAGAATTTTTATTTATATGATATTGATATATATACATACTTATATAATATCATGTTTATTTACTTATCGTATATGTCACTAGTGAATGAATGATAAGAGTATAGATGTATATTATATAGCGCCGTATTTACATACATATATGTATTTTATTGTACTTATAAGAAATTATTCTATCAATGGAATATTTAAATATAATATAATATAATATTTAAAATTATATTTACTGTTTTGTACTTAGTAAATTTAATATACATTTACCGCTTAGTATTAAATGGTACTATAGAATATTTGAAAAAGTTTTGGATTGATAATCGTTATGTGGAAGGTTAGAATCTGCTTTTGAAGAATGTACATATAAACATATAGTTTGAATATATGTACAACCCATACTTCTAGAAATTATAAAATTCACCCAAATTATTTTAAAATACTAAAATATTAAAAAAATAATATTGTAAGCAGAGTGACAGGCTGTGAACATACTAACGGTTCGTACGGGTATCTAAGAGTTGACAAAGTCAACTGTATTCTTCCTCGTTTTGAATCAAATTAAATTTATTAAAAAACCAATTTAGTTAAAAAATATGATTAGCTGTATTTTCGAGTACTTGAAGAAAAAATTTGAAGAAAACAATAGACAATAAAGTAAAAATACTTTTAAGGTAAAAATTTATTTTAATTGTTACTAAATTCCTGATGGGTTGGAGGAAAAATACTCGCAACAAGGAACACTTTGTGCTATGAGTCCACTAACAATTCAATGAAAATCCAGGAGCATCTTACTCAGAATAAGCAGCTTTCTGCCTTGCGTATAGGTTTCTACAGAGACTGCAGATAAACACCGGCTAGGAGAATACAAATAGAAACATAAATCTGGTATAGGCATATATACCAAAAACTGGAGAAAAACCACGCCTTCCGGGGAGGACTGGGCTAATCCCAAAAAGAGATTGAAGTCCCATTTAAATGTATCTTTATATAATTCTCAACATTCTCAACCCAAAGGAAAAAAAAAACAAAAATTGATACTAAATCTCTGCATTCCTTTTTATTCAATACATTCTTGAATCTATTTAGTATTTAATAATCTATACGTACACCATATATTATGATGTAATATTAGAAGAGGAATTGGAACACACAAATTGGAACCACATGGTTGTGAAAGAGGAAAAAGAAAGTTTTTTATGACATAAAAAATCAGCTATTGATTCGTATGTTTTTCATAGATATAACTGATACAGAGATATCAAAACGTCACCAAAAATAATTTAAGGCATTTATGTTTATACTTTTTAAAACTGAATTTCGAAGTGAAAAAATTAAAAAGAAATAATTGATAATATTAACATTTTATTAATTATTTACTTATACATATCTACTAAGCATTAATTATTGTTTAAATAAATAATTCTATTTTTATAGTAATATTTTTAATTTATCATTTAAATATAGTATAGATTAGATAGGTTTCAGTTGGTCAAAAAAATATTTATAAAATATTTCTTTCTACATAGTAAATTAGCAGATTTAGCCGACGTTTCTACAATTTTTTTTTTTGTTTTGAATTTTAGGAAAAGAAAAATTTTGGTTTTGAAGAAAAGTGTGATTTTTTAAGAAATCCAAAACAGGTGATTGTACTAATTTGATTATGATCAACTAAACCTTACATAAATCTAGAATTCTTAAATCCATCATCATAGGATCATCAAATTAATTGTCTATTCCAAAATTACTTCAGAAACTGTATGAATGAAACTATAGATTACATGGGTAGAAAAACGTATTTTTAAGTTAATTGTTGTAAATTTTCATTTTTCTTTTTTTGACAGAGTCGATAGATAATTTGAAAGTTAAAGAATATGCGCAACTTTTTTCTAATAGTGTTGGGAATAACCCCCTTAAAACCACCTTCCTTTTTTGAAACAATGAACATTTTTTAATAGACAATAATAGATAAATTTTTTAAGATCTTTTGCTAAGAAGTAACAGTTGTGCAAAGTCTGAAATTCAATCAGTTTACCTGATTAGACTGAACAATAAAAAAACGAAGACACTAAAAAGTTTTAATAGGCTCACGGAACATATTAGCGAAACTCAATAAAAATAAATGTTTAGCTTATTTTTACGACTATATAGAAATGCCCCGTAAAATTGGGTACAAATTAGCTTGGACTAATTATTTGAAGTGAGATTGCAGTACAAGGCGTTAATAAATCAAAACCCAGTTAATCAAACGAGTTCCGACATGGTATAATCTTTCTGCAAAATTTAAACGTATTCGTTCAATCCATTTAGCAAAGACAATAGAAAACAAAAAGTAAAAACCGTAAATTACGTTTTAATAAATAATAAATTATGCAACGGTTTAATAAATAAATGAAAAAAAAAAAAATAATTTTTTCCTTTAGCAATGGACTAAGTAATTTTCTCAAGCGGGTAAACTGTTTAGCCTGGACAATTATAAAAATTAAAAACCGTTAATTGGAACTCATGTTTCAACGGATATTATAATCTATAACCGTTTGCAGGCAACAGTTAGTCCTTCTGTCAAATTTCGTTTCATTTGTGTGAGTGGTTTTTATAAGTTATAAGTGAATAAACTAACAGACAAACGATTTGTTTTATATATTAGGAATGTTAGATATAAATATATAATATAAATTAAATTACTGAATTAATTTAAACTTTACACTTATGAACAATAAATGCTATTAAATAATTTTTATTCGATTTAGATTTCTGATACTTTTTTATCATTTAAAACATTGTATTACGTCATTATATTTATCTGTATTAAATTTATAAATGATAACATTACATATATGTATATGTAGTATATGTACAATATAAGAGTTAATTTTATGTTGAATTTAATGTAGTTAATAAATTTTCGGCATAAAGTGTAGATCGTTAAAAATTTAAATAAAAAACTAATTGAAATTAAATTGAAAAATTACCTTGTTTTTATTAACAAAACAAAAAAATTATATTAATATTTACTAATTAAATAAATAAAATTTAAAAGTTTTATTTTTGGTAAATAAATAAAAAAGAAAATGGCTTGGATTATTGAAGGTCTATTATTAGTTTTAGTTGCCCTATTCTTATTTTATAGATGGGCAACAAGTAAATATGATTTCTTTAAAATTCGTCATATTGCATATGAGAAACCATTCCTTTTTCTTGGAAATTTTAAAGGAATCTTTTTTAAAAATGAAGCTATGTTTCATACAATAAGAAGATTACATCAAAAATTTAAAGATGAAAAGTGAGTGTTTTTTTTTTTTTTTTTATATATAGATATTTTATTAATGAAAGTTAAATTAATTTAATTTCGTTTTTATATTCTATTAATTATAATAAATTTTTTTTTTATTTTTTAAAAAGATTACAACTTTCGTTACGTTAAAAAAAAATATAATGTATACATGTAAACAGGCTATATGTATTTTCTAGCACATTTTCATAAAACTTATTTTCTGTTTAAGATTAAAAAAGATTTTAAGATTTTAATGATGGATAGATCTAATGAAAAAATTAATTTTATAGAAGAACTTTTTTTATGTAATCTATAACAGTATAATATAATCAAAACAAAAGATTTTTTAGAAATGTATCTTAGAATTCTATATAATGTATGAGAAAAAAAATTGTGAAAAATTAATAGACACTTTCTTCAATTTTAAGAAAATTATATGTAATTTATAAGGAATGCTGTTAAGACATGAAAAATTACAATGTTGAAGGTTTAAGTTTTGCGTTTCACTTTGAAAAAATTTGTACAGGTTCCTTAGTTATATTGGTGTTTAAAAATGATGTCTAAACCCCTAATAACTTTTATACAAATTAGATCTAGAATATATAAATTAGATTAAATTTAACGGTGCAGAAGTTTTGTAAACAAATAGACGGACAAAGTGAAACTGATAAGCAAACATTTCAAATTTTTTTTTTGAAAAATGTTTTAATTAATAACGTTTTTAGTTCAAATAACAATTTATTTATATATATATATATATTATATATTTTGTTTTTCCGGTGCCACTTAAATGTGCGAGAAGGAAATTACACAGCCTTTCCTTTCCAGACGTGGCTGTAAATATGGTAAGGAGAAATAATTCTTACAACGTGTGATTCGAACCCACACTCCCTTGGTGGTAACAACCGTTTACCCAATAAGTCACCGAGACCCCATTTTTTTTTTTTTTTATTATTTTTTTTTTTAATGATTTCTCTGTGGACACGAAATTACACAGCCTGTTCAGGCGTGGCTGTAAATGTCGTAAGGAGGAATAACTCTTACGACGTGTGTGGGATTCGTGAACCCAAACTCCCTCGGTGTTTACGCTCTTACTCACTAAGCCTCCGAGGCGTCTTTTGTTTTTTTTTTTATAAGAAACTGAAGTTTTGGTAGTTTCCAAGAAATTTTTTTTTATTAACTTAAATTTGTTTTTTTTTTTAATAAACAAAAAAGTTGAAAAACTGGAAAAAAAAAAAGAAAAATTAAAAGAAAAAAATATGTAACGACCACATAATCATAGTTAGAAAAAAATTAATTTTATAATATTTATTTTATAATTCAACTTTTTTTTTGCTGAGTCATTTTAATTGGCAAAAGCATGCCAAATTCGCAATTAGGATAGAATATGAACAAATTTTAATGATATATTTGAATATTATTTTTAAAATATATGATTTATATGTTATTTGAATAAATAAAAATTATTGAATAATAATTAAAATTTAAATTTTTGAGCCAACATTCTTATACGCAAGTTGGAAGTTCTCCAAGAAGAAAATACATCTTAAAATATTATACATTTAAAATTGTCTATGTATTTTATACATTCCTATCTGGACTATAAGTTAGCGTTTAAAATTAAAAGCTATCATTTTTCTACTTTTAGCACATTTCCAAAAAAATTTTGAAAAAATGTGCTTATTAGTTTCACTCTGTCCGTCCGTCCGTCCGTCTGTTTACAAAACTTCTACACCGTTAAAGATAGAGAAAAAAAATTTTAACTATAGGTAGGTCTCATAAAAAAAAAAAATTTTGTTGAACAACTTTTTCATGTAGCCCCACCCATTACGGAGCTACAGCCCTTCAAACTTTGAAAAATCCCTATTTTTAAATACATATATCTTATGTTCTGCTTAAGATTTTTTCAATCTGGAAACGCCATTCGACAGGTATTTTTTTTACCTTTCTAAATCAATATCAAAATTGTATATAAATTTTAAATTTAGTATTTAAATTTACCGTTATGTGAAAACCAAATTTTGCATGATTTTTCTACTTTCATAACTCCGGCACGCTTTTAGATAGAGACTTGAAATTTTGATGCAAGAAAGAACTTTTAGAATTAGTATAAATTTTTTGGTAGCGCCCCCTTTTTAATAGTTATTACGCCTCAAAAATTGAAAATTTGCTATTTTTAGACACTTGTAACTTAGGCACCTGTACAAATTTTTCTTCGGCAAGACATGAAAATTAAAGGTTCAATAATATATGTTTACGTGTGTTAACGGCTTTTCTTAGTTATATAGGATTCCAGAATTACGGCCCCTCAAAATTTTAAAAATATCTATTTTCACGTTTTTTCTTATTACAGGAAATTTTCAAATTTTTGTGTAAGTCACAATTCTAAACAGTTTGCATTGTCTTTTGGGAATGTGCGCTTTTAAAAACCGTTGGTTTACATTCGACCTTGTTTATTTTAGTTTTAAAATTTTGAATTTGCTTAATTAGATATTTAACAGACAAGCCTTTATTTGTTTATAGAAAGAAAATTATACACTTATATATATTAATTTATATATGTATACAGGTAGTATATATAGTATTTAAATAACTTTGTAATATTATAGAATTAAAATTAAGAAAAAAATAATGAAGTTATTATTAAATATTTAAATATTTAACGATTTTATATTTTTATTACTTTATTAGAATTTATGGATTATTTGAAATTCGTAATCCAATAATTACTCTTCGTGATCCAGAAATTATTAAACAAATCACTGTAAAAGATTTTGATCATTTTGTTAATCATCGTGTTATACTTAAAGAAGAAGATGATTCACTTTTTGGCAATAGTTTATTTAATATGCATGATGAAAAATGGAAAGATATGAGATCAACTTTAACACCAGCATTTACTGGTAATAAAATGCGTGTTATGTATGAATTTGTTAAAGAATGCTGTGAAAATTCAGTGAATTTTTTGAAAAATGAATGTAAAACAAATTCAGGTGAAGTTTGCTTAGAAATGAAAGATTTTTTTACACGTTTTACAAATGATGTTATTGCAACTAGTGCGTTTGGAATTAAAGTAAATTCTTTAAAAGATAAAAATAATGAATTTTATCAAACTGGTAAGAAAATTACAAATTTTACCGGATTGGTTATGCTAAAATTTTTCTTATTCAGTAATTTTGCTGCTATAATGAGGGTATGCTTTACAATATAAACTTTAAATTAATTTCTATATATTTAAAACTTTTAAAATGTATTTTTGATTATAGATTTTTAAAGTTAAACTATTTGATGTAAAACAGTCAAATTATTTCAGAAGTTTAGTACTTGATGCTATAAAGTATCGTGAACAAAATAATATTATTAGACCAGATATGATAAATATGTTGATGGAGGCACGTAAATCACCAGAAAAATCACATAATCGTGAATGGAGTGATGATGATATCGTAGCACAATGTTTTATTTTCTTTTTAGCCGGTTTTGAAACATCTGCAAATGCTATGTGTTTTGCTTCACATGAAATAATGGAAAATGCAGAGGTTCAAGAGAAATTAATTGCAGAAATTGATGAAGTACGTGAACAATTAAATGGAGAACCAATTACATATGAAATTTTACAAAAAATGAAATATTTGGATATGGTAGTATCAGAAACATTAAGAAAATGGCCAGGTGCTTTAGCAACTGATCGTGTTTGTACCAAACCATATTCTCTTAAAGTTGATGATAGAAAAATTGATCTAAAAGTTGGTGATGTGTGTTGGATAAATATTTCAGGATTACATTATGATCCGAAACATTTTCCTGATCCAGAAAAATTTGATCCAGAGAGATTTAGTGATGAAAATAAAAATGATATTAAACCATATACATATTTGCCGTTTGGTGTTGGACCAAGAAATTGTATTGGTAAGAAAACATATCATATTATTATATTGATTAAATCTAATTTTAATTCATATTATTTTAATAATTAGGTAATCGGTTTGCTTTAATGGAAGCTAAAGCTATTTTATATTATTTATTATCAGAATTCAAATTTGAACGCTCAGAGAAAACTAGCATACCATTAGTATTAGAAGAAGTAGGATTTCAATTAAAGCCTAAAGGTGGTTTCTGGTTAAAACTGACACCAAGATCTTAGTTAATTACCTATAAATTTGATTTACAGAATTGTATAATGAATTTTTAACATAAATTAAAAAAAAAAAAGAATATATAAAAAAATGTCATATATAAAGAAATAAATAATTTAAGAGTATTTTTTGTATTTTTTTTTTTTGTGTTTCTAAATTGTGTGGATATTTGTGCTATTACAATTTCTTTGTTTTCCAAACTTAAAAAAAAACATAATTTCCATATTCATTATCATATTTTACTTCATTTGTTTTGTTTATAGTTCTAATCAATTCGAAATAAGACTTAAAAGCTTTAAAGTTAAATATTTTTACTTTACTATCGTATTTTTTTTTATCAATTTGAAAATGTTAGTAAAATAAGTACAACATCTGACGTCACTGTTATGGATCTTTCTTAAATTATTTAAAAAATATTTGTATATATGTATATGTACTTATAGAAAGAAAAACCATAAATAGTATGTACTTTTATATATTTAAAATCGCGTTGATTTTATTTTTTGAAATCAGTTCTTAAAAATTCACGATTAAGTGTAGATCGTAAAAATTTTTAAAGTCTGTTTAAAAATTAAAGAAAATATTGTAAATATTGTTTAAAAAAAATTATGATTGGAATTATTGAAGGATTGTTATTTGTTTTCGTTGTCCTGACTTTACTTTATAAATGGTCAACTCTAAAATATAATTTCTTTAAAATTCGTAATATACCATATGAGAAACCATTTCTTTGTTTTGGGAACTTTAAAGGAATATTTTTTAAAACTGAAGCTATGTTTTATACATTAATAAAATTACATCAGAAATTTAAAGATGAAAAGTAAGCTTTTTCTAATGTTTCTCATATATATATATTTTTTTTAATGCATTTCTCTACCACATTACACAGTCTTTCTTGTTCAGGCGTGACTGTTAATGTCATAAAGGGGGAATAACTCTTACGACGTGTGTGGGATTCGAACTCACACTCCCTCGGTGTTTACAGCGTTTTTATACCACCGATACATTTTAGGCCACCGAGACCCCTGTTTCTCATATTTAAATTTATTTATATAATCAATAAATAATTTTCAACTGTCAAAGTAAATTTTAACGAAATCAAAGTAGTAATAGAAACTTTTTTTTTTTTCTTTATATGTATATAGAGTTTATGGAATATTTGAAGTTCGAAATCCTTTGATTACTCTCAGAGATCCTGAAGTTATTAAACAAATCACTATTAAAGATTTTGATTATTTTGTAAATCATAGAGTAATACTTAGAGAGGAAGATGATGCACTTTTTGGAAATGGTTTATTTAATATGCGTGATCAAAAGTGGAAAGATATGCGATCAACTTTAACACCAGCATTTACTGGTAATAAAATGCGTGTTATATTAGAACTGGTTAAAGAATGCTGTGAAAATTCAGTGAATTTTTTAAAAAATGAAGCTAAAACGAATTCAGGTGAAGTTGTATTAGAAATGAAAGATTTTTTTACACGTTTTACAAATGATGTTATTGCGACTAGTGCTTTTGGTATAAAAACTGATTCTTTAAAAAATAGAAATAACGAATTTTACCAAATGGGCAAAAATATTACAAATTTTACTGGCTGGATAATGATAAAATTTTTCTTATTTAGTAATTTTCCTACTATTATGAGGGTAAATATGAAAATTGACGATGCCTTAAAATAATTTTATTTTCATTACAGTTTTTTAAAATGAGATTATTTGACTTAGATCAAGCTCAATATTTTAAAAGTTTGGTACTTGATGCTATCAAATACCGTGAGCAACATAATATTATTAGACCAGATATGATAAATATGTTAATGGAAGCACGTAAATCACCAGAAAAATCAAATAATCGTGAATGGAATGATGATGAAATAGTTGCTCAATGTTTTATATTCTTTTTAGCTGGATTTGACACATCTGCAAATGCAATGTGTTTCGCTTCGCATGAAATAATGTCAAATCCAGATGTTCAAGAAAAACTAATAGCAGAAATTGATTCGGTTCGTGACGAATTGAATGGGGAACCAATTACATATGAAATTTTACAAAAAATGAAATATTTGGATATGGTTGTATCAGAAACATTAAGAAAATGGCCCAGTGGTGTAGGAACTGATCGAATTTGTTCAAAACCGTACAAACTTAAATATGATGGTGGAGAAATTGATATTCAAACTGGTGATATTTGTTGGATAAATATTGCTGGATTACATTATGACCCAAATATATTTCCCAATCCAGAAAAATTTGATCCTGAGAGATTTAATGATGAAAATAAAGATAATATAACAGCGTATACGTATATGCCATTTGGTATTGGGCCAAGAATTTGTATTGGTAAGGAAGTTTTATAAAATAATTTTTTTATTTTATTTTAAAATTTACTTTAAATTTAAAATTTAGGTAATCGTTTCGTATTAATGGAAACCAAAGCAATTTTATATTATATGCTATCGGAATTTAAATTTGAACCTTGCGAGAAAACTAATTTAGTTTTAGACGAAATAGGATTTCAATTAAGAGCTAAACATGGTTTTTGGTTAAAATTAATTCCACGAAAATAGATTTATTTAAGAAAATTTTTATAGATTTAATTTTTATGGATTGAATATTATGGATTTTTAGAGTCAAGTGGAGAAAACATAAATTAAAAAATAATAATCTAAAGTAATTTGATCAAGAATTAAGATAAAAAAATAAATAATGAAATATATAATGACTATTTACTTTTTTTTTTAACAAGTATTCAATATTGATAATGTTATCAGAGATAAGATTTGTGCACACGACTTATCTTTAAAGTGACTTTTATTATAGTGTAAAATTTAAAATAAAAAAAAAATTTAAGTTTATTTTGACCAAAGACTTTCAAAATAAAATTTGTAAACAATTTGAAAGTTCAAGGTTAAATTTAATTTAAATATATATGTATGTACATATTTTAAAGAAAATAGAAAAAGAAGAAAAAAAAATTAATTAATTTATATTATCTAAGGATGATTTTTGATTTTTTTAAAATATTCAAGCGTTCTTCCTGCTTTTTTTCAAAGTATATACATACATAATATAAGAAATATAAAATAATAGTAAGTGTTTTAAAAGTGAGCCGGCAAAGATAATTTTGAATGATAAGTAAAATAATAAATACTTATAAGTTTTTTTTTTAACATAGGTACATAATGTAAAGAATTTTGAAATTAAATATATCATTAACATTACAGACTTATGTATGTACATATTTATGTAATTTAAAAAAAAATGTCAAATATAATGAAGGCGTGTGATTTGAGCCATAAAGTCATATTGGATGAAAATAATTAGCAAAGATTTTTGAGTTGGTTACAAAATCAGAATATCCGCTTTTTCCAGAATATTTATATGTAAAGATCCTGGAAAAAATATTTATATGTAAAGATTCTGGAAAAAGGGACAACCCTGGTTTCGTAACCGACTATAAAATTCCTCCAAATAGATCTAAATATAGATAGAACCCGGAAAAAAGCAATGAAAAACAAAAAAAAAAAGGAAATGAGGACTGCTGCCCCTGTGCGTGCATTTCGCCTGCGAGCCTTCCTTCGATAATAATTTTAAATAAAATATAAAAAAAAAAAGGAAATGACGATGGTGGGTTAGATAAATTTATGAAAAAAACAATATATAGCCATGGGGCTCGCAATAATGAACGAGTTTACATTAGAGAATAAAAATAGTGTTAAGAATTATATAATAATGGAAAAAAAACTTATTTTAAAGAACTGTTGAAATTATAAGCTCCAATAATAGTAAAAAAACATACAGCATTTAGACCGTAAATAACAGAAATTAACACTCCAAGTAGACAACCACAAAATTACTTTTTATTTTTTATAATTTTATAAAACTTTGCGAAATTTTTCTGTGATTTGTATGTGTCAATTCGTTTTTTATAAATATACAATATGTATGAGCAATTGTATGAGATAGGTTAAATGTATGACTAATTGTATAAGGTAAAGTATTGCGACTTGCATATTTGATTCTATATTTGACAAATCGCAAAAATTGTATCCAAGTGTAAACACATCTTTATGTACAATATTGTATATACGTTTGTATTTCAATATGTTATTTTACCTTTTTTTTTTTTATTCCTTGTTTCCTTTTATTTTTTGTCTCTCATCTTTTTAATGGTTTCTTTTATAGAATTTTTAAGTTAAAAAACTGATATTAATTTTTTGATCAATAAGATGTATGTATAGGTATATATTATATGCAATAGATGATAGCATCGAAATCTGTTCGTATATACACATGTATGTATATATGATGACATTATTTGACATTAATATATAAAAAAAAAATTAAGTTGTAAATTTATTCATAGCTTTTTCAAAAAGATTTTAAGAAGTCATTATTAATTAAGTAGTTGTTTTTTTTTATTTTGTTTTATTTACCTAATTTAAAATAAATAATTGAATAATTACTATATACTATATAGTATAAAGATATATACATAGTGTAGAGAACTGAATAAATAGTATATTTAAATGAAAATCAATTAAAACGATTTGAAATAAAAATTTAATCAACTATAAAAAATTATGAAAATAAAAATAATTTTTTCTTAAATTTTTTAATTTTTAAATATTATATTTTGTGATAATTACGTTGCTTTTCATTCTTTTCTACGACTTGCTAAGGCATATTCTTAAAATATTAATAAGGTGAGATATATAAGATAGTGGTATAATTAAAATAACAATGAAGGTGTACAATGATATCATTTATAATTTACTATTATTTTTAAAAGAAAATTAATCAATTTTAATATTATATGAATATTATTAAACTGAATATCAAACAAATTATGTAGTGTTTAAGAAATTTAAACTTTCATTCGAAAGGTGTTTAATTCAAACCGTAGTTGGGTCCATTAAATTTTCAAAAAGAATTTTTGTTTATGATTTTTTTATTCAATTTTTATACATTTTAATATAATTAAATAAAAAATAAGTATATTTATTATTAAGAACATAAATAATACATAAATAATAAAATATAAATAAAACATAATTCTTGTGTAAGATAATAGATGTCGCACAAATAAAAATATTTATTTGCGTTTAAAAGTTTTGCAACATAGTTACAGCCGAGTAATCAACGGTTTAGTAAAACTAATGATTTCAAAAACTAGAGCTTAGTAAAATTTGAATAATACTTATAAAAGTTGAAAGTAAAGAAAAAAACTATACTGAATAATATATTTTTATACCCTACAGTTTAAGTATAGGATATTTTAACTTTGGTATGGTGTTTGTAACCACCAAAAGGAAGCGAGTTAGATATGGATATGCATATATATTTTGAATCAGGATCACCTCCTGAGTCGATTTAGTGATATCCGTCCGTCCGTCCATCCGTACACACGATAACTCAAAAAATAATGATGCTATATTGATGAAGTTTATACTTTACGTTAACAATGGTTAAAGTAAGATGAGGATTGCAAATGGGGCAAATCGGACCATGGGTTCGGGTACCTCCCATACAACTCCCAAAATCGAATACGCATATCTTCGAAATTAATAAATATAGAAATTTAAAATTTTGTATGAGGGTGTGTTTTCCTGAATCCCTGATATCCCTAAAATTTGAGATGAATTAGAGTGGTTGTTCGGGTACCTCCCACACAACTCCCAAAACCGAACAAGCATATATTCGAAATGAATAAAGATAGAAACTTCAAATTTGATACGAGGGTGTTGTTTCCTGAATCCCTGATTTGCCTAAAATTTCAGATGAATTGAAATGGATGTTCGGGTATCTGCCACACAACTCCCAAGACCAAACAAGTATATCTTCGAAATTAATAAATATAAAAACTTGAAATTTGATATAAGAGTGTTCTACCCTGTTCTGATAATGTTTCTAAAATTTGAGATGAATTGGGGTGGTAGTCCGCGCGCCTTCACACACTTCCCAAAACCTAACAAGCATATCTTCGAATTTAATAAAGATAGAAATCTGAAATTGTGTACAAAGGTTGTAAAAGCATTTATTTTTTTAATTTAGGTATATTAAATACCTAACTAAAATAATTTATGGATTTTTAATTTAACTTGAAATTTTTAGGTGTAGGGTATAAATAACTCGGTTGCATCGACTTACTATGACTTTTACTTGTTTATTACTGATTAGTATAATTAAATTTTATTAATTATTGTTCATAGTTTCATAGTTTTAACTAAATATAAATTACTGTATATTGTTTATAATATAAATGCGCATGTCATTATACATTGTATGGTCAATAATTCTATATATAAATATTATTTTTTAGAATTTATAAATACATTTATAATGACATCATTTTATCCAAAATCTTCTACAAAATTATTGTAATAACGTAAAGCAGAAAAAAAAACTATTAAATATAGAAAAAAATATTTAATTAATGAAACTTTTATAATAAGCTTTTTATTTTAGTTTTAAATTATAAAAAAAATTGATATTTATTAAAGGCATTAGACCGCAGCGTCTATATTTTAACTTATACATTTAAATTTGTATACATTTTTTTTTTTTTTGACTTTCTTATGAAATTTATCAGACAAGCTTACTTATAAAAATAAAAAACAATGGAACAATAGTTTTTAAGACACAGATAAAAAATGAATATTAAACAAGACAGCTGTATGCAAAATTACAATTTTCTAAAATTGCCTATTTTCAAATTAAGAGACCGGCCTTTCATACGAAAGGTCTCGCGTTCAAACCTCGGCTGGGTCATATGTATTAATAAAAAATAATATAGATTTTTCTTATAATATATAATAATTTGTAGAGTATAATTAAATTAAAAATAATCATATAATATGTCCTATAAATTATAATTAATATCATATTGTAACTATATAATAAAATAATAATAAACCATAATTCTTGTATAAGATAATAGATGGCGTAGAATTAAAAGAAACGTCTTTCTTGTACAATAGCTACAGCCAAGTAATCAACGGTTTAGTGAAATTAATGATTTACGAAACTGAAGCTTAGTCAAATACGAATAATAAATGATTTAGTGGATGCCATAGGAGTGGCAAGGAAAAAAAAAATTTTCAAATAGAAAATTAAAAAATTTCCATTTTGTGACTACTTTTGTTGCAAAATTTGTAATTTAATTCTTAGATTTTTTTTTCTGTAAAGACAATTATGAAAAATTAAGAGACATTTCCATTAATTTTAGGAATTTCTGTATATATAATTAAAAATAGCGCTTAACGCACATGTAAAAATGTAATATTGAAAAACAGAACAATTTTTATATATTATTTTAAAGAAACATAGACAGGTGTCCAGCTAATTACATGTGTCTAAAAATAGTAAAAAATATTCTTTTTTGAAAACGAAGGAAACACCTGTATCTTAAACTTCTACAAGTTTTCATTTGTTATTTTAAAGTAAAGAATCATCATCGGGATCAATGATAATTTAAATGTTTAAAATCTTTTATTGTAATCTTTTTCAATAATTCGAAATCATTAATTATTATTTCAGGCTATTTAGCTTAAATAAAACTTTTTAAATTGCTTATGAATATATCTTCTTAACCCTTTCGTGCACAGTTAATTTTTTTTAAGTTTTCTAGTCGGTCACATAGCTGTATCTTCGATTATATGCTAAGTAGAATATTGGTGTAAACACGAATCGGCTTCTATTATTCTGCAGAATAAATTTAGTTTATTTATTCAAAAAGTGGGGAGAATGTCTATATACGTCGTGTCACAAAAGAAATTAAATTACTCTCTAGTGGGATAAATGACGTCTATACAAGTGACGTGAACAAACGTGTTATCCCTAAAGATATTTTGCAGCTAATGGAACATGACGTTTAATAGCGTCATATTGAAATAATCGAAGACAATAAGGAATAGTAAGTAAAATTTAAATCGACAGCCTTTATTTCATATGAATTCATTTTTATTCTGATTTTTTTTTTTTAATTTCTATTATCTATATAAAAGAAATCTCTAGTAACATAAAATATTATACAAAAGTGCACTTTTTTAATGTGCGAAACTTATTATAAGTTATCAAATATAGGAACTTCATTGAAAATACATCAAAATAAAAGAAATATAACGATAATTTTTTGCTATTGTAAGAAAAAGTTAACTTAATGGTAAAAAATAAAACTAAATAACAAAACAATTAGCATAAGATAATTCACAAAGTTAAAATAAAAAGTAATGCCTATAAGCAAATCGGTTTAAAATTTAGGGGAAAACTATTTTTTTTTAAATTATCGTGCCAGATTGGAAAACACTGTAACCGAATTTGTGGATTATATTCTATTTACACCAAGATATTGCTATCTATTTACAACAATATAAAATTACTTGTTTTCTGCGTGACACTTCAGAAACAACTTACATAATTTAAATGCATTTAAGAGGAAATCTTACGTCATGGCCATAAAAAAAAGTCATCCATCTAGCAACTTGTTCCAACAAAATAAAAATGATTTAAAAATACTTAAAATGGGACAAATATTTTGTTTTGTATGTTTTTAGTGGGACACAACATATCAATTTACAATATATTTTAATTAGAAATTAAACGCAATATGACGTTTTGGCTCTATTGAATGTTAAAAGAAAGACTCCTTATTACGTCTTGTCCCACTAGAAAACTCAGCATGACTTGATAACACGTCTCTTTCCGCGAAGGGGTTAAAGACTCTATTCTAAAAATGAATCAATAAAAATTTCCCAAATATATGTTTGGTTTAACCACTGCTCCTTATATACCAGGCAATCTTATAGAAAATTTTAATCGAAGTTTGAACGAAGTACACCCTATAATAATGTTCGTAAAATAACATTTCTCTATTTTTTAGCATTCTTTTTATTTCGTTCTTATTCAGTTCATTTAAAAATGAAAAATATGACTTCGTTTTTTTATTTTTTAGTACTCTACAGTACTCAGTAGTGTCATGGACAAATAACATATATGTCTAGGTCTACTAACATGTTATTAGTCTATGGTAGTGTGCTTAAGCAATTTAATCGAAGTATGGGTGTATATTTTGCAATTTCAGTAGAGTGTTTTTAAAACTAAATTTTGAGCATGCAAATGATTCAATTTTTTAAAATGATTTTCACAGTTAATAGAAAATATTCCAAATTTTAATATAAATAATATCATTTATTATTTTCTACTGCAGAACAATAAGATCCTTCAAATTTAAAATGAAAAATTCTGTTTTTTCATACTAAATTGCCAAAATTTGGATTTTATTTTTTAAATTCTCTCTCTATGCGATTGCCTGTATATAACCAGCAGTGGTTTAACATATGAAATTGCAAATTTTTCGAAATATTCATATTTTGAATACAAATATTTATTAAAAAAAAAACAATAATACTCAAAAAAAAAATTCAATCAACATATTTTAATATATATTAATATTAATCTACATATAATCACTTCCAAAAACAAAATAAAGTGAGTTAATTTAAATAATTATTTGAGAACTTTATTTAACCCCTTTTAAGTTTTCATATCTCCATAAACGAAGATGATACACTTTTTTAAGTATAAGTTGATCCCCAAAATGTTTAAAGGGTTAATCAATTGAAGCGCTTACAGTTGTTTTCAATATGAAACGCTTGATTTAAAGTATTTTTCAATGAAGTCAAAAAAGAATCGGCATATCTTCTTTTCGAAACTTATCGAAACAACTTATACTGATTTATAAAGTTTAAAAAGTTTTTTTTTTCTTTTGACGTTTGTTTAGATTGAAAAACTATTTAACAGAACTTGAGAAATTAAACATATTAAAATAGAGCTTTTTTTTTTAATTTTATCTGTAGTTCTTTAATGGGTGGTGGTACAATTTAAAACTTTTATTTTTTCTATGAAATCTATCCATTGATATATATCCAGACAGAGAGAAAGACAGAGTAATACTGATAAGTGATAAGTGATAAGTATATATTTTTTTATTCTACTTAAACTTATGAAAATACATGCATAATTAATATAATATATAATATGTAAAATATAGGACGTCCACAAAAAAAAACACAAAACTTTGACAAAGTTATTTTCAATAAAACAAATTCATCTAAAATTTAGTTGTAAAATAAAAATAAAATTCTCTTCAGTTTATTCAACTGGTATGGTATGGTATTTACATTAATTTTTACTATTATGAATGAATTAAGTGAATTAAATTTAACCTTGATAAAAAAAAAGTTGACTGTTACGTAATTTAATAAAAATAAAGTTTTTTTTTTTTATTTTTTTGGGAAAAAGCTCTCTCATAGATAATGTTCTTTCATGTATTGAAAAGTACTGTGGGTTCAGAAAAATTTATTTGATAATATAACGAATTTTTTCTATGTATGTAATTATATTAAACACGTGTGTTGATTACAATTAGTAAATTTGATCAGTTTTGTCCAATTTAATTAATTTTAATCAAGTTAACGATAAAAAGTTAACGAAACTTAAAATAAAAAAAAAATATTCGTATGTTCTCTAAGTTACGTTGTATAATTTGCGATTTAACTAATGTATATGTATATGTATATCATTTGAATAAATTTTTTCTTGAAAATGTATTTAAATTTATAACAATTTATAATGATCTTAATACAGTTTTCCCTACAGATATGGTTATTGTATTGTATTATGTATAAAAATAGAACAGAACTTTTTACTTTTTTACTCAAAATGTGTGTATTGAATTTTAAAACCGAAATAAAACCATTAATTAATAAATAAACAAGGTAGAATGTAAATCAACGGTTTTTAAAAGAGCACATTTCCAAAAGACAATACAAACTGTTTAGTTTTGTGATTCGCACCAAAATTTGAAAATTTCATATAATAAGAAAAAATATGAAAATAGAACTTTTTTAAAATTTTGAGGGGCTGTAAGTCAACACTATATAAATAAGAAAAACCGTTAACACACTTAAAAATATATTAAAGCTTTTATATTATTGAAGCTTTAATTTTTATGTCTTGCGAAGAAAAATTTGTACAAATGCGTCTAAGTTACAGGTGTCTAAAAATAGTAAATTTTCAATTTTTAAGCCATCATAGCTCTTAAACAGGGGATGGTACAAAAAAAATTTCTGAGGAAACTTATACTAATTCTAAAAGTTCTTTTTTTCTTCAAAATTTCAAGTCCCTATCTAAAAGTGTGCCGAAGTTATAAAGATCGAAAAATCATGCAAAATTTGTTTGCACATAACGGTAAATTTAAACGCCACAATTAAAAATAATTGTATAATTTTGATATTGATTTAAAAAGGTAAAAAAAATTTTGTTGAATGGCGTTTTCAGATTGAAAAAATGTTAAGCAGAACATGAGGTATACGCATTTAAAAATAGGACTTTTTCAAAGTTTGAGAGGGTGTAGCTCCTTAATAGATCGGGCTATATGAAACAGTTGTTCTACAAAATTAATTTTTTTATGAGATCTACTCATGGTTAAATTTTTTTTTCTCTATCTTTAACGGTGTAGAATGTTGATGTTTTGTAAACTGACAAAGGGACGGACAGAGTGAAACTAATATTCACATTTTTTCAAATTTTTTTTTGGAAATAAAAAGATAAGAGAATAATTCTGAAAGAATTTTTTTAATATTTATTATGTTCTCTAAAATTAAATTAACTTGACATTTAGTTTGTTTTTAGAAGCGATTAGATATAGAGAGTATCAATAAAATAAAAAAATTTTAAATAAATATGTTGATTGAATTTTTTTTGGGTATTATAATTATTGGTTTTTTATTTTATAAATATTTGAATTCGAATTATGATTATTTCGAAAAACTTGGTATTCCATATGTCAAACCATTAGTACCTTTCGGAAGTTTTTATGGATTCATTTTTAGAAAGGAATCTTTAAGAGAAGAATTTCTAAGAAGCTATAATAAGTTTAAGGCATATAAGTAAGTACCTAGATATATATTCGTATTTTTATTAGAATATATTTATACTGTATATATATATATATATATTTTATTTATACGTTATATATACATATATATTTTTTAAGAGTTTATGGTTTTTTTGAAGCTAAACGACCTGTAATAATAATTAATGATTTGGAATTATTGAAAAAGATTACAATAAAAGATTTTGAACATTTTAAAAATCATCAAATTTTTGTTGAAGCTGAAGATGATCCATTACTTGGAAATTCTATATTTGGAATGAAAAATGAAAGATGGCATGATATGAGAACAACATTAAGTCCAGCGTTTACTGGGAGTAAAATGCGTTTAATGTTGCAACTTATATTAGATATCTGTGAGAGAGCAGTTAAACATTTAGAAATAAATATAAAAAATAAACCAAATTCTAAAAATGGTATTGAATTTGAAATGAAAGATTTTTTTACATTGTATACAAATGATGCAATTGCATCAACTGCTTTTGGTTTAGATGTTAATTCATTGGATAATCCTAAAAATGAATTTTATTTAAATGCTAGACAATTTGTAACATTTACATTTTGGCAAATTGTAAAAATGATTTTTTATAATGTTTTCCGTAAATTATTTCGTGTAAGTTTTATAATATTTAGATTATGTATTTATAATATTGATTTAAATTAAAAAAATTAAATGTTTATATAATTATCAAAATTTTATAAATTAATTTTATTCATTAAATTGAAATCATATTATATTTGTTAGGCTATAGGTATGAAAATGGCCAACGAAAATTTTAATAATTATTTTTATCGTTTGGTTGTTGATGCAATGAAATATCGTAAAGAACATAATATTGTAAGACAAGATATGATTAATATGCTAATGGAAGCTCAATCAAATCCTATTAAATCACATAATCGAGAATGGACAAATACAGAATTAGTTGCTCAATGTGCAATTTTTCTTTTTGCCGGTTTAGAATCAGTTGCTACAACATTATGTTTTGCAACTCAAGAATTAATTGAAAATCCAGAAATTCAAGAAAAATTATGTGAAGAAATTGATGCTGTAAATGAAAAATTAAATGGTAAACCATTATCATATGAAATTTTACGAGAAATGAAATATATGGATATGTTTATATCAGAAGTTCTTAGAAAATGGCCACCATTTGTACAATCGGATCGTATATGTTCTAAACCATATATAATTGATGAAGATGATTTAAAATTAAATTTTAATGTTGATGATAAAATATGGATACCAATAATTGGTTATCATATGAATGAAGAATATTTTCCAGAACCATTAAAATTTGATCCAGAAAGATTTAATGCTGAAAATAAAATAAATATAAAACCAATGTCATATGCCCCATTCGGATATGGCCCAAGAATATGTATTGGTAAGTTTAAATAATAAATTTTAATTCTTTTTTTTTCCTCAAATATTTTTTCTAATTTTAGGTCAAAGACAAGCTTTAATGGAATGTAAAGCAATTTTATTTTATATCTTAAGAAACTTTAAACTTGATGTATGTAAGAGAACTGTAATTCCAGTTAAATTAGCACCAGTTAGTTTTCCTTATGCACAAAAAGATGGATTTTGGTTAAAAATAAAACCAAGAACATGAAATTTTTATTTTGCTTTTATAATGTTTTATAGTTATCTATAAATATAACTATGTATATATAAAAAAAAATCTTAATAAAAGTATTAAATCCTTTCTTTGTATATATCCTAATATTAGTTATTGTTATCTCTACTTTTAAAATAAATTATGAGCTTCCTGGGGCCGGATTCCGCATTCTTGCCCAAATTTTCAGTTTGCATTGATTTTCAATTCCGCGAAAGAGCGAATGAAAAAATTTGACATTTAAGTTTGTACGGTGCAAAGTTTTTTCACAAATAATTTATCGGTGCAAATGCAAATGAGAAAACAAACGAGAATAACAGAATTTTTATTATTTATAAAACAAAATTTAAAATTATATAGTTATATAGTTTATATAGTTTATAATTGCGGAATCCGGCCTCTGAAGTGTTTGTTTTAATACTTCTAATTTTTATAGTATTTAAATTATATTGAATTAAAAAGAAACTAGTAAATGTAACAGTAAGTCGATGTAATCGACTTATTAATACGCTATACTGGAATATTTCGAATTAAATTTAAAATCTATACGTATTTTGGCAGCTGCTTGAACAGCCTCCCTTTTCCTGGTTATTTAGCTCGAATTCAAGAACGTAAAAGAGGCATGCTTTAACACCCTTGTACAAAATTTCAAGTTTCTATCTTTAATTTCGAATATATGCTTGCTAGGGCTTGGTATGCTTGCTGTTGGTTTTCGATATAATCTCGTTTGCTTCAGAATCATTCGGAAGTTTCCAGAATTCGAACCCGTGAACCGATTTAGTCCAGTTGCAATCCCCGCCTTCCTTTCGTAATTTTTAACCTACTATGATAAATTTCATCAAGATCGCTTTATTAGTTTTTGAGTTACCGTGCGAACGGACGGACATCTTTAAAACGAATCAAGAGATGATCCTGATTCAGAATACATATACATATCTATATCTAACTCGCTTTCTTTTGGTGATTACAAACACACACATTAGAATTATGCTAATTATTTAATTTATTATGAAATTTATATACGATAATTCTAAGTAGGATTGAGACAAACAATTAATAAAATAACTCTTGAAAACAAAAAGCTTTTTATGAAGAGACTAAAGCGGTAATCAAAATAAACCAAACGAAACGATTACTATTTAACGAACAAAAGTTAGCGTTACATAAAAGTTACTGTTTATTCTGTTTAAAAATACAAAAACATTAAAACTAATATTTTTTAAAAAATTTTAAAATAAAAAAAAATAGATTTGTTTAATAATTTTAAAAAAAGTTGGAAAGTCAATGTGTCTATATCTTTTAATATGCAAGTGTAGGCGAGATCTTAAAAAAATGAAGAACAATAGAAAAACTAAAAGACATATAACCATTATCATATAAATATAACCATATGAACATGAATACTTCACGTAAAATTCGATCCGTACTGAACTTAGTGTTATGTAATAATCATAACTGAATTTTATCGAACGGAAAAAACGGTTCATTAAATGTGCTTTCATACTGGCAGACTTTTACGACTCGTTTCGTTTCTTTTCGTTTAGTTTATTTTAGTTCTGACTTAATATTTAATCGTTTATTAATAAGCATTAGATAAGAATTTTATATAAAAGTTAAAGTAAATTTAAATAACTTAGTATTAGTATGTTTTAAGTTGTTAACTCATAACGTTCTATAAATATACATATAATAAATAGTTTAACATAAAAACATTTTATTTTGTAAATAAATAATTAAAGAAAAATTTATAAAAAAATGCTAGTTGAAATTATTCTGAGTATAATTGTTCTTTGTTTAATAGCTTATAAATGGTTTTCAATTGATTGCAGTTATTTTGAAAAGAATGGAATTCCTTACGTGAAACCAGTGCCTATTTTTGGAAGTTTCTATAAATCTGTTATTCGTCAAGAATCATTTCGTGATGAATTTCTCAGAGCTTATAATCAATTTAAAGACAAAAAGTGAGTATAATTTAAAAAAAAAATGTGTTATGTGTATTAACATAGTCATCAAATCTATAATAATGCTATTTATTATATTGGGTGAAATTAGCTATATAGATAATTATACAAATTTACTTATCTAATTACATGAATAAAATAGGATTTATATAATTATGGCTTGGGTAAATAAATATATTACTAAATATGATAAGATTTCTTTTCAGCTGAAAGAATTTCAAAATTTCTTGAACTAAGTCTAAAGATTCAAACTTTATTTTCTCCCGTTTACTTTTTCCAATGATGATAACAATTGATTCTTAGATATTAACAAATTATTGAAAACTAAAATTAATTTTAAACAAATTTTTTTGAAATCTAAAAGAGGATGTTTTGCACAGAGGACATTTAAAACAAACAAATTTAAATACATAGATGATTTTATAGAAGCATTTTAACATTTCTTTTCAGAGTTTACGGTATTTTTGAAGGAATTCGTCCTGTTTTAGTTATCAACGATTTAGAACTCTTAAAGAAAATAACAATTAAAGATTTTGAACATTTTAAAAATCATAAACCTTTTGTTGATGTTGAAGATGACCCAATATTTGGAAATTCATTATTATTGTTAAAAGATGAAAAATGGCATGATATGAGAATAACATTAAGTCCAGCATTCACTGGTAGTAAAATGCGTTTAATGTTGCAATTTATTTTAGATATTTGTGAAAAGGCTGTTAAACATTTAGAGACAAATGTAAAAAATAAACCAAATTCGAAAAATGGTATTGAATTTGAAATGAAAGATTTCTTTACTTTGTACACAAATGATGCAATTGCATCAACAGCTTTTGGATTAGATGTGAATTCATTAGAAGATAAAAATAATGAATTTTATAAAATGGGTAAAAGATTTACAACATTTTCAACTTGGGATGTAATTGTTTTTGTTCTTTATGACACGTTTAAAAAATTCTGCAAGGTATGTATAATAATTGTTACTTATTATATATTGATCGTTAAATTAATTAAGTTATGATTTGCAGTTTATTGGAATTAAACCAGCGAATGAAAAGTTTAATAATTATTTTTATCGTTTGGTTGTTGATGCAATGAAATATCGTAAAGAACATAATATTGTAAGACAAGATATGATTAATATGTTAATGGAGGCTCAGTCAAATCCAGAAAAATCACATAATCGAGAATGGACCAATACAGAATTGGTCGCTCAATGTGCAATATTTCTTTTCGCTGGTTTGGAATCTGTCTCAACCACATTGTGTTTTGCAACACAAGAATTGGTAGAAAATCCAGATGTTCAAGAAAAGTTATGTCAAGAAATTGATTCTATTAATGAACAGTTAAATGATGGACCCTTAACATATGAAACTATTAAACAAATGAAATATATGGATATGTTTATATCAGAAGTTCTTAGAAAATGGCCGCCATTTATCCAAATGGATCGTGAATGTACAAAACCATATAAGATTGATGAAGATGATTTACAATTAAATGTTAATGTTGGTGATGGAATATGGATTCCAATAATTGGTACTCATTTAAATGAAAATTATTTTCCTGATCCTATAAAATTTAATCCAGAAAGATTTAATGAAGAAAATAAAATGAATATTAAACCAATGTCATATTCACCATTCGGTCATGGACCAAGAATATGTATAGGTAACAATAATTGGTAATTTTTTGCGAAGGTTATGTTTTAATAAAGAGAATTTTTTTTTACTTTTAGGATCAAGATTAGCTCTTTTGGAATGTAAAGCGATACTATTTTATATGTTAAAAAATTTTAAACTTGAAGCATCCAAGAAAACCAAAATTCCACCTGAATTAGCGCCAATTAATTTTCCAATTTCTGTAAAAGATGGATTCTGGTTAAAAATGATACCAAAAAAATAATATTTATTTGATATTGTTAAATTATTAAATACTATAAATATTATGTATTAAATTAACCTAATTCTTTATTTATTTAGCCTATACTATTTGTTTTTTTTTGTTTTTCAGTGGATTTTAGCTAAGTGACTTAACAACTTCAAACTTTGTACATAGAAAATTCCTTGACAGTAGAGTTCAATTCAATATTGAAAATAAATATTTGAAAGAAAACAACGCCGGGTGGTTTTATATATATGAAGCAGAAAGTTTGTTTGCTTCTTTGCTTG
The DNA here is from genome assembly GCA_947095535.1 of Poecilobothrus nobilitatus. Classification (NCBI taxonomy): domain Eukaryota; kingdom Metazoa; phylum Arthropoda; class Insecta; order Diptera; family Dolichopodidae; genus Poecilobothrus; species Poecilobothrus nobilitatus. The sequence continues at coordinate 343,015,994 of OX352772.1, forward strand.
CTTGTCGTTTTAGAACTATTCACATGAAATAAAATTCTAAATAGAAACTCCTTTCTACCTGAAAAGGATTATAAGCTATTATGAATTCTATTCCGTTAACCTGTTGTGGATTCTGGTTAAAGTATTGGAGAAATTTGTTTCCTAAGAACGAATTATAATATAAATGTTTTGTTATTTCCGTTCTCCGGTTTAATCGCTTTGACTGATTGACTTGGAAGTTTGCAGATATGTCACTTCTATGAAAAGGAGCTTAAAATGTTTGATAGATCCAGTTATTTATGAATAGATTTTCTATTTTTACAGAAAACTAACAAATAACATGTTTCTTATGACAGTTTTAAGTTTTCGTATACATTTTGGTCGTTGTTTTTATTCTGTTCTATAATTTCTGAATGAATAATTATTTAGGCTAAGTACATTTATAAATAAAAAAAATTAAAAATTAATAATAAAACAATTACAAAAAAAAAATTGGATTAACTGAGTTACTTATTGAATAATAAGTATTTTTAATGAATATGATTTGAATAGTTATTTTTTATAGATTAATTTTTGACTATCTGGACTTTAGATAAGCATATTTATATTCTCTTATAAAATAATCTTATAAAAAATAAATATTTCCTAAATACATTCAAAAGATTTCTATAATATGTGAAAGTATGAAATTTATATTAATTTGATCTTGTAAACTTTTAACCATAGGTAAATTAAATGTTTAAAAATAGCGTAAAATAGGAAGAACATATAGTATATGTATTCTGTTTCCATAAAATTTAATCATCTTTTATATAACTTCATGTATGTAACATAATAAAATACCGCGATATGTTTGCGTAAATTATGTAGTTGTAGGCCTAGTACATGAATCCGTTGCGCCTAATCAACAAAACGTTAAATAAAACTTAACATGTTTTGATAAAATTTCAGATGCCTAACCTTATTAGAAACTGAGTTATTCTCATATAAAAATAGAAATTATATGACAGCTAATTAAACTCCATCTAATCAAAATATTCAGAGTCCTAGCACCTAGTTCTAGTTCGTAGTTTAGCCCTAGTTTTTTGAGTTTTCATGCGAACGATCGATATAGATAAATTGATTCAGAATTCAATCCTCAGCAAGAATATATAGTATACACTTTTCCATATATATTTTGTATACTTTACAGAGACATAAACGAATTGGCAAATTTATTACACCATTAGGAATATGTTATAAAAATTATATTATGCAAAACGGTTGATTGGAACTTTCTATAAAACTCTGATAAAAAACTAATCCTAAATATTGTATTAATAATTACTCCAAAATGGTTATTAAAAAATTAAATAAAAATTGTAATTGTAATTTTTCTTAACATTACTGCACTCGTTTTCAATTAACTATTATTAGATATTTATATAAAAAATAAATTTTGTTTAATTGAGATTGTTTAAAAAAGAGATTAAAAACAAGGAAGAGTGCAGAGAGTGCACTCGGAAATATCCGTATGAGCATAGTATCTTTAGCTTTTTCCATAAAACTTAATTAACTTCCAAGATGTACAAGCTATCTGAAACTGCTGCTGTAGCACAAGCAAATTTTACAGAAGTTATTTAAGTATACAATTCGACATCTTTTCAAGAAATTTCGGATACCTAGCTTCAATACACTCGGAGTTATTTAAAAAGAGAAGTTTTATGGCAGCTACTCGAATCTGTTACATCAGCGCAACCAAATTTCACAGAAGTAAAATAGCGAAACTAAAAATTTTGCAAAAATAAGGTAAAAAAAACGTATTTCAGCCTCCTACCTCCTTTATTTTTCTTCTTTTTTATATCAGTTCTGAGCCGATTCATGCCTATGATATCTAGCTCAACTCCTTCAAGGTGTCACAAACATAATAACAAATTTATTATACCCTTGAACATATGTTCATACGAGTATAATGATTAATTTAATGAACGGATGGGGTCTCATCGAATTTTGTTCGTACGAAATGCTTGTATGGCTCTAACGTATAAAATTCATTATCACCTAATATTATGTCTGCACGATACATAAATCGAATAAAAAACGTCATTTAAATTTTTTAACAGTATACTTAAAACAATATTACAATATTCTATTTTTAAACGTAAAAAAGTAAAATATAAAAGCAAAAGAAACTTTATTGTGCGTATAACACTTGTACAGTATGTTATACGCTCGCACTAAAATATAAATTTTACCTAAAAAACACTTTGATATATTGTCCTTTTCCGTAATCATGCAAAAATCTTAATTTTTCGCTTTTTCATATATTTACATTCTACTAAGTTTATAATTTTTCAATAGAAAATTTATTTTGCCGGTATCAAAAATAATATTCTTATTAAAAAACGAGGAAGAATACAGTTGCCTTTGTCAACTCTTAGATACCCGTACAAACCGTTAGTATGTTCACAGCCTGTCACTCTGCTTACAATATTATTTTTTTAATATTTTAGTATTTTAAAATAATTTGGGTGAATTTTATAATTTCTAGAACTATGGGTTGTATGTTTATACATTCTTCAAAAGCAAATTTTAACCTTCCACATAACGATTATCAATCCAAAACTTTTTCAAATATTCTACAGTACCATTTAATACTAAGCAGTAAATGTATATTAAATTTACTTAGTACAAAATAATAAATATAATTTTAAATATTATATTATATTATATTTAAATATTCCATTGACAGAATAATTTCTTATAAGTACAATAAAATACATATATGTATGTAAATACGGCGCTATATAATATTCATCTATACTCTTATCATTCATTCACTAGTGACATATACGATATATTGTAAATAAATATGATATTATATAAGTATGTATATATATCAATATCATATAAATAAAAATTCTTCAAGCAACCGTTATGTTGTTTATTTATTTACATTTTTTTGTACTACGCATTATATCCTCAACAATTTCAAATTATCGAGTAAAACAAAATGCAAAAAATTAGTTAAAGAAATTTGTTAGAAAATTTGAAAAAATCAATTATAAAGTAACCATATATTATTAAATAAAGTTGTTAACAGAAATAAGAGTATAATATTGAAGCTTTAATTTTTGTGTATTACTTCAAAAAAATGTTAACAGGTGTTCAAGTTACAGGTGTTTAAAAATTGGAAATTTTCAGTTTTTGACCCCTTACAGCTCCTAAATGGGGGGTGATACAAAAAAAATTACTGAAATGACTCATACTTATTTTCAAAGATCTAACTTCTGTCAAAATTTCAAGTTTCTAAATTAAACCGTTTAGAAGATAGAAGGGTTAAAGGATTTTGCAAAATTTTAGTATCGCATAACGGTAAATTAAGACACCGTATGCCACAAAAATATATTTATTGTATATATACTTTTAAAGCTAATAAAAGTAGTAATCGTTTGGCGTTTTCAAAATGAAGATATACCTTATACAACTTGTGCTATAACAATTTAAATATAGAGCTTTTTTGAACCTTTGGGGAACCTTTGTAACGGGTGGGGGTACAAAAAAAAGTTATTAAAAATAAAATTAATATTTTTGTGACATCTATCAGCAGTTAAAATTTCATAGCTCTATTTCAAAAAAAATGTGGGGATCTAAAAGTTAGGTGTTCGAGAGCTACCCTAAGGTTTGGTCCAAACTCAACCAAAAAAAATAGCGAACCTACAAATTACTCCCAGAATATTTTGTGTAAATTTCAAGATTCTAGCTTTCTTAGTTTTTGAGTTAGCGTGCTGACGGACGGACGGACGGACATGGCTCAAAAGTCTTAGAATTTTTTTCTGATCCGATCCATACCTTTGAAGGTATATCTAGCTCGCTTATTTCGAGGTGTTACAAACGAAGGAGTAATTTTATTATACCCGATCCTATCGTACGGGTATAAAAAATCTTGTCAGCTAACAAGAATTGAATTTTATCCCCACGAAAAAAAATTTATGCGGACAAAATTCAAGAAGCCCTTTTAGATAGATATTCAAAAAAAAAAAAAAACGTTCTAACTCATGTAATAATAAAATTTTTAACTACGGTATTCTAACCTATAAAATATTTTTTGTAACTACAAGTATGTATGTATATGTAATCCATGTCACATTCTATATATCTATTGATTTAATTAAATATTCACATTGATTTATGGATTAGGTTTAACTATGTATATGATATTATAATAGTAGTTATAAATAAGAAACTTTTATAAGTATACTGAACCTGTGATAACAAGTGTCTTTAAGTTATGTTAGGTATTAGGCACATACTTACATATATTACTGTTTGAGTAGGACTTATTCAAACATAAATAAAAGAAAATAAATTAAAATAAGAACCAATTAAAAATAAAAAACAAAAAAAAAAATTTTTAAAAAGTATTGTAAATTAAATGTTCCATCATAACTAATTTGTTAATCAATTAATTAAGAAAAACACATTTTTTTTTGCTTTGTTTAATTAAATAGTAGATGTCATAATTAAAAATTTGTCGGATATACTTCCGCAGAGGGGTGATGTTCGATTTAGATGTCGTCATCATCTAACGGTAACGGTAGTGACTGAAAAATGCATTAGAATATTTTCTTAACATTTTAATTAAACCGTTATATTGTTCGCGTTAAATAATAAACTGAAACTTGAACTTGAACAAATTATTGTAGAGCGTTATACTGTTGTTAATATACATCTTGTTTCATCTTAATCGGCACTACTTTTTCTGAGATATTGCAGTTAAAAGTGGGAATTTAAAAAAATTTTGGATGTCATTCAGTTTCTGGAATCAAATTATCTTTACATATAGAATTCATTAATTCAAATACGGCTTGACCAAAATAAACGCGCGACGAGAAATGGTAAAACGAAGCGACGCTAGAGTAGAGTAACTTGTATGTAGAATTGACAATCAATTTTAATGTTTTTTTAGGGTTTTTAGATTTTAGAATTAGATTAAAATATGTCGTAAAATATTTTATTTTAGATACTGTAAAATTTAAGAAAAGAAACTCAAATCTCAAAAAATTAAAAAAAATTAAAATTAAATTTTTGCACAGGAGTTCATCCAAAATATTTAAAAAATTTACTTATTTTTTTAATTCTCTGCCTTCGTGTGTCTACCAGTTTGCCTGAGTATAAAACTTCTGTTACCGTTGATATTTCTATTTTAGAGATGCTCAGAATTATGTTTTGATATGCTCAGAAATTTATATCCATAACTGTATAATCAACATTACCAAAATAACTAAAATATAAATAATGCTGACCTAAGATTTTGTGTGGTCACATTTTTAATTGCAAACATCTGGTACATTGTATTATAGCAAGTACAATTTACTTTATACAATATTTTCATATATTAGAGTAAACGAATCAAATAAAAATGTATTTTTTTTTTGTTTAAATTTAAATTTTAAATGTAATTATTTTGAATGTAAATGATTCATTGTTATAACAATAATATTTTGGTATGTGGAAATATGAATGCTGATATATGTATGCATAAAAATTATTATGTGGAATATATTTATGGTCAAGTTTATGTTGCATTTTTGTCACAAATATTTTCTTTCTTATTTTCTTACAATATGCGACAACAATAAATTAATATAACTTAATATTAAATTTCGTTGATCAAAAACTAAGTATATAATTATTTTTGTATATAATTAAGTATATAATTATTTTGGCTATTTCGCAGAGCCATTGTAATTGTTATGCACAAAATTATTGTCTTAGATTTTGGATTATTTACATTTTCGTGCCTTTAAATTTTATATCTAAAAAAAAACAACACACACACACATTTACAACCACACCTTGAAACGAAGGGCTGTATTATTGTACATCAACTAAGGGGACATAACCATTGGTGGCCAACAAAACGAAAGAAAAATATCTAGAATTTCAGAATTATTATACAAAAAATGGTAAGGAATATAATTTCAACAAAAAAAAGTTTGAGGCAATTTGATAATACAGCGGAAATTACACCTTATAGTCACACAAAAAAAAAATTAGAAATATATGTGTTTATAAGCGATTTGTGCTTATAAACGAAATATAAAAAAAAATTCTAAATAAAACCAAAAAAAATTCACAATAATATTTAGGAATATAAAATAATTCTACGGAACGCTAATTTAACATAATAGAAGGCTACAGATTCATATATATATATAATCCTATCTACTCTTTCTCAAAGTAAGCGTAGTTGGGAGTGGAAAGAGTAGTTTACTTGGTAAAAGGAACGCAAAACATTTGAAGATTTATTGACAAGTGACTATAAACAGCATTACATTATATGAAATTTAACATCAATTAAATTGTATGACAATAACAGGTATACATATACTTATATGATTATAAACGTTTTTGACTGTAAACGAAATAAAATAGAAAGAAAATTCCAAAAAATGGACGTCCCTAAAGAATTATTTAATATAACCGAATTATTAACATCTTACATAATAATAAAATTTTTCTTTGATAAGTCTATCTTTATCACTATAAAAATTAAAAAATTAAACGTTTTAAACTATAATAGACCTTCCATAATAATTTAATTTCCTGAGAATTTAAACACATACTTACTTACATAAATATACTGTTATTCAACTATACCTACTTAATATAGGTACTTATTCTTATGAGAAGTTTGTTTTGAATATGGGGAAAAGTTTTCATCTATATGAGAAGGCTATACATATTTATTTTATTGCTTAAAAAGTACATTTATTTTAAATATAATTCAGATAAATAACTTAACGAAATAACTTGTGGAAAAAATAATAAAAATTTTTTTTATAAAGAGACCAATATTTAAGTTTATATAAAAGTTGAAGTAAATTTAAATGTTTTAGTATTCTCAGAGAACTTTTTGAGTTGTAAACATAAAATTATTTTCCAAATAAATAATTAGAAAAAAATTTATAACAAAAAATGCTAGTTGAGATTATTCTGATAGTAATTGTTCTTTGTTTAATAGCTTATAAATGGTTTTCAATTGATTGCAGTTATTTTGAAAAAAATGGAATTCCTTATGTGAAACCAGTGCCTATTTTTGGTAGTTTCTATAAATCTATTTTTCGTCAGGAATCATTTCGTGAGGAATTTCTTAGAGCTTATAATAAATTTAAGGACAATAAGTAAGTATAATTTAAAAAAAAATTGTTAAATGGATAATAACACAGTCATCAAATCTTAAGCATGGCTCTTAAAATCCTAATGTATAATAAATAGCCTAAGATCAAAGGCTTAAAATCAAATCTTAGGCTATTTATTATACATTAGGCATTGAAATTAAATATAAAAAGCCAATTACATCACATGAAAATTTTTGGTTCATTTTTGATGTAAATATTTCGTGATTTATTTTTTGCTGTAAAATTTTTTCATTATGCCTAACATAATATCAATTTATACTATAACCGAAATAGACGAAGTAAATACTATCATACTATCATACTATTTAAAGAACTGAAGTTAACAGTACATAAAATGATATTTTAGCCAGAACGTGTAATAACTTAAGTAAATGTAAAAATCAGCTGTTGATTTGTTCGTTTTCAAATCATCAAATTATCAGAATAAATTTTTTATCATTATTTAAAAATGTATTTTAATTATTTAAAAATTTAATAATAGCATTTAATCTTAGCCTTGTTCAATGTTTACTGAACTATATAGCGTATGTATAAGTGACACATATAATATTAACGTATTTAACGTATGTAGTCAGTGTCTATTATGATTAATTAAATACATTTCCATAACCGATAATCTATCTTTGTTGGTTATAGTATTACAGTATTGTGAAAACTAAATTACAAATTAACGATGAAAAAGATGTAGATTTTACAATAAACGATTTTACCTCTGGAACGAATACTAGTGAAATCTACGAAAGGCAGAAAAGGCTATTAATGTATAATCCTTTATAATTATTTATTGGAAACAAAAATCTCATTATGTGTGGTAAAACTGATCATTTTTAGCACATTTCCAAAAAAAATTTGAAAAAACGAGCCAATTATTTTCACTGTGTTCGTCCGTCCGTCTGTGTACAAAACTTCTACACCTTTAAAGATAGAAAAGGAAATTTTAACCATGGATACGTCTCTTAATTTATTTTGTAAAAATTAATTTTGTAACAACTTTTCAATGTAGCCCCAACCATTACAGAGCTACAGCCTCTCAAATTTTGAAAATACGCTGTTTTTAAATGTGTATATTCAAGTTCTGTTTAAAATATTTTCAATTTAAAAACGCCATTTGACACAATTTTGCGTTTATAAATCAATGTCAAAATTACACATTTTTTTTCTAACTTTTGTATTTAAATTTAGGGTTATGTGAAAGCAAAATTTTTCATCATTTTTTCTTTTCGTAATTACCTTTTAGATAGAGACTTGAAATTTTGAAAGAAAAAATAACTTTTAAAATGAGTATAAGTTTCCTCAGAACATTTTTTGTACCACCCGCTATTTAGCTATTTAAGTACTATTAGGGCTCAAAAATTAAAAATATGATATTTTTAAACACCTGTAACTTTAGATACCTATTTAAATTTTTTCAAAATAAAAGACAAAAATTAAAGCTTCAACTTTATAATTTACATGTGTTAATGGTGTTTAATTATAGAGAGTTCACTTAAAATTGAAGAAAGTGTCTCTTTATTTTTCACATTATATCTTATTATATGAAATTCTAAGAAAAATTACAATTTTAAACAGTTTGTATTGTCTTTTAGAAAATGTGTGCCCTTAAAAACAATTCGTTTACATTCTGTCTTTTTGTTCTTATTTTATTTGATCTTGTTTTGAAAGTTTTACACAAATTTTTAATATATGCAAATATAATTTAAGAAAAAAAAAAAATCTACAAATGATTTTAAAAAATCGTTTTAATATTTCTTTTCAGAGTTTTTGGTGTTCTAGATGGTCATCGTCCTATTATAGTTATTAACGATTTAGAACTGTTAAAAAACGTAACAATTAAAGATTTTGAACATTTTAAAAATCATAAACCATTTATTGATGTTGAAGATGACCCAATATTTGGAAATTCATTATTATTGTTAAAAGATGAAAAATGGCATGATATGAGAATAACATTAAGTCCAGCATTCACTGGCAGTAAAATGCGTTTAATGTTGCAACTTATTTTAGATATTTGTGAAAGGGCTGTTAAACATTTAGAGATAAATGTAAAAAATAAATCAAATTCTCAAAATGGTATTGAATTTGAAATGAAAGATTTTTTTACATTGTATACAAATGATGCAATTGCATCAACAGCTTTTGGTTTAGATGTGAATTCATTAGAAGATAAAAATAATGAATTTTATAAAATGGGTAAAAAATTTACAAAATTTTCAACTTGGGATCTAATTGTTTTTATTTTTTATATCAAATTAAAAAAATTCTGCAAGGTATGTATAATAATTGTTACTTATTATATTTTGATCGTTAAATTAATTAATTTATGATTTGCAGTTTATTGGAATTAAACCAGCGAATGAAAAGTTTAATAATTATTTTTATCGTTTGGTTGTTGATGCAATGAAATATCGTAAAGAACATAATATTGTAAGACAAGATATGATTAATATGTTAATGGAGGCTCAGTCAAATCCAGAAAAATCACATAATCGAGAATGGACCAATACAGAATTGGTCGCTCAATGTGCAATATTTCTTTTCGCTGGTTTGGAATCTGTCTCAAGCACATTGTGTTTTGCAACACAAGAATTGGTAGAAAATCCAGATGTTCAAGAAAAGTTATGTCAAGAAATTGATTCTATCAATAAACAATTAAATGATGGACCCTTAACATATGAAACTATTAAACAAATGAAATATATGGATATGTTTATATCAGAAGTTCTTAGAAAATGGCCACCATTTTTCCAAATGGATCGTGAATGTACAAAACCATATAAGATTGATGAAGATGATTTAAAATTAAGTTTTAATGTTGGAGATCCAATATGGATTCCAATAATTGGTAGCCATTTCAATGAAAATTATTTTCCCGATCCTTTTAAATTTAATCCCGAAAGATTTAATGAAGAAAATAAAATGAATATTAAACCAATGTCATATGCACCATTCGGTCATGGACCAAGAATATGTATTGGTAACAATTGATAAATTTTTTTAAGATTTTATTTTAATTAAAACTAATTTTTTTTTATCTTTAGGATCAAGATTAGCTCTGTTGGAATGTAAAGCGATATTATTTTATATTTTAAAAAATTTTAAACTTGAAGCGTGCAAAAAAACAAAAATTCCAGTTGAATTAGAGCCAGTTATTTTTTCAATTTCAGTAAAAGGAGGATTCTGGTTAAAAATGATACCAAGAAAATAATATTTATTTAATATTGTTAAATTATTAAATACTAAGGAGTAACTGTGACTTGAATGGTCATTACTTTTGATGTTTGAGTTTTTAAGAAATCGATGGCATAGGTAAATAAAATCAAAGTATTAAAATTAAGCTACTACTCCATTTCGTTAATCCGACTACGCCATTACAGTTCTTATAATATTTACGATGACAAGTATCTAAATGATTTAGCACTATTTTGAATACAATTAAATATTTTTAGCATTTGCTTAAATTTAAGAAAAGGTATTTTCAAAAATATATGTATAATTAAATAAAAAAAAAATTAAAATATAAAAATAGTGTCAAAATTTCTCTTTTTAAGGAATCCATGCATCTAAAACCTGTACGCTTTTACAAGGACTTTTTTCTCTTTTTTCTTCAAGCATAACTGTAAACCAAAACTTACATACATTAATATTTTATTTCGTTATATTTTATACATACAATACAAAAAGAGCACGTTATGAATACTATATATAATCTATATTTCCAACCAATCAAAATCCGGATGCAAGTATCCTATGTAGAACATACCCTTTAAGTGTCATTACCATTGTCATAGTTATTCGTAGTTAAAATTACTATATTTATTTTGCAGTACATAATAAGTTATATATGCAAAGTTCATCACATTGCCTTTGTTTTTTTTAGCTGTGCTAAATTTTTTTTTAAAGAACAAACATGTCCAAGAACCCTGAAAAAAGGAATTTATTAATTTCTGGATATAATTTAGTACTCAATTTTTTAATAAATTTTGTTGATATATTATCATAGCCTGATTTCAGACTAAGATTTTAGACTTTTAATAAATTCACTAATCTCTTGAATACTAGTGGGTCTTAGATCAAATCTATTATGAATTGATATTATTAGAATTTGATGATCTGACAGGCATTTTTAATTTATCTGTAACATTTATAAAATCATTGTATTCATACATTCAGCAATATCGCGTTCTTTTTGATTAGTTTCATTGCCATTTTTCAAAATTTTTAATACTACTCCTTTTTTCGTTTGGAAGATGTTTTTTTTTATTAAAATTGTAGTTTTAGTTTCGCATTTGTGCCCTGTGGTAGGACTATTTGCCAATATATACCATACTTTCTTATATAACATTGAAAAGGGTGTGATGATACGTTTCTAACGGTATAATAATAAATATAAGGTATCTTTGAAAATTTTGCATGTATAGTGATTGTTTTGAAAGTTTGAATTTTTTTTTTCTTAAATTCCCACTTTTAACTGCAATATCTTAAAAACGGTTGCACCGATTCAGATGAAACAATATGTATATTAATGACAGTATCACGCTCTACAAAATTGTAGAAAATGATTCCAGTTTATTGTCTTACGGGAAAAATATAACGGTTTAATTAAAATTGTACAAAATGTTAAGAACATTTTGTAATGCATTTCTCGACCACTAGATGACGGCATCGCCACTAATGATTTATATATCGAAAACTTGGAGATAGAAAACTTTTCGATTTATATATCGAAAACAGTTGAATAGTATTCTTTCATTACCTTCCGTATTAAACTCTCTATTTCCTTTTTATATTTTACATATAAATCTAAAACTCTAGCACTATTGTTATATTTTTTAGAGTATTTGTAATACGAATCTCTGTGTTAATTATCTCATCAGTGATCCATTAATTTTTCTTCCTATCAGTCCTAATCAGGAGAGTTTGAGTGTTGAGAGATATTTTTTGCCTCAGATTTATTAAATCATCTGTACTTGTATTCGTATATAAATCTAAATCAGATCATGTTATTTCTCTCTCGATATTATCATAATTCAGAATAGTTTTAAAAAGTTTTTTTTTTTTTCATTCAAAGTTTCCCATTGATATTAATAAAAAACATTCTGTTATCAGATAATGCCATGTCAATTACATAAAATGAACATTTGTTTCGAATCAAATCAGTGATGAAGTGTATCTATTATGGAGGAACATCTTTTTCCGATTCTTGTAACAAAGTTAATAGTCAATTTATTATAAATAAGGTAACTATTAATCTGACCAATTGGCAATATCTAACATCAAGATTTTGTTAGTCTAAAAAATTTCAATTAATGTCTCAAATTCTACATAATGCCTATTTCATCTATTCTACATAATAAATTGATTCATGTTTGTTCATCGAAGGGAAATTTTAAATCCAAAATATTAGTAATAACTTTTGCATTCGTTAATGGTTTGTCGTTATACCAGCTTTTTCATATTGTTAAATGAGAACTAGTTTTAAAAGAGGTCAGAAAAGATGTTTCCAAAATTTTCAACCCCCTAAAAAATATTTTATTTCTTACAAATATTATATAGTTATAATATGAGTTTGAAATTACTAACTTATTACTGTCACCATTGCCGAAATATGGTAAAAGATTATTAATAATAAAAAATTTCAATATAGACCAGCTGTTCTAGGTCTATAAATTTTTAGTAAATTTGTAAAATAAAATTAAAAAAAAATAAATTTTTGACCATAACTGTCAAATAAATATAAATTTGATGTTATCTACTTATTAAATGTTAAAAATGAATCAAATAACAGTTAAAAAAAAAAGGTCACAAAAACAAAATACACACAATATGAAGAAAGAGGTACAACAAAATAAAAAGTTTCAATTTTTATTCTTGTTATACCTGTATGAACGTATGTTCAAGGGTATATTAAATTTGTCATTACGTTTGTGACATCTTAAAGGAGTCGAACTGAATACAGGCTCCAGTATATGTATCGGTTCAGAATCAAATTTTGAGTCGATTAAGCCATGTACGTTCATTCGTCCGTCCATCTGTCCGCACCATAATTAAAAAAATAAAGGAGCTAGGAGCCTGAAATTTTTTTTCCGACACTTTTCAAAAAATTGTTAGTTTCGCTATTTAAATATAGAATTTTCGGCTAGAGCAGCAGGTTCAGGCTTCTTGCACATCTTGGAACTTAATGAAACTAGGCGTCTGAAATCAGACAAAAGATGATCAAGTTTTATGACAATAACTTCTGCAAAATTTGGTTGTGCTGGTGCAACAGGTTCAGGTAGCTGCCATACAACTTTTCTTTTTAAATGAAAATAATAATCTATAATAATCAGCTAGGCATCTGAAATCTTACAAAAGATGATAAAGTTTTATGGCAATAACTTCTGTAGAATTTGGTTATCCTCGTATAACAGATTCGGGTAGCTGTCAAAAAATTCCAAAATTTACATAAATATATCTCGGTACTTAACGTCGGTACTAAAACATCTGAAATTTTGTAAAAGATGATAAATTTTTATTGAGACAGCGTCTATTGCGTTTATATGAGTATCCCTGAATTGACACAGTCTACTCTACTGCCCTCTTCTAAGTTTAAACAACTAATTACATATTTTTGCTTTATTTCTTTTTCGTTTTTATGTTTTCTTTTATTTTTTTTAAGTATAATAAATAAGTTTAAATTATATATGTACATAATTATGTATATTTTAGAATTATGTGATTGATTTGATTATGATTTCTTTGACCATGATTTCTTTGTGAAAAATGCATTGATTAAATTAAAAAATTAAAAAATTAAAAAAATATTATTAAAAAAAATCTAAGGTTTTTCTAATTTTTTACACTTTTGAAGGCAACTTTTTTTAAGAAAAGTTAATTTAGAAAAATTGTAGGACTTTGATCTACAAAATAAAAATAATTTTTAAAAATATAGAGAATTTTTTTATCTACAATTTTAAAAAAAACCTGGTTCTACCCTTTACCATTACCTAAAAAATAACTAAACAAATATTTTCTTTTTAATTTTATAATACATTTTTCGGCCATTGGACGGCATTTTCGGGTATAATGAGTCATATATTCGCAATCCTAACGTCATAAGGTACAGTTATGTGTTTACTTCATCTTAAAAGCTCGTCTCCCCTCTGCGGAAGTATACCCCAATTTTTTTTATGAACAGACTAAAATTTAAGTTTATATAAAAGCTAAAGTAAATTTAAATGTTTTAGTATTCTCGTAGTACGTGTTGAGTTGTTAAATGAAAATACATTTTTAAATAGTTTAACATAAAAACATTTTATTTTTGCAAATTTAATTAGTTAGTAATAGAAATAATTAATAAAACAAAATGTTAATTGAAATTTTTCTCGGTTTAATTGTTCTCTGTTTAATAGCTTACAAATGGTTTTCAATTGATTGCAGTTATTTTGAAAAGAATGGAATCCCTTACGTGAAACCAGTGCCTATTTTAGGTAGTTTCTATAGAACTGTTTTTCGTCAGGAATCATTTCGTGAGGAATTTCTTAGAACTTATAATCAATTTAAAGATAAAAAGTAAGTTAAATTTAAAAAAAATTGTTAGCTGAACTTAGATTTTTGTAACATGGTAACAATTTGATATACTTAATTATTAAAGAATGAAATAATTTTTATTTTTACGTTACGCAAACTCAAGAAAAGATTCTTTTATATAAAAGTTTTTGTAGTTTTAGATAATGGGTAGAGAAATCGAAGGGAACTAGAATAATATGCGAAAGTTCTCCCTAAGTGTTGCGTTGGAATTGTTTAAAGACAGGTATTATTGATTAGAGTTTAATTAAACAAGTGTCACCATACCAACAAGATATCTAGAGATAGAGCATATAATAATGCTTTTATAATTCGACGTATATTGAGAGGAGTAAAGATAAACTGAATATTATAATCGGTAATTAGGTGTAAAGTACGATTTTAGATTTTATTCAGCTAACATAATTGATATTGAATGGTGCCAGCCCATATGTGGGAGTTGTACTACATGTTAGGTTAGATATTAGACATGTTAGATTGCAGTACTTACATATTAGAATTAGTACTCTCGAATAATAACTCAATAGTTAATTATTATTTTTTTTTATTTTACATATTTATTATTTATTTATTAGTTTTGAAAAAAACTCCATTTATATTATTCAAAGCAAACATAAAAATTAGAATTAGTTAAATTTATAACAAAAAATTTAAAAAATTATAAAAATAAAAATGAAGATCTTAAAAAAACGAAAAAAAAATTTTAAAACAAAAATTTTACAAAAAATCCAAAATAATTTAAAAAAATTTACTGCAGTGCGTAAGTCACCGGCCTTTCAGGCGAAAGGTCTCTAATTGAAACCCTGGTCAGGTCAAAAATAATATATAAAATATAATAAAAATAATGTAAACAAAATATTAAATGTAATTATAATTGAATACTTGTAACGAGATGGCCCACATGCTAAAGGCAAAAGGGTCCTAAAAATATCGGCAGGTATTTATTTATATCTGAACGATACAATATAAAAAAAAAAAAATGTACAAAAATAATTATAATTTAAAAATTTGAACTATTAAAAAGAAATATATACATACATATGTTTTAAATTAAATCAATTAGACGAGAAACCTATAAATAAATAAGTGTTGATATAGGATATATCAACATATATTTCTGATTATTACAGTCGTAACCCTGACGTGATCTTGCTGAATTGAAGGTGTTGAAATAAAAACAACTAAGAATTTTGTCACCAGAAATAATAGAAAAAAAAGCAAAGCAAAGCAAAAAACACAACTTCAACCGCCATTAATCCGTGTGAATTAATTATTTATCATTATCGTTCAGAAATTAAGATTGGTAGTGTCAAAACAAAATTTCATTACAAACCTGTTAAATTTCATTATTCGTCCATAAATTTTAGTTCTCAAAGTTTCATCAGCTCAGTCGTCATCGCAGTCACTTTGATTTTGCAGTATTTTAATTCGACACACAGTTATACAAATCAACCACAAAACTCTTTTAACTTTAAAACTTTTTTTTATAATCGTATGAACTTATGTTTAAGAGTACAATAAATTTACCATTAATTTTGTGACACCTTAAAGAAGCTGAGCTTTATATAAGCTCAACTCCTTTAAGGTGTCATCTTTTTTTTCGTAACTTTTCAATTCTTATATTAAAACATTTTTTTTTGTATCTTTTTTTTTTACTACAAGTAAATTAATGATTTTATTAAAAAATAAAAAATTCCCTTTTTTTTTTTTTAAACTGGTTAAAAAGCCGTTTAGTTGAACAAGTTGAACAAGCCGTTTAGTTAATTAATTTATGTAAATAGTTTTATAAAAATTTAAATTCGAAATATTAAAAAACAATATCTTTGTTTTTCTTTACTATTGCTTTTTACCGACCACAAACATGAATGTATAAGGTAGCTATTGTTTTCATACCACAAATTTGGGATATACTTGTGACAAATATAACGGTTTAATCCGACGCAATGAGGGAAGATGAAAGGAGTGAATTTTTGCAGTGGTATGAACAAAACAAAAGTTTCAAATTCAACATGCAGAAAGAATTGATAGAATATTGCATTAACGATGTAAAAATTTTGACAGAAGCCTGTCTTGCTTTTAGAAAAATGTTCTTAAAAGAGTGCGATGTTGTGCAAAAAAGTTCTTGCAAGTGCAATTGCAATGTCAACTATTTTTAGAAGCTACAACAATAGCTTCAACAAGCAACTTAGCAAATAGAAGAAATTTTCTTAATCCAAACACAATAGGCATCATTCCGAAAAGAGGAAAAACCATTATCAAAATATGAACACTTAAAATTTCTTTCTTTTTTTTTGTAATGCATTTTTCGGCCACTAGATGGCGGCATCGGTACTAAAGGCATATATATTCGGTGACTTGGAGGTATTAAGTACCGTTATGTGATGACCTCAACTAAATCGATAATCACCCCTCTGCGAAAGTATATCCAAAATTTGTAAATATAATTTTGGATAATATATTTCGGATAAAATTTGACGTAAATACCTATTGCGGATTAGTAAGCTTTTTAAGCAAATGGAGCAAATCAGATAACCGCAAGTGGTAGTTTACTAGTGTAATTTTTAATATTTTTACGAATATTTCTTAACCAGAAGATATTATGAGAAAAACTTGTTACACAAGTAAAAAGCAACAACTTTGCCATAAAATATTTTTTGATCCGACTAACTTTAAGTTTTATTTAATTAAATAACATATTTTTTATAGGAAGTTCAAATTTCATACATATTACAACATACCATATACAAATATGAAACAAATTTTTTTTTACCTTTTTTATATCTCTGAAAATTTACATATCTATGCATATATTATTCTCTTGTTGATGGCGTATAATTCAAACTGTAAAATTTTTGTTAGCAGACTCAATATTAATGTATAGGTTCATAATAAAATTACGATTTTTATTATTCAGATGGTTCAAAATTCAGATAAATTCAATTTATTCGAAAAAATCAAAATTCAGATAAATTATTCAATGCTCAGACAATTTAAAATTCAGACATTTCTAAATTCGGAGAAAAAAAAATGGGGCGGTAGCCCTAACTATTTAAATCTGAATTACCTTCACGAAAAATGAAAATCTGAATTTTTTCTAAATATTTCTATAAATTTTAAATATCAAAACTTTGAATTGTCTGAATTTTGATTTTCTGAATATGATAATTCATAATAAACCCTTTTTTACTTTTAATATTTTTGAATGAAAAAAAAAATTACATACATATGGATATATGTATGGAGGTATGTATGAATGTATTATTAGAAGTGATTTTGCTTTGATATTATATAAAAATATCTATGAAAATTTCGTAATGCGTTATGCTTTTCGTGTAATAGGCGATAATTTCTGTGGTGGACGCGACTGATTTTTTATAAACAAATCGATCAATTCAATCAATGTAAAAACAATCATTCAAATGCAAAAAAACAGAAATCTTAATTCTTGTTATTGATTTTTTTTTTTAAAAAACATTTTTTTTCTTTTTCTTTTTATTTTTAGTTTTTTTTTTTGTGTTTTTAATTACTTTTGTATTTGATTGGAGTAACAAATAAGTAGGTACCTAATAAACAAAATACAAATACAGTATGATAAAATGTACAGTACACGACATCATTCATATAACAGATACAATTCGCAATACCTGGCCAGAGTTAGCAGTAAGTCGAATTAAAAATTTATTTCATAATTTTAAAATTTTTGAAGTTTTCATATTTAAAATAATTATATAATATATATATAATATAAAATTAATTATATCTATATAATACATATATATATAAAATCTTTGAAAATGACTTTTAAATTCATTTTTATACCCGTATGAACTATGTTCAAGGGTATAATAAATTTGCCATTACGTTTGTGACACCTTAAAGGAGTCGAGCTAGATATAGTGTCAAAGGTATGGATCGGCTCAGAATCGAATTCTGAGTCGATTCCGTCCGTCCGTCCGCACGATAACTCAAAAAATAAAGGAGCTAGGAGGCTGAAATTTTTTTTACGGCACTTTTGAAAAATTGTTAGTTTTGCTATTTAAATCCAACATTTTCGGTTGGCGGGTTCGAGTAGCTGCCATACAACTTCTATCTTTATATAGAAATAACTCAGTATCTATTCAAGCTAGGTTTCTGAAATTTTGCAAATGATGATCAAGTTTTATGGCAACAACTTTTGTAAAATTTGGTTGTGGTGGTGCGGCGGGTGCGGGTAGCTGCCATACAACTTCTCCGTTTAAATGAGAATAACTCAGTGTCTATTGAAGATAGCAACCTGAAATTTAGTAACGAGATGTCGAGTTACAGGCCAACAACTTTTGTAAAATTTGGTTGGTCTAGAGCAGCCGGTTCAGGCTTCTTGCACCTCTTCGAACTTAATGAAACTAGGCGCCTGAAATGTTGCAAATGATGATCAAATTTTATGGCAACCACTTTTGTAAAATTTGGTTCTGTGTGTTGTTGTGGCGGGTTCGGGTAGCTGCCATACAACTTCTCCGTTTAAATGAGAATAACTCAGTGTCTATTGAAGCTAGGAACCTGAAATTTAGTAAAGAGGTGTCGAGTTATAGGCCAACAACTTTTGTAAAATTTGGTTGGTCTAGAGCAGCCGGTTCAGGCTTCTTGCACCTCTTGGAACTTAATGAAGCTAGGCGCAATAGATTCAGGTAGCTGTCATACAACTCCACAATTTACATAAATATATCTCTGTAGTTCGGTACTAAAACATCTGAATGTTTTTAAAAGATGATCAAGTTTTATAGAAACAGGATATATTACGTTCATACGGGTATCCCAGAGTTGACACAGTCTACTCTACTGCACTCTTCCTCGTTATTTTTGAATATAATTTAATTTAAAATAAATTTTATATTTCATTCTTAAATTTTTAAAACAATTTTTATATATTTTTTTTTTGCGAGGCACGAAACGAGCACGAGTTCTCTATGAGTTCTCTATGGGACTTTAACCCACTAAACACCACCTCTCGTTTTTAATTTAACAAGAGATTATACTACCTTAATACTACCTTATGTACTGTTGTTCGAAGGAATTTGAGTTAAGCAATGGAGTTGATTTCAAATTGGCAACATATTGTGAACAAAATTGTTAATATTCACCTTGAATCGTTGTATGTTGCAAATGAAATCATCAACTTTACTTGGGAGCACATGAGGTGGGAGTTGGTTCCACACTCGCGATCGTTGTACCATTAATTCAATTGTTCGTAATATTAAACTTTTAAAACAATTTTTATACATTTGTATTCCAAATAAAGACCAAAAATTTAACCGCGAACTAAAGTTATATGCATAAACCAAAATAAATTTTTATAAGCCATTTCTATAAGAATTTATAGAAAAGATTTTTTTTATGGTGTTACGTGAATTAAACATACTGATTGTTGTCACAATTTGAGACATACCGTCATTACGTATTTAATTATAATTTCAACAATTAAATTTGAACAAGGTGTTTAATTATTGTACGTATTTTACATTATAATTTCAACAAACTAATATAGTTGGAGCAATTTCGTTACTAACTTTTCGTAATTACGTATCCATTATTCATCAAGTCTAATTCATTTTCAATTTCATTACGTTTTTTACTGGTAATTAAGATCGTCTAATTATGAGAGAGGATAATCCACCATTACTACATATTCGCTAAAAATCGAAACGGAAATATACGCTTCCAACATTAAACTTGCACCTTATTGTCCAAGTTCCACAGCAACCTGGTTTAGTCAGATAAAATCACAATTTGCAATTTGTAGAGTTGCGAATAAACTAACGTGATATAACTATTTAGTTGCAGCCGTACCTCAGAAAGTTGCGAAAACTGTAACAGATAGCTTGGACTCTCCTCCAAAAGTCAATCCCTATACTAAATTAAAGAAAGCTTTAATCACTCTGTGTTTTTTGAGTAACGATGAATCAAAAAGATTATTTCGGATGAAGAGATAGGAAATAGAAAACCCTCCGAGTTTTATCGTAGACTTCAGCAACTAGCTGGATCTTCTGGTGTCGTTGGTGACGAACTAATTAAGAAAATCTAGTTTAGTCGATTACCCTACCTAAGTAACATTTCATTAATATGTATAAATACTCAGGGAATAAACATCATTTTGGAAACAGCCGACAAGGTACAATGCAAGTTTCATCAAATGTATCAGCTATAGCACTTTCTCAAACAAGTTCTTAAGACAGCTCTTCAAACGAAATATTTAAGAAATAGAAATACACGAATTAAAAAATATTGTATCTTGTTTCTCATTCAGAAATAATTCACGGTGCGGTTCGAAATACAAACAAAATAGCACACAAGCAATAAAATGTGCAACACCCTGTACATTTGCAAATCTAACAAACAATAATAAACACATCAATAATAAAATACTTTTTTCAGGTTTCTAAATCTAATGTAAAATCTCATACGAGCTGAAAAAATTAAATGATTCTGCTGTTTCAGCTGCTGACAACACAAATTCAAAAGACAAGTTGTCTGTTTATAACCGTTAAAAAGAATTCGTTCTTTGAATTCTTATTTCATCCCCTGCGAATGGAAAGACAATTCCTACCTTACGTACTTCGACAATTCGTACTTTTAAGCACCCAATTTGGAATTAATATCAAGCCATCGAAATACAATTTCACTGTACCCTCTTTAGAATTTCTAAGACATAACATTTTAGAAAAAGATATTGCTTGCTCGATAAATAAGATCAACGGTATTCCAAACTTTCCTTCCTCATATACACTCCAGCAGACCTAAAAATTTTTAGACAGGGTAAATTAATACCATCGCTTCATAAAAACTTAGCCACTCTTCTCGCATTTTTCATTCCTACCTAGCAGTTTTTCAGAGCTCAAAAAAAATAAAAAATGAAATTTTCTGGCCCTCGGAATGTGAGTCTGCTTTTGCAAGAGTAAAAGAAGCCTTATGTTCTGTCGACATGTTTGTATAGTTCTGTTCTGTCGACATGTTTGTATATAACAGTGCGAAATTCAGTATCATGACTGACGCTTCGGATATTGCAATTGGCGTTGTATTGCAACAATTTGATAGGGGTGAATGGCAACCACTTTTTTTCAATATGAGTTCAAGTTATTTAATGAATTAACTAAGTTGCTTAGCACAAATTGCTGTTTTAGGAATGCTTACCACTCACAGTCGAACGGTATTATGAAAACATTTCACAGCAGTCTTACGGCATCTTTGACGTCGTGATGTAATACGGCCAAATGGTGCGACGAACTAGGTTTGGTACTTTTCCAAGTCTTCGAGTAGCAATCAAGGAAGGTTTGCAATGTTCTGCAGCCAAAATGATCTACAGTCAAGCCCTAAAAATTCACAGAGAATGTTTTATTGATTTACGACCCAGTGACGAAATCAATCCAGACGAATTAATCGATAGGTTACATACTCGATGAGGGAGTTGAGGCCAACTGAGACTCGTCTGAGACTCATAATCTACCTTATGAAAGACCATTTAAAATAATAAAAAGATTTAGGAAGCATCATGTTTTAAGTATGAACGGAAAAAATAATTCAGTTTCAATTGACCGATTAAAATCAGCTTCTGATCACTCCTGAATCCACCAAATTAGTATTATTACTCTCTAATAATAACTCAATTTACCAATAATGTACTATTACATTACACAAAATTATAGTGTACTATATATTTTACACAAATACTTAATTATTTATTATTCAACATTAATTAAATGCCATAATGCCATTTCAATATTATATAAAGTAAAAGTTAGCAATATTAGTTTTTTAGGTAAAAGTATCAGTCACACAAGAACTTTTGTTCAACAGATTATTACGTTACGTTCCGTTACGTTTTGTTCAATAGATTATTACTGTGGTTCCACAGATTATTACATTATTTAGTCAAGCGTTCAATTCTTTTTACTCTTGTTTTATCAGATTTTTAATATACGCAAAGTTATTTTTAAAATGTAAATAAAATAAACCTATATAAATTGTATTAAGCAAGCATTTTAATATTTCTTTTCAGAGTTTATGGTATTTTAGATCTCAAACGCCCTATTATAGTTATTAATGATCTCGAACTCATAAAGAAAATAACAATTAAAGACTTTGAACATTTTAAAAATCATAAACCATTTGTTGATATTGAAGATGATCCAATTTTCGGAAATTCATTATTGTTGTTAAAAGATAAAAAATGGCACGATATGAGAATAACATTAAGTCCAGCATTCACTGGTAGTAAAATACGTTTAATGTTGCAACTTATTTTAGATATTTGTGAAAGAGCTGTTAAACATTTAGAGATAAATATAAAAAATAAACCAAATCCTCAAAATGGTATTGAATTTGAAATGAAAGATTTTTTTACATTGTACACAAATGATGCAATTGCATCAACAGCTTTTGGTTTAGATGTGAATTCATTAGAAGATAAAAATAATGAATTTTATAAAATGGCTAAACAATTTACAACGTTTTCAATGTGGGATGTAATTATTTTTGTACTTTATGATATATGTAAAAAATTCTGTAGGGTATGTATTATAATTTTTATTTATTATTTTAACCGTTGAACTAATTAATTTATTATTTTTAGTTTATTGGTGTACACCCTATCGATAAAAAGTTTAATAATTATTTTAATCGTTTGGTTGTTGATGCAATGAAATATCGTAAAGAACATAATATTGTAAGACAAGATATGATTAATATGCTAATGGAGGCTCAGTCAAATCCTGAAAAATCACATAATCGAGAGTGGACAAATATGGAATTAGTCTCTCAATGTGCAATATTTCTTTTCGCTGGTTTGGAATCTGTCTCAACCACATTGTGTTTTGCAACACAAGAACTGGTAGAAAATCCAGATATTCAAGAAAAGTTATGTCAAGAAATTGATTCTATCAATGAACAATTAAATGATGGACCCTTAACATATGAAATTATTAAACAAATGAAATACATGGATATGTTTATATCAGAAGTTCTTAGAAAATGGCCGCCATTTATCCAAATGGATCGTGAATGTTCAAAACCATATAAAATTGATGAAGATGATTTAAAGTTAAATTTTAATGTTGGTGATGCAATATGGATTCCAGTAGTTGGTACTCATTTAAATGAAAGTTATTTTCCTGATCCTTTTAAATTTAATCCAGAAAGATTTAATGAAGAAAATAAAATGAATATTAAACCAATGTCATATGCTCCATTCGGTATTGGGCCGAGGATATGTATTGGTAACAATTATTCAATTTTTGCAAGATTTTATTTTAATTAAAACAAAATTTTTTTTTACCTTTAGCATCAAGATTAGCTCTTTTGGAAATTAAAGCGATTTTATTTTACATTTTAAAAAATTTTAAACTTGAAGCGTGCAATAAAACAAAAATTCCAGTTGAATTAGCGCCAGTTATTTTTTCGATTTCAATAAAAGGAGGATTTTGGTTAAAAATGATACCAAGAAAATAATATTTATTCATTATTGTTAAATTATTAAATACTATACGTATACTATTTATTAAGTTGACATAAAAAAAATTTTTATCTAGTATTTCTTTAAAAAAAAAAAAATAATAATTTTATTTACAATTTTTACACCTTTATTAATCAAAAGCCTTTGGATTTCTTTTACATTTTCCGTAAGAACAGTTCATAATTAAACAAAAAGTTTGAATTCATAATTATATATCACAAATAGAATTCTGCATATTGAAATATTTTTACTGTTAATACATAGATGCAATTCTATTTGCAATTTAATTTATCTCTAACATAAAATATTTTTGGGTAAAAGTAGGTACATGAATTCTGAATTTAGTTTATTTCATAGCTTATACCAATTTCAATAAATACATACATATATAAGTTAAATTTGGTTTGGGATTGTGTTTTGGTACATACTGTACTTCAAATGTTAAAAAGAAAAATATAATTTTCTTTTGAGAATATTATGCCGAACTTTATTTCTTTGGGGTAAGTTTAGTAATTAGTTGCTCAGAGTGTGCTCAGAACTCAGTTATAAACTAAAACTACAAACCTTTACTGAACACTTTTTAGGTTGTTATATGTATTGAAATTTTGATAACGTCGCGTTTTACGTTATACTGTATCATATAATTTTTTTTTAATTTACCATACAAAATTTTCATTTACGAAATTTACACGAACTTGCTGTAGAAAACTTTTCGTGATAGATAATATTCGGCTATTAAATTATAAAAATTGCTAAAAAGAAACGAGAAAAAATACAGTTACCTTTGAAAATGTTGAATACCTGTACAAACCCTTTATAGTGTTTAAATTATAATATACTGTGACTATTTTTTATAATATAATTTTTTTAACTTTTCATTATTTTTAAAATAAATAATAAAAGTTTTATTATTTTAAATTAATATATTTTTTAAAATAAAAAAATTAAAAATAATAGAAATGTTTTGGCTTATATTTGTATTATATTTGTGCATCATTTGAAGCGATAACGATTGTTGGCCAACAAAACAAGATAAAACTACATAAAATTCAAATTTTTTTTTAAAGAAACGATAAGTATATATACGATAACGATATAATTTTAACAAAAAAAAAAAATTGACGAAATTTGATGATAACATTGGCATTTAAAAAATTTTCGAATACATACTTAAATAAATGAGGTGTTTAAATTTTTATAATCCATTCCGTCTTTTATAAACATTTATTAAGGAACTTTCTGTAAATCTATAGCAAAATAGAAATCTCGATCCTTCTTTTTTAATTTAATTTAAAACTGTTCCCAAATATAGAAATCCATCGCTTTACATCTTATTTAAAAGACAAATCTTTCTTGCATAAGTTCATCTTTTAACATTCAAACACTTTCAACATTTAAGAGCCATCGTTTTCATCAGAATTTAAATACATACCTATACCTAAATAAATACTGTAGTTCAACTACATACATAGATATAATAATATAATATGTACCTACATATTTTTTTATTGAGGAGCTTGTCTAAAATTTGAGGAAGGGTTTCATTTTTTTCATATGTAATATCTCGTAAAAGCTATTTTTATTATTGCCATAAAAAAAAAAAGCATTCTAAATATAATTGAACTGAATAAAAGAATTAATAAAAACGAATAATACAAAGTTTTTAATGAAGAGACTGATATTTAAGTTTATGTAAAAGCTAACGTAAATTTAATATAATGTTTTAGTATTCTCGCAGTACGTGTTGAGTTGTTTAGTGAATATACTTGTATACATTAATTAGTTTAATACAAATATATTTTATTTTTGCAAACTAATAGTTAGTAATAGAAAAACTTAATAAAAAAATGCTAATTGAAATTATTCTCGGTTTAATTATTCTCTGTTTAATAGCTTACAAATATTTTTCAATTGATTGCAGTTATTTTGAAAAGAATGGAATCCCTTACGTGAAACCAGTGCCTATTTTAGGTAGTTTCTATAGAACTATTTTTCGTCAGGAATCATTTCGTGAGGAATTTCTTAGAGCTTATAATCAATTTAAAGATAAAAAGTAAGTAAAATTTAAAAAAAATTTTTAATTGAACTTTGCTTTTTGTAACATGATAACAATTTTCTATACTTAAATATTAAGTAGTAAAACATTTTTTTTTATACGTTACCCAAACTCAAGAAAAGATTCTTTTATATAAAATTTTTTGTAGTTTTAGATAATGGGTAGAGAAATAGGAGGAAACTAGAATAATAAGCGAGAATAGGAAGGTAAATTGAAAAACGAACCTGCACAGGTTTTTTTTTGAAAAGATAGGAATTTTGTAATGGACCATATCTATCAGACGGGATAAAAGAATGTTTCTTATCGTAGCGGTTCTCATAATAAATTAGTTTTCGTAACCACTTGTAAACCAGCAAGAAATTTCCACAGTATAGAAATAAAAATTCGAAAAATGAAAGAGCATTTGAAACCTTCCTAGTGTTGCGTTGGAATTGTTTAAAGACAGGTATTATTGATTAGAGTTTAATGAAACAAGTGTCAGTCACTACCAACAATAAGCATATTATTATGTGCATATAATAATGCTTTTATATTTCGACGTATGTTAAGAGAAGTAAAGACAATCTGAGTAATAGAATCGCCAATTAACGTAAGGTACGATTTAAGATTTTATTCAGATAACCTAATGAAGATTGAGCCCATATATGGGAGTTATACTACATCAGAGGTGGGATATTTTCATTATAGAAAATTCAAACATTTAATAGTTTTCTTAATTCTTCATCAAAAATATGCTGATTCCACAAAATTTTTTATTTTAGATACGTGTCTAAAATATTTAAACTTTCAAACGGTTGAATAGTTTCCCCTTAATATCGCAAGATTGATATTTACAATCACTACGAGAAAAATTTAGATTCTAGACAAAATATTTTTACCAATGAAATCTATTTAATGAAAACGGAAATATCATTATGTATTGATCGTGGTTCAACACATCATTACGTTCTTTAGTCAATTTTTCAATTCTCCTTGATCTTGTTTTATCAGATTTTTAATATATATGCAAAGATATTTTTTAAAAATAAATAAAATAAAACTATCCAAATGATTTTAAGCAAGCATTTCTTTTCAGAGTTTATGGTATTTTAGATGGCAATCGTCCTATTATAGTTATTAATGATTTTGAACTTTTAAAGAAAATAACAATTAAAGATTTTGAACATTTTAAAAATCATAAACCATTTGTTGATGTTGAAGATGATCCAATATTTGGAAATTCATTATTGTTATTAAAAGATGAAAAATGGCATGATATGAGAATAACATTAAGTCCAGCATTCACTGGTAGTAAAATGCGTTTAATGTTGCAATTTATTTTAGATATTTGTGAAAAGGCTGTTAAACATTTAGAGATAAATATAAAAAATAAACCAAATCCTCAAAATGGTATTGAATTTGAAATGAAAGATTTTTTTACATTGTACACAAATGATGCAATTGCATCAACAGCTTTTGGTTTAGATGTGAATTCATTAGAAGATAAAAATAATGAATTTTATAAAATGGGTAAAAAATTTACAACGTTTTCAGGTTGGGATGTAATTGTTTTTGTACTTTATGATATATGTAAAAAATTCTGTAGGGTATGTATTATAATTTTTATTTATTATTTTAACCGTTCAATTAATTAATTTGTTATTTACAGTTTGTTGGAATACAACCCGTCGATAAAAAGTTTAATAATTATTTTTATCGTTTGGTTGTTGATGCAATGAAATATCGTAAAGAACATAATATTGTAAGACAAGATATGATTAATATGCTAATGGAGGCTCAGTCAAATCCAGAAAAATCACATAATCGAGAATGGACAAATACAGAATTAGTAGCTCAATGTGCAATATTTCTATTCGCTGGTTTGGAATCTGTATCAACCACATTGTGTTTTGCAACACAAGAACTGGTAGAAAATCCAGATATTCAAGAAAAGTTATACCAAGAAATTGATTCTATCAATGAACAGTTAAATGATGGACCCTTAACATATGAAAGTATTAAACAAATGAAATATATGGATATGGTTATATCAGAAGTTCTTAGAAAATGGCCGCCATTTATCCAAATGGATCGTGAATGTTCAAAACCATATAAAATTGATGAAGATGATTTAAAGTTAAATTTTAATGTTGGTGATGCAATATGGATTCCAATAGTTGGTACCCATTTAAATGAAAATTATTTTCCCGATCCGTTTAAATTTAATCCAGAAAGATTTAATGAAGAAAATAAAACGAATATTGAACCAATGTCATATGCCCCATTCGGTCATGGACCAAGAATATGTATTGGTAACAATTGATCAATTTTTTTAAGATTTTATTTTAATTAAAACAAATTTTTTTTTGCTTTTAGGATCAAGATTAGCACTTTTGGAAATTAAAGCGATTTTATTTTACGTTTTAAAAAATTTTAAACTTGAAGCGTGCAATAAAACAAAAATTCCAGTTGAACTAGCGCCAGCTATTTTTTCAATTTCAGTAAAAGGAGGATTTTGGTTAAAAATGATACCAAGAAAATAATATTTATTTGATATTGTTAAATAATTAATCATACCTATATGTATTAAATTGACATAATAAATTTTTTTATCTAATGATTCTTTAAAAAAAAAATATATTTTATTTTACTTACAATTTTTACACATTTATTAATCAAAAACTTTTGAATTTCTTTTACATTTTCCGTAAAAACAGTTCATAGTTAAACAAAAAGTTTGAATTCATAATTATATATCACAAATAAAATTTCGCATATTGAAATGTTTTTACTGTTAATACATAGATGCAATTCTATTTGCAATTTAATTTATCTCTAACATAAAATGTTGTTGGGTAAAAGGACATTTTCTGAATTTAAATAGTTTATTTCATAGCTTTTGCCGTTTTCAATAAATATATATATAAGTTAAATTTGATTTGGGATTGTTCTTTTGGTACATACTGTACCTCAAATATTAAAAAAAAACTATAACTTTTATTGAGAATATTATGCCGAACTTTATTTAAATGTTTTGATTGAATTTCATAATAATTATAAAAATTTTATGTTTTTCAACTTAAAATTAAAAATTTGTCTTTATACTTTATATACTGCTTACCTAAATTTTAGTTAAGCTTGTCAGTTGTCATAGATTATAATATATTCTATGATAAAATTTAATATACGTTACAAAATTTTCATATACGAAATTTACACGAACTTGATCTTGAAAATATTTATTTAAGTAAATTAAAATTTTTATTCAAATGAAATGAAACAGCTAAAAAAAAAACGAGAAAGAATACAGCTGTCCTTGTCAATTCTTAAATATCTGTACAAACATATAGCTGTACTTTATAGTGTTCAAATACACAGTAACACAGTATCATTCTGCTTATAATTTTATTTTTTTTTAACTTTCCATTATTTTTAAAATATGTCCGGCACCTACCTTAAGACATTGTCCAATAATATCAACTTTGTTTTTTATTTAATCTTAAAAGTTTTGGAGGACAAGATATATAAACTACATTCAGAAATTTTGTACGGCGAGTAGGTGTGCAAAGGCGTGTTCTGATTTCAACGAAACGCAATAGGAATTTTCTTATCTATATTAATTTAAAAGCTATAAAATTTATTTTATATAAAATAATTATTTATTTTCAACTTCTAATGCCCGTAAAATGCTTTTTAAAGGTGTGATCGTTAATATTTTTTTTTAAATAATTCTTTGGCTTTTTCTTGTTCGATGAGTGTCCTTTTTTTTTAATTTTTTTACTTTATATTTGCCGTTTTTTAAGTTTAAAATTTCCGACTTTTCATGCAATATTTTAATATTAATTCTTTTAAATAGAGGGCCACGTGACCCGGACCCACCAAAATAGGCCGAAAACTGATAGTCTTTTACCATTAGAATATAAATTTTCCGAAAAAATTAACTTTTTTGCATTATTTATCCCGAAAAAAAATTTTAAAAATCGATTTTTTTTATAACAAAAATGTCGATGTATGAAAAAAATTTTAAAAATCGAATTTTTTCATAACAAAAATGTCGATGTATGAAAAAAATTTTAAAAATTTAATGAATGCTTTTAATTATAGCTTTTAATAAAAGTTTTCAATAAAAACTAAATTTAATTTAAAATTATTAGTTATTATAAGAGAGTACTCTGAACTGTAAACTTAAAATTATGTGGTGTTAGTTTTGCTTTTAATATTTGTTTTTTTTTTTTTTTTTTTGCTTTTAAATATTCAGAAAATCAGAAAAATAAATAAAAATATGTTTATTGAAATTTTTCTTAGTATATCTATACTGCTTTTAATAATTTACAAATGGTTATGTACAAATTTTAATTATTTTGAGAAAATTGGTATTCCATATGTAAAACCAATACCAATTTTTGGAAGTTTTTATAAATCATTTATTGGCAAAGAATCATTTCGTGAAGAACTTCTCAAAGCTTATGAAGAATATAAGAATTTTAAGTAAGTATATGTACGTCTTGTCTTGTCTTTGTTAAAATTAAATAATTATTATTCCTATAATGTAAGATTTTGTTTATTGTGTGATTGTTTACAAATAAGTTTTAATGGATCGATAGGTACATATATATACTTATATAAATAAAATATATTTAAAATTAAATAATAATTATAATTTCTATCTCATAGTAATCAATATTTAAAATTCCATTATTTTATTTTTCTTAAGAATAAATAATACTTTTTA
Source organism: Poecilobothrus nobilitatus (assembly GCA_947095535.1). Classification (NCBI taxonomy): domain Eukaryota; kingdom Metazoa; phylum Arthropoda; class Insecta; order Diptera; family Dolichopodidae; genus Poecilobothrus; species Poecilobothrus nobilitatus. Next base: position 343,046,968 of record OX352772.1, read on the forward strand.
TAAATATTTACAGTATAACCTATTAACTCATACTAAGTATACAATGGTATATATCATATAATATGTATGTACATAATGTATAGTACTGAATATAACGTTTGTTATTCAAAATTTGATAATTTATATTGAACTGTGTTTTTTGTTCATTTTAAGTAGTTTTTAGCTCATTTTTTAGAAAAATTGCGTATTAATTTCAGTCTGTTTGTTTGTCTGTCTATTGGTCGTTAAGCGTTTTTGCACAGTCTCAACACAACCGTTATGGGCCTTAAAATATTAAAAAGCTCTATTTTTAAATGTATAAGTATATCACAATTTTTGCTTAACATATTTTCCATTTAAAAACATCAAACGACAGAACATTTTTTTAGTTTTATAAATCAATATAACTAAGAATTATACGGTGACCTGAATTAAGGCCCTACGAAATATAGTTCCCATTTAATGAGAAATAACGCCCTCGGGTCTTATTTCTCATAGTAATTGAGACATAAAGCCCCGGGGCGTTGCTTCTCTTTCAATTGAATGTTCGACTTCGACTTCGAAAATTTAAAAATATAAACTTGTATTATATAAGTAAAATATTAGATTTAAAACAATATGTAACTATTTAATATTTATATATTTGTCTATGCGAGATTCTATATTAGGAAGCATATTTAAGTTGGTTAAAAAATCAAAGTTGATCCTTTTTCCAGAGTATTTATGAATTCATGTATGCGAGACTTTGGTTACAAAATCAGGATTGCCCTTTTTTTCAAAATCTTTATATATTTTTATTTCTAATACTTTTTCATTGTAACGGTTTTTTTTTAAAGATTTAATAAAAAAAAATAGAACAAATTTCTAAGGCATTCTAAGGAAAATAACCTAAACTTACAATATTCAGTTGTTAAAAAAATTAAAAATAGCTTTTTGATATAAATTTAGACTCTTTAGACCTTATATTTTAATTTTTAATAGATAAAAGTAATTATGGTATGGTAACTGATAAATTGATATTCATAGTAAACAATTAAAACAATACGCGAAAAGTTATTTCTCTCTCATATTGTCCATATTATGATTAGTTTTACAAAATTTTTAAATAGTTTTTTTTTTTATATAAAAAAATACAAAAAAAACACTTAGGTTTAAAAAAAAATTCTTTTTTTTTTTGTATAATGTACATAAGTAATTAAAACAAAGCAGAATGAAAACCAACAGTTTTTAAAGATAGCTCATATAGAGGTCTATAAAGGTCAATACAAACCAGTTGAGAATACTATGAATTGCATGAAAATTTATAAAAAAAAATTTTGAAGCTTTAATTTGTGACATTTATTTTGGCAAAATTTGTACAGGTTTAAAATGAGGAAAATTTCAATTTTTGACCCGTAATAGTTTTAAATAGACGAAGGCGCAAAATTTTTCTTAACTTAACTTTCAAAATTACAAGGTCTTAACTAAAAGTGTTACGAAGATATAAAGGAAGTAAAATCTTGCAAAATTTTGTCTTTACATATCGATAAATTTAAATAAGTATTAAACTGCACAACATACGGTATAATTCAGTGACCTGAATTAAGGCTTTGCGAAATAAAGTCCTCGGGGTGTTATTTCCCATTTAATAGGAAATAACGTGCTGGGGTTTTATTTCTCATATTAATTGAGAAATAAAGTCTCCAAAATATGGGAAATAAAGCCCAGGGTTTTATTTCTCTTTTAAGTTGAACTACGACTTCTATGAGAAATAAAGCCCCGGGACATAGTGGACAGGAAATCACACAGCCTCTCCTGTTGAGGCGTGCGACTGTAAATGTCGTAAGGAGGAATTATTCTTAGGATTTGTATGGGATTCGAACCCACACTCCCTCGGTGTTTACTGCGTATTTTATACGCTCTTACGCACTAGGCCACTGAGGCCCCTGAATAATATTTACGTACAATATAAAATACAAAATACATTCTATGAATTGTAAATTTTAACTAAAATTTATTCGCAAATAATATATTCAATGTAAAGTTAATTTTTATATAATTCAAATTTTGGAGGATGTTGAGATGATCTTGAAATTATATTTGATTATTGTTTTATGGTTAGATTACATAAAACCACCATTTCGATCCCGAATATAACGATGAAAAAACCAATAAGGATATCATAATATCATTTAAAAATTATTTAAATTATTTAAAAAAAAAAATTACAATAAGATTAATAGTTATAGGTACATATTATTGAATCATATGCGTATAATAATATTTAAAAAATGCCTTTACATAATTTTAGAGTTTTTGGAATTTTCGAAGGCAGACGTCCTGTTTTTGTTATAAATGATTTGGAACTATTAAAGAAAATAACAATTAAAGATTTTGAACATTTCAAGGATCATAAAAATTTTGTTGATCCTGAAGATGATCCTATAAATGGTAATTCAGTATTTGCATTAAAAGGCGGTAAATGGCATGATATGAGATCAACATTAAGTCCAGCGTTTACTGGCAGTAAAATGCGTTTAATTTTACAACTTATATTGGATATCTGTGAGAGAGCTGTAAAACATTTAGAAATAAATGTAAAAAATCAACCAAATTCTAAAAATGGTATTGAATTTGAAATGAAAGATTTTTTTACAATGTTTACAAATGATGCAATTGCATCAACCGCTTTTGGATTAGATGTGAATTCATTAGAAGACAAAAATAATGAATTTTATAAAATGGGTAAAAGATTTACATCATTTTCAACATGGGATATAATTAAATTTACTTTGTATGATTCATTTAAGAAAATATGTCAGGTTTGTATAAAAATTATATTTAATATTTAAAATAATAAAATTATTGTAGTATTTCTTGTAGTAGATTTTTCCTTGCTTCTATGCGCAAGATTCTAATAATATAGATTAGTACAAAAAATATAATTGTCTACTATTTCCAGATAGTTGGAATTAAACCAGTTAATGAAAATTTTAATAAATATTTCTATCGTTTGGTTGTTGATGCAATGAAATATCGTAAAGAACATAATATAGTAAGACAGGATATGATCAATATGTTAATGGAGGCTCAAGCAAATCCAGTAAAGTCACATAATCGAGAATGGACAAATACAGAATTAGTTGCTCAATGTGCAATTTTTCTTTTCGCCGGTTTAGAATCTGTCTCAACCACATTGTGTTTTGCAACACAAGAATTGGTAGAAAATCCAGATGTTCAAGAAAAATTACGCGAAGAAATTGGTGCTGTTGATGAGGAATTAAATGGTCAACCATTAACATATGAAATTATAAAACAAATGAAATATATGGATATGTTTATGTCAGAAGTTCTTAGAAAATGGCCACCATTTATTCAAGCTGATCGTGAATGCACAAAATCATATAAAATTGATGAAGATGATTTAAAATTAAATTTTAATGTTGGTGATGGAATATGGCTTCCAATAATTGGTATCCATTTAAATGAAAATTATTTTCCCGATCCATTAAAATTCAATCCAGAAAGATTTAGTGAGGAAAATAAAAGGAATATAAAACCATTATCATATGCACCATTCGGTTATGGACCAAGATTATGTATTGGTAGTTATTAATAATTTTTTAAGATGTTAAATGTCAAATATTCAAACATTTATATTTTAATTTTTAGCATCAAGATTAGCTCTTTTAGAATGTAAAGCAATTTTATTTTATATATTAAAAAATTTTAAACTTGATGTGGGTAAGAAAACAAGAATTCCAGTTCAATTGACAGCTACTAATTTTCCTGTTACAGTTAAAGATGGATTTTGGCTAAAAATGATACCAAGAAAATAAAGAGTTGATTAAAATCAATTTATAATTTTACTTATTCAAAAATAATTAACAAAAATTTTTTGAGAGCGCATTAATTTTTGAACTTCTCTTAAAAGATACTTTCAGCCTTTTAAAATATTTATTATCTACTTATTTCTTCATTTTAATAACATGAAATATTATATAGTTTTTATATTTTGATCGACATTTATATTTTGATCACACCGATGGATGACGATAAAGGCGATGGATAAAAGCTACTACCAATGAGATATAACGTTTAGAATTTAGAATTTGGGGTTGAAAAATTTCCATATTTTCAATTATATAAGCAAATGTTAAAGTTTAAGTAAAAATAACCCGATGTACTATTAATTTACTGCATTTTAAAACCAAAAAATTTAAAGAAAAATTTATTTGTTTGTTAATAAAAATTAATGATGCATGTTTTTTTTGTAAGGTACATCACATGCATCAATCGTGTCATTTAGGAATGACAAAATGAAGAAGTGTTTAGACTTGCAAAAGAAGGAGTATAGAAAAACACAAAATAAAAGAAGCATTGAAAATGAAAGAGGAAAACTGTAGGAGAAAATATTAGAGTGGAAAATCTGCTTTCAGATTTGAAAATCTGATTCTAAGAAGCTTTCTAGGAACTGTAACTATGAAAAAGATATAGGTTCTAGCAAAACAAACTGACATTCTAAAAGGTTTCCTGTCAGAACACAGCTGGCTAAAGGGGCACTTGTAACTTGGAATAGATAACAACGAAGATGTTCTCAAATTTGGATTACTACACATGAACGTGTGCATTCATACAGGTCTACAAGTCTACAAGTGTATTGTGTTGTTATTAGTATATAACATGCAACAATATAAAATTAGTTCACTTATAAAATGTCGTACAAACTTATAAGAACATGTAATTTTTTTTAGCACATTTCCAAAAAAAATTTTGAAAAAATGCACCTATTAGTTTCACTTTGCCCCTCCGTCCATCTGTCCGTCAGTCTGTCCATCCGTCTGTTTACAAAACTTCTACACCGTTAAAGATAGAGAAAAGAAATTGTTACCATTAGTAGGTCTTATAAAAAAATTAATTTTGTAGAATAACTTTTTCATGTAGCCCCCTTCATTACGAACCCATATTTTTTCATTTCCGGTTATAGTTTGCAACAAGCTCCTTATCTTTAGATATTGTATACCTTAATATTTATAAAAATTTCAAAACCTAACAATAATTAGGATTAGCATATAATATAGAAATCATATTTGTTTTCAATACTATATGGAAAAGTATTGTTGGTTAACGTTCTGAATGACATAACGTGAAGAATGTTCTGTTATTAAAATACATTCATATTTAATCTTTTTGTTTTGGTATAGATAATTTAGATATTAACAATCTTAACTTTAGATAAGCTGAGATTACAAATAACCTCTATAATAAAACAATTAATGACATAATGAAAATAAACGAATGAAAATTTATTCAAGAAAACTTTGGAAACTTTAAGAGAGCAATCAAATTTAGATTAAATTGATCTTGAAAACTTTTAATGATTAGATTATCAAATGGTTGAATATAAACAAAAAAGCAATGTCATGGTAAAAACTTTGATTAAGCTTTGCTGAGTTGATAACGAGTTGTAACGAAATTTTCGGGAAAAATTATTTTATTAAATTAAATAGAATTTAATTGTAACTTATATGATAATTTGAGATAAAGCTAAAACATTTTAACCGCTGATTGATCTCTTAAAAAACTAAAAAACTTAAAACTACTTTCTATGTATAGTCGTACTTATCATGGAGCTACAGTTGTATAATATTTAATAGAGCCGTATATTTAATTTTTGATAACTTAAGATATTTTTTTAATCTGAAAACGGCAAACTAACTATATTGTAAATTTCTTAAGTTTTATATAAAATAGTATAGTCTTTTCAATGCGGTATTTAAATTTATGGTTATTTGAAACGACAATTTTGCAAATTTGACCGCATCTTCCAAAGTTTTTTGAAATATTTATGAATAAACAGAATTTACATCAGAAAAGATTTTTGAATTTCCCCTGTACGGTAGGTATACATGTATGATTTACAAAAAATTATAAATTTGTTATTTTTATGTACTTGTAACTATAGAATATCTGTTCTAATATCTTAAAGATATGATTGAGAAATTAGAAGATTAGATTTAATTGTTTCCTTAAAATTAGCTAAAGGTCTCTTGACCTTTCAAAAACTATGAATGAAAAGTCATAAAGAAAAATAATTTGAAAGGACTATAGAAATAATGTATTCTCTTCTCACAAAAAAAGCTTTCGTCAGCTTTTTTAGTGAGAATACTTTATTCATTAGTCTTTAAAGCATGCGCATTCATTAAATAATAGCTTTTGATAAAAGTTTGTAATAAAATTTGAATGTAATGCAAATTTAACAATTATTCTTAGAGAGTGCTCTCAGATGAAAACTTAAAATTATAATTCATGTAAATAAAACAAATTTTTTTTATCTATTCAGAAATTCAATAAAATATAAATAAAAACATGTTAATTGAAATTTTTCTAAGTATTTCTGTACTTTTTTTAATAATTTACAAATGGTTATGCATTGATTTTAATTATTTTGAGAAAATTGGTATTCCATATATAAAACCAATACCAATTTTTGGAAGTTTTTATAAATCATTTATTGGCAGAGAATCATTTCGTGAAGAATTTATCAAAGGTTATGAAAAATATAAGAATTTTAAGTAAGTATATGTACCTACATATTGTTTATTATTATTATATAATGTGAAATAAGTATCTGTTTATTGTGTGATTTTTTACAAATAAGTTTTAATAGTGTAACCAATTATAGGTATGTAAAATATTTTTAATAAGTAAATAATAATTATAATTCCGGTTAGTAATAATGAATAATTGCCCATTTAACACGATAATTTGTCCATTTTTGATAAATTAATAATTTTTATACTGATTTCAGTGAAATTACAATACAGTGAGTATCTCGAACTATATTTTATAAGAAACTGTTGAACATAATTTATACTAAACTTGTGCTATCAATTGTCTAAGTTGTACAATTCGTATGAAAAAAAAAGAGAAAAAATTGCTAATAAAACTTTTTTTTTTGTGATTTTGTAAACATAACGATAACGATAAGTGTTTAGATAAACGTTATAAGTAAACTTAAATTTAAATATGCAATTTTCTATTAAAAATTAACTATAAAATAAATTGTTTATTTGGTAATGCTTCATTTATATAATAAGTGGCATATTTCCGATGATATTATAAATTTTTATTAAGTTACACATCAACCAAAATTGTAGTCAATCAATTAATATCATATCGCTTATTGTACAGGTTTAAAGTATATATATATTCTAATCTCGAGATTATTTGAGAAACAATAACGTTTATATTCAAAAATTTAATAAACACACAACAAAACACAGCGCTTTTGAATTTGGTAGTAATATAGAAATTAGTTTGATATTAATATAGAAATTATTGAATAAAGAAATGATCTACCGATGACGTTTGTATAACGATAGAAAATCAAATACAATATCAAATACAATGTCAGCGAGCGGAATTAGAAATTACATTAAATTATTATACATATATTGGCCACGAAGTCCCAAATACAAATACAAAATTCTAAATACAAAATCGCAAATGCAAGATGTCACAATTCAAAATCGCAAAATTTCAAAATAGCAAATTTTAAAATCCCAAAGCAGTTTTGTCATCATGATTCGTTTTGAAGTTTTTCATTACGGATGTGGGTCGATTTAATGAAAAAAAAAATATAGAATGCACAAATTATAGAATGCACAAATTATAGAAAATAATTTTCAACAAAAAAGTCTGTTGAACGGGAAAAATGTTTAAAGAAAATTTTGTAATCTTGGTTTTTTCATTACTTGTTTTAAATATTCTGTGAACATCATTAAACTCTGATTTTGTAACCAACTATAAAGTTTCTCCTAATTGTTCATTTTCCATATAATTAAACATATAAAGGGGACTGCCGCTCCCAAATCTCCGCTAAACAAATTACTGAAACCATAACCAATTATTGAATCCACAGCTCTTTCATGTAGATATTTATAAATATGATGAAAAAAGCATTGACCTTGATTTTATAATTATCAACTAAAAATCCCTTCAAATTTAGAATGTCGCATTTACATATACATAAATATGTAAGCGATATGAAATAACCCACAAAATTAATTTATTTCTTAATAATCCTAATGGCTTTTGGCCCTAAAGCCAAAAAAAATTTCCTCATTTTGATAATTCTCAAATCTTCAAAATGGCTATTTACTTCTTGAACTTTTGAGATTTTGCAATTTTCGATTTTTGTTTGATTTGTGTTTTTGTCATTTGAGATTTTATAAATTTGAAATTTCTTTACATATTTTTAGAGTTTTTGGAATTTTCGAAGGTAGACGTCCTGTTTTTGTTATAAATGATTTGGACCTGTTAAAGAAAATAACAATTAAAGATTTTGAACATTTCAAGGATCATAAAAATTTTGTTGATCCTGAAGATGATCCTATAAATGGTAATTCAGTATTGGCATTAAAAGGCGGTAAATGGCATGATATGAGAACAACATTAAGTCCAGCATTTACTGGGAGTAAAATGCGTTTAATGTTGCAACTTATATTAGATATCTGTGAGAGGGCAGTTAAATATTTGGAAATAAATGTAAAAAATAAACCAAATTCTAAAAATGGTATTGAATTTGAAATGAAAGATTTTTTTACATTGTTTACAAATGATGCAATTGCATCAACCGCTTTTGGATTAAATGTGAACTCATTAGAAGATAAAAATAATGAATTTTATAAAATGGGTAAAAGATTTACATCATTTTCAACATGGGATTTGATCAAGTTTACATTGTTTGAATCATTTAAAAAAATATTTCGGGTTTGTATAAAAATTATATTAATTTTTGAATTTTGTTGTCTACTATATAAATCAAACAGCCAGTATATGTTTTTCATATTTTCAGTTAGTTGGAATTAGACCTGCTGATGACGATTTTAATAATTACATCTCTCGTTTGGTTATTGATGCAATGAAATATCGTAAAGAACATAATATTGTGAGACAGGATATGATTAATATGTTAATGGAGGCTCAGTCAAATCCTGAAAAATCACATAATCGAGAATGGACAAATACAGAATTAGCTGCTCAATGTGCAATTTTTCTTTTTGCTGGTTTGGAATCTGTATCAACCACATTATGTTTTGCAACACAAAAATTGGTTGAAAATCCAGATGTTCAAGAAAAATTACGCGAAGAAATTGATGATGTTGATGAGCAATTAAATGGTCAACCATTAACATATGAAGTTATAAAACAAATGAAATATATGGATATGTTTATATCAGAAGTTCTCAGAAAATGGCCACCATTTATTCAATCAGATCGTGAATGCACAAAATCATATAAAATTGATGAAGATGATTTAAAATTAAATTTTAATGTTGGTGATGGAATATGGCTTCCAATAATTGGTATCCATTTAAATGAAAATTATTTTCCCGATCCATTAAAATTCAATCCAGAAAGATTTAGTGAGGAAAATAAAAGGAATATAAAACCATTATCATATGCACCATTCGGTTATGGACCAAGATTATGTATTGGTAGTTATTAATAATTTTTTAAGATGTTAAATGTCAAATATTCAAACATTTATATTTTAATTTTTAGCATCAAGATTAGCTCTTTTAGAATGTAAAGCAATTTTATTTTATATATTAAAAAATTTTAAACTTGATGTGGGTAAGAAAACAAGAATTCCAGTTCAATTGGCAGCTACTAATTTTCCTGTTACAGTTAAAGATGGATTTTGGCTAAAAATGATACCAAGAAAATAAAGAGTTGATTAAAATCAATTTATAGTTTTACTTATTCAAAAATAATTAACAAAAATTTTTTGAGAGCGCATTAATTTTTGAACTTCTCTTAAAAGATACTTTCAGCCTTTTAAAATATTTATTATCTACTTATTTCTTCATTTTAATAACATGAAATATTATATAGTTTTTATATTTTGATCGACATTTATATTTTGATCACACCGATGGATGACGATAAAGGCGATGGATAAAGGCGATGGATAAAAGCTACTACCAATGAGATATAACGTTTAGAATTTAGAATTTGGGGTTGAAAAATTTTCATATTTTCAATTATATAAGCAAATGTTAAGTAAAAATAACCCGATATGCTATTAATTTACTGCATTTTAAAACCAAAAAATTTAAAGAAAAATTTATTTGTTTGTTAAAAAAAATTAATGATGCATGTTTTTTTTGTAAGGTACATCACATGCATCAATCGTGTCATTTAGGAATGAACAAAATGAAGAAGTGTTTAGACTTGCAAAAGAAGGAGTATAGAAAAACACAAAATAAAAGAAGCATTGAAAATGAAAGAGGAAAACTGTAGGAGAAAATATTAGAGTGGAAAATCTGCTTTCAGATTTGAAAATCTGATTCTAAGAAGCTTTCTAGGAACTGTAACTATGAAAAAGATATAGGTTCTAGCAAAACAAACTGACATTCTAAAAGGTTTCCTGTCAGAACACAGCTGGCTAAAGGGGCACTTGTAACTTGGAATAGATAACAACGAAGATGTTCTCAAATTTGGATTACTACACATTAACGTGTGTATTCATACAGGTCTACAAGTCTACAAGTGTATTGTGTTGTTATTAGTATATAACATGCAACAATATAAAATTAGTTCACTTATAAAATGTCGTACAAACTTATAAGAACATGTAATTTTTTTTAGCACATTTCCAAAAAAAATTTTGAAAAAATGCACCTATTAGTTTCACTTTGCCCCTCCGTCCATCTGTCCGTCAGTCTGTCCATCCGTCTGTTTACAAAACTTCTACACCGTTAAAGATAGAGAAAAGAAATTGTTACCATTAGTAGGTCTTATAAAAAAATTAATTTTGTAGAATAACTTTTTCATGTAGCCCCGTTCATTACGAACCTATATTTTTTCATTTCCGGTTATACTTTGCCACAAGCTCCTTATCTTTAGATATTGTATACCTTAATATTTATAAAAATTTCAAAACCTAACAATAATTAGAATTAGCATATAATATAGAAATCATATTTGTATTCAATACTATATGGAAAAGTATTGTTGGTTAACGTTCTGAATGACATAACGTGAAGAATGTTCTGTTATTAAAATACATTCATATTTAATCTTTTTGTTTTGGTATAGATAATTTAGATATTAACAATCTTAACCTTAGATAAGCTGAGATTACAAATAACCTCTATAATAAAACAATTAATGACATAATGAAAATAAACGAATGAAAATTTATTCAAGAAAACTTTGGAAACTTTAAGAGAGCAATCAAATTTAGATTAAATTGATCTTGAAAACTTTTAATGATTAGATTATCAAATGGTTGAATATAAACAAAAAAGCAATGTCATGGTAAAAACTTTGATTAAGCTTTGCTGAGTTGATAACGAGTTGTAACGAAATTTTCGGGAAAAATTATTTTATTAAATTAAATAGAATTTAATTGTAACTTATATGATAATTTGAGATAAAGCTAAAACATTTTAACCGCTGATTGATCTCTTAAAAAACTAAAAAACTTAAAACTACTTTCTATGTATAGTCGTACTTATCATGGAGCTACAGTTGTATAATATTTAATAGAGCCGTATATTTAATTTTTGATAACTTAAGATATTTTTTTAATCTGAAAACGGCCATCTAACTATATTGTAAATTTCTTAAGTTTTATATAAAATAGTATAGTCTTTTCAATGCGGTATTTAAATTTATGGTTATTTGAAACGACAATTTTGCAAATTTAACCGCATCTTCCCAAGTTTTTTGAAATATTTATGAATAAACAGAATTTACATCAGAAAATATTTTTGAATTTCCCCTTTCAAGCTTTCGAAAAGCTTTCGTCAGCTTTTTTAGTGAGAATACCTTATTCATTAGTCTTTAAAGCATGCGCATTCATTAAATAATAGCTTTTGATAAAAGTTTGTAATAAAATTTGAATGTAATGCAAATTTAACAATTATTCTTAGAGAGTGCTCTCAGATGAAAACTTAAAATTATAATTCATGTAAATAAAACAAATTTTTTTTATCTATTCAGAAATTCAATAAAATATAAATAAAAACATGTTAATTGAAATTTTTCTAAGTATTTCTGTACTTTTTTTAATAATTTACAAATGGTTATGCATTGATTTTAATTATTTTGAGAAAATTGGTATTACATATATAAAACCAATACCAATTTTTGGAAGTTTTTATAAATCATTTATTGGCAGAGAATCATTTCGTGAAGAATTTATCAAAGGTTATGAAAAATATAAGAATTTTAAGTAAGTATATGTACCTACATATTGTTTATTATTATTATATAATGTGAAATAAGTATCTGTTTATTGTGTGATTTTTTACAAATAAGTTTTAATAGTGTAACCAATTATAGGTATGTAAAATATTTTTAATAAGTAAATAATAATTATAATTCCGGTTAGTAATAATGAATAATTGCCCATTTAACACGATAATTTGTCCATTTTTGATAAATTAATAATTTTTATACTGATTTCAGTGAAATTACAATACAGTGAGTATCTCGAACTATATTTTATAAGAAACTGTTGAACATAATTTATACTAAACTTGTGCTATCAATTGTCTAAGTTGTACAATTCGTATGAAAAAAAAAGAGAAAAAATTGCTAATAAAACTTTTTTTTTTGTGATTTTGTAAACATAACGATAACGATAAGTGTTTAGATAAACGTTATAAGTAAACTTAAATTTAAATATGCAATTTTCTATTAAAAATTAACTATAAAATAAATTGTTTATTTGGTAATGCTTCATTTATATAATAAGTGGCATATTTCCGATGAACTTATAAATTTTTATTAAGTTACACATCAACCAAAATTGTAGTCAATCAATTAATATCATATCGCTTATTGTACAGGTTTAAAGCATATTTATATTCTAATCTCGAGATTATTTGAAAAACAATAACGTTTATATTCAAAAATTTAATAAACACACAATAAAACACAGCGCTTTTGAATTTGGTAGTAATATAGAAATTAGTTTGATATTAATATAGAAATTATTGAATAAAGAAATGATCTACCGATGACGTTTGTATAACGATAGAAAATCAAATACAATATCAAATACAATGTCAGCGAGCGGAATTAGAAATTACATTAAATTATTATACATATATTGGCCACGAAGTGCCAAATACAAATACAAAATTCCAAATACAAAATCGCAAATGCAAGATGTGAAAATTCAAAATCGAAAAATTTCAAAATCCCAAAGCAGTTTTGTCATCATGATTCGTTTTGAAGTTTTTCATTTCGGATGTGGGTCGATTTAATGAAAAAAAAAATATAGAATGCACAAATTATAGAATGCACAAATTATAGAATGCACAAATTATAGAAAATAATTTTCAACAAAAAAGTCTGTTGAACGGGAAAAATGTTTAAAGAAAATTTTGTAATCTTGGTTTTTTCATTACTTGTTTTGAATATTCTGTTTACATCATTAAACTCTGATTTTGTAGCCAACTATAAAGTTTCTCCTAATTGTTCATTTTCTATATAATTAAAGATATAAAGGGGACTGCCGCTCCAAATCTCCGCTAAACAAATTACTGAAACCATAAACCAATTATTGAATCCACAGCTAAAATTCCCTTTAATTCAAGATCTTTCATGTACAAATATTATGAAAAAAGCATTGACCTTGATTTTATAATTATCAACTAAAACTCCCTTCAAATTTAGAATGTCGCATTTACATATACATAAATATGTAAGCGATATGAAATAACCCACAAAATTAATTTATTTCTTAATAATCCTAATGGCTTTTGGCGCTAAAGCCAAAAAAAATTTCCTCATTTTCATAATTCTTAAATCTTCAAAATGGCTATTTACTTCTTGAACTTTTGAGATTTTGCAATTTTCGATTTTTGTTTGATTTGTGTTTTTGTCATTTGAGATTTTATAAATTTGAAATTTCTTTACATATTTTTAGAGTTTTTGGAATTTTCGAAGGTAGACGTCCTGTTTTTGTTATAAATGATTTGGAACTGATAAAGAAAATAACAATTAAAGATTTTGAACATTTCAAGGATCATAAAAATTTTGTTGATCCTGAAGATGATCCTATAAATGGTAATTCAGTATTTGCATTAAAAGGCGGTAAATGGCATGATATGAGAACAACATTAAGTCCAGCGTTTACTGGGAGTAAAATGCGTTTAATGTTTCAACTTATATTAGATATCTGTGAGAGGGCAGTTAAATATTTGGAAATAAATGTAAAAAATAAACCAAATTCTAAAAATGGTATTGAATTTGAAATGAAAGATTTTTTTACATTGTTTACAAATGATGCAATTGCATCAACCGCTTTTGGATTAGATGTGAACTCATTAGAAGATAAAAATAATGAATTTTATAAAATGGGTAAAAGATTTACATCATTTTCAACATGGGATTTGATCAAGTTTACATTGTTTGAATCATTTAAAAAAATATTTCGGGTTTGTATAAAAATTATATTAATTTTTGAATTTTGTTGTCTACTATATAAATCAAACAGCCAGTATATGTTTTTCATATTTTCAGTTAGTTGGAATTAGACCTGCTGATGACGATTTTAATAATTACATCTCTCGTTTGGTTATTGATGCAATGAAATATCGTAAAGAACATAATATTGTGAGACAGGATATGATTAATATGTTAATGGAGGCTCAATCAAATCCTGAAAAATCACATAATCGAGAATGGACAAATACAGAATTAGCTGCTCAATGTGCAATTTTTCTTTTTGCTGGTTTGGAATCTGTATCAACCACATTATGTTTTGCAACACAAAAATTGGTTGAAAATCCAGATGTTCAAGAAAAATTACGCGAAGAAATTGATGATGTTGATGAGCAATTAAATGGTCAACCATTAACATATGAAGTTATAAAACAAATGAAATATATGGATATGTTTATATCAGAAGTTCTCAGAAAATGGCCACCATTTATTCAATCTGATCGTGAATGCACAAAATCATATAAAATTGATGAAGATGATTTAAAATTAAATTTTAATGTTGGTGATGGAATATGGCTTCCAATAATTGGTATTCATTTAAATGAAAGTTATTTTCCCGATCCATTAAAATTCAATCCAGAAAGATTTAGTGAAGAAAATAAAAGGAATATAAAACCATTATCATATGCACCATTCGGTTATGGACCAAGATTATGTATTGGTAGTTATTAATAATTTTTGAAGATGTTAAATGTCAAATATTCAAACATTTATATTTTAATTTTTAGCATCAAGATTAGCTCTTTTAGAATGTAAAGCAATTTTATTTTATATATTAAAAAATTTTAAACTTGATGTGAGTAACAAAACTAGAATTCCAGTTCAATTGGCAGCTACTAATTTTCCTGTTACAGTTAAAGATGGATTTTGGTTAAAATTGATACCAAGAAAATAAGGAGGTTGGTTTTTATTAATAGTTAAAATCGTAAATTTTCAAATAAATTTTTAGTTGTAAAGTTAATTTAACTTTTTGTTTAATAGAATATTTTAGATGTCGTTTGGGCAATAAACTGAATATTATATTTGCGATGTGGAGAGTTAATATGATTTTGTTGGAGTTTTTTATTATGTTTTTCTTAAATTATAACGTTATAACTTTAAAATAAATGTTACCATATGCTTCGCTTTATTAATTTTTTTTTTCGGAAACTAATAATGTTGTTAAGATTCTGATGCCTTTTAGTATACTTTAAATATTACCTGCAAAATAAGAAAGAAAAAGAAAAGTTAAGAAATATTAAATTAATTAAAAATATATTTAAATATGTATATGTATATGTAAATGTAGTTACTAATTTCTAGTTATTTGGCAAATAACGCAATGCCTAAAGCAATTGAACTTTATGTCGAGGGATTTGAAATTCAAATCCTGATTAGTTTATATCGAAATAAATAATTTCTAAAATTAATTATTATTATCCAATGGACCAGGTGTTGTTTAGATTATGTACCTCCCTTAGAAGGAAATAAACTATAGATAAAGTTTGCAGAATCCTGAATTGTTGCGAAATACAGATAAATAGCTACTAATATGGTATATACAATTTTAAAAGCAATAAAAATAAATTTAAGTAAAAAGTAATCGAGGTGGAGTTAATAAGGTTTAAGAACAGTATATTTATATTAAAAAAAAAAAAAATATTTTAGTATCCTTTAGGTTGAATTATTTTAATTATAAAATAAGAATTTAATGTTTATTGATAATTGAAGAAATATATATATAGCTCCAATTTTTTTTTTTTTTTGACTAATTTACTTTTCTATTCCATTAAAGCCTAAAGGACAACTTAAATTCATTTTATATTCAAATCATGTAACTAATTATGAATTAATTGACCAATTTATAATATGTAAAATGTGATGAACATATACAATTACAGTGAAATCCGCTTAAGTGCATAGCTCAAAATTCATTGAAAATTTTGACCTTAACCAAAAAAAAGAGAAAAATTAAAAAATTAATATGACTTGAGGAGAATTTACTAATATAACATAAGTAAAAAAATTTAAATTTGTACTTAATTCAATTACAATATTGTATTTATATTATTTCAACATATTTTTAATATTATCGCTTTATAACTCACATATAGTGCAGTATAACACCATAATATTGATATGGTGTATTGTCCCATCGATATTGAGTCATAACGCCACAAGTGGTTTTGGTGGAATTATGACCCACTTAAAAAAATCTAAGTAGGTAAATTGAAAACGCTTTTCGTTATTTTTTGGCGAAATATATGAGCCTTTCTTTTCCTCCTTTTTTCTTTTTTTTCCGAATTTTACGTTTCTATACAATATATGCTATTGCTATACATATAGTTTGAAATTTGAATATGAATGATATACAAATGTATTTATAGAGCTACGTAGTGTTCGGTATCTATAGCTATACGTATTTTTTGTTTTATTTTCTTTTTTATGTTTCTATTAAGACCTAAGTAAACAGGCCAAGAACTGAAAACACATGAATGTAGTTGTGAGAGAATTGCAATCGATTCTCACGTATCGCGTGTATGAATAATTTCATAATTGATGTGAGTCTGGATTATAGCCATATAAGTGTTTAAAGTATGAAAGTAGTCTCGACGTACATATACTATTATGATATTGAAGCAATTTATCTTAAGAAGCTTTTAAAATAAAAAATTTAAAGGAAGACAATTTTTTAAATGTATATTTATGAATGAAAACATTATATTTTAAAATATTTTTCTTTAATGAGTTATGTAAAAAAGATACGACTTTAATTTTTTCTTTGGACCAAATTGAATAAAGTAAATGGTTTTTGTGTTATTTCAAGATTTATAGTCGACCCCCTATTTTTTTCCATAAGACTGCGTGTAAATTTGTTAAAAGCTGGTCCCTTATTAAGCTTTTACTCTCTGCACTTCATGGCCTGATAATTAATGTGAGTCTCGGTTTCTATACAATATACATATACTGTTGCTATGCATATAGTTTGAAATTTGAATATGAATGATACAAAAATGTATTTATATAGCTACATTACATAGTGTCAGGCGAGATTTGTCGCCTCCATTGAGGTATGTAATATAATATGAATAATGTTTTGTATTTTTATTTTAAAAATTGAATTGAATTGTAAACCAGTAAAAAATAAGTACATATGTATGTATGTATTTTTGTAATTTTTTTAAGAATAAAATTTAAGGGTAGATTTTTAAAGTTTATAATAAATGTACAAAGTAATTGTCATGCAATTCACAAAATTATTTGTTCAAGTTTGCATCAAAATTAATATTATGATACATACATACATATTACGTATATTATTTATGCATCACAAATTCATTAATATTGCACTTTTTTAATTCAAATCAAATATTTTTTTTCTTAAAAATTTGTTAAGAATTAGAAATCTGATTGCTGAAAATAGAAGTATTCGAAAATAACCGTTCAATAAGAGGTATATTTATGTATTAATTAAAATATGTGACAAAGTTCAAACCATACAAGAAACCATTTCGCCAGTCCTTAAATTTTATTTTTAATAAAATTTCAAACTTTCTTGTTTTTAAATGGATTTTTACTTTTTTAAATGTAAAAAACATAACAAAACTAAATAAATTAGGAACTTCCTCTGAAACAAAAACGGTAAATACAATATTATTTTACAGGTAAGTTTTAAAAAATTAGCGAAACTTTGTTTTAACAAGAAATTAGTTATAAAACATTGGCGTATAATCGCATTGTTTCTTATATGCGATTTTTTTCAGATATTTTACAAACAAAAATGTTATATTATAAAATATAAATATATTGAGTTGTCATAAAGTCCATGGATGGAAAATTTGGGTATTATAGTCCATGAACTTTAATGCTTTAGATTTTATTTCACTCCACATAAATTTTGACTTATTTTAATAATAATAAAATGTGTTCTTTTATTTTTTTTTGTTTATTTTTTTATATTTTTTTAAAATATTAAAATTATATATTAAAATAAATTATATTACTTTGCTTTCAATATCATAATATATGGAAAAGTATCATAATATTTAATCTGTAAATGATAGACTTTTAAGACCCTTTTACTCAATGATTTACCAACCCATTTTTACTTTTTTTTAATGATAAATATCCAGTTCAGCTATCTTACAATAGCAATATTTTTCCAAAATTTTCCGATTTTCATTATTAATTTTCCATTTTTATAAAAAAACCCATAAAAGGATTTGCATACATATGTACATATTTATCATATAGTATAATATATATTTATTATAATATTCAAATAAGACGCTCTTTTTTTGTTCTTTTGTTTCCGTTAAATTTTAAATTTTGCTTTTTTTTTAGCACATTTCCAAAAAAATTTTGAAAAAATGTGCTTATTAGTTTCACTCTGTCCGTCCGTCCGTCCGTCTGTTTACAAAACTTCTACACCGTTAAAGATAGAGAAAAAAAATTTTAACCATAGGTAGGTCTCATAAAAAAAATAATTTTGTGGAACAACTTTTTCATGTAGCCCCCCCCATTACGAAGCTACACCCCCTCAAACTTTGAAAAAGCCCTATTTTTAAATGCATATATCTTATGTTCTGCTTAAGATTTTTTCAATCTGAAAACGTCATTCGACAGGTATTTCTTTTATCTTTGTAAAATAATATCAAAATTATACAATTTTTTTAAATTTAGTATTTAAATTTACCGTTATGTGAAAACCAAATTTTACATGATTTTTCTACTTTCATAACTCCGGCACGCTTCTAGATACAAGCTTGAAATTTTGAGACAAGAAAGAACTTTTAGAATTAGTATAAGTTTCCTCAGAAAATTTTTTCGGACCACCCCCTGTTTATGAGCTATTAGGGCTTAAAAATTGAAAATTTGCTATTTTTAAACACCTGTAACTTAGGAACCTGCACACATTTTACTTCTGCAAGATGTAAAAATTAAAGCTACAATAATATATTTTTACGTGTGTGAAAGGTTTAGTTTAATTGTAAAGGGTTCCAAAGTTGCAGCTCTTCAAAATTGTAAAAAAGCCCCATTTTCAGATGTATATATCTCGGGCTCTGCGTAATAGTTTTGCAATCTAAAACCGGCAGAAGATCGAAAATTTTATTATCTATATGAAACAATATCAAAATTATGTAATATTATGTAATTTACGATTTAAATTTACCGTTATGTGAAAACCACATTTTGCATGAAATTTCTTTTTTCATAACTCCGGCACCCCTTTAGATAGGAACCTGAAATTTTGAGACAAGAAAGAACTTTTAGAATTAGTATAAGTTTCCCCAGAAAATTTTTTGGTAACGCCCCCTCTTTTAGAGTTATTACGCCTCAAAAATTGAAAATTTGCTATTTTTAGACACCTGTAACTTAGGCACCTGTAAAAATTTTTCTTCGGCAAGACATGAAAATGAAAGCTACAATAATATATTTTTACGTGTGTGAAAGGTTTATTTTAGTTGTAAAGGGTTCCAAAGTTGCATCTCTTCAAAATTGTAAAAAAGCTCCATTTTCAGATGTATATATCTCGGGCTCTGCGTAATAGTTTTGCAATCTAAAACCGGTAGAAGATCGAAAATTTTATTATCTATATAAAACAATATCAAAATTATGTAATATTTTGTAATTTACGATTTAAATTTACCGTTATGTGAAAACCACATTTTGCATGAAATTTATTTTTTCATAACTCCGGCACCCCTTTAGATAGGAACCTGAAATTTTGAGACCAGAAAGAACTTTTAGAATTAGTATAAGTTTCCTCAGAAAATTTTTTGGTAACGCCCCCTCTTTAAGAGTTATTACGCCTCAAAAATTGAAAATTTGCTATTTTTAGACACCTGTAACTTAGGCACCTGTAAAAACTTTTTTTCGGCAAGACATAAAAATTAAAGCTTCAATAATATATTTTTACGTGTGTTAACGGCTTTTCTTAGTTATATAGGATTTCGGACTTACGGCCCCTCAAAATTTCAAAAATGTCCTATTTTCACATTTTTAGCACATTTCCAAAAAAATTTTGATAAAAAGTGCTTATTAGTTTCACTCTGTCCGTCCGTCCGTCCGTCCGTCCGTCCGTCTGTTTACAAAACTTCTACACCGTTAAAGATAGAGAAAAAAAATTTTAACCATAGGTAGGTCTTATAAAAAAAATAATTTTGTGGAACAACTTTTTCATGTAGCCCCCCCCATTACGGAGCTACACCCCCTCAAACTTTGAAAAATCCCTATTTTTAAATGCATATATCTTATGTTCTGCTTAAGATTTTTTCAATCTGAAAACGTCATTCGACAGGTATTTCTTTTATCTTTGTAAATTATAATATCAAAATTATACAATTTTTTTAAATTTAGTATTTAAATTTACCGTTATGTGAAAACCAAATTTTGCATGATTTTTCTACTTTCATAACTCCGGCACGCTTCTAGATACAAGCTTGAAATTTTGAGGCAAGAAAGAACTTTTAGAATTAGTATAAGTTTCCTCAGAAAATATTTTCGGACCACCCCCTGTTTATGAGCTATTAGGGCTTAAAAATTGAAAATTTGCTATTTTTAAACACCTGTAACTTAGGAACCTGCACACATTTTACTTCTGCAAGATGTAAAAATTAAAGCTACAATAATATATTTTTACGTGTGTGAAAGGTTTATTTTAATTGTAAAGGGTTCCAAAGTTGCAGCTCTTCAAAATTGTAAAAAAGCCCCATTTTCAGATGTATATATCTCGGGCTCTGCGTAATAGTTTTGCAATCTAAAACCGGCAGAAGATCGAAAATTTTATTATCTATATGAAACAATATCAAAATTATGTAATATTATGTAATTTACGATTTAAATTTACCGTTATGTGAAAACCACATTTTGCATGAAATTTCTTTTTTCATAACTCCGGCACCCCTTTAGATAGGAACCTGAAATTTTGAGACAAGAAAGAACTTTTAGAATTAGTATAAGTTTCCTCAGAAAATTTTTTGGTAACGCCCCCTCTTTAAGAGTTATTACGCCTCAAAAATTGAAAATTTGCTATTTTTAGACACCTGTAACTTAGGCACCTGTAAAAATTTTTCTTCGGCAAGGCATGAAAATGAAAGCTACAATAATATATTTTTACGTGTGTGAAAGGTTTATTTTAGTTGTAAAGAGTTCCAAAGCTGCAGCTCTTCAAAATTGTAAAAAAGCTCCATTTTCAGATGTATATATCTCGGGCTTTGCGTAATAGTTTTGCAATCTAAAACCTGTAGAAGATCGAAAATTTTATTATCTATATGAAACAATATCAAAATTATGTAATATTTTGTAATTTACGATTTAAATTTACCGTTATGTGAAAACCACATTTTGCATGAAATTTCTTTTTTCATAACTCCGGCACCCCTTTAGATAGGAACCTGAAATTTTGAGACAAGAAAGAACTTTTAGAATTAGTATAAGTTTCCTCAGAAAATTTTTTGGTAACGCCCCCTCTTTAAGAGTTATTACGCCTCAAAAATTGAAAATTTGCTATTTTTAGACACCTGTAACTTAGGCACCTGTAAAAACTTTTCTTCGGCAAGACATAAAAATTAAAGCTTCAATAATATATTTTTACGTGTGTTAACAGCTTTTCTTAGTTATATAGGATTCCGGACTTACGGCCGCTCAAAATCTCAAAAATGTCCTATTTTCAAGTTTTTTCTTATTACATGAAATTTTCAAATTTTTGTGTAAGTCACACTTCTAAACAATTTGTATTGAGTTTTGGAAATGTGCGCTTTTAAAAACCGTTGGTTTACATTCTACCTTGTTTGTCTTTCCTTTTTTCACTAAATAAAACAAAACACCTACATAAACAAAATTTTGAAATGATGAAATTAGTTTGTCATTTTAGGATTTTTTATTTCAATAAACATGACATGTAACATGTAGAATTTAATAAAATGTTCAATATTACATAAATGAGGGCAAAGATTATAAATATATTCAATATGCTATACCAGTATTCAAATTATTATCTATCCTAGTATAGCAATACGAAGTTACAATGTACATATACACAAATTTATTTTATTTAGAAAACTTTTTTTTTTATTCAAGGTTAAATTGTATATGATTGTATATCAAAGAAAAGAATGAAAAACGTTTATATTTAAAATTAAAAAAAAAAACGAATTTAGTATAACATAAAAGATGAATAAATTTCATACTGATAGATGTAGCGACTATTTGGGGCGCAGCCTTATTTTTATTTTCTAAACTAAAAAATTTGTTCTACTTGGAATGTCTTATATATGTATAGTCTTTGCCAATACTCAATAAATCAGGGGCATCTTCTAAAAGATAATAATAACCGTGTTTTTACAAAAAATATCATTTGCAAAGAAATTTTAAATTTATAAAGGCATTAATTATTGAAAATTATATTTTTACATTTCAAATAAAATCATAAAGAAACTATATACTGTATACATGTATACTGTATATACAGTTTCTTTATGATAAAATAAAAAAACAATTGCTTATTTCGTTTTTAACTTAAAATGAACATATGAATTAAAATCAAAAATAAATAAAGCCATTTTGAGGGCTACCAAATACTTATTAGTAAGAGTAAATTAAAAAAATTATAAATATTGGCTACGGATAATTGTGGTTAACCACAGTTATTTATCAAACAACCTCAAATTTTGAGTTCAACCACAGACTATATTAACTATACAGAGATTTATTTCTGAGTACAGAAATTATTTTGTATTTACTAATATAGGTACATAATACTATGAAATTGGTATTTGGTATATTCCCATGTATAGTGTAGTGACCACTACATATATGAATATCTACAGTTAAAATTAGTTATGATAGGTTATAGTGGTATATTTTTGTTTACTTTTGCAATAAGATTTTTATAATTATTTTTTTAGTGAAGGGTAGATATCACAACAAAATAGTTTTGAAGATAATGGTCTAAAAAGACAAAATAAATTGTCTAATTTACATGTTTGAATAGCCCTTACACCATTATTTAAAATTAACCTTGTTTTTCTAAATAAATAGAAAATACAATGAATAATTCAGAAACAAATAAGAGGGAAATGGGCAATAAATATTGCATTTTGTCTTGCGGGTTGAGTAAACGTGTTTTAAAAAATCTGAAATTATTTAAATTTCCACAAAATGCGGATTCACTTTCTTTCTGGTTATCTGCAAGCAAGATAATTGCTGCAGATGCTCCAAAAAAGAGAATATGTGAAAAACATTTCCAAATAAAATGGTTCGCAAAAAGAAAATTGGAAAAAGGTGCAAAACCTACATTACTTTTGGCAGATAATCTTGTGCAGAAATCAAATGCATATGACTTTGATTTGACTGAATTGGAAGAACTTAATTATTATGAAAATCGATGTTCTCCTCCAGTTGAAACAGAAGATTATCTGGGATCAAGTGCCGATTTTCGCAATAATTGCATTAAGAAAATTAAAACAGAAACTATTTACCAAAAGCTTTTAGCAGAAAAAACCGAATGTGTCAGAAAATTAACCAAGAAGATTTTGAATTACAAATGAATTATAATTGCTTTAAAAGCTAAGTTTAAAAATGAAAATAAAAAAAGAAAAAAATGTAATCTTCAACATGAAATTAATAACCGAAAAGATATTTCCTTTAGCAGCAAAACATTCTGCAATATGATTTTAAAACAAAAAAAAAATTAAATATTCAGAAGACGAAAAATCTTTAGCTCAAAGCATAAATTTAAGATCTGCTCGTAAATACATTACGTTTTAAACTTCCTTCAAAATCTTCTTTATATAATTGGGCGCCCATAAAGTTTCTAAAACCAGGTCTAAATAAATGCTTAATTGAAAATTTGAAAATCTTTGTCAAAGAAATAGACGAAAAATCTAAAAGCGTTGTTTTCCTGTTTGATGAGATGCTGATTAAAAAGAATAGACATCATGATGAAATACAAGGTTTTGAAGATAATGGTCTAAAAATACAAAACAAATTGGGTAAATATGTTTGTGTTTTTCAAGTAAGAGGATTATATTCTAATTAGAAGTTCGTACTGATCTATTCTGCGTCCCAAAACGGTTTATGTTGTGATAAACTACTAAAAATAATTACAAATAATAAATGTAGGCTTAAATATTAAAATTATTACATGTGATCAAGGTTCTAGTAATAGAAGTTTATATAAGAAATTAGGTGTTTCAAAGGAATCTCCTTTTTTTTCATTGATAATCAGAAAATGTATGCCATATATGATTATCCTCATTTGTTTAAATCTTTTAGAAATACTCTATTAAAAAATGATTTTATAACACTTGATGGTAAAGTTTCATGGCATATAATAAAACAAATGTTCAATTTAGATTCAGTAAATACTATTAGAATGGTTCCTAAGCTAACACTAAAACATATTTATCCCAACACTTTTGATAAAATGAGAGTGAGTTATGCCACACAAATTTTTAGTCAAACATGTTCAACTGCAATTAAAACTATAATACAAGCTGGACAATTTATTAATAATGAATAATTCTGCCGTAGCATCTGCAGAACTTCTTGCAAAAATGGATAAATTATTTGACGGATTAAACACTAAAGGATTGTATAGTTCGAACCCAAACTGCTATGCAATAATATTTACAAATATTTTGAGGCAAGAAATAAATATTTTAATCTACTTCATATATTTTAACTTTTTGTTTATATATTATTTAGGAAATGATATTGTACTTAGAAATTATCGCTAAAACTTTAAATAAATCTATTTATTGTTTTAATGGTATGATACAAACAATTAAAGGCATCATATTATTGGCAAATGGCACTTTAGAAAAGAATGATTTGTTTTTTATTATTGTTTCTAGAATTAATCAAGAAAATTTATTCTCATTAATAAGGTCTACAAATCCTAATAACATAAATCCAACTTTATTTGAATTTAACATCATCATAGCAAAAATTGTAACCATAAAGGCTTTAAATGAACATTCGGACTATGCTAATTGTGAAGAGGATTCTGCTGATTTACTTTTACTTATGTTAATTGAAGGTGCAGTTATTAATGGGGTAGAAAATCACAAAGGCCTCAATCAATTAGTTAATCAAATAAGTCAAAAAGATACAACTACATTTGATGAAGAAAAGTTTATTTATGATACACCGGTTAATATCTCAAACAATATAATTGAAGAAAACTCAATGAAGTATGTTTGTGGATATATAATTTTCAAAATATTAAATAAAATAAATTGCGAATCTTGTAAAAACATTTTAACAAAGGAAAATCAAAATTATGAGCTCAATACAGAATGGTTTTTATTTAATAAAAATTACTCAAAAACAAAATTTTAATTGCAAGTACCGTCCGAATACTTTTTTGAGGTGTGTAAATATATTACATAAATTAAAATATACACTTACATATTTTCTATGAAATTTTCATAATAAAATTTTCCACAAATTAAAATTAATTAGGTTTATAAATAAGTATATATAATTTTCATCTTTTAGGTATGTAAATATCATGTGCTAATATTTAATAAATTTTTCGATAAAAATTCGTACACAACGAGCATTAAAAAAAGATTGTAGATCACTGCATACAGACGACAAACAACTGTGAAAAATTCAAAAATTGGTTTTCCGAAAGGGTTTATCTAAATCATCGAAAGCAAATTTTAGAATTTTTGATTTTAGTTTTGTTAAGAAAACATGCTACTTGACTTTCAGAAAAATTAAATAAAGAAGAGTATAATAAAAAGAAAAACGCAATAATAAAATGAAAATGCCAAGAATAGAAACAAAAAATTATAGAAAACTAAAAATTATTAAAACTTAGCACATATTTAGTATAAATTAAATTAAAAGAAACTATCTATTGAATTATAAATTTTATTTTTTCCATACAACCAAAAGTTATTAGTTGCTAATGTAAATATGTAAATATTTTTAATAAAGTGGATTAGGTTTCTTGGGGATACCACACAAAAAAAAACCCGCCTATTTCTTTACCTCAACGATGGTGCGGAAAAAAGGAAATTTTATTAAATTTTGAAATTTTCTTTGTATCGTTATCCTAATAAAATATTTGAATTAATTGAAATGAAATTAGTTTAATGAGATCAATATTAATTTAAGATTCAATAAATGATCAAACGTACAGATTATTTAGCTTAAGATATTTATTTCTTTTTTAATGCAATTTGTTCAATAGCAAAAAAAAACTCTTGAGAATTTCTTTTATTATTAAACAAAATAAAGAAAATTTAACAATAACGTTTATTTTATTTCTAATTCTAATGTTTATATACTCACATATAATATTATCAATTCAATATCAATACCATTATTGTGTTAGCAAACCTATGAATTATGATTGTATTTATAATAATAAGGGTATGGACGAGTTGGTGCAAAGTGGTCTTGCACAAGTGCAAAAT
This sequence comes from Poecilobothrus nobilitatus, assembly GCA_947095535.1. NCBI lineage: Eukaryota > Metazoa > Arthropoda > Insecta > Diptera > Dolichopodidae > Poecilobothrus > Poecilobothrus nobilitatus. The sequence goes on from OX352772.1 coordinate 343,073,871, forward strand.
TTTGCACCGTAGCATATTTCAATTTTTTGACAGTTAAAGTGCACAATTTGTTGTTGTTTTCATGTATAACGAGGAAGAATACAGTTGCCTTTGTCAACTCTTAGATACCCGTACGAACCGTTAGTATGTTCACAGTTTGTCACTCTGCTTACAATATTATATTTTTAATATTTTAGTATTTTAAAATAATTTGGGTGAATTTTATAATTTCTAGAACTATGGATTGTACATATATTCAAACTATATGTTTATACATTCTTCAAAAGCAGATTTTAACCTTCCACATAACGATTATCAATCCAAAACTTTTTCAAATATTCTGTAGTACCATTTAATACTTAGCGGTAAACGTATATTAAATTTACTAAGTACAAAATAGTAAATATAATTTTAAATATTATATTATATTAATGCGTACATAGTATATTAATATTGTTATAAATATATCGCCATACATTGCAATATTTTTTTAAAAATATTTCCATTCATAGAATAATTTCTTATAAGTACAATAAAATACATATGTATATGTACGTAAATACGGCGCTATATAATATATATCTCTTTACTCTTATCATTCATTCACTAGTGACATATACGATATGTAAATAAACATGATATTATATAAGTATGTATGTATATCAATATCATATAAATAAAATTCTTCAAACAACCGTTATGTTGTTTATTTATTTACATTTTTTTGTACTACGCATTATATCCTCAACAATTTCAAATTATCGAGTAAAACAAAATGGAAAAAATTCGTTAAAGAAATTTGTTAGAAAATTTGAAAAAATCAAGTAACACTTTCGTCAATTATAAAGTAACCCTATATTATTAAAAAAAGTTGTTAACAGAAATAAGAGTATAATGTTGAAGCTTTAATTTTTGTGTATTACCTCAAAAAAATTTTAACAGGTGTTCATGTTACAGGGGTTTAAAAATACGAAATTTTCAGTTTTTGACCCCTTACAGCTCCTAAACGGGGAGTGATACAAAAAAAATTTCTGAAATGACTCATACTTATTTTCAAAGGTCTAACTCCTGTCAAAATTAAACCGTTTAGAAGATAAAAGGGTTAGAGGATTTTGCAAAATTTGAGTTTCGCATAACGGTAAATTAAGACACCGTATGCCACAACTATATATTTATTGTATATATACTTTTAAAGCTAATAAAAGCAGTAATCGTTTGCCGTTTTCAGAATGAAGATATACCTTATAAAACTTGTGCTATAACAATTTAAATATAGAGCTTTTTTGAACCTTTGGGGAGCTGTAGCTCCGTAACGGGTGGGGCTACAAAAAAAAAGTTATTAAAAATAAAATTAATATTTTTGTAAGATCTATCAGAAGTTAAAATTTCATAGCGCTATTTCAAAAAAAATGTGGGGATCTAAAAGTGAGGTGTTCGAGAGCTACCCTAAGTTTTGGTCCAAACTCAACCAAAAAAAATAGGAAACCTACAAATTCAAAATCAAGACTCTAGCTTTCTTAGTTTTTGAGTTAGCGTGCTGACGGACGGATGGACGGACATGGCTCAAAAGTCTTAGAATTTTTTTCTGATCCGATCCATACCTTTGAAGGTATATCTAGCTCGCTTATTCCGAGGTGTTACAAACGGAGGAGTAATTTTATTATACCCGATCCTATCGTACGGGTATAAAAACGAACAAAATATTATATTACTCTTCATTACGTGATGTGATGTACGATCCTATCGTACGGGTATAAATATGAGAGAAAAAATTTTACAAACTATAAACCGCGGATTATAATTAAATATTACTAATGCCGAGTGACAGCATTGAAAATTGGAATGTGCGTTATATTAAAAAACCAAAGAGTTATTTTGCTGATGGTCTCTCAGAGAAGAATAACGTAATGAAAATATTGACAAAATAATTTTAAGAAAAAATGATGGTGATAGAGTTATTTTAATTGATAAAATAATTATAATTTTGATATTTTTAATAATATAGATTTATAATTTAAACCTGGAAAATTATCTAACGTTTTAATATATAATTGTATACTAAATGTTTAATACACAAAATATAAATTGTTTAAGTAATGAATTTAATATTAATGCTATCACAAAATAATGTTACCAACTCAAGTTTTTATGTTATACATCAAAACATAAAAAGCTTTAAACAATTTCCCTGATATGTATTATTTTTCTAACCGAAATTTGCATCTACGATCATGAAACTAGTAATTTTAGCATTCGAAATTTTAATTTTCATGGTCTTTGCAATAACAATTACTATGCATCAGGCGGAGGAGTTGTTTAAATTATGTAATTTTGTATTAAAATGTTCGTAGTGCAGATGTTATTAAATTGATGTGTGTTATTAATAAACTCTCTTATTGCTTTATACATATATATATATGTACAGACGATATGATTGCTGTATACATTTTTTTTAGATAAACTTAAATCTTAAATAAAAAGTCTTAATTTAAAAAATTGCATCATACTTTATTTTATTTCTTTAATTAATGAACCTACTAGAATTTCTTCTAACAGTTCGACTTGCACTAATCATGCTTTTTACAAGCATCAAAAGTTGCAACTTATTCATTACATTCATTTGCTTCCGTAATTGGAATTACTGATCACTTCTTAATTAATATTTATTTTAAAAGTGTAATCTCAGACTCAGATGAAAAATCATGTAATAATTTCACTATGTACTTACATAATTAATTTTAATAATTTGACTTCAGCCTTAAATCTTGAATTTTGGGCAGATGTTTGTTCATTTTCTAATCCAACGTCTAATTTTGTAAATTTTGTTAATATTTTTTTTTCATTTCATATTTCCAATAATAAAACAGTTTCTTCTCTGATCAATAATAAATCAAAAAGCTGAAATTTTGGATGAATAATGAATTATTAGTTCATTAAATTCAAAATCGAAATAAAATGCATAACTCATTCGTAGACATCCTAATAATGGAAGGTTGAAAGGAACAAATTTGTCATTACGTTTGTGACACCGCTAGAGTTTTTTTAACGAGAAAAAGTGGGAAGCATCGAAAGCAACCTAGGGAACTCCACGAAGTGCTAAAAGTTGCAAACGGTACAGCGGTGGTTTAGTGGAGATATAGGCTCAAAGGTATGGATCGGCTCGATATCGAATTCTGATTCGATTAAGTCATGTACGTCCGTCCGCCCAGCAGCACGATTACTTAAAAAATAAAGGAGCTAAAAGGCTGACTTTTTTTTACGTTACTTTTGCAAAATTGTTAGTTTCGCTATTTAAATCCAGAATTTTCGACCGCCTGGTTCGAATAGCTGCGATGTTTTTTCTTTTTATTTCTTCTGGATATAACTCAGTGTCTATTAAACCTATAGGTATCTGAAATGTAGTGAACAGGTGACGAGTTATATACCAGTAATTTTTGTACAATTTGGTTGGTCTAGAGGAGCCGCTTCAGGCTTCTTGCACCTTTTAGAACTTAATGGAGCTAGGCGTTTGAAATCTTACAAATGATGAAAAAGTTTTATGGCAATAACTTCTGTAAAATTGGGTTGCGCTGGTGCAACAGGTTCCGGTAGCTGCCATACAACTTCTCTTTTTAAATGAAAATACCACCGAGTCTATTGAAGCTAGGTATCTGAAATTTTGTAAAAAGATGCAGCATTGCATGCTAACAATTTCTGTAAAATTTGGTTAGGCTAGACCAGCAGGTTTAGGTAGCTTGCAGATCTTGGAAGTTAATGAAGCTAGGCGTCTGAAATTTTACAAATGATGATCAAGTTTTATGGCAACATCTTCTGTTGACAGCTAACCAGAACTGTATGACAGCTAACCAGACCAGAACAACAAATTTATTTCAGACCAGAACAACAAAAGTTGTCATACTTCCAAAATTTCCATAGATATATATCTGTACTTAACGGCGGTACCAAAAGGTTACCAAGTTTTATGGAAACAGCATATTACGTTCATATGAGTATCCCAGAGTTGACATATTGTACTCTACTGGACTCTTTCTCATTTATTTTTATTTTTTATTAATACCTTTTTTTTGCAACCATTTAAAGGTGATTTAACAACTTTTGCCGACCATACAGCCTTTTCATATATATGTGTAGTGAACTATGTAGTGTGTACATATCCATACATATATATTTCCATACATATCCATACATATTTTATTAGAATCATACATTTCAATATAACTCAATCATACATATTATAATTTCACTTGTAACCCAACATAAATTTAAATATACATTTTTTTTTTCGTTAAATAAATAAATGCTAAATTTCATTTTTTATGTTATTTAATAAAATATTAAAGTATTATCTAATAATAAAAATTAAAACAAAAATCCCAAAAAATTGTAAACAACACATGGTCATAGTAAGAACAAAAATACAAACTCATTAAAATGTACTGGGCACACTTTTAAAGTTGTAAAAGAAAAAAAATTTGTTTTGCAATAAGATACCTGAAAATGTTTTAAATAAAAAGTACAATAATTTAACTAACAAAAAAATTGCAATATAACAAAAAACTGTAACTGAACTTATAAATGTCATAAAATATAATTGTAACTTTATAAATTTTAAATATTATGAACCATACATACATGTGTCATTAAAAAATCTAGATATTAATTATTAAAAAAAAATTGCTAATTTAAGAATTTCTAAATTAGGTAATTTACCAATGATTGTAATTATTGAATCAATACATGTAAAAAGTATAATTTTATAACACACTTATTTTTACTCAAAAATTTTGTATAAATACCATGAACATTTGCAAATAAAAAGATAGTTTAATTACAATCTTCTTCTGGAGTAACTAGAAGAAAGATTAAAGGAAAAGTTACTATTTTATTTCAATAGCTACACGGATAGCTACACGGAGCAAAATAGGTTCATAAGAAGTGCTACAAAGCACATGTGCTCCTAAAAGTGACAAAGTACTGATTATAATTTATAAGCAAACACAGGCTCTATCTGCAGCAGTATTACCAATGAAAATATATTATATAAAATATATATTACATGTGGATATTAAACGTATATTATATTTATAACAATAATTTTAAAGTAGCTGTTCATTTAAATCATGACTTAGCTTTGCTTAAGAAATGGTTCGGTTTTCATTAATTAAAAATTAGTGATAAAACGAAATATATGAACTTTAGTATTTATAATAATTCAATCTCTGATTATAATATTTTTTATCATTCACTATACTGAAATTAATATCCTATAAATCTTACCATAATTTGTTCTTTTTAGCATTTTTGCATATGTTACACATATTGTTTCAAGATTGAATGTGTAAAGTCATTCAAATATCTAGGTTTTCGGGTGGTCACATTTTATATTTAAAAAAATGTTACCGCCTAATAATGTAATTAGGCAAGTTATATAATATTAGCTTATACAGGGGCTTCGGTAGCCTAGTGGGTAGACGCGTGGCGTATTAACCGAAGGAAGGAGTGTGGGTTCGATCCCTGCACAGGTCCTAAGTGTTTTTTTCTTTACATACCCCCCTTACGACCAAATATAATGTAAATATATAGTATATAATATAAACAAAATAAATAATATTAGTATATAATTTAATAATAGTATAAAAACCTATAATGGCCTTAGTAGCCGATGGTTCAATAATATTGCATTACATTTATGTATGGAATATTAATATAAATAAATAATAAATAAATAAATAGCTTATACAATTCAAATAAATTGTCATATATAATGTATCATGCATTATTTCACTCTAAATTGCAATATGACCTCACATGCTGGGAGCTTATTTCAATAAAATACAACATTTGCTTATATCACAAAAACCATTTCCTTAGAATAATTTGTAGAAAAAGACGTCTTGAACACAACTTGGAATTATTTAAAAAATTAAATATTCTTCTTATTATGAATTTATATTTTTACAAAACATTAAAAATATTTTTAATGGAATCAAGATACCTTGATTGCAGAAACACTACGGTATACAATCTCAGAGTTAATAGAAGATTAATGGCGAAAATCTCTCTTTTTAAAAATGAACATTTATTTTGCTCGTTTTTATAACATTACTGTTTCAAAGATTTTTAACTTATTAGATTACCTATTGAGTTAAAAGAAATAAGAGTTTTACCAGATTTTCTAACCAAAATTAAGATATGGTTATTTAATTTAAATTTTATTCAAACTGAAAATACTTTAAAGGTTACTATAATAAGAGTCAAAAATAAAAACAAAATTTAATCATTTATCATTTCTCACCTTACCTAGTTTTAATATTTAATTGTATTTTTTCTTTTTTTTTTTTATAAACACCACATAAATTTTGTTTTTACTATTTTAAATGTATTCTTTAAGAATAGGTACTCAACAATTATTCAACACGTCTTGCTCTCATAAATTAAATAATTGAATAAGTGCATTTGAATGATCTTTATACTTTATTTTTATTTATACTAAAAAGAAAGATGCTCTAATGTTCTCAATTTAGTATTTAAATTTTTATAATATCATAAATATATAAAATTATTTTTAGCACATTTTCAAAAATTTTAAAAAAAATGCCCTTATTAAAAAAGCCTTATATTTAAATTATTATAACACAGATTCTATAAGGCATATTTTCAATCTGGAAACGCCAAATGATATAGCTGGTTTTATAAACTTTATAAATATATATAAAATATGCAATGTAGCTTTGCCATGCGATATTTTAATATACCGTTATGTGAAACTCAATTTTTGCAAAAATTTGGACGCCTTCTATCTTTGAAACGGTTTAACTTAGAAGATTGAAATTTTGAGAGGAGTTAGATATTTGAAAATATGTATGAGTCATTCAGAAAATATTTTTGTGTCGCCCCCCGTTTAGGAGCCGTAAGGGGTCAACATTTGAAAATTCTATATTTTAAAACACCTGTAAGTTGGACACCTATCCAACACTTTTTAAAGTAATATACAAAAAAAACAAACAAATTTATTTTTCAATATGGTTTTTTCCATTACTTGTTCGTTTTAATTTTTTGTAGTTTACTAACTTTGTACCTATCTAATTATTATTTTGTTTTCAAATTTGTTTTAATTGGTATTGTATTGGTATAAGTATATAGTGAGTAAGAAATATTAAATAAGTACCTAGTGAATTCCCAATAGTTATTTAGAATTAGTTAATAAGTATTGAATTTAATAATAAAAAAATCTCAATCTTAGATAAGCCTAGATTAGAAATACCCTCTTACAATAAAACAATTATTGAAATAATGAAAATAAATGAAATTTTCATTTATAGAAAACTTTTGAAACTTTACGAAAACAATGAAATTTAGATTAAATTGACCTTGAAAACTTTTGAAGATTTGATTATCAAATGCTTGAATATAAAAAAAAAAATGCAAAATCATGGTATATAAAAACAAGGTAGAATGTAAACCAATGGTTTTTAAAAGCGCACATTCCAAAACTCAATACAAACTGTATAGAAGTGTGACTTACACAAAAATTTGAAAATTTCATGTAATAAGAAAAAATGTGAAATAGGACATTTTTGAAATTTTGAGGGGCCGTAATTCCGGAATCCTATATAACTAAGAAAAGCCGTTAACACACGTAAAAATATATTATTGAACCTTTAATTTTCATGCCTTGCCGAAGAAAAATTTGTACAGGTGCCTAAGTTACAGGTGTCTAAAAACACCAAATTTTCAATTTTTGAGGCGTAATAACTCTTAAAGAGGGGGTGCTACCAAAAAATTTTCTGAGGAAACTTATACTAATTCTAGAAGTTCTTTCTTGTCTTATTTCAGGTTCCTATCTAAAGGCGTGCCGGAGTTATGAAAAAAGAAATTTCATGCAAAATGTGATTTTCACATAACGGTAAATTTAAATAGTAAATTACAAAATATTACATAATTTTGATACTGTTTTATATAGATAATAAAATTTTCGATATTCTGGCGGTTTTAGATTGCAAAACTATTACGTAAAGCCTGAGATATATACATCTGAAAATGCGGCTTTTTCGCAATTTTGAAGAGCTGCAACTTTGGAACCCTTTACAACTTAAATAAACCTTTAACACACGTAAAAATATATTACTGTAGCTTTAATTTTTATATCTTGCAGAAGTAAAATGTGTACAGGTTCCTAAGTTACAGGTGTTTAAAAATAGCAAATTTTCAATTTTTAAGCCCAATAGCTCATAAACAGGGGATGGTCCAAAAACATTTTCTGAGTAAACTTATACTAATTCTAAAAGTTCTTTCTTGCCTCAAAATTTCAAGCCTCTATCTAGAAGCGTGCCGGAGTTATGAAAGTAGAAAAATCATGCAAAATTTGGTTTTCACATAACGGTAAATTTAAATACTAAATTTAAAAAAATTGCATAATTTTCATATTAATTTATAAAGATAAAAGAAATACCTGTCGAATGACATTTTCAGATTGAAAAAATCTTAAGTAGAACATAAGATATATGCATTTAAAAATAGGGCTTTTTCAAAGTTTGAGGGGCTGTAGCTCCGTAATGGGAGGGGCTACATGAAAAAGTTGTTCCACAAAATTATTTTTTTTATGACACCTACCCATGGTTAAAATTTTTCTCTATCTTTAACGGTGTAGAAGTTTTGTAAACAGACGGACAGAGTGAAACTAATAAGCACATTTTTTCAAAATTTTTTTGGATATGTGCTAAAAAACTACGATTAAGATATTTTAACCACTGATTGATCTCTTAAAAAACTAAAAAATTTAAAACTACTTTGTATGTATGTATAGTTGTACCTATCTTGGAGCTACAGTTGTATAATATTTAATAGAGTCGTATATTAATTAATTATTGATAACTTAATATACTCGTATTTTTTTTTATTCTGAAAACGTCAAACGATTGAAAATATTTATAAATAAATAGAATTTATATAAGAAAAGATTATAATGATGTCAAAAATTATAATGATATTCGTTACATAATAGCTTTTCATAAAAGTTTCTAATAAAAACTAAATGTAATTCAAATTTAACAATTATTCTTAGGGAGTTCTTTGAGCTGAAATTTTAATATAGTAATTTAATGTAAATAAAAACATTTTTTTTATCTATTCGGAAATTCAAAAAAAAAAAAAATATGTTAATTGAAATTTTTCTAAGTATTTCTATACTACTTTTAGTAATTTACAAATGGTTATGCATTGATTTTAATTATTTTGAGAAAATTGGTATTCCATATGTAAAACCAATACCAATTTTTGGAAGTTTTTATAAATCATTTATTGGTAAAGAAGCATTTCTTGAAGAATTTCTCAAAACTTATGAAAAATATAAGAATTTTAAGTAAGTATATGTACCTACATATTATTTATTAGTATTATATAATGTGAAATAAATATCTGTTTATTGTGTGATTTTTTACAAATAAGTTTTAATGATGTAACCGATAGGTGTGTAAAATATAGTTTTAATAAGTAAATAATAATTATAATTCCAGTTTCATAGTAAATAACCTTCGATCATATATACATATACATATATGTAGATAAAGTAAATATTATAGAAAAAAAAACATTCTACGCATTGTTCTGTCATTAGAAAAAAAAATTTTTAAAAATCAAAAAAAATAAAATAAAAAGTTTTGTTTACAGTTTATTAATAACAATTTTTTTTTAAATTTAAATTTAGAATAAATTATCAATTAATAAAATAATAAAGTATAAATGTGAATAAATCATTTCCTGAAATATTACAAAGCGGTTTTCATTTTTTCGAATTGAAAGTTCTGTTTTTGTCTCGGATCCAATGTAATGGAATCGAATTTTTTATATATTTCTCCGTGATAGCTTTAATCAATAAAGTACAATGTTTCTGATTTTTTATATCTACAAAAATATTTCTTACTATGTAGTACCTATTATTCTTTCTACCTTTGTTGATACATATTTTTGTAGCTAGCTTTTTGGTCAATATTAGGTTATTTTTTCGTTTGTTTCAGCCATTTGTTAACGAATTTCTTTTTCTGATAAGTTGCAAACTGCCGAAACATTTAAGCTGGGATTTGTTAGTTCACCTCTATTCTTTGATTTAATCAAATTTGAATTGACATTTAAAAATGATTTTTCAAGTGAAAAGATACATTCAGAAGAATTTATATATTTTTAGCATAATTTCAAAAAATTTTGAAAAATTGTGCTTTTTAGTTTCACTCTCTCCACCCGTCCACCCAAAATTTCTACACCGTTTGAAATAAAGCAATGAAATTTTAACTACGGATAGCTATCGCCAAAAAAACTAATTTTGTGGAACAACTTTTTTCTGTAGTCCAACTCGTTCGGAGCTACAGCCTTACAAAGTTTGAAAAAGCTCTATCTTTAAATTCTTATAACACAGGTTCTATAAGGCGTAGAAACCCAATTTTTGCAAAAATTCGAACCCCTGCTATGTTTTAACCCCTTTCAGTTTAAATTAGAAGTTTACAATTTTGAGAGGAGTTAGATCTTTGGAAATTAGTACGAGTCATTTTAGTAAATATTTTAGTGGCGCCCCCCTCCTTCTTTTAGGAGCTGTAAGAGGCCAAAAACTGAAAATTCTCTCTTTTTAAAGACCTGTAACTTGAGCACCTGTCCAAATTTTTTTGAAGTAATATACAAAAACTAAACCTCCAGCATTATATTTTTGTTCGTATTAATAATTTTTCTTAACAATTTAGGGTTACCTTAAAATTGACAAAAGGGTGACTTGATTTTTCGCAAAGATTTTTCCTAATTTCTCTCACAAATTATTTTCTAACGATTTCGTTTAATTTTTGTATTATTAAAAATTTATTTTATTGAATATAACTATTTAACATTTATGTACTCTTTACGAAAAACTAACTTTGGAAATGGGCTTTTTTGAAAACGTAATTCTGTTTTTGAAAATCTCGCAAAGCTATTGAAATAAAATGCATTCTAAGTCAAATATTACAAACGGAGTCATTATGTTATTTCTATAACTCTTAAAACTAAGAGTCTTATTTTCTATTTTAAGTAATCTTATCTTGCATTCATTTTGCTTCAAGCAATTTTCTTCATGAACTTCCAGTTTTTCTGTATCACAAAAGCAATGAAGACGTATATCACAAAAATAAATTTCATGTTCATTAGAATTGCACTGTGATACCAGAAGGTCTGAAAGATTTTTAATCCAAATAAAATGACGATTAATATGCACATTATTTCCATCAGAATTCTGTTCTTCCAACATCAATAAATTCACATGTAGCTTATGTAAAATAAAATAAAATTTATTTTTAATGCATTTATTTTCAACATAAATGTGGACAGGAAATTACACAGCCTTTCCTGTTCAGGCGTTGCTGTAAATATCGTAAGGGGTTAATAAATCTTACGACGTGCGTGGGATTCGAACCCACACTCCCTCTGTGTTTACAGAGTATTTTATACGCTCTTACTCACTAGGCCACCGGAGCCCCCTATAAAATAAAATGTTAAGTATGAAATTAAATAAAAAGCAACAAAAAACAAAATCTAATATTAACCTTTTCCCACTGATTTTGACAATTTTAATGGTACAACTTCCAATTTACTTTTGGGCGTTTCACGATGATGAATAAATACATTAATTGAAATTTTATTATTTTTTTCAAATAATCTAATGTTTTTTAACTCCATAGGAAAGCTAATTTTATCGAGGTTCAAAACGTCTTTATAATTTGGATAGCTTGAAGTCCGTTCGGGATGATTGTTGGTAGGATATACTGCTGACACAACAGCCCATGCAAAACATGCCTTGTCATTATTTCGCACATTAATGCAAGCTCCATTCCTTACAGGTGTTTTAATGTAAGATAATCCAACAAATGGTGAAAATTTATTTATATTTATATTCAAATTTATAATAGCTGATAAAACCCAACCGCAATTTTTTTCTTGAAATTCTTCTAATTTTCTTAACAGCGGTTCTTCTTCTAGTAGCTTCTATAATTATTGCTTCTATTTCATCTGCTTTATATACTGCAAGATTTTTGGTACTTAAATGTTTCAATTCATTTTTTTCTTCCTCACCTTCATACATTTTGAATTCACCACAAAAAACTGCATTTATTTTAATGCTGCTATGTTCTTTCAGTAAAATTCTTAATTTGTATATTCTTGACTTTTATATTCTTGAAAGAACATTTTCGGTTCAGAGTGATATAAGTTAGTAATTATAATTTCTGATAGAATTCTGTTTTTAAAAGCTGAATGTGGTAGATCTTCCCACACCAAACGTGGACATAATGATGAAGATGATGGTTCAGACTCACCACCGCTTCTAAAAGACTTGAATCCATTCATCATTCGAGCAAACGATTTCAGTTTGCTCAATTCTGAAGTTAAATGAAATTTTGTTCCTGTTTTCTGGGCAGATGATAAAAGTTTTTCCAAATTTTTAATATCTGCTTCACAATTTTTAATGTTTTCCTCCAGTGACTTATCATCTTGAATAAGATTTCTTGATGTTTTCTTACAAAAGTCTCAGCATAGCTTTCCATAGTTACTTGTTATTATGATCAATAATTTGTATTAGAAAATATAAGATATTTAATCTTTGAGCCGTTACGACTTACTATTTAATATATGATCGTATAATTATGTATTTATTAAGAAAATAAATTATTGTAAGCACATTTTATTAAAAGAACATACTATTTAATAACAAACGGCTTTTTGTTCATTAACCCCACCCCATTTATACTATACACATACCTAACTTACAATAATACTAATTTCAAGGTTAGCCACCTAATGCACATTAATGTTCAATAAAATGAATATTACTTTAAATGAATTCACATACATATTTCTTTAACATTCCGTATAATAACTTAATAATACTAATTTCAAGGTTAACCACTTAATGCACATTATTGTACATAAATTCTCATATTACTTTAACATTCCATATCCTAAAAAAGAATTAAAATAGCTTGAAATAATCAAGTTAATGTGCACTTAATTAACATTTTTTAATTTTTATCGCAAAACCAAAACATTCACTACATACTATAGGATATTTTTGATAATTTCGTAACACTACAACTTTCCAATATAATATAGTCTATTTAAAACCTAATATCGTTGATACATGCTCCCAATAACTTCGGCGGGGTTCAATTCGGTTCTAGAGATCCGCTTCGATCCTTGCTACTGCCAAAGAGCCCCTTTTAAATCATACAACTAAAGTACTAATTACATCAAATTTTTTAATCATCGTCTTGAGATGCTAAATCTTCGAACTTCGCCGCTTATGATCTTAATCCGAATCTTTTCCTTTCCCAAATCTGTAAACTTGCTGAACCTTCTACGCTTATAACATCGTCCCAAAGTCTTAAACACCCTACCCTTAAAACTTTTTAAACGCACTTAATAATATAATTTTTAAATTGCATAACACATATTCTCACACTCGAATTCTAAATTCAAATCCATAATACCCTTAATTCAATCATATACATAATATATATTTCCGTATAATAACTTATTTTTATTCTAATTATGAATTTTATTCTGCATTCACTTCTTAACCTTCAAAAATATTATATGAGTTTATATTACACTTAATAACAACGCCGGCTTAATAACACGTTTATTAACATCAAAACCTTTTTAAAAGAATTTTTCCAAACTTCATTTAATTTATATATTGCATATACATAAATAATTGCAATAATACTAATTTCAAGGTTAACCACTTAATGCACATTATTGTACATAAATTCTCATATTACTTTAATATTCCAATAACATCACTTCCTTTAGTCAACCATACCCATATTTTGATACTACATGATCATAACTTCATTTCCTGGAGTCAAACCGGCATAGCTATACTACTCACGCATAATGATATTCGTTATAACAGCTTTTCATAAAAATTTGTAATAAAAACTAAATGTAATTCAAATTTAACAATTATTCTTAGGGAGTTCTTTGAGCTGAAATTTTAATATTGTAATTTAATGTAAATAAAAACATTTTTTTTATATATTCAGAAATTCAAAAAAAAAAAAAAAAAAAATATGTTAATTGAAATTTTTCTAAGTATTTCTATATTACTTTTAGTAATTTACAAATGGTTATGCATTGATTTTAATTATTTTGAGAAAATTGGTATTCCATATGTAAAACCAAAACCAATTTTTGGAAGTTTCTATAAATCATTTATTGGTAAAGAATCATTTCTTGAAGAATTTCTCAAAACTTATGAAAAATATAAGAAATTTAAGTAAGTATATGTACCTACATATTATTTATTAGTATTATATAATGTGAAATAAATATCTGTTTATTGTGTGATTTTTTACAAATAAGTTTTAATGATGTAACCGATAGGTGTGTAAAATATAGTTTTAATAAGTAAATAATAATTATAATTCCAGTTTCATAGTAAATAGCCTTCGATCATATATACATATACATATATGTAGAGAAACTAGATATTATAGAAAAAAAACATTCTACGCATTGTTCTGTCATTAGAAAAAAAATATTTTTTTTTTTTTCAAATTATTTCTCTGCCACATAAATGTGGACAGGAAATTACACAGCCTTTCCTGTTCAGGCGGGGCTGTAAATATCGTAAGGGGGAATAACCCTTACGACGTGTGTGGGATTCAAACCCACACTCCCTCGGTGTTTACAGCGTATTTTTTAAGCTCTCACGCTCTTACTAGGCCACAAAAAAAATTTTTTAAAATCAAAAAAAAAACCTAGTTCATATGTCACAACAAGAAAAAACTTTTTTGCGTTTAAGAAATGCATTTCTTGCTGTTTCAATTTGACATCTAATTTTCTTTCCGCAGCTCCAATTTCGTGTAACCCAGCATTCGAGATATTTGAACGATTATTTATTTTAATTGTTGCTGCTGTGTAAGGTGTTTTTTTCTACTTACGATGATTAATTTAGTTTTTGAGATATTTATTTTTAAGTTAAACCATTAGCTATGGTGGTTGACTTTCTCAACTATATATTATAAATTCCTTAGATTGTCTGTTATAAGGACTGTATCATCTGCATATCTGATGTTATTTATATATGAGCAAATCACTTTTATACCAACATATGCATCGTTCACGGCTTCTTGAAAAATAGCTTCAGTGTAGATGTTAAATAGTAAAGGGGAGAGAATACAGCCTTGTCGAACTCCTTTCTGAATATCAACGTTTTCTGTCAGCACACTATTTATTTTTACACGGGCTGTTTGTTGCCAATATAAGCTATTTATATACATTATGATATTTTGATCTATGCAAATTCTATTTAATATCTCCATAAGTTTTTGATGGTTGACCTTATCAAGCGCCTTTACATAATATAATCCACAAAACATAAAAAAATATCTTTAAGAACATCACGAAAATTCTGCACTAGTACTTGAATATTAAAAAGGGTTTTTCTAGTTCCAGTTCCTAGTTTAAATCCAAATTGCGTTCCGTCCATGTGCGACTCACAATTTGTGTATATATGATTATGTAATGCTTTCAGAAAGTTTTGAATGCATGGCTCATTAAACTTAATAAAGGGTGATCATCGCATTTTTAGGCATTATCTTTTTTCGGAAGGGCAACATATGTTGCCTTTAGCCAATTTTGTGGGAAGTTTCCGGTACTATGAATATTAATGAAAATTTTTTAAAGACAATAAGGTTTTCGTCATTGATAAGTTTTATTAATTCATTGATCAGTTATTTTGATATTAATATAGAAATTATTGAATAAAGAAATGATCTACCGATGACGTATGTATAATGATAGAAAGACAAATTAAAATACAATATCATTTAAGAAAACAACGGATATCAGCGAGACAATAATGATTTTAATACGACTACAGTTAGAAATTACATTAAATTATTATATACATATCATAATAGGGTTGGTCACAAAATCCCAAAATGCAAAATTTCCAAATCCCAAATTCCGAAAATCCGAAAATACCAAAATCGCAAAATCGGATGTGAGTCGATTTATAAAAAACAAAAATATTAAATACAAAAATTGCAGAAAAAAATTTCAACAAAAAAGTAAATTAAAGTTAATTAGTTTTAAGTCTTAGTATGTAAGTTTTATATAATTGCTACTGAGGTTTTTACTAGTCTCTTTTTTTCAACAAAGAAAATTAAAAAAAAAAAAAAAATCAAATTAAAAATTAAAAATTAAAAATATAAAATATCACATAATAAACGTTTCAAATAAAACTAAACTATGTAAAAAAAAAAAAAATAAACTAAGATTATAAAAATAAATGAAATGAAAAAATGAAATGTTTAAAGAAAAATTTGAAATAGACTATAAATATTGTAGATAATTTTTAAATCTATATAATGGTTTTACTTTTTGCAATTTTGGGATTTTGCAATTTGGAATTTTTAAATTTGGGATTTAAGTCATTTTGTCATTTGGGATTTTATAAATTTGAAATTTCTTTACATATTTTTAGAGTTTTTGGAATTTTCGAAGGCAGACGTCCTGTTTTTGTTATAAATGATTTGGAACTGTTAAAGAAAATAACAATTAAAGATTTTGAACACTTCAAGGATCATAAAAGATTTATTGAGCCTGAAGATGATCCTATAAATGGTAGTACAGTATTTGCACTAAAAGGTAATAAATGGCATGATATGAGAACAACATTAAGTCCAGCGTTTACTGGGAGTAAAATGCGTTTAATGTTTCAACTTATATTAGACATCTGTGAGAGGGCAGTTAAACATTTAGAAATAAATATAAAAAATAAACCAAATTCTCAAAATGGTATCGAATTTGAAATGAAAGATTTTTTTACATTGTTTACAAATGATGCAATTGCATCAACCGCTTTTGGATTAGATGTGAATTCATTAGAAGATAAAAATAATGAATTTTATACAATGGCTAAAAGATTTACGTCATCTTCAACATTCGATATAGTCAAGTTTATATTGTTTGAATCATTTAAAAATGCATTTCGGGTTTGTATAAAAATTTTATTAATTTTTGAAAATAATTTTGTTATCTACTATATAAATCAAATAGCCAGTATATGTTTTTCATATTTACAGATAACTGGAATTAAACCAGCTGATGATGAATTTAATAAATACATCTCTCGTTTGGTTATTGATGCAATGAAATATCGTAAAGAACATAATATTGTGAGACAGGATATGATTAATATGTTAATGGAGGCTCAGTCAAATCCTGAAAAATCACATAATCGAGAATGGACAAATACAGAATTAGTTGCTCAATGTGCAATTTTTCTTTTTGCTGGTTTGGAATCTGTATCAACCACATTGTGTTTTGCAACACAAGAATTGATAGAAAATCTAGATGTTCAAGAAAAATTACGGGAAGAAATTGATGATTTTGATAAGCAATTAAATGGTCAACCATTAACATATGAAGTTATACCACGAATGAAATATATGGATATGTTTATATCAGAAGTTCTCAGAAAATGGCCACCATTTATTCAATCTGATCGTGACTGCACAAAATCATATAAAATTGATGAAGATGATTTAAAATTAAATTTTAATGTTGGTGATGGATTATGGCTTCCAATAATTGGTATCCATTTAAATGAAAAATATTTTCCCGATCCATTAAAATTCAATCCAGAAAGATTTAGTGAAGAAAATAAAAGGAATATAAAACCATTATCATATGCACCATTCGGTTATGGACCAAGATTATGTATTGGTAATTATTAAAAATTTTTAAGACATTAAATGTCAAATATTCAAGCATTTATATTTTAATTTTTAGCATCAAGATTAGCTCTTTTAGAATGTAAAGCAATTTTATTTTATATATTAAAAAATTTTAAACTTGATGTGAGTAACAAAACAAGAATTCCAGTTCAATTGGCAGCTACTAATTTTCCTGTTACAGTTAAAGATGGATTTTGGTTAAAATTGATACCAAGAAAATAAGGAGGTTGGTTTTTATTAATAGTTAAAATCGTAAACTTTCAAATAAATTTTTAGTTGTAAAATTAATTTAGCTTTTTGTTTAATAGAATCATTTAGATGTCGTTTGGGCAATAAACCGAATATAATATTTGCGATGTGGAGAGTTAATATGATTTTGTTGGAGTTTAGTAATATGTTTTTCTTAAATTATAACTGCTATTTACTTTAAAATAAATGTTACCATATGCTTAGTAGCTTTATTAATTTTTTTTTTTCGCAAACTAATAATGTTTTTAAGATTCTGATGTCTTTTAGTAGACTTTAAATATTAGCAGCAAAATAAAAAAGAAAAAAAAAAAGTTTAGAAATATTAAAATATGAATGTATAGTTACTAATTTCTAGTTATTTGTCAAATTACGCAGTGCTTAAAGTTATTGGCGTTTCTGTCGAGGGATTTCAAATGGAGTTAATAACATTTTTATTGATGTATTGATAAAAAATCAATGCTCTCAACGACACCATTTCAGGTAATCATCGTAGTTCATCACATACAATTAATATTTCAATTAAGAGTAGTATATTTATATTTAAAAAAAAATATTTTAGTATCCTATAAGTTGAATTAATTTAATTATAAAATAAAAATTTAATGTTTATTGAAAATTGAAGAAATTTATAAATAGCTCCAATTTAAAAAAAAAAAATTTTTTTTTTTTGACTAATTTACTTTTCTATTCCATTAAAGCCTAAAAGACAACTTAAATTCATTTTATATTCAAATCATGTAACTAATTATGAATTAATTGACCATTTTATAATAAAATGTGATGTACATATACAATAATACCCCCTTCATCAAATATTTTCATAGAATTTTGTAGTGTGACCTTATTTCCTGAAATTGTTTCCTGATAATATTGCGGAAAGATAATAATATTTTCTCATTAACATTTAATTTTGTTTTTAAATTTTTAATTAAAATTTATGAATTTTCCTTAAAATTTAATTAAATACGTTAATAAGTAACTATATGGTACAGTATTTTTGTCTATTTTAATATTAGAAATAAAATTTATTATTTTTAAATTTAAATTAACTTTATATACTATGTAACGTTGTGAGGTCAAAATTTTTCTTTTCTCTACTCTCATATGGAGAATATATGGCATCAATAACATCACAAAGATTAAACTAAATTTAGTTCTTTTTTGAATCATTATTTTCACTAACCGTTGATTATTCGACTTTAGATATTATAAATAAGATTATAAAACATAAATATTGGCGGAATATATAATTATCTTATCCAAAAGTTTTTTATTCACTTATTTTATATTAGAATTTTTTTATGATATAAACTATCACAATATAAACTACTATAGTTGGTTATGATCTAACCGAGTGTAATTCGAGACCTTTTAATTGAAAGAGTGACGACTTAACCAGCGCTGGGTCATTTGTCAGATGTGATATCGCAGTATCATTAGATTTTATTTCAAATCAAAAATGAATAAATTAAAATACAGGCGAGTAACGTTGCAAGGTTTCACCAAATGAAACCGTTAAAAACCAGTTCTTAAAACTTAAAAACGTTTACGTACTTAAAGTTAGGGGTAACAAGGCAGAATGTAAACCAACAGTTTTTAAAAGCGCACATTTCCAAAAGATAATACAAACTGTTTAGAATTGTAACTTGCACCAAAATTTGAAAATTTCATTTAAGAAAAAATATGGAAATAGGACTGTTTTGCAATTTTGAAGGGCTGTAAATCCGGAACCCTATATAACTAAGAAAGACCGTTAATACACTTAAAATTATATTCCTGGAGTTTTATTTTTTTTGTCTTGTCTACAGGTGTTTCTCTTGTGTACAGGTGTTTAAAAACAGCAAATTTTCTATTTTGGAGCTGTAATAGCTACTAAACAGGGGGTGATCCAAAAAAATGTTCTGAAAAAACTTATACTAATTCTAAAAAGTTCTTTCTTGCCTCAAAATTTCAGGCCCCTATCTAAAAGCTTGACGAAGTTATGAAGATAGAAAAATCATGCAAAATTTGGTTTTGACATTACGGTTAATTTAAATACTAAATTAAAAAAAAATAAAATGTATAATTTTGATATTGATTTACAAAGGTAAAAAAAATTACTGTCGAATGGCGTTTTCAGATTAAAAAAATGTTAAGCGGAACATGAAATATCTATACGCATTTAAAAATAGGGCTTTTTCAAAGTTTGAGGGGCTGTAGTTCCCTGATGGATGGGGCTATATGAAAAAGTTGTTCCACAAAGTTAATTTTTTTATGAGGCCTATCCATGGTTAAATTTTTTTTTTCTATCTTTAACGGTGTAGATAGAAGGTTTGTAAACAGATGCACAGACGGACGGACGGACGGACAGAGTGAAACTAATAGGAATATTTTTTTCAAAATTGAACCTTAAAGACTATTCTATTTTTGACTTATTTAGCCATTTATGATTTTCGAGAGAGCTTAAAGTTTGTCTCAGCACAAGAACCTAATATAAAAATTGTTTTATATTCTTTTTATTATTGCCCCTTAGTTCGATCCATTGAGTTTAAGATAAAGAGAAGTATTTTCCCTTGTTAAATATTTATATCATTTGAATGAACTAGATAAATTCGAGAACCTTTTAAAAAAATTTGAATACATTGTTACTATAGCCTACATATTTATCGATTTTAAGTTCATTTAACAATCTTTTAAATAAAACAGGCTATATATAGCAAAGTTGCTTCGTTTCGTTTGTTCAGCTTGGCATAATTTCAAAACTATTAAGTCTGAATAAAACAAAATTTTATACAAGAACATTCTTTGTAGCTTGAAAATTTTTATGGGTATATTGCATTCAGTTCCTTTAATCAGTTACAAACTCTAGGTAACCCTACTTTAGTACTATAATTATTTATAAATAATAAAACAAAAAATGACCGTATTGTTTAATTAAATGTTTTTTTTTTGCACTCTTTTTGAAGATTGCATTTTAATCTTCTAAATTTTCTGTATTTTCATTTTTACATACATACTATATCTACTTCATATTTGTTATAAACAAATTAATTTTTCATTCCAATTAAGATAAATAAAACCATTACCTGTTAAATGAAAAACCTTCAATAGAATTTTAATTACAACTAAACCGAATACATATGATTATAACCAAAAAAAAAAAAAAAACAATTTTAAGACTAATTACAATTCATATGCACAATTATTTATATATATATGATATAAGTTTTTAGAATCTATTTGTTCTTTATTTAAATAAAATCCATATCGCGGTTTTTAAAATAAAAATACATTATTATTAAAAAATAAAACCACATTCTTGTATATATGAGTATATATATAATATACATATACATACATATATTATAGAATATGCTCTAAATATTCTATAATTCTTTCCTTTCAATATTACATTCAGAAACTTAGTAGAATATGGTATTATTCGTCTTTTGGTCGATTGGTTAATAATGCTGGAGATTACTAAGTGCATAAATTTTTGAAATGATGCATAACTTAAATATATTTCTAAAGTATAAAGTATACGTATCTATATATGGGGAATTCCATGAAAAATGAGCCAAAAATCGAAAATTTAAAAATGAACTATATAATATCTTATACGGTTCTCTAAGTTTCTAATATTATATTAGATAAAATCCATTCTAGAGGCGGAAAATTTTTTATTAAAATGCCTGATTGTCCTGATAACTAACACATTCTACTTTCTTGTAATTTTTACAAGTTGTAATAAAAAGCCTATAATTAGATTTTAGTCCATGTTTTATCAATAAACATATTATATGCAATATAAACGTAAGATTTTCTTTTTTTACTACTGTAAAAGAATTCGCAGAAAATGGTATAATACTGAAAATTATAAAACTAACAAAAGTGTACGATCCTAACAACATTTTGTGAAAATATAAGTTACTTTTCTCGTTTAAATTATTGTTATATCTAGATTAGATTAGATTTATTTATTAAGAGGTAATAAATGTGATCTTTGATGTAGATCTATTGTGCTCCCCCTGTTGCTACATGTTGTAGATTTTGCCACCATATATAATACTTCTGTGAGCCCTACTGCCTCCCTCCAAAAAAGTAAAGATTGTATAGCGGGTAGTTCACTTTCGGCAAAGCAGGAATATGCTTCCAGGTGCATGTATATACTTATCATTTCTCAACTTTATTTGCTCCAAATCGTTATCGTATTAAACCAACTTTTTTTGCATCAAAAAATATATAATTACACTCGATAACAAAAAACAACTACATCGACCTACCTATCTATTATATATTATAATTAAGAAAAATTATTATTGACAATTTTCTTAACGAAATAATTTTTCACGCATTTTATGGTTTATGTTATAATTCCGTTGCATTCTATATTTTAAAATACAACATACCGGAAATTGTAACAAGTGTACACAATCATAACTATAATAAAAGTCAAAAGTTTTGTATTCATTAAAATAAATTTAAAAAAAAAAGAAAAAAGAAATTGCACTAAACGTAAACAATAAAACAATTATGGTATATAGTTAAGAGTCAGTATAACAATAATTAGAGCATACAGAAAAAACAACAAACAAACAAAAATAAGATTAATTTTTTATTTATTGTAAAATCTTAAAAAATCATTTGGTATTTTGTGAGATTTTTATGTGTTCTAAAGGATAATAGTTGTGCAAAAAATTTGTATTATGAATTTCGGATGCCTTAATTTTAAATAAAATTTAAAATAATTAAAAAAATTCACTAAAATAAAAATGTTACAAGGTTAAATTTAGAGATAGAAGTAAAAAAAAAATGTATTTTTGTTTTTCTTAAAGAACGAATTTTACGCATCTAAAGAAAAACGAAAAGAAAATAAGAAACAAAAACTTTTCCTGAATTTAATTAAAAAATCTTAATTCTGTTTTATGGAAAATATTGATTACAGATTGTGAGATGAAAGTTTGGATTCAAAATATTTTATATTATTATAATTGTATATTGGATTGAAAATGGATACTATTGTTTAATTGAAAACAGATAGATAAAAAAAATCTCAGATACAACTGATATATATCCCAGCCAAAGGAAGACTACTTATATGTTTCCCCAATACTCTTAAAAGGTGACAAAACCGAGCACTCCAACTATAAACCTATATATAGTTATCATTTTAATTATTTCCAAAGTCATGCAAACTTTTATTAACCAAAAGTTAAAGAAAAATTTAAATGGTACGATTATTTTACATGAGCGCTTGATCCGATCGTAATCGTTTTACTGGCAACCTTATGACAATTACATAGCGATAAACTTAACAACAACATTCACTGTTCTGGCGAATGTGCTATTGTACCTAGTATGGTATGCTGCTCTCTTGAGTAAATGCCAAGCTGAAGTTCTTGGTATGTTTCTCTGTAAATGGATTGAAGCCTATCTATCGAATTATTGTATTTATATATTAGTCGAAAAAAATGCTGGCATTCCACAAGAATCTGACCTTGTATCAACTCTCTGTTTTGATTTTTATCAACGATCTTCTATTTTCAACCTCTAATGCCGATTACATCCCCATACCGGCATGCATCTTACAATTTTTCTGTAAGAAATAAAATGTCTTAACTACCACTAATGGTACAGCAAGATTATCAATGACAGTCAACCATGATCTAGCCAAAATTACTAATTGTAGTATAATCAACAGAGTGGAATTTAACAAAACCAATACTAAATGTTGTCAGATATTCTTAGAAAAATGAATTATAAACCAATTCTGAGGTTTTGGGAAGAAATCGTGCAACAATCATAAAGTCTATAAACATATTAGCCATGCAGCTTAATCAAAAAATGATTACGTAAGATCATATTTTTGTTATAGCGAAAACTGAGTCGTATTGGAATTTTCCCAGCCGTAAACCATTTCATATAGTTATTACTAATTTTAGTTATCAGTAGTAGATTAGTTTAAGGAATATTATATTCCTCAATTGTGACTTTTGAATAGAAACAAATGTTTATTTTCATTTTGCGGCCTTCAGTGCTTAACACATGGCTTATTAACAGAAGGAGTGACGGTTCATATCCTGTATAGGTAGCAAATTTTTTAATTGGAACGAAAAAATAATTTTTGTTAATAAAATCGTCCTTACCACCAAATATGTAGGAAATATTTTTTATATATAATATCAATAAATAATAATGCTATATATAAGTTAATAATACTATTTAACTTATAATGGCTTTAGTTGCTGATAGTTTAGTAATATTATATTATCATATGTGATTTGTAATATTAATATAAATAAATAAAATAAATATATTAATTAATTTTCTATATGGAAAGAATAGGAGTACCTATAATATTATATGTTAACAGTGATAATTTTATTTGTTAATATTTATTTATTTTTTGTTTAAATTCATTATACCTACAATATTTCATTTTAACTAACATTTTTGGTTTCCCTATCACATACAATGTGGTGAGAAAATAAATCAATTTTTCCTATTCAGGTGTAGTTGAGGTACAAGTATTAAATTATAATTATACTAGGGGCCCTGCAGCTGGTGTGTACGACAAAAAATTCGCATATGATACAAAAATTTTTAAAAAGAAAAAGAAAACAAAAAAAATCATGATTCTAAACATACATATATATGTATGTTGTATGTTAATGTAGATTTTGTAAGCAAAATCTTATCGAAATATGTACTTGTATTCTAAACTTAGCGGAATCTCATAATACGTAGTGTGTGGCTGAAAACTACTAAATTATAATTATAGATTATTATATTTTATGTAATATTTTGATGACTAATTGTAAATATACACAATTAAATTATATATTTATTAATTATTAATTAATTTGTGTATTAAAATTAATTAATTTGTGTATTAAATTTATTTTAACTTAGATTGCATATTGAAAGGCGCATGACATTAACGGATCATAATGGTTGAATTTTAGTAATTTGTTTTTTAAATTAAATTTTTTGAGATATTATTTTAAGAGAGATATTTTTTTGTATATACGTTATCAATTCTAGAATATTTTTATAAAACCTGAGTGTTAATTAAAGTTTTATATCAAACATTATCACGATTTAAGATTTTTTTTTATGATTCATATTATGTCATACGATAAAATAAATTAAACGTACAAATTAGCATCCATGATTATCGTTTACAATTATTATACTATAACATTTTATGTATATAAGTTTATTTATATTTAGAAGAATTTTATAACGATTACATACATTATACACATACATCTTCCAAAATTGATTGCATACATTAAGTTATAAAAAGTAAAAGAATCATTCAAACAAAAAAAAAACACATTAACAAAATGAAGCATAAAAACTTTAATTGTATATTATTAACACAATTTTATTTTATTTATTGTCTCATTTATGGTCAATTTAACATAAAACACAATATTCTATCATATAATGTAATATATGATACTTACATATATACATAGTTATTTAACTATTTTTCTTATATTATAAATACAAATTAAGTTATTAAAATTTGAATAATATATTTTGAAAGAAAATCGAACGGTTGGCAACTTGCACGTGACAACTGAATATTTGGATCAAGGTACATTCAGCAAAAAAGACACTTAACAAAAAGACATTTAGGAAAATGGACAACTGGCAAAAGGACATTCATTTAACAACTTTAACAACATTTGACAACTTGGACACTTAACCACCTTTTCAAATGGACATTTCGCAGCTTTTAACAACAATTTCATTATCTATCTAAACTCTATAATTTCATTATCTATTTGTTTGACTGGATGAATCTGTGTATAAATAATTAATATCGCAATAATTTGTAAAATGAAACGTACAAACTAAGTAAAATCAAAAAACATAACAGGATTTTAACATTTAACTTTTCGTCTTTATAGTTCCTAACATGTTTTTTAGATTTTTTATTTTTAAATTGTTTAATTATTTTATTTTGAAAATTTAATTTGAAAAATGCTTTGTTTTCCGAATGTACATTTTACTTTTAAGAAAGATTTATTTAGTTTACTTGAAACGTATTCGATTTGATCGAATGGTGAATAGGTATTATTGAAAACGTCTGTTGCTCAAGTAATCGGTAAAATTTTAAACTGTTAACCGTAAATATTTGATGTTGTGTCATGTACAATAAAATTAATAAACAATGAACATTTTAAAGAATAAAATCTGGTAAAATATTTAAAAAATAGTTTATATCGCTTTATATATGATAAAATTGAAGAAATTAGGAAAAATATTACAAGAAGAAATGTAAGGAATATTGTAAAGGATATTTTTGACTTAACTGATTGACTTTACATACATATTATGTACATGTTTAAAAATTATTTAACTCTTATATTTATGAAAAATTTTAGACTAAATAAAAATACAAGTATAATAATTTGTATGAAACACATTTCGACAGCGTTTTCTATAATACCAAAAAAAATTTTTGTTTCACTTTTAAAAGGCGAATTTTCAATAATAGGAGTTTCAAAAATCGTAGGAATATTCGAATCGTAACTGAAACGCCGTTTTCAGTAATAGGTACTATTTTTATTTTTGAAAAAAAATTTAGTTTAAAATAAATTTGTGAAAATAATGAAAAAAACATTGTAGAAGTAATTTTTATTATTTTTAATTTCCTTAAGAAATGTTCCAACAAAACTTCCTAATGTTAAATGTCTTTTTTGTGAAATGTCCATTGAAGCAATGACCGGTTGCTAAGTAAAAGTTGCCAAGAAAAAAAAGCAGTTCAAGAATTAAAAATAATTTTTATCATATAAATCAGAAAAAAAACATAATATACAGGGCGAGTCAACTTTGACTGACTGATTTGATATGCTTATAATTTTTTTATTTTTAAAATTTTTTATTTAATTTTTTTGGCAAATAATAAAGAATTTTATAAAATTTTAAAATGTCATTATGCTCAGTGCAAGAACGTGTAAAAATTGTTACTTTTTATTATGTTTCACACATTTTCATTTAAGCAGAACTGCCGAATTTGGGGTACGGAGAATCTGAGAACAGTGTAATAGCGACAATTCTACCCTTTTAGGTGCACTGTTTGGTGTGGAATCATGGCTGATAGAGTTATCGGTCAATATTTTTTTGATAATGAAAGTGAGCATCCAGAAATCGTTTGTGGGGCAATATACCGAACTATGTTGGAAAATTTTTTACTTCCGGTAGCTCTCCATAATCGTGACATATAATTCCAACTCATAACAAGTAGCGATTCTGCGAAAACTTTTCCATGACCGAATAATTTTCCGAGAGAGACAAATGGCAATTCTGCGAGAACTCTTCCATGACCGAATAATTTCAAAAAATGCTGATTTAGCATGGCCATCTTCTTCCTCACATTTGACGACCCCTGGTTTTTTTTTGTGGGATTTCTTGAAGAAACGGTTTTACGTCAACAAACCACAAAACATTCAGGAACTAAAGCAGAATATTCACACAAAAATTGCGCAAACTAATGCAAAATGTTTTAAAAAGCGCCATTAACTGTCAACAGGAAAATGGAAGCCATTTAAAGAATGTCATTTTTCACACTAAGCCTAAAAAAAATTGAATAATTTATACTTTCATTTAAAAAAAATATTGTATAAAAATTTTTAAAAATAAAAAAATTATAAACAAATGAAATTAGTCAGTTCAAGTTGGCCCACCCTGTACATATACTTATGTATATACTCAAATGATTCGAGACTCGAGTAACAAACACTGAAACATATGCACAATATAAAATAGTAAAATAATACATTATATTATGTACAATAAACATAGATATATGTACGATAAAAAGAAATATGTTTTCTTAGTTTTTTTTATATATAACTTTTAATGACACAGAAACTAGAATTAACAACTTTAAGTGCATACTAATATCTACTTTAGTCTGTTTTTTAATTATAAGATTTAATAATTAATCAAGTTAGAGTATACAGCAATGACACTATACAATTGATCGTTAAATTCAATAAGAATCTATTATTTGATTTCTTTTTATAAATTACATTTTGTAACACAGCAGAATCATTATTTTCTTTTAATGTTTACGCATATTTTTTTGATCAAATTTAAGGTTAAAAAATAAATAATAATTTCCAATAATTTTAGAAATATTTAAGTACTATGAGATATTTTATTAAAAATATTATATTATAAATATAATATGTATCTAAGTAAACAAACTACAATGTATGTATGTAATGTGTAAACCAAAAACAAAAAAAAAAATTGTTAATAATACATACATATATACGTTGGTAAATGGTACTTATATAAAAAGACTTTGTACACGTATATACAATAAAGATAATTGTTCATGCACCATTTTTATGTAATGTTATGGTGGAAAGCTATTATGCTTGTAAACCATTAACAATATTTTCTTATACTTTTGGGTTAATGGATTTGAGAATATATATGTATGGTTGTAGTCCTTGTATACATATAAGTAAGTATAAAACAGACTTATTTTGGAAGAAAAAGAAAACATTTTTTCCTAAAAGATTGTAATAGAAATTTTATTGAAAGGAAATCATTTTTATTTCTTATATTGTTTTTTTTTTTTGGATAAGCTACGAATGCTCGTCTCTCAAAATTTCATTTTTTCAAAATCTCGGTTTTAGAATTTTTTCAAAATCTGGTATATTTTTATTTGTTTTACTTTATTTCCCTGCCATATAAATGTGGCAAAGAAACTACACGGCCTTTCTTATTTAGGCGTGGCTCTAAATGTCGTAAGGAGAAATTATTCGTACCACTTAGCCACCGAGTTCCTCATCTCTTATTTTAAAATGACCGAAAAATTTAGTTTTTTCTTTTTTTTCGTTGTCGTTATGTTTATTTTATTAACTAAGTGCAAAATTTGTTCTATAATTATTTTTCATATATGTATATATTTCAACAACAACAACAAACAACATTTAAAAGAATTTTCAAAAAAAAGAGCATTTAAAATAGTGACGGTTATATCCAAACTCTCGCTTAACAAATTATTGAAACCCTGAATTGGAAACAAACTATAAAATCCTCGTCTAATTATTTTCAAAAATCAATGGTTTTTGAATTTTTTTTTTTTTGTATTTTCTTAAAAAAAAAAAACCGATATTTAAAGAGATTTAAAAAAAAAAACTAGATTTTAAGAAATTAGATTTTGAGGAAAAGAGATTTGAAGAAAAAGAAATTTTGAGAAAAAGAATTTTTAAAAAACTATAGATTTAAAAAACGACTTTTTATGAAATGAGCATTTTATACAATCCCTTCTTTCCTGCTTTAATACATTTCTTCTGAATCATGCATGAGCATACTTTTTTACTTTTACTTATGATTTTACTTGTAAAAAATGACAGGATAATGAAAAATTTTTAACATAAATGACAAATAGATATTAGTTTATTTTATTCCCTTATACATAATCTTGACATATTAGAAATTTTTGAAAATGTGCTCTTATAATATTTTTTATTTTTCATCTTTGTATTCATTATCATATTAATATTTAATCATGATTTGATTTTTATTTAAAATATTGAATTAATAACTTTTTATTATAGATAAACATACATACATACATATTATATTTTATTTTTTTTCTTTATTTACTCCAATTATTTTTTAATATCTAATGTTACAAAAAGTTCTTAGTAGAGATGAGAAAAATAGATTAGTAAACTGTAAAAAAATAAAAAGAATTTTAATAAATATCTGCAATGGACACTAACTATATATACAACAAACACAGTTTTGATGGACACTAACTATCGAAACTATTTTATTTCATTATAAGAAAAATTAGTACAATACATCATTACTATTTTTTTTTAATTCTGAAAATATATAACATATACAAATAGTTTTGATCATCACTGTGAATACATATACCGTTTTATTTTATTTCTTTATGAATGGATTTTGATATAAAATCTAATCTATATAGTGATATAAGATCATTATATATATGTATGCTATATAGTCACTCAGTGTGTTCACAGAACAATTATGGTATCTATTCAGGATGAACGCGTACAATAAAAGTAGTAATTTGATTTTATTTCTAAGAGTTAAAAGACGAAAAAAAATTTATAGTTTTCTTTTCAAAAACATTTTGAAATTTTTTGTGTTTTTCTTTAAGTACCTACCTATTTTTATTTCTATATCAAAATTTATTTTTTTTTTTTTTTTAAGGGAAATAACTTTACTTCAAGTTCATTGTTACAAAAATAAAATAAAATAAAAAAAATATTTATATAGTAGTTTTAGTTAGGACTAAGAATAAAATTTAAGTATAAAGTAATTTTGTACATTTTATTATTTAAGTTTTACTTTTATTTAATTTTTTTTTTTTTTTTTTGCTGGAGGGTGGGAAATTTTACGAGTATGTTTTAGAAGGCATTGAAATAAAAAAATTTGATTCAGTTTGTTGAATTATTTTCTTTTCTTTTTATTGTAATTATAGTAATTCCAATATTGAAAAGAAAAAAATAAATTATACCTATATATAACTAAAAAGTATACGATAATATTTATAATACATAACATATACATATGATGGTATATCAATAGAAAAACAAACAAAAATGAAAAAAAAAATACTTTTGAATGAGACAAAAAATAAATATTAAAGATTAATGCGATTTATGACAAAAGAGAATTTAATAATTTTTTTTTTTAATAAAAAGTTTAAATTTTCATACAGATGATAATAATTTGGAATGCAAAATTAAAAGGTTACATTAAAATAAAAAAAAGTTTTATATTATTTTACATATATTAATTTTTCTTATTTCGAATTTCGCCATTTTGAATTTTCCTTTTTTATACCCGTACGATAGGATCGGGTATAATAAAATTACTCCTCCGTTTGTAACACCTCGAAATAAGCGAGCTAGATATACCTTCAAAGGTATGGATCGGATCAGAAAAAAATTCTAAGACTTTTGAGCCATGTCCGTCCGTCCGTCCGTCAGCACGCTAACTCAAAAACTAAGAAAGCTAGAATCTTGAAATTTACACAAAATATTCTGGGAGTAATTTGTAGGTTCCCTATTTTTTTTGGTTGAGTTTGGACCAAGCCTTAAGGTAGCTCTCGAACACCTAACTTTTAGATCTCCACATTTTTTTTGCAATAGAGCTATGAAATTTTAACTACTGATAGATCTCACAAAAATATTAATTTTATTTTTAATAACTTTTTTTTGTAGCCCCACCCTTTACGGAGCTACAGCTCCCCAAAAGTTCAAAAAAGCTCTATATTTAAATTGTTATAGCACAAGTTGTATAAAATATATCTTCATTTTGAAAACGCCAAACGATTACTACTTTTATTAGCTTTAAAAGTATATATACAATAAATATATATTTGTGACATACGGTGTCTTAATTTACCGTTATGCGAAACTTAAATTTTGCAAAATCCTTTAACCCTTCTATCTTCTAAACGGTTTAAGTTGGAAACTTTGACAGAAGTTAGATCTTTGAAAATAAGTATGAGTCATTTTAGAAATTTTTTTTGTATCACCCCCCGTTTAGGAGCTGCAAGGGGTCAAAAACTGAAAATTTCCTATTTTTAAACACCTGTAACTTGAACACCTGTTAACATTTTTTTGAAGTAATACACAAAAATTAAAGCTTCAACATTATACTCTTATTTCTGTTAATAACTTTTTTTAATAATATAGGGTTACTTTATAATTGACGAAAGTGTTACTTGATTTTTTCAAATTTTCTAACAAATTTCTTTAACGATTTTTTTTGCATTTTGTTTTACTCGATAATTTGAAATTGTTGAGGATATAATGCGTAGTACATAAAAATGTAAATAAATAAACAACATAACGGTTGCTTGAAGAATTTTTATTTATATGATATTAATATATATATGTACATACTTATATAATATCATGTTTATTTACATATCGTATATGTCACTAGTGAATGAATGATAAGAGTATAGATGTATATTATATAGCGCCGTATTTACATACATATATGTATTTTATTGTACTTATAAAAAATTATTCTGTCAATGGAATATTTAAATATAATATAATATAATATTTAAAATTATATTTACTATTTTATACTAAGTAAATTTAATATACATTTACCGCTTAGTATTAAATGGTACTATAGAATATTTGAAAAAGTTTTGGATTGATAATCGTTATGTGAAAGGTTAGAATCTGCTTTTGAAGAATGTACATATAAACATATAGTTTGAATCTATGTACAACCCATAGTTCTAGAAATTATAAAATTCACCCAAATTATTTTAAAATACTAAAATATTTAAAAAATAATATTGTGAGCAGAGTGACAGGCTGTGAACATACTAACGGTTCGTACGGATATCTAAGAGTTGACAAAGGCAACTGTATTCTTCCTCGTTTTTATATACATTTTATATTAAATTTCGAAGATAGATTTTACTTTTATATACATAACGCGGTATATAATGTCATAATCGTTTTATAAGCACGTTACAATATTCTAAATAATAGATTATTATAATATGTATATTAAAAAAGAAGTCCTTATAAAAGAGTCCTTAAAAAGAATCATAGATGCACTTAATAAAAATAAGTATGACTTATGAGAATAAAAAAAGGATTATTCTTAAACGTTTCTTAAAAAGTTATTTAAAAAACAAAAAAAAGTAAAATTCCTATATATAGTGTTACTATATATAATATGATCCTATGTGCTTAAGTATAAAAAAAAGTTAAATTTTAAATATATATATAAAAAAAGAAAATTTAATATCAATAATAATATTGTATTTTTTTTATATTATTGTCCATTCGTATGTAAAAATTTAGTCATCAAGAAAATTCTAGTCTACTGTTTTTGTTGATTTTCTTTTTCTTATAATTTTATATAGGTTTTTATGAAAAATTTATTTTCTATTCACGTATTTACGATTCCATATAAAGATAATACTGTAAAAAAAAAGAAAACAAAAAAAAAAACAAATAGTTAGATATACCTACACTTATATATGTACATAATATAAAGACAGTATTAAACAAAATATTATAATAAAAGATTTTGTCTTATATATAGAATAATATAGACTCAAAATTTGAATAAAATTTTTATTTTACTTCGTTTTCCATGACAAAATAAGGCTATTGTGTCACTGAATACGATATGGGGGTTAATAATATAAAATTTCGGATTAATGAATGAGAACTGTTAAAAAAAATTACATCCTTTTGGTTCGTTACCTTTCATGTGACGCTATAATACTAAGAGTGACAGTGTAGAATACTAAAAACACATATGGGGCAATAATCAATGCCTATTCCTCTAATTCTAATTGTAATATAGTAAATATTACAATTATATATGATAACATATGATTTTGTGTGTGTCTATATGACTTTTCATATAACATAACTATATAATAGTTATAATAATCAATCATTGTCATTTAAAAAACACTGGTCAAGTCAATATAGTTATATAATATGATTGTATTATTACATGAGGTAACAGGAAATAATGTCTCAGGAAATAATGCCGAAATCGCGAATTTTAAAAATTCGGCTTTATTACCGCTTTAAAAAGGAACTAAAGTCGAATCGACCTTATTTACTTACAAATATTTAATTTTCTTTTGATTTTGACATTAGGGATAGGGATATATGAGGGATTTATGTTGAAGTACATATATGTAAAAAATAATATGTATATGTAAAAAATAATTGGCAGGGATTTTAGAGTTAGATGCGAAATCAAAATCTACCGATTCGGTTTTATTTTCTGGGGTATTATTATCGGTCACCATTATATGATGTCATGATAGTATACAAGAGAGATCGTACAAATAATTAGTAATTTTACGTTTTTCCAATAATTCATTATGAGTATGACTTATGATTATTACAGTTAGCGTTCTGATTTTGTATATCATAGCTTATGACTATTATAGTTAGGATTTATGGCTGGGGCAAGCTTGACGGTGTATGTATGCCGTTTTATTTTGCATACTCTCAAAAATAAGTTAAAAGATGTGAGAATAATATAAGTAGTAAGCAGTCGACACCATTCCACAAAGTTCGTTCTGCGAAAGAAAAATTTGATCCAAGTTTAACTTTTTAGGCGTTAAATCACATTTGTTTGTTTGTTTAGTAAGCACTTCAAAAAAAAACAATCAGTTTGAAAGGAAAGTAAAGTAAAAGGTAAGCGTACAATTTATATAATTAAATATTTTTTATTTTAAAAAAAAGTTTGAATAATTCCTTTGAGAGTTCTTGGTGACATAGTAATTAAGCAAGTGGCTTTTTAACCAAGCGGGTGCGAGTTCAAATCCTGTACAGGTAGCAAGTTTTATCAATTGATAACAAATTCCTCTTGC
This sequence comes from Poecilobothrus nobilitatus, assembly GCA_947095535.1. Classification (NCBI taxonomy): domain Eukaryota; kingdom Metazoa; phylum Arthropoda; class Insecta; order Diptera; family Dolichopodidae; genus Poecilobothrus; species Poecilobothrus nobilitatus. The sequence goes on from OX352772.1 coordinate 343,108,236, forward strand.
TACCAAATATAGTGTAAATACATACATAATATAAACAAAATAAATAATATTACATTAAATTAATAATAGTATTCGACAATAATGACCTTAGCCGATGGTTTAGCCGCACAATTTTTTATGGCGTCAAGCTTGTGTGAAGTTTTAGAGTACTACGTGTTCTAGAAAGCAAAATTTTAGCTTAGAAAGAATAAATTGACAATATGTTGACACTTTTTAATCTAGTATATAATATATAAAAAAATTTATAAATATTTTTGTATGTATGTGCGATACATTTAATAGATTTTGCAGAACACTGTAATTACAATAAAAAGCAAATTAGGTAAGGACGAATATCCTTGAATATCAATTTTTTTTATTTTAGGATTTTATTGTATTTTTATTGACGTTTTTTTTTTTTTGTTTTTTAATATTTTTAGTCGCTTATGAGATATTTTCTCGTTGGAGCGATAAATTAAAAATTATATTTTATACTTTTTTTCTCTTTTACAGTTTTAGATCTGTTTTCCTAAATTAAATCTTATCTATTTATTATATTTAAAATAAAAAAACAGAATTTATATTCATATACTGAGTTAAAACCAAGTCAATTTTTATTATAAAAAGAATAATAGGTACTAGAATTTAAATAATATAATCGCATTATTAAGAAATGTTGATAAGAAAAATAACAAGATGCAGTTTTTATTTTAAGATTTATGTATATAAATGTGCATATTCAAAATCAAAATATAATAGTTAAAATAATGGATACACGTAACATGCATTTAAATTAAAAATTCTATTTTCTAAAAAAAATTACATATCATTGAAAAAAAGTATCTAGTACTTACAGTTGTATCCCAAGTTAAATAAAAAATTTCTTTTCAAAAATTTAGAGTTATATGAAAACATATAAACTTTAGTACAACTACATTCAGGGTTAAAAAAAAATAAGTAGAAGATCAGGTGCTTACTCTTACTCTGAGATTAGATCACCAGGGAGATCAATGACAGTCAGATACTTTGATCATTTTACTGCCACATCATTTAACTGATACAATCTTCCAAGTATAGATAAAAGTGGCAACTACATATAATGCTCAAACTAAGTATTGAGTATAGAGAAAGACAACCAACCTACAACTTCCTAATTAGTTATATGAATTTTTTTTACTTTTCAAATTCGTTAAATTTTTTAACAAAAAAATAAAAAGAGTCAATTAATACAAGAAAAAATAATGCCATCATATCTGTTTAATAAAGAATTATGGGACGAATTTTTTTATTTTGATAATACATATATATATATGTATATATACATACATATATTTATTATATATACACTTTTAATATAACAATATAATAAAAAGAGTCACTGAATGTAATGATCTTGGTGTAACTTTTGGTTGTAAACTTACCTTTAATACACATATTAACAAGATTATTAGTAAAGCAAACTAAATGCTAGGTTTTGTAAAAAGATGGTCTAGACCAGAGATGGGGAACCTTTTTAATGTGGAAGGCCAATTTTAATTTCGAATATTGTAAGCAAGCCACATATAACCTTATTTACTGAATTATTCTTCACCATGAAATATATTATTTCCAACTTTTTTCTAGAAGTCCAAAAAATAAAATTGAAGACAATAAATTATAATTTCTGAGATTATTTTAATTCAATTTTATTATTATTAATTCATTATTCAATTAAAATACATTTAAATTCCAAAATATAAAATAAAATAATGAGATTATGATATTGGAAAAATTAATATGAGACATAGATAACCAATTTAGTGAGACTTTTGTGTCTGTTTTTTATTAGAAAGTAATTGGAAATTAGGTTCCAGCTTAGAAACTCGTAATTTGAGTTGGCCTTCTAAATGGGCATCAGTAATCTGTGTCCTTAAATTGGTTTTAATTTGTGTTAAATATGAAAAAGTTGATTCGCAGCAGTACGTAGTTCCAAAGCATGAAAGCAGTCGACGAGCATGTTGACGTAAATTTGGGTATTCAATTGCATTTTTCCATATTTCAATCGGATCTTTCTTTGCATCAAAAAGAGATTTTATAATATTATCTTCACATAACTCAAACAATTCCATCTGTAGTTCGCAAGGTGCTGTTGAGATATCAACCAGATGCGGTTCAAATGCTAATTTCATTGTGAGAGTATGTTCTTCAAAGTCAGAAAACCGATCAGTATATTCTTCAATTAACGAGTCCAAAACAGCAATGTAATCCTGGAATGTTGCAATTCCAGATTCCTGTTCACTTAACACTTTTGATAATTGCGGAAAATGCTCTTCAGAAATTTCCGATCGAGATAAAATAGTTTTGAAAAATAATAACTTTTTTCGAAAGGCCTGGATTTTTTGCCACATATCATAAATATTTTTTGTTTTACCTTGCAAAGAAATATTCAAATCATTCTGCTTTGCCATAATATCACACAAAAATGCACTATTTCTACAAAATTCGTCATCCTTTAATTCGCATTGCTGATTTTGTTCTTCATAAAATCTAACGATTTGTTCTCGTAATGATAAGACTTTTACTAGAGATTGTCCCCTTGATAGCCAGCGCACTTTACAATGATACGGCAAATCTACACTGTATGTGTCGTCATCTGACATAAGTAAGTTTCGAAATTTGCGATGTCGTGTTGCATTTGCTCTAATAAAATTAACAATAGCAATAATTTTCTCTAAAGTATTGGTTAATGTTGTAGATTTAGCACAGAGATTTTGTTGGTGTAAAATACAATGAAATGACATTAATGTTTTTAAATTTGAATTATCTTTTTTTAACAAAGAAACGAATCCTTCTCTTTTCCCTTTCATAGAAGCTGCACCGTCAGTACACACACTTACCAGATTATCAAGGTTTAGTCCTGCTTCACGACATTTTTCTTTAAAGTTATCATGTATATCAGTTCCGCGAGTTCTTCCTGTAAGTGTGCCTAAAGCAAGTAGTTCCTCGAAACACTGAAAATCTTCAGTTATTGCACGTATAAAATATAATACCTGAGCCGAGTCAGTCTTATCAGTGGACTCATCTAACGCTATTGAGAAATATACTTTTTTATTTTGAATTATTGTGCGAAGCTGTTCTGTCACATTATAAGCTAATTCGTGTTGTCTATCAGTTATAGTCCTTCTTGAAAGAGCCAGTTGTTTATATTTATTCACTTTCTCAGGATCTAAACATCCTACTGCTTCAACAATACATTCCTTTATAATTTCCACATCGCTAAATGGTTTTCCTCTTTTTCCAAGTATATACGCTATTTTGAACGTAACATCAGTTGCAGCGGTTCCTTGCTTTGTAAAAGCATTGAAAGCTTGTTTTTGATCCTGCCTCTCTTTCTTCATTTTTTGAAGTGCGGATTTACGAGCTTCGCCTTCTAGTTGGACATATTTGTGGTCTTTGTGAGATATATAATGCTGATTCGCATTGTATTTTTTTAATGTTGTTAGTACAGAATTACATAGTAAACAAAACATTTTATCTTTCATAGAAATAAGATAGTATTGCATTTCCCATTCTTCATTAAATGCTCTGTTTTCCTCATTCAGTGTTCTTTTAAGTTTTTTTGACATAATTGAAAATAAATTATAAAATTAAGTGTGTATATTTGTAGAACCGTAGAAATGAAACTACGCGCATTTAAAGTCGATAACTTAAAATAAAAAGTGTTATCAATATATATTTTGTTAATAAAAAGAACTATTAAGAAATATTTAATTGTACTTACTTGATGGTTGAAGATATCGTAAATGCAGAATTTTGAACTAAGAATAATATTAAACACAACAGATTACTACACTACACTAAACTAAATTATTTGTTTTCAGTTGCGCAACATAAAACAGTTTTTGTTACTTTGGTATTTTTGTTATCCAGAAAAACGAAGCCTACTCTTTTTCTTATAGAAAACTAATTTCATAACTACATATGTATATACATAGATTCACACTACATTAACAATATATTAATTAATTCAATCAACACACGAACACGTTTTAGGTACGAAAATACATTTTCGATTAATACCTAGGCAAACATAGAACTAATTACAGTAAATACGAGCCGATTAATAGAATGTTAATGAATGTGAATCAATACAAAACAATAATAAATATAAACATGAGTAAAGATTTGATAAAAAAATCACTATTCCAAATAATTGCGTAATTGTTCATCACTATTTTCATTTTGTTGTATTTAACAGCTGTAAAAATTTTGTTAAATATATACATATGTATGTATAAATATAAATATATTTTTTATAATATAAACTAGTGAAAAATCCCATCACATAATAGGCGCAGGGCAAATAAAAAAAGTTTTTTTAAATACTGTATGGTATTGCTAATCCGGACCCAATTATTTTCCAAGTTTCAAATCATTGGACCGAATTTTCATTATTAAAAATTTCTAGATAATTTTCTTACAAAAAATTTATAAAAAGAAACAAATTTTTATTAACAAATTTTTATTGATTTGTTTTCTTTTTTCCACACCACCCATGAGGTAAAGAAAAAGGTGCGTATTTTTATAGTGGTTTCCAATAGGCCTATTCCACTTTTAACATACTATAAAAATTTAAAAAATCTAATAAAAGACCTAAAATATGAAATAATTTCACTCAACACTCACTACTCACTGCATTCACCAATCAGAACTAACCACTCACTACCCATCAATTACCACAATCTCTATTTACTAATTTACCATTCACCATTTCATTATTCGCCATTTATCATTCACTAAAATTAATTATTGGCTTCCAGTCCCATAGTCCGTATTTCGGTCACCTTTTTGATTTCCTATCCTATTATTTTAACAAATTTTATAACTTATTATGGAATTATAGAAATACCTGTACTCCATAGCATTTTCTTTATGTCAAAACTTCTTTATATATGACATTTTTTGTATATAGTTTATTTTTTAGCTGTTTTTCTTCACTATATGCAATATGAATTTCTCATTTCACTATTAAACAATTGACTTTACATAAAAATGTTAAACTTGCATATTTTAATTAATTCTATATTTAAATTGACAAATAACATTAATTTTATTAAACGACAAATTTAGTATAGATTACATATGTATGTAATAAATATAATAAAGTCAATTACCTATATTTAGATATGTATAGTAGTGCTGTGTATATCAATATATGAACAATATGACACTTTTTTGTGTATATCAATATACGAATATATGATACTTTTTTCCAAGACCTAAAAAAAGATCTTTTTTACATAATTCATAATTTACATAATTTTCATTCATAAATATGCATTTAAAAAATTGTCTTCCTTTAAATTTTTTATTTTAAAAGCTTCTTAAGATAAACTGACTCAATATCGTAATAGTATACGTCGAGACTACTTTGTAAAAAAGATGAGACTTTATTTTTCTCTTTGGACCTAATTGAATAAAGTAAATGGTTTTTTGTGTTATGTCAAGATTTATAGTCGGCCCCCTATTTTTTTCCATAAGACTGCGTGTAAATTTGTTAAAATCCGGCCCCTTAATAAGCTTTTACTCTCTGCACTTCATGGCCTGATATTTTATGTGAGTCTCGGTATTAGTACTAAAGTAAGAAATATTATGTATTTTATTAGTACTAGCAAATCCCCTGTGCAATTGCACAATTTCTATAGATTCAAAAACATGTACGGTATCATACTGACTCCCTTAATAAACTACCTAAAAATTTCATTTTTACATCAGGACCATTAAAAAAATGTAGAAATCACTTACTTACTTGTAATAGAAAAAAACATAAAACAAATCTAAACACATACAATTAAAAATGTTAGGTACAGTTTATTAATTTTTTCTCGCCGTTTTTTCGTGGCGGTAATTTTTGACAGTTTTTTAATCATTGAGAAAAAATGGTCCAAGCTAAAAACACATTCAGGGCAAAAGTTCGTGCCGATATCTCAAAAATTGTTTGAAACAAACACCAACCGCTACATTTTTTTTTTTTTTTGTTACATTTAAAACAATCCCAATAATCGAAATAATTTTAATATTTGTTAAAATTCTACCAGACTCTCTATTTTTCTTTAGTTTAAAAAAAAAATTTTTATGTCGATAAAAACAGTTGTTTTCGCCGCGAAATTACTTTAATTACCAAAACTACTTTCAAGTCTTTTGCGTTTATTTTTTTTTGCTTGAAAAAAAATTGCTGAATTAAATGTACTTTGGAAGAGGTCTTTAGTATATTTAATAAAAGATTCATGTCTCTGATAATGGGATTTCATAAATTTTCGGGGCCTTTTTTTTGTGTGGGTCGTTTTCGACAGCTTTTTAATTTAATGGTCTAATAATAAATTAGTAGAAAATTATGAATCTATTGTGAGAGAAGGCTTCTAAAATGGTATTTCCTATGTTATTTTTTATTTTTTTTTTAAGAAAAATATCCATTTCTATAATATTTAGTAAGTTTCTGATTTCTGTTATGAAATATAATTAGCTAAGTCTGCCGAATTTTATATTAATAAAAAAAATTCGAATATTTTATGTTATATCAAAAATTCAGCTTAAAAAATCAAAATTCCAACCTAAATAAACAAAACTACTTTAAAGTCTGTTGAGAAACTTTTACCAGCTTTTAGTGATAGTGAAAACAAAACCAAGAATAAAATCGGCCTATTATTTTTTTTCTTATAAATATAAGGCTTACTATAAACTTTGCTCTTTTCACTTTCAGGTCTTTTAATTTTATTAAGAGTATTTTTATTTTTTTCAAAACAAAGAGTCATTTGAAAACTGCCAGCAGAAGATTAATAATTTATTTTTAATTTACCGCTGCGACCAGTTCATAATTGATTAAATTTTGTGTCGAAAGTACTTTTTAAAAAGTAAAAGTTTGTGTCTGTGATAAGACTTTTAGTCGAAGATTTGTGTCTCTGATAATAAAATTTTAAATTATTAAATAAATATACAGAAATATCATCATTGCCAGTTTAGTTTATATTCAGTGTGAGTGGTTTATTATAGATCTGGCCAACATCTTGTATGTATAATATTGTGTATATTATCAGAAATTCAATCATTAATTTCTGGTATTATATTATCTGATCTGATTAATAAATATAATTTTTTTCCATTGCTAACAATTTTATTAATGGTCTAATAATAAAATAGTACAAAATTATGAATCTATTGTGAGAGAAGGCTTCTAAAATGATATTTTCTATGTTATTTTTTTCTTTTTTTTTTTAAGAAAAATATCCGTTTCTATAATATTTAGTAAGTTTCTGACGTCTGTTATGAAATATAATTATTTAAGTCTGCCGAATTTTATATTAATAAAAAAATTTCGAATATTTTATGTTATACCAGTTCTACCGAAAATTTAGCTTAAAAATCTAAATTTCAACCTAAATAAACAAAACTATTTTAGAGTATGTTACGAAGCTTTTACCAGCTTTTAACTAATGAAAACAAAATCAAGAATAAAATCGGCCTATTATTTTTTTCTTATAAATATCAGGTTTACTATAAACTTTGCTCATCTCACTTTTTCACTTTCAGGCGTTTTAATTTTATTAAGAGTACCTATTTTTATTTTTATTTTTTTCAAAACAAAGATTGAAAACGCCAACAGAAGATTGAAAACGCCAACAGAAGATTAATAATTTATTTTTAATTTACCGCTGCAACCAGTTCATAATGGACGCCACGGTCAAATTTAAAAATTAAAAATTTGCTGAATTTATTTTTATTGAAAATGTGTTTTTTAAGTATGTACTTTTCCTTTTTTGACTGTACTCACTTTTAATGAACGGTTTGTGTCTCTGGTAATATTTCTAGTGGAAACGTGGAAAATTTGGTCACTCGTAATAATATTTACTAAATTTATTTATATTTTTAATGAACGGTGTGTGTCTCTTGATAATACTTTGAGTCAAAGATTTGTGTCTCTGGTAATAAAATTTTAAATTATTAAATAAATATACAGAAATATCATCATTGCCAGTTTAGTTTATATTCAGTGTGAGTGTTTTATTATAGATATAAAATATATTTTTTTACATGTTGGCGAGGTCTCGCAAACATCTTGTGTATTATGTATTATTGGTATTATATTATAGATTAGCGAGACTCACATCAATTATCAGGCCATGAAGTGCAGAGAGTAAAAGCTTATTAAGGGGCCAGCCGAGACTCACTCATGTGTTTTCAGTTCTTGGCCTGTTAACTTAGGGCTTGGTATTAGCAAAGATTATATAAGTAGTATATACTACTTATATAATCTTTGGTATTCTGGTATTAGATAAGAAATATTGTGATTGTGTGCTCAAAAATTTAAAAAAAAGGGCACGCGAATAGCAGCAGCAGGAGATTGTCATTTATTATATTAAGATTTTGCTGGTATAAACTTAATTAATATTAATTTTAGATTAAGAACTTATAATTATTTAAATATAAATGTAAATGCTTGAATTAAGTAATAAATAAATAATAAATATTTCAAAGTACACACTCAACATACTGTAATTTTCACCTTTCTTTTTCATACAATAAATTCTAATTTAAGTGAATGGTTAAAAAAAAACGTTACCAAATTATTATAAGATTAATTTTAAAATTCCAAATACATGTAATTCGTTTAACAAAATTTATTGTAATAAATTTTTAAACAAACTTTTAAAGAAAAAAAAATATCTACCTATAAATTTATTTATATATGTATGTACATATGTAAATAAACATAAAAATGTTTCCTCTAAGACACAAGGGAAAAAGATTATTTTGAGCTTGTAAAATCATAAAGTTGAGTGAAATTTCTTATTTACGATAACGTAATAATGACAATTTAATTTATTACCTATTGGTATTTAATGGTAAGAGAATATAATTTGTTTTCACAGTATATAGCCACTTTTCTCAGCAGAATAAAATTAAATATACTTACATCAAAAGAATAAACAAAATGCAGTAAATTTGAGTAACTTTCAGTTTTACCTTTCTGCAATTTATAAGGTTAGCCAGTGTGCTAATCTATAAGTTTTTACTTGTTGTAAATAATAAGTTGAAATAAATTTACTGAGGCGACGATAAAATAAAAAATTGTACTGTGCCAAATAAAATAAATTTTGACAGAATTATTCAACTTCGATTAATTATTGTTTTAAAATGAACGCAATAACTATAAATAAAGAACTATAAATCAAAATGTTTTCTTATCAAATTATTATTTTGATATTTGTGGCTAAGTACGGTAAGAACACTTTCTACAATTGTCAAACTTGTTTTGACGTTAGTAGCTCTAGTTAAATTAGGTACGGTATAAACCCGGCATATGACAGATAAAAATCGTTTCGAAATGCCGGAGTAGACTGAAATAAACTCTCTAAAGGTCATAAATATCGTTTTGAAACACCAGAATCGAGTTAATAGAGTTAATTTTTGTTAAACCTACTCGCGAGGAGAATTAAGGAGTGTTACAAATGTCAAAGTCTTATGAAGTGTCATTATTGTTTTTTTTATTTAAAATTTTAACATTATAAACTTACATATTAAAATAACTGTAAGCGAAATCGTTCAATTTAGTTTATAATACTTAAAATTAATTTTTTTTTGGAAAACTTCATTATTTGTTTGAAATAAATAAATGTAATGTAAATGTAAAAAATGTAATTTCCAAGTTCCAATGTAATTTTAACAGTTCAAATTTATATTTAACTCTAGTCGTTTCAAAATGGCAGAGTAAAGTTAACTCTAGATGTGAGTGCTGTAGTTAATCCTATAAAAGAATAAACTCTACTCTAAACCTACGTTGTAGGTTTTTTAATACATTTCCGATGCCACACTTTATACACAAACTTTAAATACAAATAATATATACATGGTTAACTTAAATTACATAAAATCAAACAACTTAATTTTACTTCTTATCTGGTAACTCTGGTAATGTATTAAAATTTAAAATAAAACAAAAGAACTAAAATTGAGTCGAAAGTATAATTTTATAAATATTTTTTTATTTTTTCTTATTTTTTTTTTGAAAAGGTTTCTTCTTAAAAAATATGAAATAAGCCAAAAATATTAAACGAATCGATAAAACTTATCATATATTTATCGTACATACAAACCTGCCAAAGAATAAAATAAATAACAAAAAAAATCAAATGAAAATTAATATAAAATGAAGTGAAAAAGGATATGTATTTAACAGAAAGTCCTGAGGTAAATGTAATTTTTTTTTTCATTTCTAAATAAAACAAAAAATTCTTTTTTCTTACAGTATTTTTACTTAAACATATTATTATTATCTTTCATAGTCAATTTAATTCCCATATCTACAATTTAGCGCATTTATCCCCCTTTTTAACTTTTTAACTGTAATTTTCTTTTTAAAATTTTTGTACAAACAAGAAAAATTTGAAGGATTTATAAATTAAGGATTTTAAAGGAATACATATTTATGTACTATATAATATTTATGTATGTATGTATATTTAGGAAAATTCATTTTTTCGGTATTTTTTTTTTTTATTTTATTTCTATATAGACATAAAAAGGTAAAATTGTTAATATGAAATGTTTAACGTAAGCGAAAAACAAGGATAATTTTAAAATATTTAAAAATTGTAATAACAAAAAAAAAATTATTTATATAATTTTTATTAATATAAAAATCAGCATAGGTATTAACTTTTTTTTTTTTTAATTTACTGAAGTTTTCGATCTAAAGAGTATTTTGTTTGGTATAAAATTTTTCTACGGTGTACCTATACTGCAAATATTTTTAATTTTTGGCCAGCAATTATAAATGCTAACTATAAATTAACTAGAATAGTAGTATAAGGTGCCATTAGTTTGGCTTTTCACCTAAGTTCTATAACAAGCCGCAATATTAACGAATAAAACTTGTTTTTAATCTTTATTTTCCTATCTAACTGATTGATGTTTGTTTTAGCCATCTTCAGATTGTTTGTCTGACCTTAGTTAGGATAGGAAATTTACAGAGTAAGTGATGGAAATGATAAATCACTTCTACCTCTTCTTCCTTATTACTTCTGTAATATATGTATTGTAAGGAATGCCCATTCTGGCAGAATGGGTTTCTATAGATCTCTATTATATAGACTCTATTATTTGCATAAGTTTTTTCGTTCTAATTTCTGTGATGGGTAATATCAATTTCTTGGTATTTTTCTGTTGCTTAGACTAACTACGTCTAAATTTGGCTATATCGAAAGTGTAAGCTGTCTTGAAAATTTGTCTTTTTACAGCTTTCAAAAAAGAATACATATATATTTTGTTTCAGAATCCTGTCTTGCGAGTCCTGAGATCACCTGTTTAGTTAATTCTTCTGTTTTTTCCTTACTTTCAATGTTGCTTCGCTCTGGCACCAACAGAAGGCTAACTTCAGATTAGAACGATTTTTAACTATAATATTGCAATTGAATCAATAATTTTAAGTCAAAAATGGAAATCTTTGCAGTGGCTCATTTCCGGAAACGATTTATGGGATACTTATATACTAATTGTTATAATACCGTAATTAAAAAAAGAATGTAATAATTTAATGGGTATTAATCTGTACAGAAGATAATTATTACCATAGAATATTAAAGTTTTTAAGAATTCTTTTAAAAATAATTTGTTTTTCTTAAAGATATCCTTCTAAATTTGTTATATCATTCTGAACGTTTTCTACTGTACTAATATTATTTGTTAAATTTTTTTTAAATTGAAAAAAAAAAATGCCAAATATTTTCTTCTAATTCTTATAATTCTTTTTCCTACAGCATTGTGAATTGTTATATTTTTATGAGTTGTTATTTTCAGTGTTTGTTTTATAAAGAAACAAAAAAATGATCTTGTATCAACACCTTTTGATTTAAACAATGAAAAAAAAAAAAAATTTAATAAATATTTAAAGATTTTTTTTATTTGAAAAATTTTTTTTAATCGTAATAAATCTAGAGGGTTATTTCTTTCTTTATAGTATGAAAAATATATATATATATATATATATATATATATATATATATATATATGTATATAATAAAACTGAGAACCATATTTTTTAATATAAAAGAAAATATTTATCACAATTTTATTGTAATAATTTAAGATTTGTTTATTTTTTGTTCATTTTTATTTAATGTTTCATTGTTTCATCCTTATGTATATTTAAATTATTAAAAATTGTAAAAAAAAAAAAAATATATTATGTTGTGTTAAATTTTATTATAAACGAAATCATTTTATACTGATATTAAATTGGTTGCGTGATGAAAATCTTTTCTGTTTTTTTTCATAAAAATTTAAATATTCAATTTCTGCTTTATTGGGTTAAATTTTGTTAAATACTCGTACAAAGTTTGTTTCTTTCCAAAATTTAAGATTTATATTGAAATTTTTATAAAATATTCTAATAATATGTTAGAAATATGTATAGAAATACATAAGATATTTTAATTTAAATTTAAATTTATTTTGCTTTATGTACAGGACTACAGAAGTGTGATTCTCAAGTTAGATAAGCCAAGGGTATAGTTTAGTTTAGTTAGTCTATGACAGATAAAGTCGTTTCGAAATGATCGAAGTAGTGTTTAATATTAATTACCTCCGTCACTTCACAATTAAAGGCCAAATTATAATGACGTGTCAATTCTACGCTTGTTTAATTGCTACGCGTGCGGCGCTACATAAAATTTTCTTCAAGTTATAATCACGCGGCACTACACGCTTGACATTTTATAAAAACATAAACAATTCGTAAACTGAAAGATTTAAATTTTTCCTCCAAATTATCCATTTTATTTTAATTATTTTTTTTTCACTAATTTTTATATTGTGTTGACGACTCTCGGCTTTTCTTTTGATTTTGAAATTTGATTATTGTTTTTGTTTTTCATTCACAACGCGCGCAAAGTTAGAACAATTTTCTATTTTAGAAAAGCGTGGCGCGTTGCTATATCATTATAACTTGAGCCATTTAAACTTGTGTATTCTACTTTAAATGTCATCGCGCCGCACACGTGTCGATTTAAGAACGCGTCATTATAATTTGGCCTTAAAAGTTTTGTTTTAACAGAGTTAAATTTTTTAATACTATTCGCAAGCAGGGTTAACCATAGATAATATTATATAACACTAATAGATGGCCAACTCAAAATTTTTTTACTACTGGCGCCAAATCGGTGGAAGCAGAAGCTTTCAAATAAGCACAGTTTCCCTTTAAGGCCAATAAATGTCACTACAAAAAAAATATTTTTAACCTAGTTTTTTTTACGATTTTAACCTAACTTTTGTTCCTATAAGATTATATTTATATTAACGTAAACACAGAATTTATTTAATTTAACACAATTATTTTTAATACAAATATATACAATAATATAAAATATAACTATAATAGTACAATACAAGTAATAATACAATAATAAAGTAATTGTTATAAACTAATACAAATGGTTTGCACTTTTTTTAATTTTTCAAAAAAATATGTTTTTATTTATTAAATATACACTATGTACTTATATTTATTTATTATATATTCATTAAGTATTTCTAATAACACTTTATAAATGTTTTTAATTACAAATCAATGAAATCTTATCAACAATCTTATGAATCTTATTAGAATTATTAAAATCAATTTGAAACCATTTGAAACATAATAGAATATTTCATTCAAAATGGATTCAAAACATATTCAAAACTGGTTAACATATGGCTTTTGGTAATATAAAAAATTTCATATGGCGGTAATAAAAAAAAAATGGCGCTATTTTTGACAGGACTACATGGAAGTACTTTGGCTTTTCTAAAATTTTTGACAAAAAGAAATTGGTTCTAAGGGCGTTTTTCTTTTTCTCATCAGAGCAGAGTCAGAGCTGTCAAACAAAAAAATTGTGTTTCTTTTTATGCTCAGATTATCCAGATTATCCATTTTGTGTTTCTTTTTTAACTCGGAGTGTGATCAGAGCGCGATCTGTGAGCTCGTAAAAATTTCTCAGATTTCACAGAGTTCACAGAGTTTTCAATAAATATAACATCAAATTAAGAACAAAATAATAAAAATGTCATCAAATAGAATTTCGTGCATAGATAAACATTTTTTTTTAAGTTTTTTTTTTTAAATTTTATTAAATGAAATTTTACGTAAAATAACTTGGTTGTATTTTATTTCTTAAAACTATATTAAAACTATATTATTATTTCTTAAAACTATATTGTTACATTTAAAATAATGAAATAAAATAAAAAAAATACTGACGTTAGAAAATAATTTGGATAAAAATTGACAATTTGTGCTCCGAACGTTTCTTTTTTAACTCAGAGCGGTCAGAGTTCAGATAAAAGTTTGCTCTGAACATTATTTTCTCTGAGCGCTCGACATTTGCTCTGAGCATTGATCTGATGAGAAAAAGAAAAACGCCCTTGTCAACCACCCGTGGGGTTAACCATGGGTTAACCAATGTTACAAATGTCAAAATCTAATGAAGTTTTTGTTGTTATGTTATTGTTATTATTTTTTTTTTTTTATGTCAAATTTTAATATAATAAACTTATATAATATTGAAATAATTATAAACGAAAGCGTTCAATTGAACTTATAATACTTGTTAAAATTAAAAAAATTTTCATTATTTCTTTGAAATAAATAAATGTTTCCATCTGACAATGGAAACATTGTCATAAAAAATAAATAATGTCAAATAAATGTTTCCATTTGATTTTGACAATTTAAAATCATATTTAGCTCTAGTCGCTTCGAAATTTTTACGCGAGTGTGGGACAGCTAATGCTGTAAACTCATAAACTTTACTCCAGAGAGTATGGAATGAAATGCACTCGTCTGGTGAGATATTTCAACTTTATAGTATATATTACAGTATGTCCCAGTTTGTAAAAAAACGGTAAACATAATATTTCGGTAGTTCTTTTTTCTAAATTTTCCAAGTGTGACATGGTCTCTGACCTGAGAATTTTACAAAGTTTTTTTTTGCTTAGAATAGTTTCATCGTAGCGTAAATCTAACACCAATTCTAGTCGAATAGGTTCTCCTACGTTTTTAAAGAAGCGCTATGTACCTAGAGCCTAGTGATTTCTTTCACGTTAACTCAGCTTTAAATAAAATACATATCTAAAATTTATTATCAATAAAAACAAAAACAAAAGAAAATATGTACATAAGTATACATATATGTATGTATGTACATACATAGTAAAAGAATAGTCATGGCTCAAAATACAAACTATGACTAAAAGAAAAAACTATGGCTAAAACTATGGCAATGACTTTTGATTAGTTTAACAGAATTATGTTACGAATTCCAATATGTATTAATAACTCTAACAAATTAAGACATATGTCGAAGTTTACTCTACACTAACCTTGGGAGTACTAATAACCAATAGTTCTATTCGATTTTCTCCATGATATTTCTAAGACTTGGCTTTGGAGATTTCCTAAAATAATAATTAATTTATAAGGAAAACTGACGTATCAAAATTTAAGTAAGTAATCGTTAAAATTACACGAAAATATGCAGTAGATTTACGTCTTGAACAATTTCAAACCTATGTGAATTAGTAACAAATCTAGTGCAAGTATTGAGTAAAATATTGAGCTTACCACTCTTACCTATATTCAAACCAAAGTTAACAACATCACTGTATTAATTTTATAAGTTTAAGTAGATAGCTTTATCAATGAATGGCGAAATTTTTTTAAAATTATCATGATTTGATATATTTTATTGGCGAAAGATACGATTTGATGAGACTATCAAAAATTATTACTAAAGATGCCACCAAAATTTTTTAATATTTTTCAGCAGAAAATTATTGAGTTATTAGTCAATTTTATTTAAGGTAAAGAATAAAGTTAATAATTTGCGATTATATATGGTAATAGATTGTAATTTATCAGTGTTTAAGTTTAAACTTATTTATATTACTCCAATAAGATGTAGCATCCAGATCGATAATGTATTTAGCAACGTAATTATTTAGCATATGGGTAGAACTTCTTAAGTTAATTTGAGTGTCATCAGCGTAAAGTTAACAAGATGAAAATGCTAAACTTTTATTTACCAGAATAGTAGTGTTCCCAAAATACATTTCTGAAGTACTGCGCATCAATGAAGTCAATTGAAAATGTTTCAAACTTACATCCGTTAAGTTTCACAAACGGAATTCTATTCTTAAGGTATTTTACAATAAATCTCGCCGCGCTACTACAAAACTTAAAGTTAGTATCTATAGCTTTTTCTTTTTGTATATGTACTACGATTCACGGAATCGAAAACTTTTGAAAAGTCGATAGGAGAAATAGAAATGTGGCACTCTCTTTGTCAATTTCACAGTACTTATATGTGTTTATATATATAGTACTTTCCAGAAGAGCAGATTTAGTACTCCGGCCAAATTAGATAATTTCTTGAGTTTTACCAAAAATTTAATAAAATTATTGATAGGAATATAAGAAAAGCGCTTTTACAAGGACTACAAAATAATAATTTAGCTCAAAATTCATTAATTTGAAACCTGTAATTAATAGTTAATTTAACTAACTATACATAGTTATATCAAAGCAAATTTAAAAAAAAAGTGACAAAAAAAAATTTAAATAGTCGAAAATTGAATTGAAATTATTTATTTAAATTTTTTTACCACTTGTTTTACTATTTATTATGAATATTCTTTTTTTATAGTAAATTTTATTTAATATTTTCTCATATTATTTATTTGAAAATGAAAAACGGAAGAAAAGTACAATTAACAACCCCTGCTGATACTCTATTTACTGTAAAATATGCTCAATGTTGTGACAAGTCATAAAATTTGACGTTTTTTTTTTATAAAAAGTTGGTTATTTTATTACATAATTAATGTTATATATAATATTATTATGTTTATGTATGCAATTCCTACATATATAATATTACTTTGTTGTTGAATTGAAAATATACATCAATACATGTGTCAGTATGTATGCATGCTGTATGCATTATTATTATTTAAAATTTAGATTGTGTTAGCAAAATTCTTATGAAATTTTTTATAATGAAAAATAAAAAATGATATTGCTAAAAACTGTTCAAAAATCGTGTAAAAAATCATTAAAGTATATTTTTTACTCTCGACCTCCAACAGAGTTATGCTTTCCATTATCCTTCATGCTTATTAGAGTTAAACTATTTAATGTTTCTTTTTTATTATACATATTACATATATTGTTTTCTTTCGGAGCGGGAGTCTAAACATATTTATGTAATTCTCTTTTACTTAAATTTAATTTCAAATTTACAAACTTTCTAAATTTTATGTTGATTGTTGATTTTTAAAATATCTATGTACATATGTAAGTGCAAAAAACAACATTAAGCAAATTGAACGAAAACAAAATTCTAAAAATTAATTTATATGTACATAGATTACATACATATGTACACACATATGTAATGATTTTATTTTTATTTATTTATTTATTTTATATTTATTACAATTGAAATATTAGTGGTTTATAGATAATACGAGTACCTACATGAAAATATAATAAAATAATTAAAATATCAAAAGCGCCTAGGCACCCAGTTTAAGTTAATTAATAGATTTTTATAGTCATAGTAGGTTCCGATATGTAAATTTTTGAATTAAATGAGAGTTACTCGAACCTGTTTCCCCCGAACCAACTAAATCTAACAGAAGTTTTTACGATAAAAAGTGTTCAACCTTTACAAGATCGTTTTCAGATGTTTAGCTTAATTAAGTTCCAAGATATGCAAGCTACGGTGGAACAGAGCAATCAAATTCATAGAAGTTATCGGGTTAAAACTTGATCATTTTTTTTAGAAAATTTCATATGTCTAGATTTATTACATAGCAACCTAACCGAAACTGCTCTAGACAAACTAAATTTTACAGAAGTTGTTGGCATATTATTTTAGATCGTTTTACTAAAATTCAGATACCTAGCTTCAATAGACACTGAGTTATTATTAAATAAATAAAGATGTATGATAGTTTTTCGAATGTGCCGCTCCAACTTGATGATTTAAAAAGCGAACTAACACTTTTACAAATATGAAATGATATTACAGGATGCCAGCTCCTATATTTTTAGAGTTATCGTGCGGACGGACTGAGGTACGCACATGGCTTAATCGACTAGTTTTCCGATTCTGATCCGATCCATACACATAATTTTTATATATCAAAGTACATACATATATCTAGCTAGGCTCCTTTAAGATGTCACAAACGTAATATCAACTACACACAAACAAACCCATGTATTGTATAAAAATCTTCTATTAATTTTGGTTTTTGTAAATTTTCAAAAAATAAAAATTGTCAAATTTCAAAAAAAATAATACGTAAATGTATGTATTTATATATGTACTCAAATATGTAATAAAAAAATAAAACAAACAATATTCATAAGTCGAGACCGGGACTTCATGCAAATGCATATATTTTCATATATTTGCATATTTTTAGAAAATTACTTAATAAATGCATTTCTTAAAGTGTATAAAAATAACATGCAAAAGCATATTTTCAACAAAAGTGAGAGTTTTTGCAAATTTTCGTTTAAATTCTACCAAAAAACGCCTAGATTCTTTTCATAATCAATTTCCAATAAATTGTACTTGAAAGATAAGCGGTAACTCTGCTGAAGATACGATTTGCCAATTGTCAAAAAATTCGTTTAGAGTTTTGTCAAATAGTTTGTTTCGAAAACATATTCAAAATTCCAAATCATTTTTTAAAAAAAAGAAGGTAAATTCTTTTAATATATAGATAATATTATTTTAATTAAGTAAATAGCTTTTTTCCAACTTTAAATAGGTATCTACTTATGTTTAGAAATATATATAGAAAAGTTATAAATTAAAGATGCCGAAAGAAAAGGAAAGTGTATTGTGTCGTTTAAACTATGTAGAAAAATATGGAAATGAAAATTTCAAAACAGATGGCCGCATTTTGCTTTGCACAATATGTGAAAAGAAAGTTAACCATGACAAAAATTTTTTAATAGAGCAACAAATAGCTTCTAAGATTCATAAACAAAACGCTGAAAGAAAAAGCACTCAAAAACAAACATTATTTTCATTGAAAAATTAGTGCATATTTTACTTTTAAATTGTATGAAAAAACATATTTTTTGAGTTTTTACTGCATATTTAAAAATATATTTCGTTGTTTTTAAGATTATAAGTGCATGCATACTTTCAAGTTTTTAAGTGCCTGAACTCCCGGTCTCTGTAACATAACTAAAAATGTATGTACTCAAATGAAGAGCTGAATATGTATATGTATGTATTATCAAAAATAAATTACACCAAAGGACCGTTTTAGTACCAACTCTGTTCAACATCTACATTTGGAAACTACTGCAATAACTGCATAAGCTAAATGTCAATTCTTAAGGTACACATTGCATTTGCAGATGATTTAATCATTTATACTTTTTAGGCATTAATTTTTAGGCATTATCCATTATTGAAAACAACGAACAAAGTAAATTTCAGCAATATCCAGAGCTATGTTTACATTTGGAAATTAAATAATAATATTAGCAGTGCGAAACAATATTATTTAGACCAAATGTAGGGAAATACAGTAATGACATGAACAGAAACTAAAGAAAATTCAAAAAAAGCGACACACAACTGACATCACACATAATAATATATTTAACGAGTGTCAAACTCATATAACAAAAGTTTTAAAGAGTTATCTAACGAATAATTTAAATTTTAAATTTTATGTTATCAAAACTTGATCATAATTCATAACTCAAATAAATAAAGCCAGAAAGTCATCAAAAATGGCAATGAACATACTTATTTTTTTAAGAAAAATATAAGTCAAAGAGCGAAAATAATCGCGCACCAAGCTTCAATAAGTTCAATTTTAACATAAGGAGGGTTCATATTGTTTAATAAAACCGCATCACTCATCAGTAATGTAATTACCATACCACGAAAGTTTAAAGTATGAAAGATAATAAAAAAAAACGCTTACTACAGATCCCTAGATTATGCTAATATAATTTCCGAGTTTTTTTTTATATTAAATTCCTTTTTTTAATATTTTTTTGAAAATTTGAAATATGTTACAATATCACAAATAAAATTATAAAACAAAAGGTTTTTATTGAAAATCATGATTAAAATTGATTTTATAAAACTTTTTCTTAATTGTAAATTAATTATTCAAAAATAGTTAAATAAAATATTTAGTTTTTGAAATTTAGATAAATACAGGCTTAAATTACGTTCAAAATATTTTAACTGTAATATGAAAATTTTCGTTTCACAAAAAGAATAGAACCGATACGAAAAAAATTGGTTAAAATTTCCTAATTTTCTTAAAAAAATGTATGAGAATTTAATTATTTACTTTTATTTTAATTTTCGTTTTTATATAATATGTGGGTAACAAATTTTTTTTTTATAATTTCAATAACAATTAACAAAAGCAAAACTAAACTTAAAATTTTAATTTATTCAATAATATATTTCACATTTCATTTGTTTCACTAAGTTTCAAATAATTTTTAAATTTCGAGAATCGATTTTATCAAAAGATCGATTCTCGGTTATTTTGACACAAATTTTTTATCAAGAGCACCTTATCATACGGTAATCACTAATCACTAATCAGCTGGGTATATTTTTAATTTTTATGTCATAATTTTATAAGGTTAATTTGATAATTGATTTGACATGATCAGGAGTGGATCCAAACTTCTAAAGTGTTGACGAAATAAGTGAATCAAAAATATTATAATTATATTCTTTGGTATTAAATTTTTAAAGATTTCAATTTTAAGAGGATTTTTCAAAATTCAACTGTTTTAGTAGAATGTATTTGAATTCACTAAGAATCCTACGGTAATTACTTTATTTTTTATTATAAATAAAAACGTGTTTGATAATAGTATTTGTTTTAGATATTATTCTCAAAAGGTTGCTTTTAATCCAAAAGTACGACAAATTAAAATTCATAAACTTTTAATTGCAAATCGTGGAGAAATAGCATGTCGTATTGTAAAAACTGCAAAACGTTTGGGTGTACGTACGGTAGCTGTTTATTCGGATGCAGATGAAAACTCAATGCATACAAAATTAGCTGATGAAGCATTTTATATTGGTAAACCACCATCTCAGGAATCTTATCTTAAAGGTGAAAAAATTTTAGAAATTGCTAAAGAAACTGATTGTCAAGCAGTTCATCCGGGCTATGGATTTTTATCAGAAAATGTTGAATTTGCTGAATTATGTGAAAAAAAAGGTATAATCTTTATGGGACCACCTTCAAGTGCAATTCGTGATATGGGTATAAAAAGTACTTCAAAGGCAATAATGGATGCCGCTGGAGTCCCAATTATTCGTGGTTATCATGGAGAAGATCAATCAAATGAGAAATTAATAGCTGAAGCTGAAAAAATTGGATTTCCTTTAATGATTAAAGCTGTGCGAGGTGGTGGAGGTAAAGGAATGAGAATTGCTGAAAGCCCAGAGGAATTTTTAAATGCCTTAGAATCAGCTCGTAATGAATCTAGCAAAGCATTTGGAGACAGTGCTGTTTTATTGGAAAAATTTGTGACCTCACCACGTCACGTCGAAGTGCAAGTTTTTGGTGATTTACATGGCAATTATGTTTATTTATTTGAAAGAGATTGTTCAGTTCAAAGAAGACATCAAAAAATTATTGAGGAAGCTCCAGCGGTTAGGAATTAATTGTTTTGTCTAATCTAATTAGTAATTATTAAATATTAATTATTTTAGCCGGGTCTTAATGAAAAGCTACGCAAAGAATTAGGTGAAGCTGCAGTAAAAGCTGCTAAAGCTGTTAATTATGTTGGTGCTGGAACTGTTGAATTCATTTTGGATAAAATTAATTTATCGTTTCATTTTATGGAAATGAATACGAGATTGCAAGTTGAACATCCTATAACAGAAATGATCACTGGTACAGATTTAGTTGAATGGCAAATTCGAGTTGCTCAAGGTGAACCACTACCATTATTTCAGGATCAACTTGTTTGTCAGGGACATGCATTTGAAGCTAGAATTTATGCAGAAAGTCCAAGGTAAGAATTCATAAATATTACAAGTAAAAAATTTATTTTTATGTTGTTTTTAGGAATGATTTCTTACCAGGGGCTGGACCTTTAAAATTCTTATCAACTCCATTATCTTGTTCTTATGTGCGAATAGAGACTGGAGTACAACAGGGTGATGAAGTTTCTGTTCATTATGATCCAATGATTGCTAAATTAGTTGTTTGGGGTGATGATCGTGAACAAGCTTTAGCTACACTTCTAGATAGTTTAGGAGAATTTCAAGTATTGCAGATTGATTTGTCAGAAAAATTCAATATATAACTTTCTTTTTTTGAATAGATCACAGGACTTGACACAAATATAAATTTCCTTATTGATTTGGCGTCACATCCTCAGTTTAGAGTTGGCAATGTTCATACAGGTTTCATTGCTGAGCATTTAGATTCCCTGTTTCCAGAATTATCTGTTTCTGAGTACACAATACTTGAAGGTGCTAGTGCCATGGTTTTAAATGAATTAAATACAGCTAAAATGAATGCTGAAGTAAAAAAAAATAAAGATCCATTTGCTTCGACAAATATGAGATTAAATCATGATTTATTCCGAGAATTTAAATTGTATTTTGATGATCAAGGTAAGAAAATTTAACAATATGATGAAATCATTATTATGTCAATCATTTTAGAGTACAATGTTTCAATAAAACTGTGTGATGGTAAAATGCTTGGAAAAATTAATAACGACGGAAAATGGAGACGTATTAGAATTGGATTTTTAAAAGATCCTACAGAACGTTATTCAGTAAGAAGTTGTATTGATGGATTTTGTTCTTCTTACACAGCTTTTATTGACAATGATGAAATTTCCATTTTTAAAAAGGTTTCGAAAGTTTTTTTTTTAAATTTTTTTTAACGATTTTACTTTTATAGGAAGGAAAATATACATTAAGACTAACTCAACCAAAATTTCTAACAGCTAGTGATGGTGTTGGTGGTTCATCGCAATCAAAAATTATTTCACCAATGCCAGGAGTTTTAGAAAAGATATTTGTAAAAGCTGGTGACCGTGTAAAAAAAGGTGATCAATTAGCAGTTATTATCGGTAATTAGAGCATATTTAACTCTATATAAAATAATAAATATATTTTATATTTTTATTTTTCTTTTAGCAATGAAAATGGAACACGTCTTAAAGGCACCTAAAGATGCTGTTATTAAATCTGTTTCGGGAAATTTAGGAAAAAATATTGCCAAAAATGAATCAATAATTGTATTTGAGGATGATGAATTACAAACATAATAATCCCATACCTATATATTTTTTGTATAATAAATTATATTTTAGAATTTTTTTTAAAGTGTACCAGTTCAAATGCATTTAAAAGTGTTCTTTTATATTTAAATAGAGCATTTATATATTTTTTATGTAATATGTATAGTCAAATATAATTACAAATCCAAAATTTATACATTATTGTATGAATAACTAGTAGACAATTATTCTAAAATTTAGAAAAAAAGTTTACCACAATTTTAAAGCTTTATGTTCTATTTTTTTTATATGCTTGCGGTGAATTTTTTTTTTATTTTGTTAAAAAAGAAAGTGATTATTGTGTATACACTTTAGATATTAATAAATTTGAATTCATATATAATTAAAGTTATAATAATATTCATTTTAATTCTATATTAAAGGATATTTTCAGGGTAAAATCAGAGCAATTACTAAGAAATGTTATAAATAATTATAGAATTTATAAAATCAAATCATATATTAATTGGTTTAATAAACTTGTGGTTAATGATTACAATCTAATCGGCTTAAATATTGTTAAAGGTATAATAATCAAATCACCTAACCATGATTTTTAAACTTTTTTTTAACTTTTAACTTTTAAACTTATGTAGCATTAAAAAAAAAAAAGCATTCTTTCTAGGATATGAACCGCAAATTTAGTTTTAATTTTGGTTCTTTTTTTTTTTTATAAATACCATAATATAAAATTTTATTTTTTTTTGTTTTGTATGTAGTTTTGCTTTTATTATCTCTAATTTCTATTACGATTATGATTATATGACAATGATATCTTTTAGGGGCTTTTTCAGTGAAATTTTAGTTTTATAATAATACAATTTTTTTACCACAAAGATTATGCGGTTTATAAAATTTGTTCTAATGATAATAGTGTAGAATCAGAATCTTTAAGAAAATTATATATTCTTATATTATATTCTCGTATATATTTGTATTATTAGGATCAGACTTATTGCGAAAAGCTGATAGGAAAAGAAAATAATAAAAAATTATTTTATTGTTTTATTTTTAGATTTTGGAAGATGGTTCTATTCTATGAAGAAGGTATTTTTTTTTGTTTGTTTTTCAAATATAAGCTCATATAATTTATGTTCTTGTTAAAATATAAAATCAGTTTATGTTTAAATTTAATAAAATATTAAAGAAAAACTCAGTTTTATTACCGAATTAAGATTTTAGAAATATCTTATTCAAAGTATATATGGTATATATATGGAGCTTGTAAAAAATTTCTTAATACCTTTATTTTTTCTTTTAGTTCTACTGGTTCTACTGATTGAACATAATCTAATGAAACAAATTTTTATTGTTTTCTTTTTGAATTTAGAAAAATTGGATCAATTAATAAAACATTTATATGTAATCTTACTTGAGTAATTACTTGAGTCTGTACTTGAGTAATTAACTCGAATCTAAACTTTTATTTTTACTATGTATGTCAGCTTCAAGTAGTTGTCAAACGTTTATTTTTACTATGTATGTATCATTCTGTAAACTCAAGTAATTAACAAACGTAATTCAATCTTTTGACTATGAACTACCGCATTCTTTGGAATAATTGACTACAATAAATGAATGTACAATATAATGAAGTACAATAAAAAAAAATTAAAATGGTAGATGAAATTAATTCAAAATTATAATAATTATATTGAAATCCTTCTGTAAGTATATTAATTATAAAAAAGAGAAGAATATCTATGCTATTTCGATTGATTTCAGTGACTTCGCTTGAAATCAATCTATTTTTTTTTACTAACATGAAGTTCGTTTGAAAAATCTCTGAAGGAAACATTGCTGTTTTTTAAATATAAAGTAAAAAAGGCAAAAAAAAAAATGTAAAGTGATTTTCATTTGCTTACCGTTAAAAAATTAAGTTCTTTTTTTTATGATTTCTTTTTTTTTTTAATTTTTTGCTTTAGAAATATTTCTCAGTTTTAAAAAAAAAATATTCTGAGAGTCCTTGTAAAGGAATATAAAAATTTTTTTATGTATAAGGTTAGTTTTTAAAAATGTCTTCATTAGAACTTTTAAAAATTTCGTATTTAAATAATTCCTTTATTTTTTGTGTTATGATGTCTTAATAAATATGAGGAAAATATCACTATATGATTATCACTATGTTAGAAAGAATTGGATCATTATTATCGGCAATTTAGATTCTTTTCAGTAACATTAAAAACAAACAGGTTTTACTTTTTTAGAATTTTCTTGAAGAACAAAATTCACAAATTCGTTTTTTTTTATCCGGGAGGTTGGAAATTTTTCAAAGAAATCAAGAATACCAAAGTGAGATAAAATTCTTAATCGTCCACGGTCTCTACGTAGAGAGTAGGGATAAGAAAAAAATGCGGAAATTTTGAATTGGGAGGTTTGACTGTATATGGAAAAAATTAATCCACCTATTGTATGTATTATTATTATTATTATTACTATTTTGCATCAACAGTTACAACACGAAGCCTTCTTCAATATGAGGTAATAAATGATAGGACATATTTTCAATAAGAACATTTCAATAATTTCTTAACAATTTCAACAAAAAATGGCTTATTTCATTTTTATTTTGCGAACTTATTTAGTTTTGATACCTTTTTGAGTTACTTTATAAGAATTTACAAGTTGATGTCATTTTTAATTTTTTCAGATTTAATCTTTTTGAGGTTATTGTGTTTAGAATTAATGCAAGAATTTTTTTTTACAATTAAAAATGTTAATTTCATGAAGTGAGGAAGTATTAAGCATGAATTTCTTAGTCCTTAGTTTTTTTTGAGTCATTGACGGAGATACTGCACTTTAATTTAAATTTTTACATGACAAAAAACAAAAAAATTTAATCGACCATTATAAGAAATGAAAATTGATTTAAATTGGTAATAAGAAAAAAGAAAGGCATAAAAGTTTTTTATATAATTTTTCATATTATCTATTTTTTGTTACCATTAAAAAAAAGCCTTTTTCATAAATGTTTTTTTTTCTTTTTATTTTTTTTATTATGTATTTTGTTTACAAAAATAATTTTTGTTCATTTTTATACCCGTATGAACTATGTTCAAGGGTATAATAAATTTGCCATTACGTTTGTGACACCTTAAAGGAGTCGAGCTAGATATAGTGTCAAAGGTATGGATCGGCTCAGAATCGAATTCTGAGTCGATTAAGCCATGTACGTCCGTCCGTCCGTTCGCACGATAACTCAAAAAATAAAGGAGCTAGGAGGCTGAAATTTTTTTTACGGCACTTTTGTAAAATTGTTAGTTTTGCTATTTAAATCCAACATTTTCGGTCGGCGGGTTCGAGTAGCTGCCATACAACTTCTATCTTTATATAGAAATAACTCAGTATCTATTCAAGCTAGGTTTCTGAAATTTTGCAAATGATGATCAAGTTTTATGGCAACAACTTCTGTAAAATTTGGTTGTGGTGGTGCGGCGGGTTCGGGTAGCTGCCATACAACTTCTCCGTTTAAATGAGAATAACTCAGTGTCTATTGAAGCTAGCAACCTGATATTTAGTAACAAGGTGTCGAGTTACAGGTCAACAACTTTTGTAAAATTTGGTTGGTCTAGAGCAGCCGGTTCAGGCTTCTTGCACCTCTTCGAACTTAATAAAGCTAGGCGTCTGAAATCTTGCAAATGATGATCAAATTTTATGGCAACCACTTTTGCAAAATTTGGTTGTGGTGGTGCGACGGGTTCGGGTAGCTGCCATACAACTTATCCGTTTAAATGAGAATAACTCAGTGTCTATTGAAGCTAGGAACCTGAAATTTAGTAAAGAGGTGTCGAGTTATAGGCCAACAACTTTTGTAAAATTTGGTTGGTTTAGAGCAGCCGGTTCAGGCTTCTTGCACCTCTTGGAACTTAATGAAGCTAGGCGCAGTAGATTCAGGTAGCTGTCATACAACTCCACAATTTACATAAATATATCTCTGTAGTTCGGTACTAAAACATCTGAATGTTTTTAAAAGATGATCAAGTTTTATAGAAACAGGATATATTACGTTCATACGGGTATCTCAGAGTTGACACAGTCTACTCTACTGCACTCTTCCTCGTTTATATATTATTTTATTTTTCTTTTCTTATAAAATAAGAAATGATTTTCCATTTCATATTTTTGTGTTTTTTTTTTCTGTGAAAATTAAAAGTAAAAGTTTTTTTTATTCACTAAATTGTTATGAAAATTTGAAGGATGAAAATAAAAATTTTTTTTTCAGTTTTGTTTAAGAAACATAAAAACAAAATATAATTTTTTTTTTTGTTCAATTTTTACAGAAATATTTTCGATATGCCGTAATAATGTTAAAGAAAATTGAAATATGCCACCCACGGTGCGAACATACGGACCTCAAAATTTAAATAAATCATTCAATTCAATTCAATTTTTTTTTTTAATTCAAATTCAGGAGCAAGAGTTTATTCCTGGCAAAAGATACAACACATACAACATTTAATTTTTGTTTTTATCATGACTTGACCAATCATTGAAAGATCAGGCATATCTTGTACAAAATTGCTTAACAGTACGTATAAGTTTGAATTTCATTATCGAAGAACTAAAGATTTCGGAAGGTCCCGTAAATAAAATAAATGCAATATTGAAACAATATTTCAATGATCATAAAATTTGGTGGAACCGTAATCAAGTAATTTCTAGAAGTAAATTGATATTGTTTTATATTAAAATATAAGTTACTGTTATTTTAATAACGGTAATATTAAAATATTTTTATACGTTATAAAAGTGAAATCCGTTTATTCTTTTTGGTCATGTTTCTTTTTCTATATAATTCAAAGTCTATTAGTGACACTAATAAAGTATGTGTATGTTTAAAGGGAGTACCTCAGTTGGCCTCAACCCAATTCTCCAAAAAAAAACATTTGGCATAAATCCAGTTAGCATAAAAAGACTTTTAGCATAAAGCCAGTTAACATAAAAAAAAATATTTAGCAAAATTCCATTTATACTAATGGGATAATTTATACGTAATATGGTTGGTAATGATGGTGATGACGACGATAATCGACGACGATTTTTAATAAAATTAATGATAAATGACCGAAAATTCATAATAAATAACGAAATTTTTTGTTTTTAATTATTTGTTTAGTGGGCGAATTTATTTCTTTAGTGTTTGGAGGCGACAGTCCCTATTCTTTTTAATATCTTTTTTTTTTTTATATACATGCACAATTTCAAAGCAATTAAAATATTTAAATTGTAGAACTTTGTATTGAGAAGATAACTTACAAAAGATTTTAGAATTGGTTTCAAAATTAGGATTTCAATAATTGGTTTAGCAGGGGTATGGGGCGGCAGCCAGACTATTTGAAATATGTACATATGTATGTGAAAAATTTTTTTTGAGGAATCTGGAGTTGGTTACAAAATCAGAATTATACGACTTCTACAGAATATGTATAACTGAAATACAGTTAAATGAAGCACAGTCAAATGATAGTAACTTCTGCATAATTTGTATTGTGGGTTGTAATTGAGGTTTATTATGGAACTGTAAATGTTTGTCTACGAAATTTTAAATTTAAGCTTTGTTAGGTTTAAATTTAATTACTGAATTATAACCATCATTATCACCACTATCATCATCATCATGACCAACACAACGAACATTACTATACGTAAACAACAATATATATATGTATGTATAAGAATAAAAAAATATGATGACATATTATAATAATAAAAAAAAAAATATAAAACCGGGTTATAAAAATGTCAATTTTACTATTGAAAAAAGATAAATGATAATTTATTAAAAAAAAAAAAACAAACAAAGACAAGAAGCGAAATAAAATTATCATTTTTATAAGTTTAAGCATAATTATATGAAGTTTTCAAAAAATTAAAGTTATAGACGAATAGAATCAACTTTTGTCTTATAAAAATTTGAAAAAGTGAAGAAAAAATATGCTTTTAGAAATATGGTATACACAGGGTGTTCAATGCACTTCCTTGGCATAGATGATATGGATAGAGGATATATGAGCAGAAGACAAACAATTAAATCCGGAGGCGTTAGATATTACTCAATTTTAATGGTTTTAGAGATAATGGTGTTCGATCTTTTTCTGTATATCATCAACTTCCAAAAATCATATCTCAGGAAGTTGCTTTAAGATATTAAGATTGTAATCTTTCATATATGTGTATGTGTAGGTATATATTATAAATGTCTAAAAAATGTCTGGTTACCTTAGTGTAAAATTATAAAATTTTTAAGCTAAAAAATTCCTGGTTAGTTTTATCATTCTTTTTGAATAACTATGACTTTTTTTTTTTTTTATAAAAACCGTTATTACTTATAAATAAATTTTATTTCATTCTTAAAATTTTCCAAGTTCCTAGGTTGAATTATTTATGTTGTAACAATTGTAGCATATAAGTAACGCTTATAGTAACCCTTCTGCAAAATTTTAACTCAATCTAATAAATTGTTTAGATGAAATAAAAAAAAATTGAAAATTTTACATCTACGCTTATTAAAAGCCTTACGAATTAAATCATAGTCAAATAGATATACGGATCTTCCTTGACAAGGAGCATAGTATTTGCAAGGTTCAAACTCAAATCGCCAAACTATTTATATAGTTCGAAAAAATTATAATTTTTTTAACCGATTTTTGGTTTGAGTTCTTGTAAGCTAACGGATAAACAACTGGTAACTAAATTAATACAATGACTTCCTTTAGTAAAGAAAAAAGTCTTTACATAGATTGAAAGCAATCGTCTGAATCGTACAAGCAGAAATACCAAAAAAATTAAAAAAAATTCTAAACAAGCTTTTGAAGCGAAAAGGGTTAACGAACCGTTAGGCAATATATCCTCAATAATAATTTCTCGGTTCCAGGGAATGTTCTGGAAAAATTTTGTTAAAATCGGATCGGTCTGACTTTTATGTGAATTAGCAAACTTTCTGTCTTGTATAATAGAAATCAACTATATTTTAGACTTAGTTGGTATTAAGATAGAATAATGGTATATATACATATATTTAGGGACAAATTATCAAAACTTAGAGTATGATATTTAAGTCCAAATAAATAATAAATAAAAAAAAAAAAAATAAAAGGATCTTAAAAAAATTTTTATCGAACATTTAAATTTTAACACATTTATGATGTTGAAAATTGCTTTCTCTTAATTTTGTAAAATTTTCTAACTAAAATAATCAAAAAAAAAATTAAAGAAGGATATAAATAATATAATCTCCTTAAAATGGTTTTTATTCTTTAAGAAATAAAATTAAATAAAAATATATAAACATAATTGAATTGGAAATTGAGCTTAAAACTTATAATAGATTTTAAAGAAATTAAAAATTCTTGATTGATTTTATATCTGTATAATATACGGGGTGTTTCGTATAAGACTGCAAATATTTCAAAAGGTAATTCCTGAGACTTAGAAAAATAGAAAAATATTGTACGGAAAAAGAGAGCGGAGGGAGGGTTTGTTATTAGTGGTTTTCCAAATATTGGGACTTTTATGCTATTAATTGTCAAATAACACTTGATCCACATACTCTAGAGAAGCTACTCTTATCCTTTTCTTTAGTTTATTCGTGAAGATTTCAACTGCTGAAGGATGTATTATCCTAGGTTTATAATTTTTTAAGAGCTAACTTTTAAAGGCTAAAATATATTTTCTTTAAATATTACCAAATGTTTTAAATTTTCTATTATTGTCTGGGAAACGACAATACTTAGTACGGCATGTGGATTAAGTGTTATTTGGCATTTAATAATATAAAACAAAATAACATAAATGTTCTAATATCTTTAAAATGACTAATAATAGATACGTCTCTCCTATACAATTTCTTTTGTAGTTTTAGTTTCAGAAATCACCCCCTCGAATATTTGCACTCTTATGCAGAGTACTCTGTATATACATAACTATAGATATAAAAATAAATGCAATTATTGAATATTATTATTTATGACAGTAGGAAAAGTTATTCTATTCATATTTTCATTCTTTTTCTTATTCTTAAGAAAACTTATTGATTTTCAAATTAAAAAACTTCAAAATTGCTGTTCCATTATTATTAATATCATAAAAACACAATTTTTTAATTTCAGATAATTTCTTATTCATAATAATAAAAGTGTTTTAATTATGTTTTTATAGCGTAAAAGAAAATTGAGTCAAATGAAAATTTTGGTTCTATAGTTAAATTAAAAATTTTGTAAGAAGTAAAATTAAAAAAATAAAGCAGTATGAAAAACCAAAGGTTTTTAAAGTGGCACATTTTCAAGAACAGTCTTGTGGAACTGTGACAATTTTGTTGCATTAAAATTTATAATTGTAAAATATCTAAGGACATTTTCGTCAATTTAAATGAAACCCTATTTCTGTTTGTTTTATTTACGGTAAATTTGCATAAGCGTCCGAGTTACAGCTAATTGTCTAAAAATATCAAATTTTATATTTTCTATACCCCTAAATCTTTCTTAAGATAACTAATGCTAATTCTTTTCAAAAATCTTCATACTCTCAAAATTTTAAGGTTCTGGCTAAAAGTGTCTCAGACATACGGAGATTGTGGTTTTACATAACAGTAAATTTAAATAACAAATATCAAAAAATATAATATAATTTATACTAATTTCTAAGGATTAAAAACTTTCCTGTCCTTTGACATTTTTAAATTGTAAAAATCTTAAGGAGAACTTAAGATAAATATTTGGAAATATAACTTTTTCCAACTTTGAGGAGATGTAACTTCATAATGGCTGGTGAAACTACCTTAAAAACAAGCTTGATACATAACATTATTTTTTTTGGGATTTATTCCTGGTGGAAATTTCATTGCTCCGTTTTAAATGGTGTAGAAATTTTGTAAACGGACAAATCGACAGACTGCAACTAATAAGCACTAATATAAATAAAGGGCTAAAAACATAGAACAATACAGTTTCTTTTTGTCAACTAATAAATATCCATATGAATCCTTTATGGCATTTAATCTTATTTGTTATCGCTTGTAATATATTGTAGTATTAAGTTTTAAACGTTTCATGATTTTTAAAATAAAAAATTTGTATAGTGCAGTTACCTCAAGCCCTTTTTCTTTTAATTTTAATTGCCCATTTTGATCTTCCTAACCTAATTAGTCTTACCATGTTATAACCTAACTTATATTAATTTGCAATCTCCTAGTCTTTATTAGTTTTGAAAATATGAAAAGTGATATCAGAAATTTGTAAGATATCTACCGGAAGTTATGGTTAAATCTCAACTAAAACAATATAGAATCTACGAAGTATTTCAAAAATATTTCAGATTAATTTCATGACTCTAAAGTTTTTAATTTTTCAGTTACTGTGCTGACGCATAAACGAATGAAAAAATGATGGGCGGATACTGATCCGATTCATACACTTGAATATATATCCACCATGTCTAGTTCAGTGCGTTATAAATGAGGGAACAATTTTAATATAGCCGTTACTATCTCTTGGAGTTCGAGTATTAAAAAAAAGACTTAAATCTTTAAAACTGAATTTAAAAAGAATTTTATTATGTCAATGACTTTAATTTGGATTTTCCTAAAAAACGACGTGAACTATTATTAGAAAATGTCATTTTTTTTTTCTGTATCAAATCTTTGAAAGTAATTTCTAGTTAAATTAAATACTTAAGAAAATTTCTACTTTAATTTTTAACTATACCTTATATTTTTATAATTTTATTACTATGAAGATTCATATGAGTTCGTTTTACTTGATTTCGATTTTAGCTACCTATCTAGAAGAACTGGGATTGTAATTCTAGAAGACCTGTGATAGTAGCAAAACAGCATTGCAGGAGATCTTTTTAACTCTAGATTGTTTCAGACAATTAATTTTAAAATAAACATAATAGTAAAAAATATTCTTAAGATAGAAGCTATAATCTTCTAATGTAATCTTCTATTGTAATATTTTTGATTCTCTCTTAATTATGGTTTGGTTAGGTTTTTTTTTTCGATACATGGTTAAATTATGTGTTGGTTGTTGTTATTTAACAGTAATCCGAAAAGAAATAAAAGTTTTTTTTTTTAAATTTTTTCTACTTTAATGTAAGAAATTTTTCGTTCAATATTTCAAAATGTTTTATGATGGTTCTTGCAAAAATCGCATTGATTAAAAATAGATAAAAATTTCACGGGGCCTCGGTGGCCTAGTGGGTAAGAGCGTATAAAATACGCTGTAAATACTGAGGGAGTGTGAGTCCCACACACATCGTAAGAGTTATTCGACCTTACCACATTTACAGTCACGCCTGAACAGAAAAGGCTGTGTAATTTCCTGTCCACATTTATGTGGCAGAGAAATGCAATAAAAAAAAAATGTCATAATTTTCTATTTTTAGTATTTTAAGAGGATTTATGTTTTTTTTTTTCTATTTATCGTTTTTGTATTTCCATTTCCTCTTATTACTGGCATTTATTGTAAGAAAAACCACAATCCAAATCGAATGTGGGTATAAAAAAAGAAAAAAATAAAAAAAACTGAAAAAAACATAACAAAGGAAAGAAAATTTTTAGAAAAATAAAAAGGAGAAAATATATAAATAAAAATATTTTATTTTGTTTTACTCAAAAAAGTCATTAACTTTCAAAGTGGATGAAAAATTAGAAAAGAATCAAGTAAAAAAAAAAAAAAATTAATGAGTAGAGGAAAATTTGGAAAATTGGAATTGGAAAACAATTTTTTTTTCTGTGTAAAGAATTGAGTTCCGATATTGATGAATTTTCTTTTTGTTTTTTCTTCGATAAATTATAAAAGGGGACGGATATATATTAATTCTAATCATAAATATTATTCTTATCTCGAAATAAAAAAAATGTTTTTCATTATTTTAATTTTAGAAATAGTTATTTAACAGACCTATCAGTTTAATGATGGATAACTGTTGTAAGAAAGTTTGATGTGGTATATTGAATTATTAATCTATGAAATAGGACTTGTTGAAACTATTCAAGTCTTCAATAATTTATTTATTTTAATTCGAACTATAAAAAATTTAGCAATAAAAACCTATACGTGTATACTAATGGAGTCGCTACAAAATAAAAGTCGGGTTGATTTTGCATTTTTAAAATGATGGTTTGGTTTTTTAAAATGGTTTTTAAGGATGGTTTTTTAAAATGATGGATATAAACAGAGTTTGATTTTACAACTTCTCATAAAGCCAACCAGTGTTCCTTTTGAGCCAACCAGGTTTTTCTCCTTTGGGATTTTAAGACTGGGCATAAGCACAAAAATACTGTTTCGGCATGCTTCCAACATCCTCTTCTAGGATGTCTATATTTTCAATATACGGCAAGACGTTTTCAGTTCATATAAATGTATTTATTTAATTCAATCATATGTCTGAATGATAAAACCCTTTAATCATCAACTAGTAATTGCAAATTGTTAAAAGAAACTTTTAATTTTTTCACCGAAATTACGTGACCAGATTTGAATTAAAAAAAAATCAATTAACCTTTTTGAGCTCTTTCTAGATCAAAAGTCTGATAATTGGTATTGTTTTATTACAGGTTTAGTTCTACTTAGGCTTAGTCTGATTGATGGACATATATATACGAGATGATTTGATAAATTTGGATAAACATCAACTATATGTAGTTTTTGCAGAAGGATTGGCAAATATGCATAGAGAGCGTAAGCCAATTTCTTTATACGTGTCACAGTCTTTCTAAAAAAAGATGAAAATATTTTTCTGGCTGTTTCGGATAGGATAAATTTAGTTACTTCATCGTATACGATGTTACAATTTTGAAACGGTTACTTTGATAACGTTAAGCGTTTTAAAAATTTAGAATTGTATAAGCGAACAAAATACCATATAAAATAGGAGATGAAATAAATGCGTTTTCCTCGTTAGACTTTTTGTTTTTTTTTTTTTTGTGAATTTTATGGATTTTTGCAAGAAGAAAATGAAAAATAAACTATAAAATATCGACATTTTTTTTTTTCGATTAATGGTATTATTTTTTTATTGGAAAATGGAAAAAAAGAAAAAAACTGTTTTCAATAAAAAACGAAAAAGATTTTTATAAAAAAAAAAAAAGATAATGAAGAAATAAAATATAATTAAAAATAAAAAAGTAAAATACATAATTGATTAAGGCAATGTGCAATAAATGTGTGTAGTAGAGTAGAACCATTGATGACTGCATTGATGTAAAATAAATTAGGTACATAAAAAAGGTTCAGTATTAATTTATAGAGATCAAATTCATTTTTATTTTATTTTCAAAAGGTTTTATGAACTTTGAAAAATTACAATAAAAACGTATTTTTGATTATTAATATTTAAAGTTTTTTTATTTGTTTTAATATAGCTTTAATGGAAGAGAAACTAAACTACTGCATATAACCATGTTAGCACAAAAAAAAATTTTTTATAAATTGTGTTCTTAATTTAAAATATTATTAATTTATTTTTGTAAATCATATTTTTAGGATATTTAAATGTATATAGTATGCAATAGAAACTAAACACAGAAGTATGATGTTTTAAGAAGAAACAGGGCGATCATACCCCTTAAAAATAATTTTTTTTTGCTCACAACTCTCCCAGGAAGCATAGGGTATCCACTAAGCCTTTCCATCTCTTTCTATTTTGTGCTATAGCTTTAACTTGTGACCATGATTTTTTTATTTTGCCTATCTCTTTCAATATTGTTCTTATCCAACTGTTTCTGGGTCTGTTTATGTTCTTCTTCCTTGTGGTAGACAATCCAGGGTTTTTCTGGCTATCATGTTTTCTAGTCGCCTGATTATGTCCGATCTATCTGTATTTTTTCTTTCTTATTTAGATTTCAATAAGATCTTTCCCGCACATACTCCAGAGTTGGCTCTTGGATATTCTGTTTGGCCAGAATATCTGGCAGATTATTCGAAGACATTTGTTTATGAAGACCTATTTTGTTAGTAAGCCTATTGGTGGTCACCCAGGTTTCAATTCCGTATAACAGCACTGATTTGACACAGGCGTTGAAAATCCTCAGTTTTATTTTTCTTGCGATCTGAGAGGATTTCCAGATATTTCTCAATATGCCAAATACCGCTCTTACTTTGCCTAGTCTGTTATCTATATCCTACATACGGTTCCTCCATCAGTACCAATGATACGGTCTAGATATTTGAAACTTTTTA
The DNA here is from genome assembly GCA_947095535.1 of Poecilobothrus nobilitatus. Lineage (NCBI taxonomy): Eukaryota > Metazoa > Arthropoda > Insecta > Diptera > Dolichopodidae > Poecilobothrus > Poecilobothrus nobilitatus. Next base: position 343,144,788 of record OX352772.1, read on the forward strand.
CATCTTCAATTAGTGTATAATCTATTCCTAGGTCCCTTTGGTTTCTTGTATTGTATCTCATAATCTTTGTTTTGTTATAATTTATTTGAAAATAATAATCTAATCTAATCTAGCTATACACAATTCTTAATTACAAAACACTGAGTTTTTGTTAAATTTTAAAAAACCGAATATAAATAATACATAATAAATGGGGTTAGATACGAAATTTCGAAAACAAAATTTCATTTCCAAAATACCGTTTACATAATTCCAAAAAACAAAATTCCACTTAAAAAAAATTCTAAAATTTAAAATTTAATGGCAAGTAGATACTTTAAATAATGGGAGCTGTAATTAAGAAATGATTAAAACCCTGATTGTGTAACCAACTAAAAATGACTTCTAATTAAGAATCTCACTCATGCATATACAAATATTTTGTAAAAATCGTATAACTCTTTGTATATTAAGCGTATATTTAACTTTAACATTCCTTCATAATTCATAATCCCGCATGCACATATAATATATGTACATGCATACATATTTTGGAAAAGGGGAATACCCAGATATTGTAACCACTTATAAAAATCCTTCTAATTTTATTTTACATGCATATTATGTAATTACAATTAGACTATAGTATATATATAGTATATATATGTAATTATATAGTCTAATAGTATAGAATATTTCTTTATTGAATTTGTATTCTGGAATATTATTTTTTTGGAATTTTTTGTTTTGGAATTATTTTTTTCGATTGTTTGGAATTTTGTAACTTTAGAATTTTTTTTTTTGAATTATAATTTATGACACCATCTCTTTCAAAAGTTGCAGCTAGATTGGAATTATGACACTATCATTATTACTAATAAATGATATAAAGTGAAATATCTATGGTCGGACAAAAATGGCTGACTAGGCTAAATAGGCGTTGCACAATACATATATATACATATATATGGAATCATTATACAAGTATCTGTATATATTTACAAGTTTTTTCCAGAAATTACAAAATCTCAAAATATTATACAAACTCGAAATATGATACATAATTCGAATTTTGTTGTTTTGTTTGTTTCAAAATATTTTAAAATTCAGATTTTTTATAATACAGAATTTTATAATAATTCCATCAAAGATAATTTGTTGAAAGTTATTGATTCAGGAAATTTTAAATCAAATTGTTTGAAAATTATTGTGCAACATTCCTCCCAGTACAATTTTTTTTATTTTTTTTTATGGCCTTCCTAATAAACTTCTTTCTTCGTGATCATCGAGAGTCGGTATCTTTTTATGTTCATTACAGTGAGATGCAGGTATGATACAAATATATAAAAGGTGTTCTAATTCCAACATTAAATCATTTCGGATTACTAATGAATGGTTTTTAAATCAAAATTGTTTAAAAGGATTATTGTTTAAAGTATGGCAGTAATAATAATAATTTTTAAATTTAAAGTTATTACATGATCATCTGAATTAAAGTATACTGCTTAAAAACTATTAGGAGAAAATCTGTGTATTTTATACTTTAAAATACGTATAGTATATTCATTATCTTCACTACAATCCTAAATTAAAACACGAAAAATAAATAAAAAATATTGTTGTAAATATAACATTAAATTTTATTTATGTTGACTTAAAAATACACTCTATATTTCATTTTAATTATTTCAGAGGAAATATTATATTAATAAGAACTCATTAAATACAAACAAGAAAACAAATTTAAAAAAATATTAAAAATTTATTTATTAAAAAGGCATTCAAAGAATCTAATGAATTATTTAATCAACTTTCAGAAGAAAAATAAAACATAATATAGAAAAAGAGAGAAATTAAGTAAAAATAACCAAAAATAAAGACTTTTTCCAAATAAATATTAAAAGAAAAACACAGAATTGATTACAAACGATTGTTTATTCTGAAAAGTTAGAATCTAAAAAATGAAAAAAAGCTAAATTTTCCTTATTGGAAAAATAATAATACTTTTATAAGTTTTTAATGTTCTTCGATTTTAATAGTAACCACAAGTTAGTCTAATGTATTAAGGAATAAGGAGTTCTAAATGAAAATACAGTCAAATATCCCTTCATACAAAACTCAAATGGAAACATCTTACTGATATAATAAAAAAACAAGAAAAGAGTTTAAAAAAAAGCACAGAATAATGTACTGGTTATTAAGCAAACATTCTGACTTATCAACACAGAACAAGATTCATCTGTATCAAAAACTTCTGAAATCGGTGAATCAGTAACCAGTAAAGCTGTCACTAGTAAACCAGTCACAAGTAAATCAGTTATCAGTAAACAAGCCACCAGTAAACTAATCGTCACTAAATCAGTCACCAGTAAACAAGTTACCAGTTAAAATAACAGAAACAAAATTTAACGATTTCAGAATAAACTAGTTCGTGGAATGGTCAATCCTTCCTCGAACTTTTGAAATGAAAACCTACATAACGATTTGGATTTGGAAATAGTTGATAACGTTATTAGAAAATGTACCCACAGTTATAAAAAACGACTACAACAGTATATCAATGCCGAGGCTCCCAAATTCCTAGAGAACGATGGTTTAATCCAGAAGATTGAAGTAAAAAAAAACCGTTTGAATTCAGTGTAATGATGAAATTATAATTATAAAACAAAGTTGTTAAAACTATAGAGTCATATTAAAAAAGAGACCTGTAATAATATATTATAATGTAAAGGACCTTCGTAGGACAACGTACTTTGTATAATTTTAAAATGTAATAAATTAAGTAAACCATGCTATAAATAAACGCATTAGTAGGTATTAAAAAAAAATTTCTTTTTAATAGAAGCATTCGATTCAACTTGAAAATAAATAAAAAGGTTTCAGATCAATCAAATCTCCTATTAATTTATTATAAAAACAATTTATTTCCCAATATCATCGTTGATGCCTTTATTTTTAAACGACATTAAAGACTGTTTCTATATTTGAAATCAAAAGGAAGAGTCAAAAATATTAATTTAAAAATTTCTCTTTTTTTACTTCATTGACCCTTGTGACCTTTTGGATTTATAAAATTTTTGATTATAAAAAACCTTGTTTGAGAATTTTGTTTTCATAATTTATAAATTTGTATTTTGAAATTATAATATGGGAATTCCAGACTCAACCTTTTTTATAAATAATATTTCGAAATATTAATATTATAAGGTAAGGTTATAATCGACAAAACTTAAAAATTTGTAAATTATTAATTCCACTATGATAACTTTTAATATTTTCGATATTTATTCGTAATTAATTTTAGGATTGTCCCAGCTTCTAATTAAATTATTTCCAATACAGATATTTGTGTATAATATTTTTATTAAGTTTTTTTCATTTTAAAAATGTTTGCTACCTCTGGAAATTAATGCAAAACTATTAATCTTAGCTTATTTTTTAATTTTTATAATTTTCTGTCATCTAATTAAAGAAATGGTTTTATTTTAATTACTTTTCTGAAATTGCAAAGAATGGAAAGAAAACTTCAGATTAATAAAGTAGAACTTAACTTAACCAATTAACCGGGTACCTGAAATAAGGTCAAATGAAAAAATGTACTTTCATTTCCAAAATGTGAAAAAAGACGAAATGGCGATTTTTGAAATTTTGTTTCCATTTGAAAATTATATAGTGTCTTTTTACAGGAATGTTATGAGAAGTAAATCTGTTTTAAATTGCAGAATAAAGCTAGAAGCATCGAGTCAGCCATGTATGTGATCTACATCCGCATGTATGGTTTAACTGTTCAAATTTTGTAATGATTGTTTGTTGTAAATATATAATAAATAGGAGAATATACAATATATATATATTTAATAAAAAATGGTACCGTCCACGTTCAAACTTCTACTGTGCAACTGAACATTAGGTAATTTTCACTTAGTACAAAGAAAATACATTTGGCACATAAAAATTGAACACCTGAACATTTTTAACAATTTGAAGATTTGGCAATTTTTAGAGATGGTTACAGATTTCAATATTTAAAGTGCTATTGAAATAAATTTTATTGGAAGAAATTTTATGGTATATTTCAAAAAATTGGGTTCTAATAAATTAACTAGCGGGAGTTAAGAGAGGTAGCCCCGTTCTTTTTTGTACTTCGCTATTTATTATTGAACTTTAAGCAACAATGAAATTAGATTTTGAATAATGAGAAAGACCATGTAAGAGGGATTTCTGCGCTTTTATACCTAACTTTTCTTTTGTTTTTATTTTAAAATACTTATTTTTTAATTTTGTTTTCTTTTTTAATTTCGGCTTCTTTTCAAAGTTCGCATTTTTCGCTTCATTTCACACTTGAGAGTGGAATATAAGCCAATTTGATTTTATTTCATTCGACCTTATATCTTTGTTCGGAACGGACATATTGCATTTCAAATGATATCCTCCGAATTATAATTTATTGTTTTAAAGGGTTACATTATTTTATTATAGCAGTATAATATAGAGGTTCATCATTTTGGTTCTGAATCTAACTACAAGTTGATCTAAAAAGATGACACGCTAAGAGCCTGTGAAGCTTGTGAATAAAACCTTTTGAATGCATTCATTATTCTGATAGATTATATGTAATAGAAGTTTTTAATGATCTGTTATAATAATTTCGAATTTAAAATGTTTAAAAATTAATTTATTTTAAATTGGAATTTATATATATTAATTATGCTAAACTGCTTAGGTTTAACTGCCATATAAAATTGATATTACTGTCTAATAATATATTTTACTTGAATTTATTTCTAAGGAAAATAGATTTTTTAATTTTGATACTATTTATGTTTAGATTGTTTAAATTTTTCCTTTTTTATGTGTGGTATGTTATTGTTAAACCTATTTAAATCTAGTCTTTTTTTGCCTAGAGTTAAATTATGGTCTTAAAATAATCATCTACAGCAGGGTACTTAGACATCAGATGTATCACAATCAGATCCGATTCTTATGTTAATATGAAATATAATTGTGTTTAAATTTTAAGGGTTTAATTTTAAGGATTCAATATAAGGGTTAAATATAAATAAATTTGAATCAGAAAAACTTATCATAATAAAATATTTAAGTTTTATTTTTTTATAGGTGCACAATAAAGAGTATGATTGCATCTTTTAACTTCTATACCAATTAATATGACGGAAATGATAATTTATTGTAGAAACATGATATGATAGTATAACCTTCTTTTATACTATAAGAGAAAGGAAAACTGTAAGGGTCTAAAGAAAAAACTATTTGCTATCAGAATCAAAAGTAAATATAATTAGTAAAAAGACTGTAAACAAGTAAGAAATGTAAAAGTGAAAAAAAAAATTAAGGAAAATCAAATAGAAAAAAAAAATGAAAATTACACTAGAAAAAGAAAGAACAGATAAAGATAAAGCGTGTAAGAAAATAAAAAGCTTGTTAAGAATGTCGTAACAAACAGGAAAATAATTTTATTTTATGTTAACCAGTTTTTTTTTTACCTCAATTATATTTCTTAGACAAGGATACCTCTAATGAAACAGGTTAACAAAACCTTTTTGTTGTTGTTGTTGTTGTTTCATAGTCGATGGAAGACCCTTAATCTTGACTCTCCAATGTCCATTTCCATTGTTGTTCATTCATTCAATCGACAGGGAATTAAAAAATATTATTGAGCCCTCCTTTAACGAGTCGCACGATTAATCTTTGGCCGAAGATTTTCGCTGCAAAGAAACTATCTCCATTGTGAAGATCTTATCCTTCTCCTGACACTTTGATAGTGCTCAATTACTTATGGGTATTGGCATAAAAAATGTGTAGATAGCCTCTATTGTACCAACCGGATACCATCTGCTATTTGGTAAATCTTAAAAAATATTCTTCACAAAAAAGGAGAAAACATTTAAAACATTGTAACAAATTATTATTAGAATCAGGAACAGATTAGAATTCTTTAAAATCAGAAAATATTATTTTTAAACACTTTCGATGTTATCTATGCCATTACTTTTTAAATTTTTAAATGTAAAAAAATATTTCATCTACTTATAAATATAAATTTTTTCCATTATTAAATTTAAAAAATTTATTTATGTATTAAAGACCGGCTAACTTTAAAAGACAGTATTCGGGAAAATATACACCACAAAAAAAAAAACAAAAAAAATGTATAAAACTTTTCATTGTCAATGTTTTTGAATACGAACAACAAAAAATAATATTATTGTGCTTTTTTTTTGCTCTTAAAGGATATATTGTATATCCTTTTTTCAATTTCAGAAGTTTATATTTAATTTTTTTAATTTTTTTTTTTTTGTATTTTACATTTTGTCAAAAGTTTTGTTTTGCAAATTTCTGAAAAGAAAACAAAAAACGCAATTTTGAATTCTTTAAATGAGATGTTTTTAATTTTTTTTTAAAGAACAAACAAAAACAAAAAACACAAAAAAAAAAAAACTACAATCATACTGAAAGAAAAATTAAAATGGTGGATTGGCTGAATTTATGGTTAAAGGCTTATAATTATTCCAACAAAACAAAAAAAAAAAGGTTTTCAATTTTTCATTTCCTACTTTTCTTATTTAAATTAACTGTTATATTTAAAAAAAAAAATATAGTATGGAGTAAAAAGGACAAAAAACGTACTCTTTTGTTTTTTTTGAAAGTGAAAGAAAGAAGACAAGAAAAAAAATAATTTTTTTTTGTTTTTTTGAAAATTAATTGTTGGGAAATTTTTTTTTTTCCTGCGTGTGGTTTTAAATTCATTTTGGGTGTTTGTTTTTTAAGAAAAAATAACACAAAAACAAAAAGGATCCGAAAAAAATTAAATGAGACTGAAAGAATTTCGAAAATCTTATAATTATGGTTTGGTGTAATGAACTGTTTTAAATGGGCTTTTAGCATAGACTTTAGACAAAAAAGTTTTTAGTTTGTTTTTTTCTTTAATTCTATTTAAATAAAAAAAAAAACCAAAAAGAAATCATGAGGTCATTGTTAAATTAATTAAAGAAAAAAAAAAAAATTCTTTTTGACCCAATTTTAAAAATAACGATACTTATTTAATACTTTAGCTTTACATTTAATATTGTTTTTCTTTTCCGGTTTTTTCCAATTTTTTTTTTATGTTTTTTAGGTTTAAAATTATGATATCACAGTGTGGTGTATATAAACAAGGTAGAATGTAAACCAACGGTTTTTAAAAGCGCACATTTCCAAAACTCAATACAAACTGTTTAGAAGTGTGACTTACACAAAAATTTGAAAATTTCATGTAATAAGAAAAAATGTGAAAATAGGACATTTTTGAAATTTTGAGGGGCCGTAATTCAGGAATCCTACATAACTAAGAAAAGCCGTTAAAACGCGTAAAAATATATTATTGAACCTTTAATTTTCATGTCTTGCAGAAGTAAAATGTGTACAGGTTCCTAAGTTACATTTGTTTAAAAATAGCAAATTTTCAATTTTTGAGCCCTAATAGCTCATAAACAGGGGGTGGTCCAAAAAAATTTTCTGAGCAAACTTATACTAATTCTAAAAGTTCTTTCTTGCCTCAAAATTTCAAGCCTCTATCTAAAAGCGTGCCGGAGTTATGAAAGTAGAAAAATCATGCAAAATTTGGTTTTCACATAACGGTAAATTTAAATACTAAATTTAAAAAAATTGTATAATTTTGATATTAATTTACAAAGATAAAAGAAATACCTGTCGAATGACGTTTTCAGATTGAAAAAATCTTAAGCAGAACATAAGATATATGCATTTAAAAATAGGGCTTTTTCAAAGTTTGAGGGGCTGTAGCTCCGTAATGGGAGGGGCTACATGAAAAAGTTGTTCCAAAAAATTATTTTTTTTATGACACCTACCCATGGTTAAAATTTTTTTTCTCTATCTTTAACGGTGTAGAAGTTTTGTAAACAGACGGACGGACGGACGGACAGAGTGAAACTAATAAGCACATTTTTTCAAAATTTTTTTGGAAATGTGCTAAAAATGAATTGATTTTGATATTTGAGTTTTTTTTAAAAAGTGGTAATGGATTGTTTTTTTTTTCAACTTTTGTCGAAGAATTAATGGACGTTAATTAAATCAATTTTAATTAACAGTTGTGCTTTTTATGTTTAAGTTCAATTAAAGACTAGATATGTAAAAATCTAAAATAAATATTTTTTTTAAATTATCTTAAATCTAAATATGACACTAACGATATTTTATATTTAATATTTGGTGACGGTGTTTGTTTTTCATAAATCAGTTAACTAAGTTATTTGAATTCTTTTTTTAAAGCTAGAAAAATAAACTTTGAACCAATAATATTATATATACACTTTTGAAATTTCTCTATATTATATATCAATAATGATACATTTTATATTCTATCGGGCATTTGCTTAATCCAAGCATGATAGTTATGTTGTTCTTTTAGTGAAATTCTTCTTCTTCAGCTGCTAATCTATTACTGGATGATAAGCGATCACATGTTATTGTAGATTTGCAATGATGTTGTCATACTCTTCTCTGCATTTTGCACTATGTACTAATTCTGCTATTGTGTTAATACCTGGTCCAGTTTCGGATGTTTCTAAGCCACGACATTTGTTTTCTACCTATGTTTGTCTTACCTTCTATTTTACCTTGTATTATTAGCTGGAGTAGTTCATATTTAGAACCTCGTATTATGTGACCAAAGTAACTTTGTTTTCTGCGCTTGATAATTAGAAGTAGTTCTCTATTTATATTTAGCCTCTCGAGAACTTCTTGGTTTGTAACTCTGTCTGTGTATGAAATTTTCAATATTCTTCTATAACATCACATTTCAAACGCCTCTAATTTGTTTAACGCCGTCACTTTTAGTGTCCATGTTTCTACTCCATATAAGAGTACAAACCAAACATAACATTTTAGGTACCTTAATGTTTGATGTTTATCTCACGATTACACAGTACTTTTTTATACACAGTACTTTTTTAACAAAGGAACTTCTTGCCATTTCAATTTTACATCTTACTTCCTAATCTGAGGTTCAACCCTCATCAAGATTGGCAACCGATTTTAGTAAAATATCACAATTAATTGAAAAAGTTTTCATTTACAAATATCAAAAAGAATCTAGCATTGAAAACATGCAAGTTAAATTGCAATAAGAGATTAAACATAAACAAAGAGATTGAACACGAGCATTTATCATGCTCGCGTAAAATGTAGCTCTCGGTATTAATTAGTTAACATTAATATCAAAGAGCTCAGACCTTCAACATGCGCGCAATAGGCTCAAATTTGCCATAGTCTGTAGAGTGGTGTGATACATTAAAAAGCTCGACGGATATTAAATTATTCGTAGTTTTTCTATACCTCATTTGTTTGCGAATAGAAAGGGAGTTCAAATCACTGCAAGCAACGTGTTGAACGAATATGATGTGTATGAGAAAGACGTATCGGATCAGCTCAAGCAAGGTTGCGTAAAGCGAAATGAAGAAATCTTTTTTTGAACTGATTCAGTACGTATTATTATGGAGTTGTAAGTTGTGACTCATGAAATCTAATCTATTATTTTATCATATACTTTAGAAATGATATAATTTTAGTTCAAATTTTAATTATATTTTAGTAATTATTTATATAAATTGAATTTGAATGACTTAGGATTGAACTGCTTAAGAATAGATTAAGTAAATTTTATTTTCTTCTTAGAAGCATTAAATAATATTTATATACCATACTTATAAAACTTTTTAACTTAAATTAAGTTTTTGTTATCACGAAAATCCTTCAGTCTTACCTGAAATTAAAAAGAAAAAATATTAATATTTAGTGAAAATCAAATCAAATTTAATTTAGTTTTAATAAAATTTAGAATAATAATGCTAAGAATGAAAGTTTTAATTTTATTTCTTGTTTTAAAATTAAAAAAATTTTTTTGTTTTGGATCTTAGATTTTCTTGGAGATTTATAATTTTTTTGCAAATTATCTCCAGCACAATTATAAATAATTAAGTACTCAAGTAATTAACGGCTTACTGCCTGATCTAAATAAGAACGTACGGCGTATAACGTGTGCCAAAATGTGTTCATACACATACATTTTATATAAAGATAACCGAAATATCCGACGTCTATATGCATTTTGGGTTTTTGGTGGCGACGTGACTTAAGGCCATTCAACTTAAGACCTCACTCTAATGAGACATAAAACCATAACGCCAATATTTTCGTGTGAGTGAGACATAAAGCCATTATAGCCTTAAGTCACGTCAACTGTTTTGTTTACTTTTTCAAAGTTTACATTGTATGTCAATTTAAAATAATTTTATTTTAAGTTTATTTTTCTCTGAAAACATATAAAATTAACAAACGCCAGTATCTTATTTTGGAAAAGGCCATATCGTATCGACGTATGGTATTTTATCAGTCCTACTCTGTACGTTGTACGTTCTTATTTAGGGCAGGCAGTTAGCAAAACAAATGATTTCAGAAACTGAAACTCAGTCAAAAATCTATAATTAAGCCCCTAATTGAAGACGAGACTCTTATTGAAGGAGTCAAAAGAAAGTATAGATTTCACTACAATGATAGTACATATAAGATTAATTTTAGTAATGTTTTATATATAGCGTTTATATAATATAATATTAATAATGTAAAATTAATATTATAAACTAATGAGTGGTATGAATTAAACCCCAAGTACTCGTGTACGGGTCTTTTCGACCCAAATCTATTTTAGAAGTTAATAACTTTTTTTTCTTAAGAATAATGCTCTTCATTTTCCCATTAGCTGAGTTTTAATATTTTCTGAAGCAATAACTGTCATTTTCTCGTTGACTTTTTGAAATGGGTCTTTTATGTCAATTAATTTTCAATTTTCTAAAATCTTTATTTGTTTTTATTTTGAACTTGTTTTGTTCCAAACACTGTATTAAAGAAATATTTCTTATCAAATTTAACATAAGACTGTAAAGTTTCATAAATTTTGGTGTACGTTTACATCAGTAGCTGCAAAAAATAGTGATGATAAAATAGTGGTGATAAAATATAAGTATAAAAAATTTAATGAATGTTTTTATTTTGATACTTTTTTTTTAAATTTTCATTTTTTGTTATATAAATTTAATTAAATATAATAAATAAATCTTTTATTATTTGTAAAAAAAATTATATTTACGACACGAGTACATACCAAACAAATATTGTGTGAGTATTGAAGGGTTAAATTGAAAATTTTAATTAAAAGTTAAAGGTAGTACAGTATATTGTTCCTTTTGCGTAAGAGAAAATTTTATACAGAAATGTACGAGTACAACATTGATATTTTCTATAATAAAACAAATTCTTATTAGAGCTTGAAACATTTACTTTATTTTCACTTTCAATATGAAGCATTTTCTTTCTTTTTTCTCTGATTATGAAATTAAAATATAAACTAAAAACTATATTTTTAACTAGATTGAATTTTTATATTTTAGTTAGATTAAGTTTTAGTTATATTTTTTTTGAAAATGTTTTTCTTAGGGCGTTTTTCTTTTTCTCATCAGATCAATGCTCAGAGCAATTGTCGAGCGCTCAGAGCAAATAATGCTCAGAGCAAACTTTTATCTGAACTCTGACCGCTCTGAGTTAAAAAAGAAACGTTCGGAGTACGAATTGTCAATTTTTATACAAATTATTTTCTAACGTCAGTATTTTTTTTATTTTATTTCATTATTTTAAATGTAACAATATAGTTTTAAAAGGAATTTATTTAAGAAATAAAATAAAACCAAGTTATTTTACATAAAATTTCATTTAATAAAATTTAGAAAAAAAACTTTAAAAAAATGTTTATCTATGCACGAAATTTTATTTGATGACATTTTTATTATTTTGTTCTTAATTTGACGTTATGTTTATTGAAAACTCTGTGAACTCTGTGAAATCTGAGAAATTTTTACGAGCTCACAGATCGCGCTCTGATCACATTCCGAGTTAAAAAAGAAACACAAAATGGATAATCTGGATAATCTGAGCATAAAAAGAAACACAATTTTTTTGTTTGACAGCTCTGACTCTGCTCTGATGAGAAAAAGAAAAACGCCCTTAAATACAAACGCAAAAGAAATTTGTCTTAGATGAATATAAAAGTTAAGCCACTAAGAGTTACAAAAAGTATTAAAAATAGATAAAAACGAGGAAAAGTGCAGTAGAGTGCATTATCTGGGATATCCGTATAAAGATAATGCTATATGCTGTTTTCATAAAACTTGATCATCTTTTACAAAATTTCAGATGTTTTACTTAATTAAGTACCAAAATATATTTCTGTAAATTTTGGAGTTGTACAACAGCTACTCGAACTTGTTGTACCAGCACATTCACATTTTACAGAAATTATTGCCATAAAACTTGGTTATTTTTTGTGAGATTTCAAATGCCTATTGCTTATCGCTAAGTTCTTATTAAGTTCCAACATTTGCAAGTTCTCTAAACCTGTTGCATCAGCACATTCAAGTTTTACAAAAATTATTGCCATAAAACTTGTGTGAGATTTTTTGTGAGATTTTAGATGCTTGCCTTCCAATTAAGTTCCAAGATGTAGTAAGTAAGAAGCCTAAACCTGTTATTAGCTTAATATTAGTAGTACTTTTTTTTTCATTTTAACCAATGAATGAAATCAAAAAATAAATTAAATACTATAATATTGAATTAATTCGTATATAACTACATATAAAATAATAATAATAAATCAATAAAACTACAACTACATAAAAATATAAAAATAAAAACATCACTTTAAAAATATATATTCATTTGTTTTTACTGGTTTAAGATTTTTTTCAGTGTAATCAACTGAAAACTGTCATTGTAATCCAATAATAGTTAAAAAATCCTGAAATTAATCTCGAAAATTATTTTTTTTTCATTGTGTCTTTATTCCTTTAATTTATTGTGGGATAAAGAAAAAATTCATTGCAGTTAAAATAAGTTTTGTTAGTATATAGATTTGTGTTTTTCATTATATGGCCATAAAGTTATGGTCTGTATTTAAAAAAAAAAAATTTATAAGATCCACAGAGTACAGACGACATTATTAAAGCAATATTTCAATTTGTTATTATATTTTTTATATTTTAAAACAGTTTTATGTGTAAATTACTGTTATATTTTACATGTAAATAGACATTATTATTTATCCACACCTATATATATATATATTATATACATTTTCTGTTATCATGAAATGTGAAGACAAACTAATAGTTCCAGATCCTAAAGATTTTTTTTTTAAGATGTTTGAGAAATTTTTTTTTTTTAGTGAAATTAATGTGATTAATTAATGATTTTAATTTTAAAATTATATTTTACAGAAGTCATATTAAAGTCATACAAAAGTTATATTAAATCAGTTAATATTAATTTTACAATCAATTATCGATTTTCTTTTGTTTAGTTGTTATTTAATAGGTAAACTTAAATAATTACTTAAAGTCTTGACTGTACTACACATACACACTGGATAAAAAGATAGGGCATGATGATCAAATAAGTACATAATATAAAAAAAATGCTATTTGTATAGCAATGAACAAAATATTCATGTACGGAATAAGGGTTTTGTAAGGGGAATGATACAATTGGTTATAATGGCAACACTGCATATTATTTTTTGATATTTCTTATGTTATTTGTGTTTAGTAGACTATGCCATTTAATCATGGAAAGATGCACACTTCAACAACGTTTAGAAATTGTTAAATTGTTTTATCAAATCAGTGCTCATTTCATTTCAACATTTTTATCGAAAAATTTTATTCAATGTAGAAGTTCATTTTTGGTTAAATGGTTATGTAAACAAACAAAACTGTTCAGACACCATTACATCTAGATAAAGTCACTGTATGGTGTGCAATTCATGCTGGCGGAGTGATTGTTGCATATTTCTTTGAAGAAACTGGTCGACGAGTAACAGTCACGAGAATATTGCTTCGATAGAGAACGATGGAGAACGATATCGAACAATATTAAATGATTTTTTTCTTTCTGCTGTTGTTGAGAATAATCTGGAATATTTGTGGTTTCAACAAACGGTGCCACCTGCCACACAGCCACCTTATCAATCGATTTATTGAAAAGAAAATTTGGCGATGAAATTATCTCAAGAAATGATCCAGTTAATTATCCTCCCAGGTCGCGTGATATAACACCTTGTGATTTTTTTCTTTGAGGATATTTAAAGTCACAAGTTTATACTGATAATCCAACAACAATTGAGCAATTAAAAATCAACATTGAACATGATATTGATGAAAGACAGCCAAATTTATGTGAAAAAGTGATGAAAAATTGGGCTGACAGAATGCAGTACGTATACGGAGAAGTCGTGGTGGTCATTTGAATGATGTTGTTTTCCATACATAATGGCATAATGTAACCTTTCAAATAAAAAAAAATTTTGGTCTCACTGAATAATTTATGTGTTTTTTTTTAATTTTTAAATTGTATCATCCCTAAGAGGAAACCCTACTATATATATGAAGACACCTAACTTTTGTTACTGTACAAGAAATATCAATAGATTTAGATCTAAATCTAGAATAAGATCAAGATGACAATAGATCTAGATATTTTCATATAAGATGATTCATGAGATTCATTTCAGAAATCCTTCACAAGATTGGGAATTGTAAAAACTTCAATATGTAGAAAACTTTTGTTACATAGATTTGATTATAAATAACAGTCGTAACAATATATAAGCATCAAAGTTGAGAACTGATTTAACAAGGCAAGACTTTGTATCCATGTGCCATGTGGGTAGTAGTTTTTAAGGTCTAATAGTATAAGGAAATTTAAATGTTTGTTATTTGTGCCATTTTTGATGTCTTATTATGTTATGTAATCGTTTAATTTTAAATACAAAATAAGGCTATAAAGTGTACATTTTATTATATATATATTTTTTGTTTTACTATACGTTTTTTGTATTGCAAAACAAAACCCCAAGATTAGAAATATAAAAAATAAATCTGTATTAAAATGAATCCATAATTAAATCTTCGAGATTAAATGGAAATTTAAAGGTATAAAAGGTAATTATGATTTGTATTTTTTTTTTAATTTTAACCTTATTTTGCTTTTTCTTAGTATGGTTTATTTATTACATTAAAAAATATTTGAATTTAAGATATTAAAATCTTTATTTTTGTTTTAAGGATATTTTTCAATAAATGTTTGTCTGCGCGTTCGTCCATCTCTCTGTTTACAAAACTTTTTTACAGTTTAAGATTGAACAATGAACAATTTGAACTATGGATAGATTTCAAAAAAATTAATGTTGTAGAATAACTATTTTATATAGTCCTATATTTTACGAAGCTACAGTTACTTAAAGTTAGAAAAAACTGTATAACTATATTCAAATGTAAACATCTCAGATTTTGCTTACCATATTTTTAATCGAAAAGACCAATTTCCCTTCTTTCATTTGTCCGGAACGCTTGTAGATAGAACTTTTAAATTTTAAAAGAGGAACGCATATTCTGAAAATTTTTAAAAGGTGTTAGGGATCAAAAATAGAAAATTTGCTTTTTGTATACACCTCTAACCTATTTTAAAGTAAAACACAAAAATTAAAGCTACACCATTATATTTTTATAAATGTTAAAATCTTTTCTTAATTATGATTGGATTCCTTGAAACTACTAATGGTCTCTTAAGTTTTCACAATTTTTTCTTAATAAGAATCTCGAAGAAAAATTACAAATTTTGGTGCAAATCACAATTATTTTAAACTTTTTTATTGCCTTTTGTAAAATGTACGCATTTAAAAATCTTTGGTTTTCTGTCTGTCTACATTCTGCCTTCTTTAATTTAATTTTTGCAGAAGGTTATCCTTAACCACATAATTGATTTATTTTGCAACTGTACAGGAAAAACAAAATAATTGTAAATAATTTTTTAAAAATTGGTGCGAAACAAAATTTTATTTGATTACGAATCTTAAATTTTGTTTATGATATACTTCTTTTGTTTTATTCTTTTACGATATTATGTTATATCCTTGGTGTTGCCAATATCATGAAAATATTTCAATATTTATACCCGAACAAATTCAAAAGATCTTGGTGATCTCTACAACTCTTGTTTCGGGAATCATGGTTCTAGATTGCCCTGCTTAGGCTAAGAGTGTTTATAAACCCTTAATATAAAAATCAGCGATATATAATCATGTGAGGTATTATTCAAAAGATTTTGACGAGATTTGACGAACTGCACAACTTGGGGGGATCATTGTTTGGGGATCATGGTTTCAGGTAGCCCTGCTTTGATGCTGAAAAATTTTTTAAGCCCTTATTATAAAATTCAGCGATGTGCAGTATCATTAAAAATATGTTGGCGAGCTCTACAATTTTAGTTTAAAAGCCATAATTTCAAGTCGCCCTGCTTGGATACTGAGGAAATTTTATTAAGCCCTTACTGTTGAATTTGTCAACGATGTGGTGTATCATGATAAAGATCTTGACGAACTCTACAATTTTTGTTTGAGAGTCATGGTGCCAGGTCGTCCTTCTTGAGTGCTGAGGTACTTTATAATCATATAAGGCTTTTTTAAAAGACACTATAGTTTTTGTTTCTGTTTTTAAATGTTTTATTATATCGACACGATGGATAAGCTCTATCTATATAATAATTGAAAATTGAAATATTTTTTTTTTTGTTAGTATATTCTGCTGCCACATAAATGTGACAAAGAAATTACACAGCCTTTTCTTTCCAGGCGTGACTGTAAATATCGTAAGGAGGAATTATTCTTACGATGTGTGGGTTTCGAATCCACACTTCCTCGGAGTTTACAACGTATTTCATACGCTCTTACCCACTAGGCCACCGAGACCTCAATTGAAATTTTTGGCAAATTTCAAAGAATAGATGCTATTAGAAAATATTTCGCCAGTTCTTAAATTCTATTTTCAATAAAATTTCAAAATTACCCTACAACATTTTTTTTTGTAATAATAGTTCCACGTCGCTTTGCTTGGGTCGACCTTCTTCCAGGTCGCCTTGAGGGAGTTTTTAAGTCCTTACTATCAAAGTGAGCGATACTTTTTTTGAGGATTATGGTTCCGGGTCGCACTGCTTTGGTGTCGACCGAGTTGTTTAGTCCTTACCAGCGATATAATGCTTTTTTAAAATGTCATGCGATTTAATAAACTATTTGAACGCACACATTACTAGTATATTATGTATATTTACATACACATATGTATATCAACTGTTTGAACTCACACATTACTAGTATTATATATATTTACATACACATAAGATATTATAACTATTAATTATATGTATTTTTCGTTAATATTTCAGTTGACTTTTATGTTTAGTATAGTAAATATGCCTTTCGCTAATAATTTTTTTAATGCGATTATTTTGTATAAGTGGAATTCCAAATGTGAAATATGAAGATATATTTTATATACCTAGAAGAGTATTATTCTAGATTTTTTTTTAGGAATAATTCCATTAAAAGTAAACGTATGTCAAAATTCAATTTAAAGTTATATTTATGTTAATGTTGGTTTTTTTTAGCACATTTTCAAAAAATTTTGAATAAATATGCTTTTTAGTTTCACTCTGTCCGTCTGTCCGTCTGAGTGTTTACAAAACGTTTACACCGTTTGAAGTAAATCAATGAAATTTTAACTACGGTTGGTATCAGCAAAAAAATAATTTTGTGGAACAACTTTTTTCTGTAGTCCCACCCGTTACGGAGCTGCAGTTCTACAAAGTTCGAGAAAGCCCCATATTTAAATTGTTATAACTCAGGTTCTATAAGGCATATTTTCGATCTGGAAACGCCAAACAATAGCTAGTAAATATGTGGCTTTGCCATACGGTATTTTATAGCCGTTATGTGAAACTCAATTTTTGCAAAAATTTGAACCCCTTCTATTTTTCAAACGATTTCAATTTTTGAAAATAAATATGAGTCATTTCAGGAAATATTTTTGAAAATTCTCTATTTTTAAATACCTGTAACCTGTCCAATTTTTGTCCTGTTTTTTTTTAGTAAGTTCAGGGCACCTGTCCAATTTTGTGATTTGATTTTTCTCAATTGCTTCTTACGAAAAAAAAAAAAAAAATCAAACAAATTTATTTTTCAATATATCGACTCTTTAGTCTTTACTCTACGCTTATTTTGAAATATTTTTCAATTTTGAAAATATGCTTTTTTGAAAACCTTTGGTTTTTTTTCCATTACATGTTTTTTTACAATAATCGTACAACACATTTTCTTTTTTTATATAATATAAAATTTTCCATTTCCTAAGTTTTTTATTCATATACGTTTTTAAATTTTATTTTGAAAATTCAACACAAATAATTTTAATTTATTTTGACATGGTTTATTGCTTTCCTTTTTGAAAAACTTCATCCAAAAACGATACACTTTCGAATATTTGCACTTTTGAAACTTAAGGTGTTTGTAGTTTCTTTTGTAATGGTGGTATATACAAATATATTATCTACATTTATTCAGAATTTTCCACTTAAAAATGACTTTTATTAAAAACAAAATATTTATCCCTACTTTAAATATTATATTCCATGATTTAATTTTTTTTTTGTTTTTGTTATTATTGTTGGATTAAAAATTATTTTAGAAAATTTATTTAAAAAAAAATATATATATATATATTTCTAGTGAAAGTTCTATAAGTTAAAGCACAGGTGTAAAAATTAAATGGTCTTTACTTAAGAAACAAAAACCAAAATGAATAAAACAATAAATAAGGTATGTAATATTAAAAAAATATTTATTATATACCTACCTATACTATATAATATTATATGATATTACAATATATAGGTTTGTACGACGTAGCTTAAGTTTTAAAATTACTTATTAGTACTTACATTACTTATTAGTATGTAGGCGAAAAATATTTTCTCAAATTAATTTAGCAGGTGGTGTACTTTCCACAAGTATTTTTCTTTTATTAGTATTTTTTATTTTAAAAATTAAAAATATTTTTCATTTATATTTTTCGTCCATTTATTTGTTAGTCTTACATTTTATAATTGGTCTTCTTTAGAAGTAAAAACTGCTAAATATAAACTAGGATGATGCGTCTGATGCTAACTCTCTTGATCCATAAACTGATCATAACTCACTAAGAGACTTTTGACTCAAAGTAATGATTCACAACTCCATAAGGGACCATAAGGGACTCAAAGTAATGAGTCATAAGTCCTATAGGGAGTTAAAACGGAAAATTTTTAATAAGAAATTTATAACACCCGATGATTTTATGTTATTTCCGGTTTAAGATCAAAATTGGATCTCTTAGAGTGCTGAACTGTAATTTTTTAATAAGGAACATAACTTATGATAATTGTATGTTATTTCTTGTTAAAAAAAAGCTCGCTAAGTACCCAATTATCGGTCCAAAATGAAATGGAAAATCTCGGATTTAAGATCTTCTACAATATGTATTTTTAAAAATTTTAATTTTATTGTTGGTTACAAAATCAAGGTTGTATGTATATTTTAAGCGTATAATTGATTGATTTTATAAACCGATGCACTCCTTAAGGGGGTTATAATCCTGAAAGTTATAACACTTCGACTAATAAGTTATAGCACAAGCTAAGGTAGCAAAAATGTCACATGTTATGTAAAATAAAAAATAATAACAAAAAATTAAGAATATTGTGAAATATATGGGGATTTTAAAATAATTATCATTCTCTTTCTCTAAGTCGCATCAGACGACTAGAAAGGCTGAAGCGACTAATGCCATTTCTGTAAGACGCTGAAGCGATCTTTTCAAATTGAGACGAATGAAATGTCAAATTTATCGTGTGTGGTATTTCTATTTCTACCTGGGACGTGATAGTCATTATTCAGTCACTTAAAAATTTTCGTACGATCAATTTAGATTTTTTATTTTTATTATTAAGAAATAAATATATTTGGAGAAATTTATTATAATAGTCTTTCTTGTCTTAAGTTCTTTCAATTTTCTTCCGTATTCCAACTTACTAGTGCCAAATCCACTAAAACCCTTTGCCAGGTTGAGCTTATCCTCCATTAATGTCACCAAAGGCTCAATTTGCTTTCTTTTAGTTACTTTTTTTTAGACTAAAAAATTGTTAAATTTGTTAAAACGAAAAAAAACTATAACCGCAATATTCAAAAGATATGAATGAGAAATTTTAACGTAAGTAATACTTAGTAATGATTAAATTACTTGATAAAAATAATGATTAACTTTATTTCATACTAATCAAATTAAATTTTCTTTTTTTTAAATAAGTACTACCGACATAACAAACTGTTTCATTGCACGTCTTACAGAAAGTACATAAACTTATAGACATGACGCTATATCGTTTCTATTCACTTCGCTCAACCGATTTAGAGAAAGAGGGTGTTATATTTAATTATTTATTTGATTTAAATTTAAAATTTTACAATTAATTGATATAAAATCAGTAGAGCCCTCGGCTACTGAGGCTATTTTGGGTACTATTTAAATTGGTTAAATAATATTACTATATATAAGTTAAAAATAATACTATTTATAATAACATTTCTTTCAATTAAAAAATAAACTTGCTACATATACAGAATTTGAACCCGCACCCACTCTGTAAATAAGCTTCGTGATTAACAACTCGGTCATTTTGCTTCTAAAATAAATATATCAAAAAAATCTAATCAAATAATCTTAATATACGTTAAAAAAAAATTATTGCATACTTTTAGGTAGCAAAGATTTAAATTTTTTTAAAGAAATTAAAATTGTAGTGCTATTAGCGGAACATTTAAAAATTTTATTTTATTTTCTTTTAATTTTAATTTTAATTCAAAGTTCATTAGGGATTTTTAATGTTGCACATGTTGTATGTATACATTATATAATAATAATATTGTATATTATACGTATATATTATATACATATACATTATTATATAAATTTTAATGTAACAATACATTTATTATATTAATTGGTTCCGATGGTTATATTAAAGTTTGTATTTATGAGTTTAAGGTGCAGACATAATGGAATTACAAAATCGTCGTAAATAACTAGATTTTATGTATGTATATACAATTTTAAAATTGCATGTAAAATGATATCATATATATATAACTATAATAGATATATTAATATAATTATATAGTATATGAATTTGTATTAATAATAGAGTTTTCAAAATAGATGTATATGATGTATATAGGTGTGTATAATTTTAATTTATTAAAATTAATTTTAAAAGCATTGTATGTACCTATTATACAACATTTTATATTTAGTAATGCAGCTATTTTAATTGAAAAAAAAAAAAAAATTAAGAAGAATTGTTATATTCATTTGTAATTAAAATGAAAATGTATTTAAACCATAATATGTATGTAAAAATGTAATGTGATAAAAAGCAGATATAAAATTTAGTTCATACAATTATCTTGCAAAATTTTAATTGTTTTATTCGTATTCATTTTAATCGTATTTTATGTGGTAATTTGATTTTCTCTTATTTGAAATTTATATAGAAAGCATTTGGTAAATGTGGTGATTAGAATTTATTTACGAATGTTAAATACTTTTATTTATATAAGTGGGATAGTATATTAATTGATTAATAATATTTTAAATTATTTTGAAAATTTTATATATTTTATCACTTTTTTAACTAAATACTTATGCAAATTTGTAATCTTTTATAAATTTGTAATCTTTTATAAAAACAGACTATTATTTGACTTGAAAATTTAAGTTAATTCAGATAAAAAACTTGTAATTTAAGGAGGTGAAAAATTGGAATGATAGTCTATTTTGTTGGTATATTATATTTAAATATCAAAAAATATCGAATTTCTATTAATTAATATTAATTTTTAGCACATTTTTAAATAATTATTAATTTTGCTCTGTTCGTCCGTTCGTTTATATGTTTACAAAACTTTAACATCGTTAAAAAAAGATCAATCAATTTAATTAGGTGTTAGTCTTATAAAAAAAATTAATGTTGTAGATTAAATTTTTTATATAGCCCCACCAAACCTACAGTATCTCAAAATTTGAAAAGTCCTCGTTTCAAATGTGTATATATATCAGGTTCTGCTTCTCAATCTGAAAACGGCAGGACATTCTGTAACTTCATAAATCAATGTTAAAAAATACTATTTTTTCAAATGAACAAACAAATTTTTTGTATTGCCTTCAGTTTACGAGCAATTGAATTGAGGGATAAAAAATTTAAAATTTTACTATTTTTAAACATCTGTTCAAGTTTTTTTAAAGTGGTGCATAAAAATTAATATTTCAACATTATGTTTTTACATGTGTTGAAAGTTTTTCTTAATTATAAAGTGTTTCCTTGAAAAACTCTTGATTTTTCACAATTTTTCTTACATATAAAATTCTAAAAAAAAAAAAACAAATTTTGGTGCATGTCACAATTTTAAACTTTTTTTTTCTATTGCTTTTTTTTTTTTTAGTATCTTGGAGGGGGAAGGGAGGAATGACTTAACTTCCAAGGACATAAATTCAATGGAATTTATATCTATATTTTAGTTCATTTATTAATTAATTTATTTTAATTTAAAAGCGGACTTTACTTCCATAGAACTTAAGTCCATTTAGGAGGACACAAGTTCTATAGAATTTATACCCGTCAAAGTTAAGTTGTCAGCCCTTTTTTGGGCAAACTTGGAACAAATATAAAAGATAAATAAGATTTATAAAATTTTAACTGAATAATAATTAATAATCTAAAGATTTACTCTAAAACTATAAATTGTAGTCATATCTATAGTAATATAATAATAAGAAAATTTTTCAATAAGAACTCCAAAATTTATCAATTACATGCAATTACATCAATTAGTAGGTATGATGGGAGTTGGGCATGGGAAAGAATCATGCCATATCGCACCGAAGAGCCACATCCATGGGTTGTTAACTTATAAGTTCTAGTAGGAAGTAAAGATTGTTGGTACTGCGGAAGTTGTCAGGCAAGGTTAATGAACTCAACCAGTTTATCATATTTAGGTTTTCAATAAATTTATTTATACTTTGTAATAGGATATCATACAAATAGTAAGAAAAGATTTTTTTTTTTAAGTCAAATCAAGTTTGTTTTTATTGCGCAAATTCATATGCTTAATAAAATATACATATGTATGTAAAAGAAGATATAAAAGAAACGAAAAAGGAAATACATTCATTAATACTTTTGGATATCAAGATTATAAAATAATAAAAATAAAAATAAAAACGCGTAAACAGAAATACATAGGTCTTAGGTCTTACGTAGGCTTTTCTCATTATCTCATTAGTATTCTCAATTTGTTTCTTTAAAAACAAAATCAAGTTTTTTATTTTCAGATTTATATTTTCTTGTACTCTTTTACAAGTAAAAACAAAAGCCAAAAGCGAAATTCGGCAATAAAAACAAACTTGATTTGACTTGAAAAAATTCTTTTCTTACTTTTTATGTAAATAATAACAACTTTTAAGAATTAAATTGGGATTAGGTACACGTCATTTTGTTTACGTTTACGTTTACCTTTTTATTTTTATTATTTTATAATCTTGATATCCAAAAAAATTAATGAATGTTTTATTACAAAATTTTTTATTACAAAATATAAATAAATTATATGATAAACTGGTTCAGTTCATTAACTCTGCCTGACAACTCTAGAACTTATAAGTTAACATCCCATATGCTTATAACCAAGAATAACCTACATAAAATCCATTATTCAGTTTATTAATTTGCCTGACAACATCCACAGTACCAACAACCTTCACTACCTACTAGAACTTATAAGTTAACAACCTATGCCTATACAATTAAAACAAGTTTTTGATCTACTAACCAAGAAAGATCTACATTAAACCCATCAATCAAAATATATAGGTCATGCGATATAGGTGCGCGTGGTGTTCGGTGCGATATGGCATGATTTTTTCCCATGCCCAACTCACATCATACCTACTCATGCTATTTATTTTCTTTATTTAAATTAAAAATAAAAAAAAAATAAATGGTAGGTTCGTTGTAGCACAGTTTTTCCTTTATTTTCTAAAAAGATTTTAGAAATTGTTAAAAAAAAATTTTTAAAATAAATGAATGAATTAATTAAATTAAATCTTTAGTTCTTATAATGTCTTGTCTATATATTATATAATTATATATAATCGAAATTTAAATTTATATGTTGTGGAAGAAGTTTTTTATGTTGCCCCAGTCATTATCAATAAAATAAATTCAATTTTTTTGTTTCTTATTTTTTTAATTAAAATTATTTTAAATTCGAATTTATATTCTAAAATGAAATCAATGATTATTTTGTTAAACATTCTTTTAAAAGTTATTTTTCTTCTTAATTTTCAAATTAAAAGTATTTAAAAAGAAATTTTAAACTTTGAACTTTATTTTAAAATTTTTTTTTATATTGTTTTTATTTAATTTCTTTTTTTTTTTGTTCATTTAATTCTTCTACAGTTGTTTTTTTAAATCAATGATTATAAATTCCTTATAAGTATTTTACTTTGTTTTTGTGTAAAATATCTTTAGATACATTTTTTTTTACACATATACCGTACATATATATTATCTTATTTTCATTTTATCTATTTTAATGAATTTTCATAAAATAAAAGATTTTTTTTTCTTGCTCCATAATATCTGACAAAAGAAATGATTGTTGTGTAATTTTTTTTCTTTATACATACATTATATGTATATATATATATATATATATATATGTATGGATATTTATATTTTCTATTATAATACCAAGAGTTTAACTAAAAGTATTGCTTTATCAAGGACGAGATGAAAAAAAACTTACTATATTTTTTAATATAAGCTTAGCATGAAAAGGAAAAAGACAAAACTAATCGTTGACATTTTAATAAAACTTTGTAACTTGTGACACATTTTACTGTATTTCGTGATGACGTGTCATGAGCCTCTAAGCCATAATATCCTTGAGTATTATGTCCTATCAGTGGTGAAACCTTTTCGCCAAATATTATCAGGATTTTAATAATTTGTTTAGCGGAGGTTTGAGGTAGCTGCAGTCACCACTATTTTAAATACTTTCTCCTCTTTTTCTACTTTTTTACTTCCTAAAATATAACAATTTTTCTCACATAAGTTTCAATATTTAGTAGTTCATAAGTCCCTAAACTTTGTGGTATTGTGTCCCATAATTGGTGTGATATATTTCTCCTTAACTTTAGCTGAGCTATAAACTTCTCAACTTTCTTTGGAGTTTTATAATCAGGGGTCTAATGACACGTCGTCGACTTTCATACCTATGTATAATAGTTTTAGATTCTTTTGTTTATAAAATTATTTTAGGAATCCTGTTCCATTCTCTTCATCATATCTATAATAAATTTAATTGAAGTTGTGGTGAAAAATATTTTAAATCTGTATGTAAACGTACGAACAATAATCACATGTATATTAAAGTTTCTCTTACGTTTGTAACCCATCGAAATAAATATCATAAAATATTATAGATTCAAGTGTATTCAAGTGATAGGATGAAAATAGCAAAATGAATATAAGAATAATTAGGAATATAAAACGAGGAAAAATACAATTAGCCTTGTTAACTGTTAATGGGAATGGAAAAAAAAAACAGAACAAAAAATAAAAAATTTAAATTTAATTAAACAGCATCTAAAACAAATTAATAAGAAATGAAAGCCTTTGTTAAATGACATCTATAATATATGCCTATTCTTTATTGCGTTTATTTAAATTAATTTAAAAGATTTTCTGTTTTTATGATCTTTTTTTATTTTTGAACAATTAAATTTTTGTAAAAGAATTTTTTGATTCATTATTTAAAAAAAAAAAAAAATTGGAAGAAGTATTTTGCCTTTTTAGAACAGCAAATTGTATTGTACTTTTAATGTACTATACTTTGAGTACTTAGTTAGATCTAATAGGATGTTAACTTAATTTAAAAATTATTTTCCAACATAATTAATTTACAGAAAAATTAAAAGGGACAAATGATAAAGTTTTTATCTTTGAGTTGAGTTTTTTTTTTTGTTATCATTTTGAAGAAAAAAAGGACAGGTAAAAGAACTAAAACTTTTAAAAAGATAAAATTTATAATTAACAACTCACAGTTATGTTTTAGAATTTACGGAAAAATAAAATTTTTTCTTTGTTATGTAAGAGTTGAATTTTTCTATGACTGGTCAATTTTTAGCATATTTTTTTTTTTTCAAAAAATTTTGAAAAATTTGTCTCTGTCCGTTTCCCGTCTGTCCATTTGTCTGTTTACAAAACTTCTACCTCGTTGAAGATAGAACAATTAAATTTTAACCGAAGATCTATCTTTTAAAAAAAATTAATGTTGTGGAATAACTTTTTTATGTAGCTTCACCTCTTACAGAGCCTCTCAATATTTGAAAAAGGCCTAATTTTAAGTTCTCCTTAAGACTGTTTAAATCTAAAAACGCCAAACGTCAGAATTTTTCTTACCTGTATAAATCAATGTTAAGGATTATCACAATTTTTTCAAAATTTAGTATTTAAATTTATTGTTATGTGAAAGCAAAATTTTGCAGATTTAATTCCCTCATATCTTTGCAACGCTTTTAGATAGAGCCTTAAAATATTGATAAAGAAAGAACTACATCAGAATTAGCATAAATTACATCAGAAAATTTTATTGCAGCATCCTCTGTTTAAGAACTAAGATAAATATGTTTAAATTAAAAAAAAATTAAAGATCTTTTATTATATTTTTACATAATATGTAAAAGACTCTTCTTAGTTTTAAAGGGTTACGGAGTGGTAGTCCTTAAAAATTGGGAAAAAATCCAAATTTCAAATGTGTATGTATATCTCAGGTTCTGCTTAATATTTTTTCTATCTATACATTTACCGTTAAATGAAGATAAAATTTAGGAAAATTTTGTTTCCGGTACACTTTTAGTTAGAATTTTGCGAAAGCAAAGAATTTTCAGATTTAGCATAAGTTAGTGTCAGAACGTTTTTTTGTAAAAAGAAGTTGCCTTTTTGTACTGCTAGGCTATTGTCTTTTGAAAAATGTGCCCTTTTAAAACCCGATGGTTTTCATTCTGTCCTTTTTTTTTGTGAAATGTTGACAACACAAAAATAAAATGCATCTATAAATTCTTACTTTGATTGTATTAATATCTTTTCTAATTTATATCTTAAACTCTTTTTGTGTTTTTATACCCTACACATTAAGTATAGGGTATATTAACTTTGGTATGGTGTTTGTAACCACCAAAAGGAAGCGAGTTAGGTATAGACATGTATATATATTCTGAATCAGGATCACCTCCTGAGTCGATTTAGCGATGTCCGTCCGTCCGTCCGTACGCACGATAACTCAAAAAATAATGATGCTATCTTGATGAAATTTATACTGTAGGTTAACAATGACTAAGGTAAGGCGGGGATTGTAAATGGGCAAAATCGGACTATGCGTTCGAGTACCTCCCATACAACTCCCAAAACCGAATACGCATATCTTCGAAATTAATAAAGATAGGAACTTCAAATTTGATATGAGGGTGCTGTTTCCTAAATCCCTAATTTGCCTAAAATTTGAGATGAATTAGAGTGATCGTTCGGGTACCTCCCATACAACTCCCAAAACCGAACAAGCATATCTTCGAAATTAATAAAGATAGAAACTTCAAATTTGATATCAGGGTGTTGTTTCTTGAATCCCTGATTTGCCTAAAATTTCAGATGAATTGGAATGGTTGTTCGGGTATCTCCCACACAACTCCCAAGACCGAACAAGCATATCTTCGAAATTAATAAATATAAAAACTTGAAATTTGATATAAGAGTATTCTACCCTGTTCTGATGATGTCTCTAAAATTTGAGATGAATTGGGGTCGTGGTCCGGGTGCCTTCACACACTTCCCAAGACCTTACAAGCATATCTTCGAATTTAATAAAGATAGAAACCTGAAATTTTGTACAAAGGTTGTAAAAGGATTTATTTTTTTTAGCTTATATTAAATACCTAACTAAAATAACTTATGGATTTTTAATTTCATTTGAATTCTTTAGGTGTAGGGTATAAATAAGTCGGTTGCATCGACTTACTGTTACTTTTACTTGTTTTTTTTTGAAATGTGTAAAAAGCTTCTTCTTATAATTTTGTTCAGCTTTTGTTTTATTAATTAAATTATGAATCTGTACCTTTACATCCTGATTTTCTTATATTTTCGCATAAAATAAAAATTTTCATTAAATTTTTATTAAATTTTCAATACAAGTCCTTAATTATATTTTGTTTATAATTTTATTTAATATTTTATAAAATTAAATTAAAAATTTTTTTATTTTTTTACTGACAGTACAGAAAAACATGTTACAAAAAGAAATTTTATTTTTTTTTTGTTTATAAATTTTTAATTAATAATTAGTGCGCAAATGTTTTTTTTCTCATATTCTCCAGCGAAAAAAAAATATAATAATTTTTTGACGTTATTATAATGAAGACCATTTATTATTATTTTTTTTTTATATATTTGTTAGTCTGTTGGATTATTTTTCTTCTATATATTAACATTATACCAATTATACCGTAATTTAATTATGAAATTTGATTTTAACAGTTTACTTTTTTTTTAATTTTCTTTTCGTCCTTTCTCATGCACAATGTTTGCTTTAATTTATTGTTTATTATGTAATGTTTTGTATGATATTATGACCAATACATTTTTATATGTCATAAATTCCATAGTACTTGTAATGTAAAATGTAAAATTTTTACTTCATATTGCGTTATTAACACTGCGTTTGTATTGGACTTGCAATAAGTGAAAAGTGCATCGATACTAGCTTAGTGTAGAAAATTATATACTTGTTTTCAATTGAAGCGTTTATATTGGAGCATCGCTTTTATCTTCGATAAACGATGAGAACTTCGAGAAAGCTTTAATTAATTTTCTACCCTCCGTTTATAGTTTATAAAAGAATTCTTTCTGTTTTTTTGTTTGTTAATTCTTTATCTTTATATAAAATCACAAATCAATGTACAATTATTGTACCATGACAATTGTGATATGCTTTCTGAAGGGGCTGAGTCTTGGAAATGAAAAACCAGTTAAAAGTAAGACCCTTTTACAAAAGTCTCTAACTCAAACGATCTAGGAAAAAGATCCTACGATGTCTATACGTCCTACGAAATCTATTTGAAAAAAAAATAGTAACGTTTTTCAAAAGTTTTGGTATAAAAAATAAAAAGTAAATTTGACGTCTGATTTTGAATGCATATCATGCTGAATGCAGAATATTTCATATGTACATAAATGTAAATATTCTGTAAAAGGCGTAAAACTCTGAGTTTGTAGCCAACTATAAATTCTCTTCTAATTATTTACTTTACATTATATTTAAACAGATAATTTGGGCTGCTGCCGCCAAACCTCCGCTAAACAAATTAATAAAACCCTGATTTTTATATATTTACATATACCTACATTTTTACATAAATAAATATTCAAATATATAATAATTTTCATATATATATTTATTGGTTTTATTAAAAAAAAAAAAAAAAGAGTTTAATTTGAAATAAAACATAAATATTCTGGACAAAGGGTTCCTGATTTTGAATACAATTCTAAAAAGAATTATATAAAGATTCTATAAAGATTTAAAAGGCCTATTTTTAATTTAGGGTCTTTTGACGCAGAGTTTTTTGTTCATAGAGGATTTTAAATAGGGTTTTTTTTGTTGTAGAATATGTTGTCAGACATTTTTAAAGTGGAAAAAAGGGTCTTTTAACCTACAGTATTTTTGAAAAGGATTGAACGTATATTAGCTTAAAGTTAATTCTACTTTAGTTCGCATGTATGCGGAAAATTTAATTGTGTGTTCTCTTTTGGGTATAGATGACAACATTTTCCAAACGTATTTCTTTTCTTATTAATAGGATGAAATTAATAGGATTAATAGAGTAGACCAAATTAGCGGCCTTTCCGCAATTTTTTAGAAATATAATGTTTTGTAGAACTTGATAAAAAAAAACTATTTCGTCGTCCTCGCCTTCTTGTAATAATTTTTCTTCAATTTAAAATTTTCTTTTTTATAATTTTACCAATTTTTTTTTAATTTTAACTTGTTTTAATTTAATATTTTCTGTTTTTTGTATAAAAAATTAACTAACCTACTAAAAGCACGAACATTTTCTATCATTATTCTCGAAGGTCTAATATAAACATACCACATAAGAGCGTAGGGATCGATAAGCTATGCTCTTATCGATTCTCTCATCGAAGCTGTTACCGATTATTGTACCTCCAATATATAAACGTACTAGTATAGAACGTGACTAATTTTCATTTTGATGGCTTCAGAGTTTGATATTTAAATATTTTTACATAAAAATTTAATATATTACATTTTTTTTAAATAATAAAATAAAAAAATTAAATTTTTGTTATATATTTTGTACAAATAACAGCAACTTAGACAAATTTGGGATCAACTATACTAAACAACAAATTAAAGATTATTGGACCTATATTTACTCTGATTATTTGGTCTCCTTTATTGAACTTTAAGAAAGTATACAAACCGAAGTATGCAATGAGCCATCTTAACATTTTCTTAACATTTTCTAATGGCATAATTAATTACCATTTAATACCATTGCATGCTTAAGACAATCACCATGTATTTTTTCTAAATTTTTCCTAGCATTTTTTTAACACAATTTACTACTATTCAATTAACGACAATTTTTTGGGTCATTTATAGTATGAATGTATAAATTAATATTTTTTTTTTAGGACTAAGAGTCTTATTAAAATGCTAGAAAATTATTATAGATGACTTACTACTGTAACTACTTCATTTTACTTATTTAAAAAGAGCAGTTTGTAATGTGGTTTAAATTAAAATTTTTTTTTATGTTATATAATATATAAAAAAATATTTTTTTTTCTCCTTTTTCTTAGTTATATTTTTCATTACCTTCTTCATTGTTTATTAATTTTTTTACCATTCTGATTACGTATAGCAATAGAACAAAAATTTTTAGTAAAAATCTAAAATGATTTAATTTAAGTCACTTTTGTTTGAACTTTAATTGAAAATTTGATTGCAAATTGTAATCTAATGTAGAGAAACCATAAAAATTATAAATTACATTAAAATTAAAATTAAGAGAATACTTGATTTTCCACAATTTTAGAGGAAATTTTAAATAATTAGGAAAAGCCTTTAAACCCATATAAAAGAATAATCTTTAAGCTTTAATTTTGAAAAATTTTTACAGATTGTTTGTTGCCAGATACCTAGAATTAAAAAATTTCCCATAAATTGATACCATTAAATTCATTCTTAGAAACCTTACCCTTTTCGAAGTTTAATTTACTAACTTTAAATGAAGGGTAAAAATTTTTTGGCAAAATATTATCTTTACTTAACGGTAAATTTATTTATCGAACTGCGAAAAATGATAATATTAATTTATAAAGCTTACATTTTTATATTGCAAAAAATATTCAGTATAACTTGAATTATGTGAGCATTTGAATATAAGGCTTCTTTGAACTTTCGCAACGGATGGAACTACATAAAAAAGTTATTCTGGAACTGTTATTTTTTTTTTATGAAATCTATCTACATCTAAAATTTCATTTCTTAATCTCAAGCATTGTAGAAGTTTTGTAAATAAACAGACATATAGATACAGTTTTAATCTATTTAAGCAAATCTTTAATGATGTAACATATTGTGAGAATTGATATCGTCTAATGATTTATTTTTACCTTACATTGATTAATCTAATGTAGATGTATGTATAATTAGAATAATTTATAAAAAATTACAAAAATTTAAGTTAAAAAAGTTGATATTATTCACCCTTTAATGCTTGAGAAAATTCCATCTTTATACCCGTACGATAGGATCGGGTATAATAACATTACTCCTCCGTTTGTAACACCTCGAAATAAGCGAGCTAGATATACCTTCAAAGGTATGGATCGGATCAGAAAAAAATTCTAAGACTTTTGAGCCATGTCCGTCCGTCCGTCCGTCCGTCCGTCCGTCCGTCAGCACGCTAACTCAAAAACTAAGAAAGCTAGAATCTTGAAATTTACACAAAATATTCTGGGAGTAATTTGTAGGTTCTCTATTTTTTTTGGTTGAGTTTGGACCAAGCCTTAGGGTAGCTCTCGAACACCTAACTTTTAGATCCCTACATTTTTTTTGAAATAGAGCTATGAATTTTTAACAGCTGATAGATCTCACAAAAATATTAATTTTATTTTTAATAACTTTTTTTTGTAGCCCCACCCGTTCAAAAAAGCTCTATATTTAAATTGTTATAGCACAAGTTGTATAAGGTATATCTTCATTTTGAAAACGCCAAACGATTACTACTTTTATTAACTTTAAAAGTATACTAGTATTCGCCCGCCCCTCGAAATTCGAGGTGTTTTAATTAGCAATTACAATACAATATATACAGTATAGTTTCTTTATGATTTTATTTAAAATGTAAAAATACAATTTTCAATAATTAAAGCCTTTATGAATTTAAAATTTCTTTGTAAATAATATTTTTTGTAAAAACACGATTATTATTATCTTTTAGAAGTTGCCCTTGATTTATTGAGTATTGGAAACTCAATATATACCTATTATATATGTATATATTATAAGAAGCCTAAGATGATAAATCATTGAGTAAAAGGGTTTTAAATATCTATTTTATACAGATTAAATATTATTATGATATTATGATATGTAAGAATTTATTTCGTTTAAAATATAAAAAAAAAAAACAAAAAAAAAACAGAACTGAATCGAACTTGCAAAATCAAAAAGCAACTATTAATAACCCCACACTCTACCACTGTACTAAACACTAAACTAAAATTTTAATCTTTATAATCAGTTATATTGTGAAATTCCTACTCCTACCATACAACCAATATTTTAAAATTTTTAATCGAAAAGAAAAATAAAACAAAAATTTAACGGAATCCAAGACCGTCTTTTTTAAAAATGTTTAATATAGGTATAGATTATACATATTATATGATACATATGTATATACTTTACATGGGTTTTTTATAAAAATGGAAAATTATTAATGAAAATTAGAAAATTTTGGAAAAATATTAATTTTGTAAGATGGCTATACTGAATATTTATCATTTAAAAAGAAAAAAATGAAAGTTGGTTGGTAAATCATTGAGTAAAATGGTTTTAAATGTCTGTCATTTACAGATTAAATATTATGAATTTATTTCATATAAAATATTAGAAATAAAAACAAAAATAGAATAGAACTTGTAAACTGAACACTTCTCAAGTTTAAGAAGCGGCCACTCTACCATTGCACCAAACTCCCCACTGAAGTTTTGACGTTTATATTCAATTTTATTGTGAAATTTCTATTTCCCACCATGCAAAATATATTTTAAAATTTTTTTTATGTTTTTAGAAAAAAAACAAAAAGCAAAAACAACAAAACAAAATTTAAAATTCAACGGAATATAAGAGCGTCGTTTTTGAATATGTATATTATAGGTATAGATTATACATATTATATGATACATATGTATATACTTTACATGGGTTTTTTATAAAAATGGAAAATTATTAATGAAAATTAGAAAATTTTGGAAAAATATTAATTTTGTAAGATGGCTATACTGAATATTTATCATTTAAAAAGAAAAAAATGAAAGTTGGTTGGTAAATCATTGAGTAAAATGGTTTTAAATGTCTGTCATTTACAGATTAAATATTATGATGATATGCAAGAATTTATTTCATATAAAATATTAGAAATAAAAAAAAAAAAAAAAAAATAGAACAGAATCGAACTTGTGAACTGAACACTTCTCAAGTTTAAGAAGCGGCCACTACCATTGCACCAAACTCCCCACTGAAGTTTTGACGTTTATATTCAATTTTATTGTGAAATTTCTATTTCCCACCATGCAAAATATATTTTAAAATTTTTTTTATGTTTTTAGAAAAAAAACAAAAAGCAAAAACAACAAAACAAAATTTAAAATTCAACGGAATAAAAGAGCGTCGTTTTTGAATATGTATATTATAGGTATAGATTATACATATTATATGATACATATGTATATACTTTACATGGGTTTTTTATAAAAATGGAAAATTATTAATGAAAATTAGAAAATTTTGGAAAAATATTAATTTTGTAAGATGGCTATACTGAATATTTATCATTTAAAAAGAAAAAAATGAAAGTTGGTTGGTAAATCATTGAGTAAAATGGTTTTAAATGTCTGTCATTTACAGATTAAATATTATGATATACAATAAATATGTATTTGTGACATACGGTGTCTTAATTTACCGTTATGCGAAACTCAAATTTTGCAAAATCCTTTAACCCTTCTATCTTCTAAACGGTTTATGTTGCAAACTTGAAATTTTGACAGAAGTTAGATCTTTGAAAATAAGTATGAGTCATTTATCACCCCCCGTTTAGGAGCTGTAAGGGGTCAAAAACTGAAAATTTCCTATTTTTAAACACCTGTAACTTGAACACCTGTTAAAATTTTTTTGAAGTAATACACAAAAATTAAAGCTTCAACATTATACTCTTATTTCTGTTAACAACTTTTTTTAATAATATAGGATTACTTTATAATTGACGAAAGTGTTACTTGATTTTTTCAAATTTTCTAACAAATTGCTTTAACGAATTTTTTCCATTTTGTTTTACTCGATAATTTGAAATTGTTGAGGATATAATGCGTAGTACAAAAAAATGTAAATAAATAAACAACATAACGGTTGCTTGAAGAATTTTTATTCACTTATATGACATTGATATATATACATACTTATATAATATCATGTTTATTTACATATCGTATATGCCACTAGTGAATGAATGATAAGAGTATAGATGTATATTATATAGCGCCGTATTTACATACACATATGTATTTTATTGTACTTATAAGAAATTATTCTGTCAATGGAATATTTAAATATAATATAATATAATATTTAAAATTACATTTACTATTTTGTACTAAGTAAATTTAATATACATTTACCGCTTAGTATTAAATGGTACTATAGAATATTTGAAAAAGTTTTGGATTGATAATCGTTATGTGGAAGGTTAGAATCTGCTTTTGAAGAATGTACATATAAACATGTAGTTTGAATATATGTACCACCCATAGTTCTAGAAATTATAAAATTCACCCAAATTATTTTAAAATACTAAAATATTAAAAACATAATATTGTGAACAGAGTGACAGGCTGTGAACATACTAACGGTTCGTACGGGTATCTAAGAGTTGACAAAGGCAACTGTATTCTTCCTCGTTTTAAAATCAAATTCATCTTAAATTATCTGTAGTAAATTGTGCCTTATAATTTTTGCTAAGATTATAAGCACTAAAAATGA
This sequence comes from Poecilobothrus nobilitatus, assembly GCA_947095535.1. Lineage (NCBI taxonomy): Eukaryota > Metazoa > Arthropoda > Insecta > Diptera > Dolichopodidae > Poecilobothrus > Poecilobothrus nobilitatus. The sequence continues at coordinate 343,180,222 of OX352772.1, forward strand.
CGATTGAATTTTGATAAATATTTTAGTTTTCTTTTGATTTCTGTATATAAGGGACCAAGGCGGTTGTTAAAAAAATTCTATGTTACCATCAACTCATGGACTATATAAGATACAATACTTAATATTCAATTTTTTTTATTCTTTTTGTTGTCAAGTTTATGCGTTTAAGCAGTATATTGCACAGTGATCTACATTAAATGATCTACAGTGAATCTATTTTATTAAATGTCTTGTCCATAATGTATTTAATAAAAAAATCATCAATACATGTTATGCAGTATTATATTTATAAGGGTGGGCTGGACAGACTAACGAAATGAAACAAAATAACAAGCATACATTTTATTAAAGATTTTTTTTTATGCAAATTAATTTAAAATAACTTTAAATTCTATACCTAATATATATTCTTTATATTTAGGTGACAGCATAATATTAATTTCAAAACGGCGAAAATAATATTATATAACATAACATTTTTATTTTACTTTTTGTTTTTTGTTGAAATAAGTTTTTAATTTTCTTTTCATGCCAAATAGGACATTTTGTAAAAATTCATTCTCTCCATCCATCCATCCCTCCTTTTGTTTAAAAAACTTCAAAACCATTTGAAATAAAAAATGGAACTAAAACTAATGTTTAGACGTAGAGAAATAGCATAAAAAAAAGTTTTCAGTTCTAAAATAACTTTTTATGTGCCTCACCTACTGCGGAGCTATTTTCTCTCTATGTTATAAAATTCTATGTTAAAACGGTTTTAACTCAAATCCATATCATTTAAATACTTAAAGTTTAGAAACTGAAATTTTGAGAAGTTTGACTTATAAAAGCCGTTTTAAATCAGTAGATTTTTATTTGAGTTTCATTTGATCGACTCAAAAACCGACTCAAAAATAAAAACATATAGTGTAAAAGTTTTGAAAATGACTTTTGAGAAAATCATTTGAGAAATCAGATTTGAAATTAGAAATTTTCTAATTTCATTTGAGTTTATTATAATTTGACATTTGGATTTTTTATTTTGATTTGACGTATTTTGATCTGATTTTCCTGACATTTCAGTTCTCATTTGAGTTCTCATGTGAGAAATCCACATAGTGTGAAAGAGCCTTAAAAGGGAGGAAAATTTGAACATCTATATTTGGACACCTAAAATCTGGACATCTATATAAATTTTTCTTATTTAAGATCTAAAAATTGTAACTCCAAGTAAAGTTTTTAAATAAGTTTTTACATAAATAAATGACTTTTCCTAATTATATATAAGGTATATATCTCTTGTGGAAAAGAATAAATCATGTTTCAAAAAAAAAAAAATTTTAATGAATTTGGAAAATGGGTGTCTTTAAAAATATTTGATTTTATATACCTATTGCTTTAGTTTTTGGTTTTAATTTTAAATTTTCAATATTCTATTAAAATTGCAAAAAAAAAAGTATAACAGTTTTCAACATTGTTTGGTCCTGCCATTATGTCTATTCACAATTAAATATCCTTCCAACTAGAAACTATCTACGTAAAATAAATATTACAGAATAATGGAGAATAACGATTTGAACTTTCTTTTTTTGTCCTATTCAGTCACTCAGTAAATTTCAAATATAGTAGACTAAAATTTTTATTAAATTTGTATAAACAAAAAAAGAGACAAAGAGAGATATATATATGTATATATCATTTTAATATATTTGGGAAAGAAGAAAAAAAGATAATTTTGTTTGGTTTTTAGTGTTATCTGTTGGACATACTAAAAACACTGAGTAATATTAGTTGTATATAGATTTATAAGTATATAGATACCTACGTATTATGTACTTTTTATGTACTTTACTCACTTGTATTATGTACTTTACTCACTATGATTACATTTTTTATGAGAACACATAAAAAAAAATAAAATAAAAACCGTCATAATAATCATAGAGTGTTGTAAGGAAATGTATTTGAAGTCTTATCTTTCTCAAATGTCTATGTTAAATGTAACTATGCCAACATAAAACTAAATTCATAATGGTCATCACACAAAAGGCTAATCAAAAAAATTTTTAATATGTAATTTTTAACTGGTTTATAATTGGATGTCCTATAATATAAACAAACTTTTGGCTTTAAAAAGTCTTATAAGACATTATGATCGTTTTGAGATAATAAGCTTTAATAGGGTTTTTATGACAAACGCAAGAGTTCTCAATCTTTAGGAGGAAAACTGCAACTAAAAGTTTTGGTATTCAAATTTTTACCGAATTTTTTATCGAAAAAACATTTAAGGTTAATTCAATTGTACTTTAATTAACATATCAACAAACAAAGGAAAAATTGCAAATCGCGCTGTGCCCGATAAACTATAAATATGTAAAATATTTCCGCATTAGAAAATTTTTGTAAGGATTTTGACGATTTCAGTATTATAAAAACTATAATCAGATATTTTATAAAAAGGAGTACATATTAATTTTTACAATTTTTATAGTGAATATTCGTTCATAAGTTTTTTTACACAATCTTTTTTTTTTTTTATCAAATAACTTATATTCTTTTGTCTTTCAGTCTCCGTCCTTTTTTTTTAGTATGTCCTTAAAAAGATAAAAATGTCTGTATTGCAGTTATTAGTAACAAAAAAAAAAGTATATTCAAACCAAATGGTAAATTTTTTGTAGAAAGAAAATTTTTATATATCATTATCATAAGATATATGCATGTTTATATGCATGTGTTGGTATAAATTATTAAATCTAGTAATAAAATTCAAAATCTTATCTAATAGATATATCTTTGATATTTCTATACACGTTTATTCTTAGCATATTGTAGAATACATAGTTAAGGTAATTTTGGAAAAGAGTTCAAGTATAATTTTATTATTTTAAAAATATTTTTAAACCTTTTTTTTTTTTTTTGGTTTGTTTTGCATGCATTATGACTCTTACAGATTTTTATAATATAGTTTATACGGAAGTAGCAAAATTGTGATGATTTATGAGACTCATTATATGATAATCAGATTAAGTTTAATAATGTTTCTATTCAAAATACATATATCTAATAAAAAAAAGTTTATATTAATTATTAAAAAATTTTGCAGATTACGAATTAAAAAAAGAAAATGTCAATATGTTTTATATCTAAATTAAAACAAGGTAGAATGTAAACCAACGGTTTTTAAAAGCGCACATTTCCAAAACTCAATACAAACTGTTTGGAAGTGTAACTTGCACAAAAATTTGAAAATTTCATGTAATAAGAAAAAATGTGAAAATAGGACTCTTTTGAAATTTTGAGAGGCCGTAAGTCCGGAATCCTTTATAACTAAAAAAAGCCGTTAACACACGTAAAAGTATATTATTGAACCTTTAATTTTCATGCCTTGTCGAAGAAAATTTTTTACAGGTGCCTAAGTTACAGGTGTCTAAAAATAGAAAATTTTCAATTTTTGAGGCGTAATAACTCTTAAAGACGGGGTGGTACCAAAAAATTTTCTGAGGAAACTTATACTAATTCTAAAAGTTCTTTCTTGTCTCAAAATTTCAGGTTCCTATCTAAAGGCGTGCCGGAGTTATGGAAAAAGAAATTTCATGCAAAATGTGGTTTTCACATAACGGTAAATTTATATAGTAAATTACAAAATATTACATAATTTTGATATTGTTTTATATAGACAATAAAATTTTCGATCTTCTGGCGGTTTTAGGTTGCAAAACTATTAAGCAGAGCCTGAGATATATATATCTGAAAATGGGGCTTTTTCGCAATTTTGAAGAGCTGCAACTTTGGAACCCTTTACAACTAAAATAAACCTTTAACACACGTTAAAATATAGTACTGTAGCTTTAATTTTTATATCTTGGCGAAGTAAAATGTGTACAGGTTCCTAAGTTACAGGTGTTTAAAAATAGAAAATTTTCAATTTTTGAGCCCTAATAGCTCATAAACAGGGGGTGGTCCAAAAAAATTTTCTGAGCAAACTTATACTAATTCTAAAAGTTCTTTCTTGCCTCAAAATTTCAAGTTTCTATCTAAAAGCGTGCCGGAGTTATGAAAGTAGAAAAATCATGCAAAATTTGGTTTTCACATAACGGTAAATTTAAATACTAAATTTAAAAATATTGTATAATATTGATATAAATTTACAAAGATAAAAGAAATACCTGTCGAATGACGTTTTCAGATTGAAAAAATCTTAAGCAGAACATAAGATATATGCATTTGAAAATAGGGCTTTTTCAAAGTTTGAGGGGCTGTAGCTCCGTAATGGATGGGGCTACATGAAAAAGTTGTTCCACAAAATTATTTTTTTTATGAGACCTACCCATGGTTAAAATTTTTTTTCTCTATCTTTAACGGTGTAGAAGTTTTGTAAACAGACGGACGGACGGACGGACGGACGGACAGAGTGAAACTAATAAGCACATTTTTTCAAAATTTTTTTGGAAATGTGCTAAAAAAAGGTAAAGGTAAAATTTAAAGAAATGCAAAAGTTTTAAATGCTTTGTTATTGAAATATGTATTTGGGCGGCAATGTAAAGTTAGTTACAAAATCCCAGTTTGAATAATTTGATTAGGAGGAGTTTGCAAATTTTAAACAAAGAAATTCAATTTAAGTTTTTAATTTATCAAGATTTTGCCCACAAAAATATTTTGTTTTTCAATATTTTTTTTCCAAGATTTAATTCCAAAAAAATTTTGCCGTTCAACATTTTTTTTTCTAAATTTTGCTTTTTAAGATATAGGCGGTGACCCTAATATTTTATATATTTTGTTTTTTTATAACTGCGTTGGATTAAGTATTACAACAGCTGGCGTAGATATTCATAAATGAATGTATTCTTTTCTATAATTCCCATTCTCTCTATACCATATTAAGAAAAGATGCTAGGCGTACTTCGAAGTGTAGAGTTTAAAATTTTCCTTTCCAATCTATAAGATGAATTTTCAATATTAAGGGTTATGTTGTTTACAGATACAAGCAAAATGAAATCAGAATTCAGAGGAATGAATCAAAATAATGTAGGTAATTAGTTTAAAAAATATTTTTGGGAATAATGAAGGCAGAAGTAGCACTGTAACAGAGTTTTCTTTTTGAGTTATCATTAAGATTGTTTTCATATGAACTTTTATTTTTTTTAAATCAAATTTTCGATTCATATATTTTGGAGGTAGAATATTGAAAGGTGTATGGGTAAAATTAATTTCATTAGTTTATAGGCTTATGACATTTTTATATATTTTTTTTTAATTTGTTAAATTCTTACTTTAACTTAACCTAGAAAAAAGTTTAAAAGCCTTGGTTACAGATTTTCTTTTTTTCCTTGTGACCCGTCAATTATAATGAAATAATATTGTATGTTATTTTGGTTTTGATTATAACCGATTTTGTTTAAAAAGATGAAACGCTCAGGGGTTGTAGAATCCATGAGGAGATTCTTTTTAATGTACTTCTTTTTGTGCTAGACTATAATATGCGATATTAAACCATTTTCAGGAGTTTTCAAAATGCTGTATTAAAATGATCTCAAATTATTTTTTGTTAACATGAAATTATCGATTCTTGTGAATTTTGATTTCTTCTACAAGGATTTGTTAGAATAAAAATGTTTGTTGTGTGATTCATGCTTACAATGTTTATTAATACAGACTCATATGCATTTTCTTTCGAAGTTGCGGAGTTTTTCAATTATACTTACGCTGGTTTTCTTCTATACTTTTATATGAAAGTGTTGGACTTATAAATATTTGGTAGCAAATTATTTTAACTTTATATTATTTATGTTTTCATTATAGAACAGTCTTTTACTGCCAGAAAAGACCTGTTACTTTAATTAATTATGTTTTTTATATTTATTATTTATTATATATTTTGCATTTGCATGAGTTGGATTTGGGGATTTGGTAATGGGGATTTTATCCTCAATTATTTCAAATTTTTTTTAATATCTGTACTAGTTTTATCGATCGTGTTCCGATGATATTTTAATAAAAATTAATAAATTAAATAATTTGTTTTGAATAATAAGAACTAATTTTGAAATACAATGATTTATTTTCGATTTCTTAACAAAAAATTAGAATTGTATTTAATAAATCGTTATTTATCTGGATTGAGCCACTGGATTGTATAAGCCCCACTAATAATACGTCGTTTTTAGAAAAGATACTTAAAAATAGCCTATCTGCCTATAGAATTTAATTACATTTGAAAAGAAAATAAATTAATTAGTTAATAATATTTAAGTAAAAAGTAAAAATTAATAAAAGATTATTTTAAAATTTATTTATCAGATCATTTCCCAAAAAAAAAAAAGAACAAAAATTATAAATAATTATAAACATTTACAGGCGGTAAACATTTAACATTTACGTATATTAAAACATTTAAAAATAAAATTCGTTTCTGTACTGAATACTTGAGTCCTTGATACAATTCCATTATTTTATTTTTCAGATTTCCCTACCAATATTATGGTATATACCTATTAAGTTTTATAAAATTTTCAAAATTTTTGTCATCTTTAAAAATTTTTATTGAATGTAGTATACATAATATAAAATTCAGGAAGTGAAATACCAGTACTATATAAGAAAAGTAATAAAAATCAAGAATGACAAAATACAAAGGACATTCAAAAATTAAAACAAATAAAAATTTTATTTTATTTGTATTTTAAATTGCCAATTTTTTGTCACTCTTTTCATTTGATCTAAAATATAAATGAAAATTATATTGTACAGATTCTGAGAGTGGATTAAATGAATTGCAAAGGAATTATTATTTGTATTAAAAGGATAAAGTTCAGTCATTAAAATCATTTTCATAGTAAATTAACTTACAATTTCTCCTTTATTCATTATTATGCAATATTAAGTGTTCAGAAAATGGTGAATGCAGGAATTGGTGAATCACAAAAATCGGAAATTAAAACAATAATTTTTTATTTATTTATTTTTTTTGTTTTTAATTTTGCTTTTCGTTTTTTACGAAATGTAAAATAAAAAATAGAAAAGAAAAAATTTAGAACTATTTAGTAGTACTTACAGTATTAGTAGTTACAGTAGCATTATTTACTAAAAAGTTTACAAAATTTTATTTCAATTTTGTGGTTTCTCTTTTAAAGTTTCTTATTTTTGAATAGAATAAGTTTTATTTTAGAAATAAGTAATTTTATTTAGATTTTCTTTACATTTATTTATAATTTGAAACCATGTTATTGGTAAAATTTGATTATAGTTTAATAAATAAAAGTCTTCCATAGATAATTATTATTACAATTACATTTTTCTTATATATTATTATTACATTTTTCTTATCTAATTTAGACTTTAGTTTATAGTCATATTGATTTTTATATCAAATTGAAATATATATAATAAAATAAACAAAAATAAATTTAATAATTCTTGTATAAGATAATAGATGGCGCACAAAATAAAAAATATTTATTTGCGTTAAATAGTCCTGTATAAAAATACAGCCGAGTAATTAACGACTTGTTGAAACTAATAATTCTATAAACTGAAGTTTATTGTTAAATATGACTAATAAATGACTTTGGGGATGTACTATTATGCCCCTTATATATAAGAAAAAAAAAAAAAATATAAATTTTATAATAAAACCAAACGTTTATTATAAATATTGATATAATTTGGTTTTTGGTTAAATAAAATTTGTTTTAATTAACACGCATCTTTTTTTAAAGAAACACAGATTTTCTGTCTCGTTTTGATTTGCATACGTACTGTTTTACTGTAGTTTCGAACTCTGTTTTGAACCATTCTTTTTCACTTCACTTCAATATTGTGGTGTTATATTTTTCTATGATGTCACAATTCTTTTACGATCAATAAATTTAAACATAAATTTTCACAATTCTTTTACGATCAATAGATTTAAAAGTTTTTCGGAATATATGTTCTATTTTTTGGCACTTTCTCGTTTTTGTAAAAACTTTTTTGGGTTATTTTGTAAGAGGAAAATATTTTGTGTTTGAATTCCGTCTAAAAAATGAAGAGGTCTTGTAGTGAGGTATTCTTTTAAGGACTAATATCTTTTTTGTTGTTTGTATACTTTGTAGTTTGTAGTTTCATAAATTACATTTTATTTTCATATAAATAAGAACACGTTTGAAAAGTGATTTTAGATATGTGAAATGAAGAAATATATGGTCACAGTACGAATAATAGCTTGTGTTTTAGCAAAGGAAAAGAGTCCTCCAATTGGCAAACAATAAAAATACAAATAATACAAACAAAAAAACAAATAAAAGTTTTCTTTGAATTAATTACAATAATATAAGGTGTGTAGACACTTGATATTTTAGTTCTTAATCGCTTCTAAGGGAGTAAACTTAATATATTATTGGTCTAGTTCACTTCATTAAGAGTTTATTTGCTTTTCAATTTCTTTATCTTACTTATTATACTTATTATAGATAGTGTAATTTTTAGAATGATTTTTTTTTGTAATGGCAAAAAGTTTAAAGTTTTTTTATTTGTAAAAACTTTTTATTAAGGATAATTTTACTGTTGACCTTAAAAAATTTTATTCTTGTATTTAAGATAAAAAAAAAAAAAAAACTAAAAAGTAGATGTAATTGTTTGTATTTATTTTAAAACTAAATTTAAAACTTTATACTGAACTTTGACTTGTAATTTTATTTGTAAATTTTTTTTGCAAGACATTTATTTTATGATGTGCATATTCAGAAAAAGAATTAAATATATTCATTCCAACTCTAAATTCTTTTCTAAAAATCTTTAAACCAACTCTAAAATTTTTGTAACCAATTCGAAAACTCTTCCAAATAATTTTTTTTTACATATATATTTTAACATGAAAGAGTTTAAAATTGTGGACATCAATTTAAAAAGCCCTGCTAAATAAATTATTGAAACCCTGATTTTTTAACCAACTCTAAAATCCTTTATAATGATTTTTTTTACAACCATATTTAAGCATGAAAGAAATTCTGGATTTCATATTTTTGTGGGGGTTAATTCATGTTATTGGGGATTATTCCATTTTTAAGAGTTTCGAAATTAATTCAAATGATACAAACCCCAAAAATTCGAAAAATATTTTCTTTTTATTTCGAAGAATAATTTTTTTTTTTTTGGGAGTTATTGACTTGGATATTAGTTTATAACGTTTTCACTGACCGAGATTTGTACACAACACTTTTACATTGAAAGGCCAATGTCGTAAGAACTAAAAGATTGATCAGATAAAGTTAGGAAGTATATAATATATATAGTATACCTGTAAGTTTAATTCTTAAATCATTGTTGTTCCAATTTTATTGTACAAAAATCAAGAAAATGGTGGAATAAAAAAATTATATCCACAAGTACATCTCTGAGATTCTTATTACTGCAATAACATTTACACAATTTAATACTAAAATTGGATATAGATTCTATCGTAAAAAATAAATTGGTGTTAAATTAATGAAAAACTAATAACTGTGGAAAATGTTAAAAAACCGATTTACATAAAAATTAATTTGTAGATTTTCAAAAATATGTCCCATACCACGTTCTGTACAACATGTAAGAAAGAGAAAAAAGTATTACTTTCCGTTATAGAATGCTGAATATAGAATTTTTATTAAATTTTTTTAGCATATTTTCAATATTTATCACTGTTCTTTTCGGTAAATTTACTATTACTATGTACTTTATTAAAAAAAAATAATATTCTTAAAGTTTTAAAATTAATTATTATATTATTGTAAAATTGATTGTAATTCTATAATTTTATAACACCTCCTGTAAAGAATAATATAATTTATTTTACACCATAATTCATGGTAAAAAATAAGATTGTGCAATGCATTGATTCGTTCAGTATTCTTTCCTAAGGTCATGATAATTCAGAAAAACTTTTCCTTTATAATTTCAATAATATTTTACATTTTCTTTTTTTCTGTCAATTATTGTTTTTTTTTTTTGATTTTTCTGTGAATATTGGTTTTCCAATAAAATTGAATAAAGTCAGTAAATTTAAAATTGATTCTTCATATTGATGCTACTATTTTCTATATTGTATGAGTATATGTTTGTATGTATTTGAATGTTATATTGTTCAGATTTAAATTTGTGCATTGAATTATTTAAGTTAACTTTTTTTCGTTTCATTCTTTTAATCCAAAAGTTTCATTAGTTTGAATGGAAAATTAGAAAAGATTTGATATTTAATTAAGATAACGATAATAAAGTTTTGAATGGTTTAGATAATGCCATTGGTTTAAGTTTTTTTTTTTTGGTATTTCATATATTGGATCACATTTGTTTTATTTTCAAATTTATTATAACATGTGAGTATATGTCAGATTTTTATTTAAAGAAAAAAAAAGTTTTCACTTTTTATATATTTTTTTTTTTTTTATTGATGAAGTCTAAATTGAAGCGTTTGTAATCATATATTTAATATTTTCTGAAATGACTTATACTTAGTTTCAGAGACTTAACTTCTCTCAAAATTCCAAGTTTCTTATTTAAACTGTTTGGAAGATAGAAGGAGTCAAGAATTTTGCAAAATTTGAGTTTCGCATAACGGTAAATTAAGACAGGTATCGTTTGGCGTTTTCACATTGAAGGTATACCTTATAGAACTTGTATTATAACAATTTAAATATAGAGCTTTTTCGAATTGTGTTGGGCTGTAGCTCTATAACGGTTGAGGCTATAGAAAAAATTTCTTTCATAAAATTAAGCTTTTTAGGATATCTATCCGTATACATATAAAATTTCATAGCTCTACTGCAAACAATGTAGAATTTTTGAAAAATTTGTATGAAAAATGTGCAGATTAAAAAGTAAGTTGTTCGCGAGCTACCCGAAGTTTTGGTCGGATCTCAATCAAAAAAAAAAATGGAACCTACAAATTGATCCAAAAATATTTTGTGTTAATTTCAATACTCTAACTTTCTTAGTTTTTGAGTTAGCGAACATTTTTATTCAATATATTTTTTTCTGTATTTTTTATCAACATATCAACCCACAATTTGTTTGATTTGTCATATTTTCCAATTAATATTTTTCAAGAATCAACTTTATTTACACCAGAGTGAATTTTATTGATGTTTTCCGTGTTCTAAAAAAAAGCAACTCATATTATTTGAGTATGTAATTGTTATTTATTATATTCAATAGTGTTATTATTCTATGAATTATTAAAATAGTACTCAATAATGTAAATCTCTTTGTTATATAAGCAATAGTGCTTTGAGCATAAAACGAGGAAAAATACAGTTGCATTTGTCAGTTCTTAAATACCCGTACGAACCCTTTGCATATAGTATAATTTTTTTTAATTTTCATTATTTTTAAATAAATATAAAAATTGTGCATATTTGCTGTATCTTACCACCGATCGATCGAAAAGGTTGTTTAAGAAGAATGACTTTGTTCTTTTTAGAGCAAAAGTCGGGCATTCATATAGCTGGTGAAAAATTGATTCCTTTTCCTGTTTATAGCTTCTATATAAGGGATTTTCTAGCCTTCTGGCATCTCTGCTGATCGGTCAATCTTCCTTTAAAGCCTCTATTATATTACCAATATTGCGGTAATTTAAGGATAGAAGTTTAGTCAATCGTTTATGATCTAATGTAAGCCAGGTTTGTTTGACGACGGCGCAAATGTATAATAGAAAAGCAGGTTTGTTAGTATATTTAGTGGCTATTTTTCAGACCAATATTTACAGGTTACGATAGGAGATTTTCCGAGATTTTCCTTTGGTTGAAGATTTGTACAGCTTCTAGCAAGTTCGCCTCGTCGCTTCTCTGCAATTTCCAATGAAACCACTGTGTTCAGGTATTCAGACAAAGTTGATGTCGAAAACTTCAACCTCTTCACTAAAGGATAAACCGCTGTAGGATAAACCAAGTAGGATTTCAAGACTTTAATAGCAGCTTGACTATCTGTAAATATTACATGTATATGTGTAGAGTTATATTATAATTATTTTGATGATTTTCGGATTTTTTCAAAGTAATAACAGAAACTACATAAGTAGTAATATTAGTCTCTGGTAATATACAAAAATTAAAGACTCAACATAATATATTAACAAGTTATAACGGTCTTTTCTTAATTATATATCGAATTTCCTTAAAATTGACTTAAAATTGAGTTAAAATTTTTAAAATATCTTTTCTTATATAAAAAATTCTAATGCAAAAGTTTATTATCTTTATGAATTTTTACGCCATTAAAAATCTTTTATTTTATATACTGCCTTGTCTTTTTGTTATTTCCTTTAAATTTAATTCGATTTCAATCATTTTATTGATTTATTTAAGTTCTTTGTTTATTAAATAATGTGTCAACAATTTTAAATTAACCTATCATTGTATATTATATTTTGGAGCACATGAAATACGATCAAAAATTTTTAATGAAATATAAAATATGATTTTTACCTTTCTAAAAGGATCTAATCGTCACAAAGAAAATGACGTTTATACAATCATCTAAAAATTTTACTACTCTAAATAATTTAATTTGTTATTTTCAAAGTGAAGTTTTAACAACAAAAACAAAAAAAAAAAAAAGAAACAGAAAATCACTTATGATAAAAGCTAACTTAGTCAAAAGGATACAAAGGATGTATATGTATATAAACCTAAGTATGTAGTATGTGCATAATATTATATATAGATAAATATAGTTTTGATGTGTTAAAATGAATTTCCTTTGTAAGGAAATAATTTGATTTTTAGTGTTATATATATATATAATAAATATATGTATATATATGTATAATGTTAGTTAAAGCATTCGTTTTCTCTTTTCTTTTTATTATTGGGAAATTGATTATTGTTAAATTGATGACTTTATTGTTGATACAACAAGAAAAAAAAAATTAAAAAAGAATGAAAGAAAATAATAATTTTTTCTCTTTTGTTTTATTTTACAAAAAAAAAAAAAATTGAAATAAAAGAAAAAAATTTAAATTATTCTATAAGAGAATTTTCCCTTTTATATCTTTTTTCAATTATGCTTTTAGAAGAAAAGAAATATTTTTAGTTTTATTTATTTGATTTTAATGAATTATAATGATTAATAAATAAATAATTATTACAATTGTAATTGGTACATATTTAAGGTATATATATATATATAGTAAATAGCAGACGTTATGCTATTTGTTTGGAGAAAGTTTCCTAATAGCTATAATGAAATGACTCTTGATGTTCATCTTATTTAGATATTAATTGCTGTTGAAAAATTTTAATTGGTAAAAGGAAATTTAATTTTTCATTCGAAAACTGGATTTATACATTTTATTTTTTTTTTAAATTTTTAATAAAATCTTACAAAACCTAGTTAAGTTTTGTAAAAGTATTTAAGACTAATATAGACTGATTTGTATATAATATACGAGTTCTCATTCGAAGTCGTAAGAGAAATTGATGAATAATTTTAGTGCATTTTATATGTAATGTCCTTAACCCCAAATTAGAATAAGATATAGCTGATATGGGATTTAATATAAGACTCTCATCACTAGGTAGTTACTTAGTTTGCATCTCGGTTTTATTAATATTTTAGTTTATTAAAGGTTGAATACTATTTGGTCCATAGTTTTGTATTTTGGAAATTTCCGAATGAGCACCTGAGTAAACGAGCATTTTTCCAAAACCTACAAACCTTTAAATTTGGTACAATGGTGTTCTGGCATGTTTTCTTTATGTCCCTGAAATTGGGATTGAATAGGAGTGGCGATTCGAGTAACTGATATACGCCTCCAAAGCCCTAACAATCATATCTTCGAAATTATTAAAGATAGAAACTTTTACGTTCTAGAAATTTGTGTTGAATAAGGAAGAAAAGGGAGGCAAGGGTTCAAGCAGCTGCCAAAAAACTTATGAATTTTTAATTTAATTCGAATTATTCAGGTGTAGGGTATTAATAAGTCGGTTGCATCTACTGTTACATTCATTGTTTACATTGTTTTTATTTTGGAATAACCAACACACATTTTCGAATTATATATTAGTAAAATTACTATATACGAGTATATATATTTTTTGGTAAATGGAAATTATATATTTATAAATAACTAGCAGAGTACCCGGCGTTGCCCGGAGTATTTTATTGGTTTTATGAAATAAAAATTATTACCTTTTGTTTCTGCGTTAATTTAATTTATAGTTAAACTATTACTATGCATTTACAGATGCTGGTAGTTAATATTCTATTTCTATTACAAAAAATCTTTAAAGGAATCAATAATCTATTGAGTACGCAATTACGGCGAAATGAGTTTTCACAATATATTCGTTAATATCGAAACATAAAATCGGATTTCAATTATAAAAGACCATAATGTAATAAATTGTTTTTCCTAAGTAATGTCACTTCATGTTTTTGTGAATTATCCTTTTAAGAACATTTTGAAAAATTTGCTATTAGGTTCGCTCTATCCCTGCGTCTGTTTACAAAACTTGTGCACTGTTTAATAAGGAGCAATGAAATATTAACTATGCATAGGTCTCTTAAAAGAAGTTGAAGAACAACTTTTTTATGTACCCTCACAGCTGGAGATCCTACAGCACCAACAGCTCTTCAAATTTTGAAAAACTTCTTTTTAAATGCATACATCTCAGGTTCTGTTTAACATATTTTCAATATAAAAAATACGTGATTGTTTTTTACCTTTATAAATCTACCAGAATTTTTTTAAGTTTACTTTTTCTAATTATGTTTTCGAATTAATTGACTAAAAATATGTGTAAAAATTGTATATGGATTGGAATGTAAAGTTTTCTGTTCTTTAAATATGTATGTACTAATTTTTTATTAAATACTGTACAGAAGTGTGATATATATTATTTCTAAATATACGCACGTTATACATACTATATGTACATATTTCAATGATATTTTATGGGAAATATGTTATACACATGCATCTTATAAAGCTAGACCGCACATGCATTTCTGAATGATGATGACATGATGACTGTCGTATGTAGGAGATTTTTTCTGTTTTTTAACGGCCGAAAATGTTATGTTGTTAAGACTTAAACACAGTATTCTTAAGATACGTAATAAAATTATTTTAATTACTTTTATATTATAGAAATTTGCATTGAAAGGTTTTTATGGAATATTAAAAACAGTGTAGATAAAAGTAAAGAGTGTTGGAAATATCTTTTCAATAATAATAACAATACGAAAAATTGGGCAGAATATTTTTAAAAGGTATTCGTGCGGAAATAGGTTAACGAACGTTAACAAAAATTTGTCACAGGCTTTATTTAGAATCGTAAATTCATCCTGCCAAATTAGACAAAAATTAGAAACAAAATTTTCTTTTGAAAGTCTGTCGTACAAATGGGTTAATGTATCACCGCAGAATTACTTAAATGAGCTTCTGCCTTAAAGTGCAGTACTTGTGCCAATGTTCAATTGGTCAAACCGTTTAAGCACGACAACAAAAAAATGAAAAACTTCATTGAGGTTAATGCATGAGTTATGCATCGTAACAAAATCAACTCAGTAAGCATCTGTGGTAAAGAGCTAGAGCTTTTGTGAATTTTTAACTCAGTTGGTCAAACCGTTTAAGCGCGACAACAAAAACATTAAGAAACTTCATTGGGCCGTGGTGCCGAAACAGGTTAGTGGATGTAACCAAATCAACTGAGTGGGCTTCTGCGGTGAAGAGCTACACTTTTGTAATTTTTCAACTCAATTGATGAAAACTTTTAAACTCGACAACAAAGAAATTAAAATACTTAATTGGGCCCTGCCGCCGAAACGGGTTAATGGATCGTAACCAAGTCAACTGAGTGAGCTTCTGGAGTGAAGAACTACACTTTTGTAAATTTTCAACTCAATTAGTCAAATCGTTTAAGCGCGACATTAAGGTAAATTAAAAAATTTCACTGAACCCTGGTACCGAAACGGGTTAATGGATCCTAACCAAATTAATCTAATAAGCTTTTCTGCTAAAGAGCAACAGTTTTGTAAATTTTCAAATCAATTGATGAAACCGTTTAAGCAGGACATCAAAAAAATTTAATGAACTTCGTTCGGCTCTCGTGTCCAAACGGGTTAGCAGAATTTTACAAAAATTTGTCTCAGGGGTTTTTTCAGACTATAAAACCGCCTTACAAAATTGGACATAAATCGGAAACAAAAATTTTTTTGGAAGCCCGCCGGGCCGAAGCCAGGTGACATATGGCAACCCAATTTATTGAGTACATCCCTAAAGGTGAGAAGAACATTTGTGCAAATTTTCAACTCAATCGGTCAAACCGTTTAGGCAGAACAACAAAAAAACGAAAACGCTTTAAAACGCTCTCGGGCCCAATGCGTAAATGAACCGAAACACGATATAGCTTATAACTCCTTCCGGGGTTGTAGAAATGTTCCTACAAAATTTGGTTGCAATCGGACTGGTGGTTTTTACGTGAATCCGTGCCAAACAAACAAACAAACAGAATTTCTTCCTTATATATTAGAATATATAATATATATAATATATGTAAATTATAAATAATTTTAAATTATTCTTATTTTTTTTCAAAAAATAAAAAATTAGTATAAACAATTAATATAATAATATAAAAAATATAATAAAAGTAATGATAATATATAAATATAATAAAAAATATATAATTTTACAAAATATTATAAATAATGACACATCGTTATCGATATACTGACATTTTTTTCCGAACATTTATTTCGTATCATTTTCCGCTTAAATTACAATAAAAAACCAATTTTTTTTTTTTTATTATATTTTTACATAATAATTTTATAGTTATCCAATAAAGTTTTTTTTTTTGATTATTTAGGTTGGTAGGTAAGTTCGTCAATTAATGGGCATATGTGCGTTAATTTATTATACCATTTAATTTTTAGACAAAAAAAAAAAAAAATTTAAGTATAGATAAGTTGATAAAAAGTAAATTTTCATCTAAAACGAATTAAATGTATTATTGTAGAAGGTTGTTTGAATTTGTTCCTGTGGTGAGCCTGCAAACAATATTTACCGCAGAATATTTTCAGTTTTTTTTAAATATTGTATTAAAAAACGAGGAAGAATACAGTTGCCTTTGTCAACTCTTAGATACCCGTACGAACCGTTAGTATGTTCATAGCCTGTCACTCTGCTTACAATATTATTTTTTTAATATTTTAGTATTTTAAAATAATTTGGGTGAATTTTATAATTTCTAGAACTATGGGTTGTACATATATTCAAACTATATGTTTATATGTACATTCTTTAAAAGCAGATTCTAACCTTTCACATAACGATTATCAATCCAAAACTTTTTCAAATATTCTATAGTACCATTTAATACTAAGCGGTAAATGTATATTAAATTTACTTAGTACAAAATAGTAAATATAATTTTAAATATTATATTATATTATATTTAAATATTTCATTGACAGAATAATTTCTTATAAGTACAATAAAATACATATATGTATGTAAATACGGCGCTATATAATATACATCTATACTCTTATCATTCATTCACAAGTGACATATACGATATGTAAATAAACATGATATTATATAAGTATGTATATATATCAATATCATATAAGTAAATAAAAATTCTTCAAGCAACCGTTATGTTGTTTATTTATTTACATTTTTTTGTACTACGCATTATATCCTCAACAATTTCAAATTATCGAGTAAAACAAAATGGAAAAAATCCGTTAAAGAAATTTGTTAGAAAATTTGAAAAAATCAAGTAACACTTTCGTCAATTATAAAGTAACCCTATATTATTAAACAAAGTTGTTAACAGAAATAAAAGTATAATGTTGGAGCTTTAATTTTTGTGTATTACTTCAAAAAAATTTTAACAGGTGTTCAAGTTACAGGTGTTTAAAAATAGAAAATTTTCAGTTTTTGACCCCTTACAGCTCCTAAACGGGGGGTGATACAAAAAAAATTTCTGAAATGACTAATACTAATTTTCAAAGATCTAACTTCTGTCAAAATTTCAAGTTTTCAACTGTAACCGTTTAGAAGATGGAAGGGTTAAAGAGTTTTGCAAAATTTGAGTTTCGCATAACGGTAAATTAAGACACCGTATGCCAAAATTATATATTTATTGTATATATACTTTTAAAGCTAATGAAAATAGTAATTGTTTGGCGTTTTCAAAATGAAGATATACCTTATACAACTTGTGCTATAACAATTTAACTATAGAGGTTTTTTGAACATTTGGGGAGCTGTAGCTCTGTAACGGGTGGGGCTACAAAAAAAAATTATTAAAAATAAAATTAATATTTTTGTGAGATCTATCAGCAGTTAAAATTTCATAGCTCTATTTCAAAAAAAATGTAAGAATCTAAAAGTTAGGTGTTCGAGAGCTACCCTAAGTATTGGTCCAAACGCAACCAAAAAAATAGGGAACCTACAAATTACTCCCAGAATATTTTGTGTAAATTTGAAGATTCTAACTTTCTTAGTTTTTGAGTTAGCGTGCTGACGGACGGACATGGCTCAAAAGTCTTAGAATTTTTTTCTGATCCGATCCATACCTTTGAAGGTATATCTAGCTCGCTTATTTCGAGGTGTTACAAACGGAGGAATAATTTTATTATACCCGATCCTATCGTACGGGTATAATAACACTTAACAAATGGAAAAATACAAACATTCCAAAATTAACTTAGACGCTTTAAATACTTGTTTTAATTTTTGTTATTTTTTATTTATGTACATACTTACTTAAATATTTTTAGTTTCATAAAATATAATATATACATAAGTCATATATATAAAATACAGATTTATATAATATACATATAAATTAATAATATACATATTATATAAATAACCGATGAATTAAATCTGTTTTATTTTTTATTATTTGATCGAAAAGCAAAATCAAAAGAAATTCATGTTATTTTTTTTATTGTTCTACCCGTCTTACATTTTTATTTTTTTCTATGTACCAATAACATAAACTTTACCTTATAAATTTCTTATAGAACTTCAAAAGGAAGCATAACAATAGCAAAAATTTTCTTTAATCTTTCATAATTTTTTAAAATTATGAATTAAAAATTTTTTTATGCAGGTTCTAGATTAAATTCTGCCCTTCCATATTCTTTAACTAAATTTAGCCTAATCATGCCAGAAATAATATCTTTTGAAAAAAAAATTCCCTATATGATTTACATATAAGTTGAATATTATTTTTATTCAAATTTTTGAGTATAACGCAGCGTGATAGAACAATGTATGTACATAAAATTTTTATTGAAATAAAATATTTTATAAAAAAAAAAAAATTTTTTCTTCAGGACAGAAAACAAAATATTATTATTTTGCTGAATTTTTAATTTAATTATTTTTTTAATAAATTTTATTGTTAAACAATTACTATAATAATTATTTTATTGTTATAATAAAAATAAAACAAAAAATAAATTTTTAAATTAATTAAAAATAAATATATTTTTTTTTATTGAAATAAAACTTAAGGCTTATAATATAATATCTTTATTAATGAATATTTAAATCCTTATATTTATATGGTAATAATTATATTAAAAAATAATTATGTAGAGTATATTATGTAAAAGTATAGTATGTATAATATATTATGTTAAGAATGTCTTAAGTATACTGGAAAAAATTTGGAAAAATAAAGTTTAATAAGAAATGAGGAAATACGAGTATTTAAGATAAGAAATGTCCTTGTCAATTCTTAAATATCCGTACGAACTCTAGTCTACTCTTCTTGAAATATTATTTTTTTTTAATTTTTCAATGCTTGAAAATAATTCTAACTCTTCGAACACGTATTCTAACTTGCCGTCTAACGATTCTTCAAATATGTACCATTTAATAGTAATTTAATACACCGTTTTCTTATATAATTCAAGTTACATATACGATAATGTAAGTTATGTTACATATCTTATGTTACTTAAATTATAATATAATATGTACATAAACATAATACATATAATATGTATGTACACCAATATCATATTTCTGATAACCCAAAAGTATTATTAAAGTACTTCTTTTCTACTGAAATTAATAGGAGAGGTGAGGAAAAATTCAGCACTTTTACACTAATACATTGAAAATTTTTCTCCTTCCTTTCAGGGTTATTTCATTACCTTTTCAGTATTGAGTGAAAGTACTGTACTGAATGGAAATCAGGGTTGATTCAGAACTTTTTGAGAACTCGGTATCCAAACTAAATAAAGAGATGACAGATTAAATAAATTATTAATTTTATATTTATTTTTTTATAATAAAAATATTTCTCAGCATTTCAGTCATAAAATAACATGGTTAAAATAAAATAAAGTTATAATATTATATTATAGATAGAGATTTGAATAAAAATAATGTAAAAACTTAAAATTTAATTCCATCTATCAACTTCAAATTTCAATCTCTAATGGTGGAAAAAGTAATTTCTCTTCTCTTCACTCTTGAATAATCAGTTATAAAAAGAGAGCGATATAGAGATCAACTACACTATTATTGTTGTTTCATTAGTTCTGGGCAATTTCAGAATTGATTCAGGTCTTTTTCAGTGCTGAATAATCAGCATTTAAAATTACCTACACAAAGACATGTTTTTTTTACTATATAAAAGTGTAAAAATTCTTTTGTATGTAGTAGTAACTCCTGAACTCAGGCTATCATAAATATAAATTCTTCAAGTAACCGTTATATTTTTATTTATTTCAATTTTTTTGTTTTACGCAGCCTCTTCAACAATTCATAAATTATCGATATATACAAAAGTAAAAATTGAAAAAAATTGTTTGAAAAATTTGTTAGAAAAATTGAGAATAATCAAGTTAACATTTATTGCTCTATTTCAAACGATGTAGAAATTTTGAAAAATCTTTATGAAAAATGTTGGGATGAAAAAGTTAGTTGTTCAAGAGCTACCCGAAGTTTTTTTCGCATTTCTTAGTTCTTGAGTTATCGTACTGACGGACATACGGACGGCTTAATCGACTAATTTTTAGATTCTAATTCAATCCATACATTTAAGTCTACGTCTATAGTATGCTTATTTTGAGGTATTACAAACGGAGGATCAATTTTATTATACCCGAGACTATCGTACGGATATAAGCATGAATTTTATTTAAATATAAAAATCTTATATTGTAAATTAACATAACATTTAATGAATTGAGTATATTATAACAATATATTGGATTCTATGGATGTCTGCCTTTAATAATACTGATGTCAATATAAAATTTTATATACATATATATATATATATATATAATTTATTATCTATAATAAGGATTTATCGAAACAACCTATATATCATTTATGCATGTTTTTAAGAAAAATGACACACAATTTGAATAATATATGGTTGGAAAAGGAAATTGAATAGCATATTTTCGAAAGTTTTAATAAAACTAAAAAAAAAAAAGAAAAATTAGCAAAGATTGTTTTTTCTTAAAGAATATCACTTAAAGTTTCTCTTATTTTTTTTAAAACCATATCAGAAGTTATCATATCCCTAAAATTTATAGTGTTATGTGTTAATGTTTATAAACAAAATGAGTGTTACAGAAAATAAATTAAATTCTCTAAGTTTATTTATATGTAAAGAACATAAAGTACTTTGTTGTTATTTTGAATGAAAAAAATGTTTGTGGCAATTTTTTGGGATACGATACTAATAATATTTTCAGTAAGTTATCAGAAATGCATAAAATTTCAATATTGCTGTAAATAAGATCTTATTTGGACTCTTTTTATTAATGGAAAGATTTGCTCAGATCTTTGCATTTGAAGTAATTTCTTTTTTTAGAATACTTGGCAGTATCTTTTTATAACTGTTTGAACTCCAGAAACTCTTTTATAATTGTCTTTGATTTGTTATGTTTACGAATTTTGTGGGAGTATGTACCAATGAAATTTTTTTCATTTATATATATCCATTAAATGAAAGGGTATTGGCAGAACTTTTTGCATTTTATTGAGTTTTTTTTCTTATAGAATATTTGATGGATTTTTTTAAATTTTAACTAAATAATTATCTGAGATTTGGTGTGTTTCTGAAATATGTGAGAATATATTATGTGAGTGTTTGAAGTACCCTTCGTTGCAATAGAAATGTTCGGCAAGACTTAGAGATGTATAAAAAAAATATATTTTTTAATAGCAAACATAGAATATTACAACATAAACACAAGTGGTAGGTCATCATCGACAGTAAAAAATCTTGTTGTATTTACCGTATAAACGTGAATATAGAAAATAAAAAATTTTACAAAATCAATAATTTTTTGTTCCATAAATGCTATATGCAAATGCAATCTTCTAAACGATTTGATAAAAACATAAATTATATATGCACAAATTATAGATATTCAGAGGGTTTCTTGGCTAAATTTTGAGATATTTGACTTTTAGAAAAAGATGTTAAATATTTTTCTTTTTTTCAAATATTTTCAACTTTGAATTACAATATCTTCAAAACGGCAGCACCTATCGCCATCAAATAAACGTTAAAATATTCTTCAGAATGTTATGTTAATTAATAGCAGAATAGAATATATATCTAACAGATCGCCGGATATAACAGTTTATATACAAAAAAACTAAAAGAACAAGGATACTTTTCAATATCCTTTTCGTCCTTAATACACCATTAAGAATATATATTTTTTCAAAGTTAGCAATACTAACTATCTTTGAGATATTATCATTTGCTTCTACGTGGGTACAACAAATACTTCAGAAGAGCCTTAAAATAATAAATGTGGCTAAGAATGTGATATTGACTATCATAAATAGTTTTATTATATAATTTATATTTTATATATTTGATATGCAAATATTTCTTTGTGGATTTTTTTGTTATTGTTCTTGTTATTAGAATAGTTAAAGAATTAAGGAACATTTAAATTATAAAAAGGAAAAACGAAAATCTCTTCAAAAATATAAAATAGGAAAAATATTATCTGTTCACTTACATGTACGTATAAATAACAAAAATAATATAAAAACAAAACGCCAATAAATATGCAAAAATAGGTATTTCACATTTCCTGTTATCGGATATTCAAATCGAGAAACTTATTCGATAGATCGGATATAAAAATAACAAATTTCATTAAAGCTAAGTATCACAAAGAAACAAAGTAATGCATACTTAGTAAAACATAATTAAAAAGGGAAGAAAGTCAAAATCTTGTAAAAATTGCAAAAATAATCTATAGAACCAAAACAACAATGACATCTATAAAACAAATGATAGAAAACTTCAACAATGATTTAATCTACCTGAAAAATCCTTCTGAAAAATCCTTAATAATCTTAACATTATCTGAATCTTTAATAAAAGTCTTAAAACCTTAAAAAAATTGAAACATAGATTTTTAAAAGATGAATGAAATTAGCTCTTCCACAGATTTCACTTTTGCCAAACCATAAGAAAAAAAATATGTAAAAAAAAAGATTAGCATCGTAATTAAAAACATTAGGTGGGTCCACTACAGACCCCACCGCTATTACGATAAAAGAATAATGCGAAATTTCATTGATGTTTTACATAATAATTTATATGAAAGCAAACTAACTTCAAAATTTTTTTATCCAAAACAATAAAAAATAATGAATTATTCGTAAAAATATGTACATAACAATATATACATACATCCATAATATAACAAACATTTTACAGTTCGAATTTTGCGTCATCAACAAGAGAATATATGCATTGGTATATAAATGCTTAGATTATTATAACAAATATAAAAAATAAAATAAAATCATATAATGCATAAGGCGTGTTATAATATGTATGAAATTTGAACTATTAAAAAATTAATAGTTCTAAAAAATTAAATAAAACTTAAAGTTAGTCGGATCAAAAAATGTTATATGGAAAAGTCGTTGTTCTTTACTTGTGTAACAAATTTTTGTTTTAATAATTTTTCTCATGATATTTTCCTGTTGCGAAATATTCGTAAAAAAGTTAAAAATTACACTAGTAAACTACCACTTGAGGTTGTCCGATTTGCTCCAAAAGTTTATCGATTTGAGTTAATTACGCCTAAACCTTAAATATGAAATTTCATAAAAATTCCGCTCAGTCTTTTAACCTGTTCATGTGTCCACAATCACAACCAAACACACACACACATGCATCACCATAAAAAAAATGTACAGCTTTCTACGCACAAGAGTAATGCATATTTGCAAAAACCTCGGGGTAGGAATTTTTGGTATGAAAACAATACCTACCTCATACTTTAATGTATGCATGCAAAAGGAATGTTTTTGAACTGGAAATGAAATGAAAAGAAGAAAAAAAAAATTTTAAATGTTTGGAATATTATTATATAACAAATAAAATTTCAAGTGCAAACATATTGTAAAAAACTAACTGAACACTGAAACAGCCGATTTAATGAGGAGAAACAAAAAAAGAAAAAAAACCAAAACAAGAATAAAATGACAAAACTGTTAAAATGTATACTGAAATTTATAATATTTCATTATTGATTTTGTCCTTGAATTTCAAATAAAAAAATTGTTTTTTGTCCTTGAATCTCAAATAAAAGACAATTTACTGTTTGTAGTTAATTTTTTGGTAAGAAATACATCTTGTGTATTTGTTAAGTATGTGTAAATGTATGTATTGGCATATGTTATGGTTAAAAAAAAAACGATTCTATATGACAAATGAAAGATGAAATAAAAGAAATAAAACAGTTATTTTTTCTGGTAATGAAATTTACTACCATAAATTTCTAAATGAATATGATACAAGATAAATAAATGATCAGTGATGTAATTGTATTATATATTTATTTTTCAACATATAAAATAAAATAATTAAAATTAACTTTTGAATTGCTATAAAAAAAGTAACACAAAGAGTAAATGTTATAAATGCACTTTTAAGTTTTTTTAGTCCTGCCTCAGCCTTACTGCTTTTCACTCAACAAAAAGCAATAATACAAATTTACTTTCTTAAAAAAAAATTTATTTTCAGTATCTCTATCTACCAATAAGATCAATATAAATTTGTATTCGAACAACAAGTTTTGTTTATTATAATTATAACAGATTTTAACACATTGGCGCTTATTTCAAATTCAGTTTTCTAAGTATTTTTGTAACTTTCGCTTTTTCCATATATTTGTCACAAAAAATTTTTAAGATATCTTTTATATTTTAAATAAAATTTTAAAGATTATTTTAATAATTTATTGTCATTTATTGTTAAAATGAGATAAAACATTTTGTTCCTTATAGACAAAGAAAACCAATTTTCAATTTATTTTAAGGATTAATTAGCCATTTTAAGAAATTTGAAAATCTAAATAAAATTTGTTCATTGTTTTTAATTTTTAAGTTGTCAATGACTATTCAAATTATTGTTAAACTTAATGAAAGCGTTAATAGAAAGTAGAAGCATAATTCAAATTATAAGTACGGTATATTGAGTAAGTATTGATATATATATATTTTTATACATATACAAATATATTGACCAATTTCAGGCACAGAATTACAGATATAATTGAAAAAAAAAAAATGTTCTCTTTAAGAAAAACCAATATGCCCTACAATTTTTCTAGATATGGCTCAGTCAATTGATAAAGTTTGGCGCGGTAGATTAATTTATAAACCAAGACAAATATTATTTTAACATTATCTATCTAAATGTAGCTTGATTTGCTGACAATACTGTGGTCATATCAGTACGATCCAATATTGACGAGGCAACAGATAATTTACAAAAAGCAAGTGACAAACTTTTTCTATGGTATTTTTCTTATAACTGTGCAAATAAATTTTATAAATAAAATCGAAGAAAATCTCTTAGTCGTAAAATTATTTGGGTAGATATACTTTATACATAAAAATACATAGACTAATTTGGAACTTGGAAAGAAGACGGCTAGGCTAACTGGGAAAAAGCACATCAAAAAGAAAAAACTGGAAGTAGAATTGAAATATAGAGAAAATAGAAAGAGAGGAATCGTAACTCTAGATTTCGAATAGGATATATGTTCTTTAGTACGTACGAAATTATGATTTACATGAATCTTGAGTTTTTATGAAATAAAAATATGTACTACATCATAAGTCCCATATAGTCCCATCAAAACTCCGATATTCCGAAAATGCCACATGAAGGCTTAAAAGAACTAAACCACTTAATTTAACTGTAGACGTAGATCACCTTCACTGAAAGCTGCAACCTTCAGGAAATATCTGTATGAGTTATTGCAAAAATTAATGGTTACTCTCTATGATTAGTTTTAATCTTTTATGAAGAGACTTATATAACATATTAGTGTTTTTAGTGAGTTAGAGTCCCATACAACTGTGTTGCATACAGTATTTCTCAATGATTCTCATCAACCTTACCAAAAAAAAAAAATTACTTTTCAAACCACTTTTTACGCCCCTGAAAATATTAATTTAATTCGAAGAAAAAAAAGGATTTTTATAAGTAAGAATTTGTATGCAAATGAATTCATATTCTCTTTACGACACACAACATATGAGTGCTTCCATATTGAAGTGTTTTTTTTTTTGTTCATTTTATTTTTTATATGCTGCCTAAGCATTTGGTTTTATTCGCTAAAAACACAAAAACATCAAACAATAAAATGACAGTGAAAGAAAAAAAACCAAATAAAATTCAAAGAAAAGGAAAGGAGATCTATAGTAAAAAAGTAGAAAAGAGAATAAACAAGGTAGAATGTAAACCAACGGTTTTTAAAAGGGCACATTTCCAAAAGGCAATACAAACTGTTTAGAGTTGTGACTTGTAGGTACACAAATTTTAAAATTTCATGTAATCAGAAAAAATGTGAAAATAGGACTTTTCTGGAATTTAGAGGGGCTGTAAGTCTGGAATCTTATATAATTTGAAAAGCCGTAAACACACGTAAAAATATATTACTGGAGCTTTAAATTTTATGTCTTGCCGAAGGAAAATGTGTACAGGTGCTTAAGTTATAGGTCCCTAAAAATAGCAAATTTTCAATTTTTCAGAAAATTTGGTTTTCACATAACGGTAAATTTAAATAGTAAATCACATAATATTGCATAATTTTGATATTGTTTTATAGAGATAAGAAAATTTCCGGTCTTTTAGTGTTTTTAGATTGTAAAACTACTACCCAGAGCTTGAGATATATATACATCTGAAAATAGGGCTTTTTCTAATTTTGGGGGGCTGTAGTTTTGGAGCCCTATACAATTAAAAGAAACCATTAATATACATAAAATATATTACTGTAGCTTTAATATTTTTGTCTTGCCGAAGAAAAATGTGTACAGGTGCATAACTCACAGGTGTTTAAAAACAGAAAATTTTCAAATTTTGAGCCCTAATAGCTCATAACAGAGAGTGGTACGAAAAAATTTTCTGAGCAAACTCTAATTCTAAAAATTCTTTCTTGCCTCAAAATTTCAAGCCCCTATCTAAAAGCGTGCCGGAGCTATGAAGGTAGAAAAATCATGCAAAATTTGGTTTTCACATAACGGTAAATTTAAATAGTAAATTTAAAAAATTTATATAATTTTTATATTGATTTATGAAGGTAAAGAAAATTTTTGTCGAATGGCGCTTTCATCAAAATAAGCAAAACATGAAATATACGCGTTTAAAAATAGGGCTTTTTCAAAGTTTGAGGGGCTGTAGTTCCCTGATGGATGGGGCTACATGAAAAAGTTGTTTCACAAAAGTTAATTTTTTTATGGGACCTACCCATGGTTAATTTTTTTTTTCTTTATCTTTAACGGTGTAGAAGTTTTCTAAACAGACGGAAAGACGGACGGACGGTCAAAGTGAAACTAATAGGCACATTTTTTCAAATTTTTTTTTGAAATGTGCTAAAAAGAGAATTTAACAAGAAATGCAAACATTTTGATGTAATTTTTTTTTTATGGATATTCTTTTATTTTGCTCAATTGAGCATTTAAAAAAAAATCACCACTTTAGGCTTTCATTTATTTTTCTTTTTTTCTCAATTTTTTTTTTTTTTTGTATTTTCGTTTTATTTATTTTTTGTTCATGTTAAGATAATAATAGTACAGGAACACAAATTTCCTTTTATGTTAGAAAAAACATAAATTCTCTTAAATATATGACAAAATTTACGATAAACATATGATGATAGATGTTAAATATCTTTTATACATTTTTACATATACATACATATATAATAGAAGTAAGCATTGTGTCTTCATAAGATGTACATATTCTGAGAAAAAGATGTTTTGAAAACAAAAAAATAAAAAAAAAATAACTATACAGCAACATCGCAATTCAATGAAATCATTCTGTTTACTTTTAGTAAAATATATTTTTATTCATATTTTCAAATATTGACCTTGAATTCATTTGATAAAAGATACTTTTGGGTAGAATTTTGTAAATGATTTGCGATATTCGGAAACAAAATTATAAAGGCAAAATTAAAAAAGCTTCTAGGAAAATTTTTTTTCTCTGATGTTGTTTATATTTTTGATAAAATTTAATTATGCAGGGTGTCCGACTCACAAATTCTCTTCCTTGAAATGGATGTTTCGGGATGATGAAAAAAGTAAAAATATTATTTGGATCATATCATATTTTTTGCAATATATAGCCTTAGAAAATTGATTTAAATTTTTTTAAATATTTACAATTAACAGTTTTTTTTTTGAAGATCTAAACACTTTTTTCGTTATCTTAGTTGCAAAGTTTTTTTTAATTTGAAAAATTGTCGTAACATTGTTTTTTCTGTATAACTGTAAAAAAAAATAAGACAGTTACAGCAGCGGCGACCAAAGTTGAAATAGTTTCAAATTCTTAATTGACTCTGTTTCTTTAAAAGGACTTTAATTCCATCCTATTTTAAACATAAATTTTAATATTAACTAAGTACTTTTTAAAGTAATAATGGTTATTACAGAAAAAGAAAACCATAAGATGACCAAAAAAAAAACTTCATAATAAACAAACAAATGCATTTAAATTTGCCTCAGGGGCCTCGATTGCCTAGGCAAGATAAAGAAGGGGCCTCGGGTAAGAGCGTATAAAATACACTGTAAACACTGATGGAGTGTGGGTTCCACATACGTCGTAAGAGTTATTCCCCCTTACGACATTTACAGTCACGTCTGAACAGGAAAGGCTGTGTAATTTACTGTCCACATTTATATGGCAGAGAAAATGCATTACAAAAAAAAAAAAAAAAATGAAAAAAAAAATTGCCTCAAAAATTATTATTTTAGAGTTTGAGTAGTTTTTATTTTATCCCGAAGAGATTTAGATTAAAATTCAAGTACAAAAAAAAAACTTTATTTTCAAAAAACGTCAAAAATAGAGAAGATTTTCTAAATTCTTGTGGTATGACGTAATACGGCACATAATAAAATTTTGAATATAAGAATATTTTTAAAGTTTATATATGTAGTAATAAATTAAAAGTGCAAAGAATGTAAAGGAAGAAATTTTTTAAGAACATGTTTTAAAAATTTTTGGAAAGATGTACTTATTGGCTTCAATACCTTCGTATACTGTCTATCCGTATGACTGTCTATTTAGAAAATTTCTAAATCTTTCAAAATATTAGTATTAAAACAATCTACAGATTTTTTTAGTACATTTTGAAAAATGTTAGATAGAATGTGTTTTAATTTGTTTGTCCGTATGTCTGTTTATAAAATTTAAGTTTTAAGGGTTTAAGTTAAAGCAGTTTTATTTTAAGCATGAATAAGATCTCATAAAAAATTAACAGTTGTAAAAAAAAAATTTCTTTAGTCTCTGGAAGCTATAGAAATGTATTTTCAAATATTTATAATTTAAGTTCTACCGAATATTTTTTCAATCTAAGAAGCCAAACACGATGAGTAAGTAAACCAATAATATTTTGCAATTCGGTATAAAAATTTATTATTATTTTGCTAAATTTTGATTCTCTAATAATTTTTATTTCTCTAGATCTTCAGAACGCTTTTAGTCAAAACCTTATTTTCGAAGATCACTTAGAATAAACATAATATGCTACCTCAGCAAAAATATTTATACTAATCCTCTTTAAGAATGAAACGAAATCTAAATTTACAACATTAGACTTTTCTTATTTGTAATATAGGATTTATTTAAAATTATATAAACTCCATAAAAAAGAATGACAATTAAACACATTTTCGAAAAATGTTAGATGTGTGCTAAAACTTTTAAATTTAGAAATATTTACCTTATAAAATCCTGAATTTTAAATCTTGTTATACTCGTACAAATGTATAGTTCAAAGGTGTGTTCAATTTGTCACTAAGTTTGTGGCATTTAAAATGAGACAAAAAAAAAGTGAAATATTGCACAAGATTGAGCTCTGAGTCGATTTACCTGAGTGCATCCGAGTGTCCGTTTGTCCGATTTATAATGTTTTTAAATTCCAGTTTCACTATTCAAAGTTCGACTGACGGGTTCGAGTGCCTGCCATACTATACTCTTTTTTATATGACCATAACTTAGGGTTTATATAAGATGATTATTTAAAATTTTTGTCAATAGAAGTTAAGTTTTATGCTAGCGATTTCTGAAAAATTTTGTTAGTCTAACGAAATAAGTTCGAATAGCTTCAATAATTTATATACTCCTATCTTAGTAGTTAAAAAAGGAAGATATATGAAATTTTTGTAGAAGATGATCGAGCCTTATGAGAACAATTTTTGTAAATTTTGGTTCGTTTGTTGCGACAGAGTACCTGTCATACAACTTTGTTTTATTTACATTAATATATTTCGGTATTTAATTAAAGTCAAAAGGTGATTAAATTTTATGGAAACAGTATATGTTATATAAGTGTTGGTATCCTAGAGTTGACACATTCAACCCTTTTCCTCGTTTGAATAATAAATTTAAACAATAAACGTAAAATACAAATGGATAGAGCATTAAAATATTTTACAATGCAGGCATTGAAAGAATTATTTTATTTCTAAATTTTGAGGAATTTGTACACTAGTACGAGTAATAATTTTTACTCTTTTAGGTTTTGCTTGTTTTCACGTGCAGAATTCTTTGGGTTTTAGAAATAACGGAATTTTTTATACAAATTTGGTTTTTAAATTTAACGCTATTTTTAAAAGTGTTTATAAACTATGTGTTTATTTAAATGCAGTTATATTTAATCAGTAAAAAGACTCGCA
Source organism: Poecilobothrus nobilitatus (assembly GCA_947095535.1). Classification (NCBI taxonomy): domain Eukaryota; kingdom Metazoa; phylum Arthropoda; class Insecta; order Diptera; family Dolichopodidae; genus Poecilobothrus; species Poecilobothrus nobilitatus. Next base: position 343,211,387 of record OX352772.1, read on the forward strand.
TTACATTAAAATTAATTTTATGATACCTATTAATGTTAATATTTATTTAAAAAAAATAATTTGCGTTGGCCAAATTAGCTTTCTGTAAAATATTGGTTATAAGTTTAATATACATATATTTAAAAAACAAGTAAATGTAACAGTAAGTCGATGCAACCGACTTATTTATACCCTACACCTAAAAAATTGAAATTAAATTAAAAATCCATAAGTAATTTTAGTTAGGTATTTAATATAAGCTAAAAAAATAAATGCTTTTACAACCTTTGTACAAAATTCCAGGTTTCTATCTTTATTAAATTCGAAGATATGCTTGTTAGGTGTTGGGAAGTGTGTGAAGGTACAGACCACCACCCCAATTCATCTCAAATTTTAGAGTCATCATCAGAACAGGGTAGAACACTCTTATATCAAATTTCAAGTTTTTATATTTATTAATTTCGAAGATATGCTTGATCGGTCTTGGGAGCTGTGTGGGAGATACCCGAACAACCATACCAATTCATCTGAAATTTTAGGCAAATCAGGGATTCAGGAAACAACACCCTCGTATCAAATTTGCAGTTTCTATCTTTATTAATTTTGAAGATATGCTTGTTCGGTTTTGGGAGTTGTATGGGAGGTACCCGAACAACCACTTCAATTCATCTCAAATTTTAAGCACATCAGGGACTCAGGAAATAGCACCCTCGTATCAAAATTGAAGTTTCTATCTTTATTAATTTCGAAGATATGCTTGTTCGGTTTTGGGAGTTGTGTAAGAGATACCCGAACAACTCCTCCAATTCATCTCAAATTTTGGACAAATCAGGAATTCAGGAAACAACACCCTAGTACCAAATTTGAAGATTATATCTTTATTAATTTCGAAGAAATGTTTATTCGGTTTTGCCCGAACCCATAGACCGATTTTGTCCAGATTCGAACTTATCCTTCCTTTCGCAATTAGTAACCTTCTATGTAAATTTCATCAAGATAGCTTCACTAGTTTTTGAGTTATCGTGCGACGGACGGATCGTTAAATCGACTCAGGAGGGGATCCTGATTCAGAATATATATACATGTCCATATCTAACTCGCTTCCTTTTGGTGGTTACAAACACCATACCAAAGTTAATATACCCTATACTTTAAGTGTAGGGTATAACAATGAAAATATTATTATTACTATTTGTTAGAGAGGAAAGGCCATCAGTTAGTTACAAGATGCAGTAGTATATAGTAACTTTGTGCATGAGCTAACGAAAGATAGCTTCACTGTAGCAGCAGATATTATTAATATTATTATTATTTTACGATATACATTATTACGATATAAAATTACTACTTAATTTTTTATATGACGTGACGGCGGTTGTACCCACGACCCTTCCTCTAGTTGAAAAATTGGCGTCTTAAATATTATGCCATGAGTGAAAGAAAATTAATAAAATTATATATAATTATTATAATTATTCATCAAATACTAAAAAAAAAAAACAGAAGAATATGTTTGAACATTAATGTATTCTCTAATGTAAAATAATATCCTTACACGGTATGGACATGGTTTTCATATTTTAGTCATGATGTGACACAAACAAAAAAAAAAGGAAAAAAAAGGTAGGTAGTAAAATGTATTAAAATAAATTAATTAATATTCTAATACAATAACATTCTTAAAATACATTTTATTTTATACTTTTCAAAAGAATATGAGTATTATTAATAATAATTTATGATATAAAAGTAAAAAATAAAATTGAATTTTCATTAAATGAATGTCTATTATGTTTTAAATGTATTATTCATTGTTTTAAAATCACCGAAGGACGTTTTTTAGATATCATCTTTCATTATTAAAAAAAAAAAACTTAATAAAATAACAACGAATAGAAAAATGTCAATTTGAATTTAAAATTTTTTCCTCTCCTCTAAGCATTGTATTTTGTTTTCTGTTCTATTTCATTTCATTTTAAATATAGTTTTTTGTTTCATAAAATTTTCACATATTGTGAAATGTCTGTCCTCGAAGAAAATTACAGAATAACATATTGAAAAGTGCATTATTGTTTTTTGTTTTTATTCTATTGTATTTATTCTTATTTTTTTTTTTGTTTTGAAACTGATTTTTTTGTTTACAACGTTCTTGAAAAATAAAACAAGGTAGTAGTATTTTAAACAAAGGGTTAATATAAAGATGCACTTCATCCAAGCATTATCATAGAAGTTCTTCTAGGTAAAAATAATGTTTAAAAGTTTAGTAATGATAAAATTAAAGCCCACAGGGCTTAATTTCCTCGGGTGTTCTGTCACTGAACCGTTTAAAAGTTTTTGGTTCCCTAAGGTAACGATTTGTGTCATGAAAATTTAACTAATTCCATACTATATAAAATTCTAATTTAATTTTTTTTTATTTTAATTTATATCCTGAAATTTAGTTGGCTTAGGTTTACTCATTTCAGAAGGACACCAAAAAATTTGCCAAAATGCCAAAATGCCAAAATAATAAAAGTTTTTTATTTAAACATAAATCAATGGGTGCTTTCAATTGAATGAAGCAATGATCAATTGTAGCGCTTAAAAAATTGTCACTGCAAAAATATTACTGAACATTTTTAAATAAAAATTTTATTGAAATGATTTTCATCTGTATTGCAGTTTATTGCAGTATAGGTTTGCAGAAAAACAGATTATATATTCCATTAGGAGAGCAGAGTTCTAGTAAATTAACTCAATGTTAAGTCAATATTAATTTAATTTTAACTTATTAGATCATGTTTCGCACTTTTTGTATTTATAGGAGAAATTAGACAATTAATGTTGTTGTAATGGTATATTTATAGGCTAGGCTAGATGGTACGAGAATTTTCACGAATAGTTTGCTCTAGTATCAATTTTATAAATTTTTTCATTTTATGGTTCGAATCCAATTCAATTGTTCAATTTTATTCTTGGTTAGAAATTGTGACATGCAGTGCATTCTATTGGCAGTTTTGTATAACTGTATATTGATAAAATGGGTAAAGCATAAAGTGTTAAAAACAATTTTATTAACAAAATAATTTCAAATGTTTATAACGGTAATTATTTTTATTAATTTTTTGTTAGCTTTTTTTATGCAGATTTTAGAAGGAAAGTAGAAGCATACATTATGTTATTGCAGGATCAAAGGTATATTATATGTATATGAACGGAAAAGTGAAAATAAAATAATTACATATGAACAAGAAAAATTTAATAGGAAAAAAATGTATAAAAATGAGAAACTAGCATAATAAATAATGGGAGCTTTTAAATTTTCTTTTGTTTTTTAATGCATTTCTCTGCTACATAACACAGGAAAAGAAACACGTGGACAGGAAATTACACAGCCTTTTCTGTTCAGGCGTGGCTGTAAATGTCGTAAGGGAGAATAACTCTTACGACGTGTGTGGGATGCGAACCCACACTCCCTAGGTTCTTACAGCGTATTTTATATGCTATTTTATATGAGAAACCTAATTTTTATTAGCGTTCAATATGTATAATTTTTAGATACATGTTACATTATTTTTTCAATAACACAAAACTTTTAAACAGACAAACTAATGTTTAAACTTTTATTTTTTATTTTTTATTACTGATGTGTGGATTGTGAATTGTTTATTTTTCTATTTCTATATTTCATATTTCTCTAGGAATTAATGTGTAAACTTATAAAATACTAGGGCAAAAAAAAAATAACATAATAATATCAAAAATGACAGATTTAATGTCAAAACTTATTTAAGTTTAATAAAAAGACAGCTAAATTTATTTTAGAAATAAAATAGAAAAATTTCAAAATAAGGTTGCGAACATTAACATTTTTTTTATAAATTGAAAATAAATTTATTGAGATACATAATTGCAATGCATTTTTAAAACAATATTTTAATTTAATTTAATTTACTGAGAAAAGATTGAAAAAATGTTTCTTAAATTGATTGATTGTTTGTTTTTTGTTTTAAGAAACTACTATTTTTATAATCTTTAAGGCATTTTTAATATGTAGTAATAAGTATATAACAATTTTATCAGATGCATTATTGGATAACAAATAAAACTTTAATTAAATTAATTAAAGTTTGGTTTAAATTTGGGTTTCAGTTTAAATCACAATACTTTAGTTAGTATATCACGAATTATCTAAGTATATTTATTTTATTAGTTTTAAATTATATTTAGCTATTATTAGTTTTTAGAACTGTGAAAGAAATATAATATGTACTCTTGCAAAAACTGTGAAAAGCATTTTTTCACATTTTCTATCAAATGAAAAATCTGATGGGATAGTTTAAATTAAATTTACAGATTTCACAAAAAATGTGCACTACTTTAGAAAAAAAAAAGAGGGAAACACTCGTAACCTTTACTCGTGCATAATTACAGGTTACTAATCGAATCGGTAGAAAATCATGTCCGCCGGGATGAATATTTCTTACAACGCGTAGTGTAAACATTGCAAAGAGGAGGGGATGGAAACATTTTTCTGTCAATTTTACTGTGAATATCCTGAAATGACCGGTCATACTGAAAATCTGGGAATCTTCTACTTTTATGTATAATTAATTCCCTATATCCCTACATAAACCAAGAGTAAAATTGAGGGTCTAATTTTTTTTCGGAACTGTACAGGCTAGTTTTACAACATAGTTGACAACCAAAAAGAGATCCTCGTCGATTGAATGATTAAAGGCATTTGATGTTTCTAGGTTCTAGGTAGTTAATCCTCGCAAAAAATGAAAACTCTGAATAGTTGATGCCATGATTGTACATAAGTTTAATTGTAAATGTACTATGTATTTTCAGTACTTTATTGTTGAAATAATATTTATTATTTTATTTAAAAAAATGTGTAATTGTATGTGTTATAAAGCAACAATTTTTTTTTACGTATTTCTGATGTTCTTCTTCATAGCGTCTTATATTTATGCCAGGTTTTAATTCCTAAAATTTGCAAACCTTAATATTGAGTTGCTGGCTGTTAGTTTTAAAATATCATTTTGAAGACTAGAGAGTTTTATACAATTTTTATAATGCAATATTTTTTTTTTATATTTTAAACAGAAATCTATAGGCGGAAAGGTATTCATTTACTACTTCATCGCATAGCATTTGGTAGTAACCGAAATAACCGAAATAAAAAATGATTATATTTGGTTTTCTTTAGTTCCAAATGTTATTTATTTATCTTGTTGGCAATTGTGTATTTCACCATTTAATATTATATGGAGAGTATTACATTTGAATGTTAGACATAGTTTGTTTGAAGATTGACAAGAATCTGTCACCCTATTGACTTGAAACCATCAGACTTGTTAATATCTGGCAGGTCTTCAATATTCTCACTCCTAAAAGTTAAAAAGACCATGTTATTTGATCTAAAGTTCGATAAAGAGTAGATCTCTGTACTCGTAAGAAAATTAATTAATTTATTTCCTTCTTTTCAGGGCACTTAATATTGCTACCAAAAATTTGGGATAGGCATTAAATTCAAGTTTTAAAAAATTGTTTTTTTTTTTTAATTATTTTTTCTATTCTAAATTTTTTTTTTAGATTTTAATTCAATTCGTAAACAAAATTTTTTTTTAAATATTATACCTAAATTTTCTAACTTATAATGAACTAATAACTAATGCAAACTTTTATTTTTCACTTTTTTATTTTGAAAAGAAAAAAAAATTTAGTATTTTTTATAGATAAAAAACGTGTTGGTTTCCCATAAATAAAGTTTTTTTTTTTAGTAGGTACCTTTTGAATAAATCGTTCTTTTATTAACTTTTTTAATTAAATTTAATTTTTTACTTTAAAGTTTTCCTTTTTTCATTAAAAATTTTTGACTCATTAACTGATAGTTGAAGTTTCTGAACATTAAATTTTTATAAAAACTAAAAAAAACTTTTATTTTTTATGTTAAAAGAAAAATTGGCTTTGAAAAATTATTAAAAGTTGATGAGATTCAAAAAAAAAAAAAAAAATTGTACAAATTCATAAAAAATTTTTTGGCAAATTAATTTTGTAATAAAAAATTTAATTGAAAGGTTTTTACTTTTAATTAAATAATTATTAAAATAAATATTTTAAAATTCTGTCAGAGGGCTGTTAAAATGTTGAATTTAAAGTAAAGGAAGTGTGATTTATTTTGAAAGAATGATTGTATCAATTTTTAGTTTTTTTTTATTACTCAGAAAAACTATTAAAAATCTATTGAGAATTTAAAAAATTGCTAAAAATATAATTTTCAATGCTGCTACTAAATTTTAAAAATTTTATTACTTGTTATTACTATTATGTACTTGTTGAAAATTGATTTAATTTGATGATGATAAAGGTATTACAGTACAGAATTTTATCTACTTAATTTAGTCGGTCGGTCTCAGAAACTAATAGCTTTTTTTTTGAAAAGGCAAAACAATTAAAAAACAAAATTACTTAGAAAAAAAATTATGTGAAAATGAGAATGAACCCAAAAGTTTGTCAGATCAAAAAGTATTCTAAGAAAAATTTGTTATGCTTGATATATGTAACAACTTTCCCTTAATAAAAATGTAAAAACGGCCCTAATAAAGTGATACTTGAAGCTGACGGATTTCTACCAAAAGCTTTTAAATTACAGATATTTACGTCAAAATATTAATTATGAAATTAAATATCGAATACGCGCTGTACATGTGCCCACAAACAAAAATTGTCACACACTTAATTCAGTTTTCTACGTACCAAAGAAATGCATATACACTGAGAGAATTATTTTTTTGGAATGAGGTTGTCAGGAAAACTATTCAGTTGCGGTTATTAAATATTGGTCTTTGTTACCAACTTACGATTGATTCAATAATATTCCTATTGATGCAAATGAACCGCCCTAGAAACAAACGAATATACGATTTCATCAACCTCGCCTAAAAATTTTCATTCGATCAAATTATTATTTGAAGATATGAGTTGCGAGAACCAAATAATTTTTGTACACGCAAATGTAATGCGATCATAAGAATTACATGAGTTGTTATAGCAAATAAATGGTTTGTTGTCACAATTAAAACTGTTTTATTACTTATGTGAACCGAATTATACTGTTATTATTGAACGTAATTTTTATTGAACGTTTTGAGATCAAAATTAAAAGTAAATTTGTTTTTGTGACATTTCATATATATGCATATGTATTAAAAACTTTTGAGGATGTCAAAATCAAATGTATGAACTTTATTTGCGTCTTACTTTCAAATGTTTAAAAATTTCAAATTTTTATCTTCATTGGCTCGTTAACATAAGTATATTAAATAAAACTTTATTTTGAAACTAATTCTAAAAATCCTTTTATAATAAGAAGTTTCACGTTTTACATATTTTGAAGATTATGTAAAGTTTCGAAATTTTGAAAAATTATATAAAATTAGTTAAACAATGAACTGATAATAAAACAGATAGGTAGACATATGGACAGGAGTTCATTTCGACACTTCACAAACATATTGAAACTAATTATACGGAGAAAAAAGTACAAAAAAAAAAGAAACGAAGCATTATAAAATATATTTGCTATTAATAAATTTAAAAAAAATATTTCTATTTGTTAATATAAATTTAATTGAATTTTTCAAGTTATATTGTATAATTTCAAAAGTTTTACAAAAAAAAAATAATAAAATTGAAAAACCAAATTTTTTTTTTTTATAGTAAATTTCACATAAAATTAATTTTCAAAGAAAATATCTATACGCAAAAACGTATATTTTATTTCATCAGATTGAATCATCATCAAAAATGATTCATTCATTAAATTAATCCACAAATAAATTAACAAAGGTGAATGGTAGTGCAATGTCAAACCACAATACTTTATTTTTATATTTCATTTTTTTTTTTTTTTTTCCATTAAATTAAACAAAAATTGGTATACATTTTAACTTTTTACAACGATATATACCATTATGGTTAGTGTATGGTTGCATCAATAAATTATTATTATTTGTGTTTTTTTTTTTTGCTGTTGGTTGTTGCTTTTATTTTTTATGCAATGGACAAAAATTTATTCATGAATGAAAAAAAAAGAAGAAAGAAAATAGCAAAGAAAATGTTTTTAAAAACTTTGGACTTCCGATAACGGGATATCCTGTGTTGCTTTTTTTTTTTTTTTTTTATAATATAATTTGTTGCATTTTTTGTATGAATTGAGAAAAAAGGTAATAGATTATGTTTATATATGTACATATATATATATTATGTATTTACCTATTAATATACATAAGTTGTATGCTATATCTACAAAATGATTTATACAAAATGTATTTTTAATTTGCTTGTATTCTCTTATCCACCTTTTTAATAAGTTCCTTTTAGGGATTCTGTAACATCCTGTTAATGGATTCTTTTTTTTTTTTTTTTCTGTTTTACGGATATGTTAATTTTATTTTTTAAAGTTTTATTTATAAAGAAGAAAAATATATAGAATAGGTTATTGTAAAAAAATTAGTTGAATATACAGTTGTTTTTTTTTTTACCACAACTACAATTGAAAAAGAAAGGTTGATTTTACTTAATTAAATTTACCTTTAAATTTCCTTTATATAATTTTTTTGCTTATTTAACTTAACTAAAGAATAAACTGAGAATTGTAACATGTTTCCTGCTGGGATATTGCTGACTAAATGAGTATTTAAAGAAAGTTAGAATAGCGAATGACAGTACATAAAGATTCTGTCAAGAAGAAGAAGAAAAATTTACAGAGCGTATACTTAAAAGCTGAGGACTTTTAGTCTAAACACGAAATGTTCATCTGGAAAGCATATTGCTTAAAAACTCAAAATAAACTCTATACAGTTCTTCAGTTTCTTAGAGGCAGTAGGACTGAGAGAATTATTATAAGTGATGGCAAAATCCACAACATGTAATAATAGGTGTAGCATAACAAATCTATATCAAAAGATTGCAGTGACGCTAATACCCGTTGAAAAATAATAATTTAATAATCTAAGTTTTTATTTTCCTCAGTTATAAAAAAATTGTAAATAAAATATAATTTCAGATACTGCTCCAATAGGTCATGGCCTGAAAAAAAAATATATATAAGTTTATTCAAACAAATTTTTATATTTAAAAATTTTGCCAAGAAGTAAAAGAAAATTTATTTGTAAATTAATTAATAATTATGAATAACGTAATTTTTGAATAAGTACATTATTGACAATTTGAAATACGTTATTTAATTTTCTCTAAATATTTTCTTATAGTGTAGAATTTTCAATGCAAAATCTATTGATGACATTCAGATTTTCACATTATTTAAATAAGTATTCTTCAGTAAAAACTTTTTTATTCTCAGTTCTATAGGATACTTATATAGAGATTTTTATATTCAAATATAATGTGGACATTCTAATTTTTAAATATGTTATTTGTATATAGATAAAATTTTATATTTAAATTTTTGTTTTTCAGTTTAGTTTAATATTTATTTAAAGGTAATATTATTGACTTGATAATTTCATTGTTAAATAGACACTATATAATTTTCTCAACATTTTCTGGGACGTCTAGACTCATTTATATTTCTTTTTATAAATCATTAATGGTATTAAAATTTCAATAAGATTTAAAAACAAATATTTTAAAATTTAATTTAAAAAATTTTAAAAAGAGACAAAAATAAAGAAACATTATTTTTTTTTTATATTGAAACCTAAATTAAGGTATTATTCAAAGTTTAGTTAATTACCTTTCAAAAAGAACTTATATTATAGACATTAGCTATTAAATAGAAGTTCAACCATTATATATATAGCTTATATATTGTATTTGGTATAAATGAAACATATGAAGTTGTGACTAAAGAAAACTTTAAGTAATGTATTATAGTTCTGTATTTGATTACTTTCTACTGATTACTTTCTACTGTAGTTTTAACTATATTTACAGATAATCTATAAGTAATCTTTTATTTCAGAGAATGATTCCGCGAATCTTGAATATTTTAGGCATCATAATATCGAATATAGTTTAGTGATGAATATGTTATATAAAAGTTGAGTGATGTGGAAATTCTTTAATAATAGATTGAGGAATGTCCTTTTTTATTCTTGACACCCATATTTTAAAAAGTTTACTATGCTCCATCATATACTATATTTTATGATATAAAGGGTTAAATATAAAATTTTTTAAATATTTTTACAAGAAATTAAAAAAAAGTTTAGCTTTTATTTTTTTGGTTAGTAAAAGAAATCAATTTTTTAACAAAAAAAAAAAAAACAAAACAGATAAATAAAATGAGTTGGATTTAGAATTTATCATTAAAAAAACATTAAACTCATCCCGAAATTTTTTAAATACTTTGATTTAATACCAGAGTAATTTATAGTGGATGACTAAAATATTACTATAAAAATATAAGAAAAATTAATGTTTTTTTAATGATTTTGGTTCATTTTTATTTTGTATATTTTGTTAGAAGAACAATTAAAGTTCGATTTATTTAACAAAATAAAATGATTGTAAAAGAAAAAAACAAAAAAAAAAAAAAAATCAACTGTATAATGGATTAAATTTTAAAATGAAACGTTAAAGTAAATTGGATCCATTAGTTAAAAATTGTACAAAAAAAAGAAAAATGAAAAAAAAAATACAGATGATGCTGGTAACATTAAATATAGCTATAAAATCAAAAAAATTGCGTTTTTTGTTTTTGTGTTTTTATTAAAAATCCATTTTTTAGGACCTTGAAGATTTTTTTAGAAATATTTTCTTTTTACTTTAAATATATTTTTAAAGATTATTTTTAAGAAAATATATTAGAAGATTTTTCGGGTGAATTTGATAATTTGCCGATATTATCAATATTAATTTGAGAATAGCAATTTTTATTCTTTTACGTAAAGATGATGTTAAAATAAGTGAAACAAAATGTTTGTAAAATTTATGTATATGATAAGGTTTAAAAATACTTTTTATTTTCCATTCATTTTAGTATATCCATAATAAATCGAGAATCCTTTAACATAGAGAAGTTATGTATAAGAAACGTAGTTTTCATTTAAATTTTAGAAAGAGTTAATTTTTATAGAAAATTTCAAATTTAAATAACTTTTAATAAGTCTAAAGTAATAAAAATCATAAATAAATACAAAATGTAAAAAAACTTTCTCTTCACATAACGGTAAATTTAAATATAGTGAATTGCAAAATATTGAATAATTTTGATATTGTTTTATCGAGATAAGAAAATTTCCGGTCTTCTACCGTTTTTGGATTGTAAAACTACTGTATAGAATCGGGAATATATACATTTGAAAATATGGCTTTTGTGTAATTTTGAGCGGCTTTCCGTGACTATATAGAAAAACCGTTAATACACGTAAAATTATATTATTGGAACTGCACTTTTTATGTCCTACCGACGAAAAGTTTGTACAGGTGCCAAAGTTACAGATGTCGAAAAATAACAAATTTTCAATTTTTGACCCCTACTATCTATTGAATAGGGTGTGGAACAGGAAAAAATTGTTCTGAGTTAACTTATACCAAAGAACATAATAATTATAAGAAGTCTCATCAGAAAACTTTTTCAATTTTTAGATCTATGATGCATACAGTCGGGGGAAAAAATAAAATAAAAAAGCATTCTCTTATTCTTTTTAAAATTTTGTATTTTATTTTTTTTTATTATTGGTTTTCAATATAAATTGTACAAATAATATAAATTTAAAGAGCGAATTTGATGTAATGAGAGAGAGAAAAAAACAAAATCAGAAAAAAAAAAAATTTTGATGTCGGTCACATATCATATCACAACCCACATATGAAAAAAAATATTTTCAAAATTTGTATGAGATGAGACTTCTTATAATGATATGGTTCTTTGCTTATACTAATTCGAAAAGTTTTTATTCTCCGAAAATTTCTAGTCCCTTAAATTTAAAAGCGTGCCGTAGTTATGAAAAAAGAAAAATTAAAATTTTATTTTCACATAACAGTAAATCTATTTATTTATTTATTTATATTCAGGTACCGTGGTACATAAATGTGGCAGGTAGCTATAACCCCTGTTTCCTGGTAGGAATGCGGGGTGTACGAGATATTATGATAAATAGATAGTATTTATATATTGCGATATATGAATATTTTTTTTTATATTATAATTATTGTACTCAGCCGGGAATCGAACCGGAGACCTCTCATTCCCTTATGAATGAGAAGCGGTGCGTCAACCACTGCACCAATGGCTGGATGAACAGTAAATTTAAATACAAAATTAAAAAAAAATGTATATTTTGATATTGATTTATAAAGATGAATAATAAATAAGTCCTGCCGAATGGCGTTTTTAAATTGAAAAAATATTAAACAGAACTTGACATATACACATTTAAAAATAGGGTTTTTTCAAAGTTAAAGAGACTGTAGCTTCGTAATGCATGGGGCTATATAAAAAAGTTGTTTTACAACATTAATTTTTTTATGAGATATACCCATATATATAATTTGATTGTTCTACCTTGACCGGTGTAGAGGTTTTGTAAACAGACGGACGGATGGACAGAGTGAAACTGATACGCACATTTTATCAAATTTTCATTGGAAATGTACTAAAAAGGTTAAATTTGACCGACTAACCATTTAATACTATAAAATTATGACATACTGATCGCATTATATATGTTTTTGAAATTTTAACTTAATAAAAACACCATCCTACTCTTAAAAAATATTAAAACTAGTATGAACGAATAATCATTAATTTGGAGTTATTTTTAAATTTATCTACTGAAATTGGAAACACCAAGGGAAACACTAAACAGTGCAAGGGTAAAATTTAATTTTCTAATGTATTCTAATTTTTTTATACTTTAAGGAATAAAGGAGTTATATAAATTTTATATTTTCTTATGAAAACCATCTACATTATTTTGTTTGAAATAGAGGTTAAACGGAAAACAGTTAAAACGTATTATGCAAGGCATTTAAATTGAGTGAAAATTCTTTTTAAATGTTGCACGGAATTTCTATAGAGCATAATTTTTCATAAGTAACTAAAAAAATCACTAAAAAAATACGTTTTTAATGTCAATAAAAGTCATACACAACAATACTTGAATGTATGCTATGCACGTTGCAGTATTAATCTTTTTTACACTTTATGAAAAAAGTGTTAATATGTTATTAAGTAATTCACAAAAAAAAAAAAAAAAAAAACAGAAACCCCTTCAAGAATATGCACAATATACTTAAAAAAAACACTTAATTTTACTTTTTTTTTTTCTTTCATTTACATTTGCATAAAAAGGATACAGATCTATTTAAGTTTTCGAAACTGTTGAGGACTGGTGCAATGACATTGTTCTGAAAAGAAGAAAAACTTTAAAACACGGACAAAAAGTGTATTTTATTTATAAAATTTAAATATCATTAAAAATGTCATATGTACATATTTATATACTCGCATGTAATGCACATATATATTATATAAAAGTCAAACATATGGATGTGTAAACATATGTATGTGATGCACAAAACAGTGGAAACCGCCATATGACTTTTAAGTAAAAAATGATGGATGCATTATTAATTTTTTTTTATGTAGCAGTTCTTGTTTGTATAAATTTCGAAAAATAAATGTAAAATAAACAACAAAAAAAAAAAACTTGTCCTTAGCAACAAGTTGCTGGTTTCATGTTTGTCATATTTATTTTTTAATGAAATTTTTTTTCTTTTATTTCCAGGACATTTTTGTATAGTGTTTATTTTAATTTTCTGTTTAATTTTTCGCAACTTTAAAGGAAGCTAATTTTAAACAAACAATTTTTATACTTTAATATATGCATATGTAAGAAAATATAATATTAGAAGTTGGTCTACGTAATTAAAAGATTTAGAAATATGTAATTCTAATATTTAAATCTTTTGATGTAGATTATAGACGGTGAAATGGATGAATTATTTTGGAGTCATGTTATTACTATAATTTATGGTTATATCTTATTTTTCAGAATTAAATTTCAGAATTATAATTTAATGGAGTTAAGCTTCTAATATTTATTAAAGATGTTTCAGTTTTTAAAGTGTTAAACATTTTATTAAATTATATCTTTGTAAAAGTTACGATTTTGTCTAAAATTTTTCAATATTGTATTTATAATAATGGACAGAGGTAAGCGTTTGGAAATAAATTTATAAATTTGGTAGCATAATAATATATTTATTTACAATGGAGACTTTTTTAATGAAAAGAAAATAGTTTTGCTTTAAGTTGTTATACCTTGTCTTAAATTGTTATGTAGAATTTCTATAAAATGTTTTTTTGTGTGCCTTTTACTACGCCAGGGAGCATAAGGTTTCATTTAATATTTCCATCTCACACCTGCTACCTTTTTGCTACTTTCCTGCTACTTTTTTTGCTTTCTCTCTTGTATGAAATTTCATTGGTTGAGTTCAACAATTATGCTGTGTCAAGTGTTGTTGGGGCGCCTTCATCTTCTATTTGCGTGGGGCATTTTAAGACTATTCGGCTTATATGTTCGTGACTTTTTCTTAGTGTGGCCTATCCACCAAAATTTCTTCTTTATTAATTGTTTCAGTATGGATATCTCTCCGGAGTCTTCATAGATCTGCGTTGCTTAATCTAGCAGTCAGTTTATTTCTAGGGTTGTTGCATGTGCGAGTTCTTCTCTGTGTTCTATTTTGAACTTCCTATTGCAGAAATTGTATGCTACTATATGGTCGGCATAATCTAAGTTTTCTAAGTGGCGTGTAAAACTTTAAGTAATACTCCTTTTTTGTTTGCAGACTTTGGAAATTATGTTGTCTAGGACGATTGTGAACAGAAATGGTGACAATGGGCACCGCTATTTGACGCAAGTATATTTGACGCATTTGACTGCAGAGCTCACTGATTTTACCGTTGTATAGGACAGTTAGCTCGGAATTTTTTTACAGGTCCTTTATTATACGAATTATTTTGGGTCACTAGACTTTTCCCTTTAAACAACTTCATATATGGTACTTCTTTTCAAAGGATCGAAGACCTTCTTAATGTCCACGAATAAATAGTAGGTAGAGAGGAAATCGATTTCTCGATGATATGGGGGCAAAACCTGCTTCCTCATTAAAAAAAAAATAATTTCGTTATCTCAAAATGAAAATTATGTATTTGAAAATAAACAAAATCCTTATTTTTGTTTTAGATTAGTATTTAAAAATTAAATTTTCTTCTATGTAATTTATATATGGTATCATACCTTTATATACGATAACGATATTTTATTTTTAAACTTATCTAAACATGCATTTTATAGTGTCAATAAAGATATTATACAGAAAATTTTTCTCATTTAACGTCTAATACCTTTCTAATATTTTTAAAATGTATACTCATTTTATCACAGTTTTTTTTTTTTTTGTTTCAAACCACATCTTTTATACTTTTGACTTTGTACTTATCTTTTGTACACTGCTGTTTGTAGGTGAATGTGTAAACAGGTAAAACAACAAAAAAAATAGAAATGGCACATATTTCCGGGAAATAAAAAGATAGAAACAAGAAAAAAATAAATATTATTTTTTTTTTTTTTGTTACACAAAATATAGGAAATTATGTTAGGGTAACTGAAAGGAGGCGGAAAATGTTATTATTTCCATGGAAAAATAAAAGGTAAAATGAAAATTAACCATGTTTAACCATTTAAATATGCCTATAGTGCAAAACATATTATTATTTGAATTTTTTAAGTAAAAATTAAATTTTCAGATGGAAAATTTTATTAATATTATAAGAATGTTTTTTAAACAAATGTTACAGCGAGTTAAAAGAAAATTCAAATTTTTAAAGAAAAAAAAAACCTCTTATGTTTAATTTAACGTCTTGAAATATATGAAATATGATGATTTTTCTTTTGTATTCTAAGAAGAGTTTATTTCGTTATTTTTAATATTAAAATATTTAAGAGTTTTAATTTAAATTTAAATTTTGTGGTATAAAATGAAACTAATGACTTGATAAATTTTTCCCAATTTTTATTAAAATCCTCTTTCTAAAAAAAAAAAAATACATTCATATTAAAATATTTTTATATTGCCATAATTTCTTCTTATTATTATTTTTATTCAAAATCTGTTATTTGTGTCAATGAATTTTTTGGTTTTTTTAGGTCAAAATAAAAAAAAATCACCCTCAATGATAATTTTATATATTTTGATTTTCTGAATACTCGTATATATTTTATTTTCAATATAAAATGTTCTTAAACCTTATTAATTTAATATCACATCCATTGATACTAATACATAAGTATATTATATAATTTAAATATTTTTAAGTCAAAAACATGTTGGTGGTATATAATTTTGTCGAAAATCTTGAAATATTTAAATGCAAAAATGTTAACAATTTGAAAAGGCACTTAAAATATAAATTTTTGTTTGGAGGACTCTTTCAAGTATAGTGTAAATGATCATTGAAAAGTATTTTTAAAGAGAGGATCAACAATCAAAATAAAATGTCCTTAGAAAATATATAAAAATTTATAAAAAAAAAAAAAAAAAAAATTCTTTTAGAGTATGTGTAATGGAAATATATTTATATATATTTTTTTTGGTCTAGACTTTTCTTTCAAGTAAATTTTTTTTCTTTTTTTGAATAAATTTTCTTAATCTGTTTTTTTTTTTTTGATTGTTAATGTCAAGTTTTTTGTGGTAATTTTGGTTGGTTTTCATTTCTTTGAGTGGTATTTTCGAATTTTTTTTTTTTTAAATGTTAAGTGTTTGTTTTCTATTTTCAGATATTTTCATTTGAAATATGATTTGAAATTAAGGAAAATCGTAAAGTTGTTTAAATTACTTAAAGGAGGAAAATCTTTATTATATTTACTTTATTATATTTAAATTTAACAAGATTGTTTTTAAAAACATGTTAAGAACACAAATTAGAACAACTCAAATCAAACTGTTAAGGATAATAACAGAAACAACTATAGCAACATCCATACATCTTTTCACCTCACAACCACAAATTTTATACATCTTTTGTGCAGAGCCACTTTCAATATGACACATGCTTATGGTTTATTCGAATTTCCATCCGAAGCCATCATTTGAAATACTGAAGACAGTAAACCAGATAAGTCAAATCAAAGAAATATGCAGAAAGTTCCAGATATGGGAAAAACTATAAAAACGAAAATAATCAAAATAGAAGAAAGTCTAATAACAATTACATAAATAGGTTAAATGTCTAAAAAAGGATATAACATGCAATATAATAACAAGATTTTAGAAAACTTTTTAAACAATGTAAAATAAAAATCGTGCCGCACCAGAAAGGGAAAGATAGAGTTCTCTTTCGTACCACATTGTATGTGGTAGGAGAATGTTTTTAAATAAATAAATAAATAAATAAATTTATTTAAAAACACAAAAATTAATTGATATTATGATACAGATTTTACGAGCATAAGTAAATATCTAATGGTTATGAAATTTGGATCAAAATCTCTTTTTTTTTTGAGTTTTTTAAGTTTTGTATAAAATTTGACGAATTCCTAAATTGGTATTAATAGCGTGAAAATTTTAAATGTGGTTTTTTCGTTAGCCTTAAAAATTTGATTTTGTTAATTTTTAATGTAGCCTTATTTCTAGATTAATAAATTTTGAAGGTATATTATATTATGTTTGATAAATGTATTGTTTAAGTTAAAATAAAACGAGGCAGAATGTATATCAACGGTTTTTTAAAAGCATATATTTAGAAAAGAAAATGACTGTTCGGAATTGTGATTTGTACCAAAATTTGAAAATTTCATATAAGAAAAATTATGAAAATAGGACTTTTTTGAAATTTTGAGGGGCTGTAAGTCCGGAACCCTATATAACTAAGAACAATCGTTAGCACATGTAAAAATATATATACTAAATTTAAATTTTTATGTTTTGCCGAAGAAAATTTTATACAGGTGGCTAAGTTACAGGTGTCTAAAAATAGCAAATCTTCAATTTTTGAGTCCTAATAGCTCATAAACAGGGGGCGGCATAAAAAAAAATTTCGGAGGAAACTGATACTAATTCTAGAAGTTCTTTCTTGTGTCAAAATCGTAAGTTCCTATCTAAAAGCCTGCCGGAGTTATGAAATATCATGTTAGTTAAGAAATATCATATCATATCATTATCGGAGTTAAGAAATATCATGCAAAATTTGGTTTTCATATAACGGCAACTTTAAATAGTAAATTACAAAAAATTGCATAATTTTGATATTGTTTTATAGAGGTAAGAATTTTTCCGGTCTTTTGGCGTTTTTAGATTGCAAAACTACTACGCAGAGCCTGAGATATATACATCTGAAAATAGAGCTTTTTTGAAATTTTGAAGAGCTGTAACCTCGTAACCTCAATCAACCAAAAGAAACCGTTAACACACGTAAAAACATATTACTGGAGCTTTAATTTTTATGTCTTGCCGAAGAAAAATGTGAAAGGGTGCCTAAGTTACAGGTGTTTAAAAATAGCTAATTTTCAATTTTTGAGCCCTAATAGCTCATAAACAGTCTCTAAAGGGCGGTCTAAAAAAATTTTCTTAAGAAACTTATACTAATTCTTTCTAATTTTAAAAAATTCTTTCATCCTTCAAAATTTTAAGTCTATATCTAAACGCGTCCCGAAGTTATGAAGATAGGAAAATCATGCGAAATTTGGTTTTCACATAACGGTAAATTTAAATACTAAGTTTAAAAAAATTTACAATTTTGATATTGACTTAGAGAGAAAAAAAATTTCTATTGAATAGTGTTTTCAGATTGAATATATATTAAATGCAACATGAGATATACGCAATTAAAAATAGGGCTTTTTCAAAGTTTGAGGGGCTGTAGCTCCGTAATGGAGGGGGCTACATGAAAAAGTTGTTCTACAACATTAATTTTGTTATGAGACTTACCCATGGTTTAGCCAAAATTGATTTTCGCTATCTATAACGGTGTGGAAGTTTTGTAAAAAGATGGACGGACAGAAAGACGGACGGACAAAGTGAAATTAATATGCACATTTTTTAAATTTTTTTTTGGAAATATGCTAAAAACGTTGTTTTTGTACAGTTATATATTTTATATTAGAAGTGTTTATTTTTAGAATGAACCAATATTGGTTCGTATGGGTCGGGGGCCGTATAAACAAGGCAATTTTATTAAAAACCTTGACTTTAAATCTGTGCATTATTTTTGAAAAAGAACCGAAAAAAGTAAAGCAGGGAGTATTGAATTAAATTATTCTATACTACAAATTTGATATAATAATATGATGAATAAATTAATTTTTAATAACGATATTCATCCATTCCATTGAAAAAGAAAATAGCTCTAGATTCAAATTGATTATATATACATAATCAATATAATGTCATATATAATACGAATAAGCAAAATTCTTTCATGTAACCCTAAGCTCTCATTCAATATTTTATTACTACAAATTTAAAATAAATTAATCTAAATTTTGCTTTTGAATAGGCTTCATGAAAATTTCCAAAAAATATTTAGATTAAAACAAAAATATTCTGGCCAATATAATAAAACATATTTTATCACCTTTCTTAAATGAATTTTAAATACCTGTAAACTTATGGAACTTTAAGAAAGAAAAATACCTTTAATTTATGAATACCATACCTTTAAAAGTATAAAATATTTTGAAAAATTTGTAACATTTTTTTAAAGGATAAATATAAAACCAGAAAATCATGAAATGGCAAAAGAATAAAAACTAACAAAATGAAAAACTAATTTATTTTTCAACCTTTTTCAGTTTTACAAAACATTACACAAGTAAATTACATTTGAAAAATTCAAAAGATTGGAATAAAATTAAAAAAATAATTCTTTTTTTTTTTCTATTTTCTTTGATATCACACCATTGTACTGAAGTTTTTTCATTTCTTATCCTTAATAATGAAAAAAAATGTAACCACTATATTCAACCAATAATGAAAAAAGTGAATATCTAACATGGGAAAAAAACATTTTTTTTTTTTTGTTAACGTATTTCTGTAGAAAAAAAAAATCTTATTTTGTCTAGAACCATTTCAGTTTTTCATTTTCTTATTCTATGCATTTGTTCATTTTAATATTTTTCGCTCTTTTAAAAATACCTTTTTAGAATGTCAATGAAGTTTATAGTGTTAAATTATATATCAAATGATACGATAAAAAAAAAATCGTATTAAAAGTAAGAAAAGGAAAATTTTCGCCTTTGTAATAAATTTGAATTAAGGACATTTTTTTTTTTTCGTCATTTCATTTCAAAACATTTTTAAAATTCTAAAATTTAAAATTTTCCTGTTACACTGTTTTCCGCTGATGCTCTGTTTCTGAAAACAAAAAAGCAAAACAAAAAGAAAATTACGTGAATTCATCCAACCGCAATAGTATTTAAATTACGTTAGAAATCTTTGATTTTTCTATACTTTGAATATTCTCAGAACAACACGAGTAATAAATAAATTGCCATTGGGTATATGATGTTCAATAAAAAAAAAAAATCTGGATAGTTCAAGGGAAAAACTCTATATACCCAAAAGAAGAAAAAAAAACTAAAACATATTTAACCTATTTTTTTTTTTATCTTAATATTAAATTTAGATCACGAGTAACAAGGTAAAATAATATATTCTAAATTACAATTAATGAGTTTTTGTTTATTGTTGTCCCCTTAAAGTATGCAATTTATTTGTATTTTGAATATTATGCAATTGATGTATTGCATGTATTGCAACTTTGAAAGTGATAGCACATAGTTATTTGTTGTACCAGATTTTGTTATATTCTTTTTTCTTTTTTTTTTTTAAATAATAATATTTCATTATAATAGATTGTGATTTAATTCAAGAAATTCGAAAACGATAAGATTCATTTTAATATATTTTTATTTTTTAGTGCTTTGATTTGAAACTTTAACTTTTTTTTTAATTTTTTACTATTAAACAGAATTTGTTCTTCCTTTTTTTAAGTGCATTAAAATCAAATTGGTTTATAAAATTGTATATTAATTAGTGGTAAAATTTATTATGCTAGGGTTTTTGAAAATATAAAAATCAATTAATTAGGATTGATAGAGTAGCTAATTTATTTTGTAATTTATTGTTTTTTTTTAGAATTTATTTATTTGATTACTAAAAAATTAAAGTAATTTAAAAATGATACAGAATCATAAAATTATATTTTCTGGGATCCTTAGGAATTTAATAATAAAGGTTGTGCTTTATTTGTATTTGTAAGAAAATAGTTGAGCTGGTGACAATTTTATTATATTATCTACTAACTTGCTGACTGACTTGATATAATTTCTTAAAAATTATTTGTTAAAAATATTTAAAAATTTCGAAAAGTAAATAATTAAAAAATTTTTTATTTAGTTTTTTAAAATTATATTTAAAAAAAAAATCCTTAGCTAAAATAGCTGATTGTTGTAAAATAAACTGAGTTGAGTTCAACACCTAGAAAATTCAAATCTCCGATTTATTGAAAAAGAAATCAACTCAACCAAATTTTGCGTTTTAAAGAAGATATTATACAGTTGTCCTAATTATTAAATTGTATAAAATTATAGCTGTCCAAAATACTAAAATTTAAGCAAGGAACTAAATTAAATTTTTAATCTAAAGGTTAAACATATTTTAATCTATGCAGTATATAACTCTCTTATATTGTCTAGCGTATTCCAAACATATTCAAGTTATCTTGACAAAGTTGAAAATCGCACCTTGT
Organism: Poecilobothrus nobilitatus; assembly: GCA_947095535.1. Taxonomy (NCBI): domain Eukaryota; kingdom Metazoa; phylum Arthropoda; class Insecta; order Diptera; family Dolichopodidae; genus Poecilobothrus; species Poecilobothrus nobilitatus. The sequence continues at coordinate 343,233,135 of OX352772.1, forward strand.
GCCTAATAGGCAACTCTGTGAACTAGTAACACTAAACCTTTTTAACATTTGTCGATAGATTGTTGAAAATTCACATTTTTATAGATATCTCGCAGATAATGATCTCAATAATCTAAAATCATTTATACCTCATCTAAAACAATTCGAACGTACAATGAGAGAAGCAGTAAATGCTTATTTTGACATAATGAAAATTCCTAAATGACTTAAAACTGGCTACGGAAATTCATTCGTTAAGAGAACTACTAAGAAATGGAACATCCTTACACCAATTGGTTTTCCGCTCTGTTAAAATAATTTAATTTTACAATATACAACAATTCAAAAATAATCTTTCTAGATTTATCCTCCAACTCTGTCTTAATATACTATTTCTCTCCGTTTTACCTCTCCCATTTAGCTAAACCTACATTAATATAAAGGGATCCCTTTGTAGGGTTTAGCTAGGATGCTAGCAAAAAAATAAATAACAAATAATATAGATGTGTATAGTCGAAGTTTTTATTTTTGCATTGTTCTGGATTCATTATTATCCTCCTATTAGCATAAATTTCTATCTTGCTTATTTTAAGGAAAGTAAATAATAATTAATATAATAACAATTTTCCCACAAACACATTTAAAGTTACTAGCACACTTCAATGTAAACCTCAAGCAAGTTTTATTTAGTATATTAAACTTTTTGTATTTAGTTAAACTTTTAATCAGAAACTTTTTGGGAGTAATTATTAATATAAAATCATATCCTTGGGCTTTTGGGTCTCGGTGGCTAGTGAATAAGAGCGCATGGAAGTGTGAGTGTAGGTTCAAATTCCACACACGTCGTAAGAGTTATTCGCTCTTTCGGCATTTACAGCCACACAGAAAAAAGAACTAAAAAAAAAATATATCCTCTTAAATTTGTTATTTGCTCCAATGCTCAAAAAATTTGTAAATAAATTTGTTATTAAGGGGCCTCGGTGACCTAGTAAGTAAGATCATATAAAATACACTATAAAGACCGAGGGAGTGTGGGTTCTAATCCCACACACGTAGTAAGAGTTATTCCCCCTTACAACATTTACAGTCAGGCCTGAACAGGAAAGACTGTGTAATTTCCTGTCCACATTTATGTGGCAGAGAAATGCATTAAAAAAAAAAAATGTTTTTAACTTTTTCCTTAAAAATACAGTTGTTAGTTTTTAATTTTTTTGGGAATTTCTTTACAAGAAAACTACAGAGGAAAAACAATCAGTGTTACTTTAGTTTGAAATAGAGAAAAATTCTTCCTAAATTTCTAAGACTTATAACTTTGTTCCTCTGACATATCGATAAAAAAATTAAATAAAATACCTGTAGAGAGTTTTGTAAACGAATACACAAAAGACTTTTAACTAAAATTAAGTGTAACACATTTTCTTAATCAAACTAAAGTATAACTTCATAATTTTGAGAAAGTGTATCATAAAATTGTTGTGCATCATATCCACAAAATCTTTTCTAAACCTTGAGATTTGTATATTTTACATTTGAAATTGGTAGCCGACCGTTATAACAAATCTGATATTTCTTCTGTGATGAAGGATTCGTCGAAAGAGTTTCAGATAATAAAACGTGTTTATTCCATTCGTTTGGTACTTATATTTTTATATTTCATTTAACGAGGTCGATAACTTTATCGTACTCATATAACTGTGACCGCAAAGTAGAAACATCAACTTGACAGAGTTTAGAAATTTTTAGACAAAGTTTAGAAGAAAAAGTTATTTTAGAAAAAAGTTTAAAAATCAGAACATCGCAATATAGAAAGCGTTTTACTTTGAAATTCTTTTCCTGTACAGAACTTGAGTCACAAAATAAATTAAGTTTTCGTATTTCTTGCGAAAGTTTATTACTGAAAAAATTGTCCAACATAAACGCAATATTATTCACAAAAATCATACACTTATATCCAAAAAAAATTATAAAAATCAACTTAGATTGTTTTTTCATATATTTCTAGAACTTGGATTGCTTTTCACCTGTATAACTAAATTTCTTCTACCTATTTCCGGACTTTGAATATTCTTTTTCAAATATCTAAGTTAAGTAGACAGAAGGATTTCAATTTTAGTTTTAAAATGATACCGATATTTCATTTTTTGGAAAGGTTGACTTTGATTGTTTTTCCTTAATTGTTAGTCTTCTGTACAAGTATTTAATTAATTCGATATTTTGTTAACCTTTAAATTTCTTATAATACTTTTAATTTTTTTCTGTTCGCGGATGAAAATTCATTAATTTAAAGAATCTTATAATTCAGGTATCATAATATGTGCCTATATGTACATGTACAAGGATATATCATTTTATTTATTAGCTTTTAAAAAACAATTTAATGTTTTAATGAACGTAATAAACATAAGATTTTTAAAGGAATTATTATCTTTTCCCGGAAGAAGATAATGAACGAAAATAAAGAATTATGTTAAATGTGTTCTTAATTATTTTACTGTAGTCGAGGATATGTTATCAAAGTTTAAGCGAAAAAATTTAAATCAGAGGAAGGAAGGCATAATTTATAAATGTTCATTCATTTTTAAATTTTGTTAAAGTCAAAATAAAAGTTTGTTTGGGAAAATTAAAAAAAAAATAAGACTGAATAAAAACCAAAGGTTTCTAAAGGCGCACATTATGAATCAAAATTTCTCAAATTTTTTATATCAAAATTTCAAGTTCCTATATTTAAAAAATTTGGTTTTCATATAACGGTAATTTTAAATACTAAATTTGAATGGCGTTTGTAAATTGACAAAATGTTTAGCAGAACTTGAGATAAACACATTTAAAAATAGAACTTTTTCAAAGTTTAAGGCGCTGTCGCTCCTTAATAGAAGGGAGTACATAAAATAGTTGTTTTACAAAGTTATTGACTTTTTTTTATGAGACACCAACACATGTTTAAAATTTATTTGCTCTACCTCTAACAGTGTAGAAGTTTTGTAAACAGTTGGACAATTTCATGGCTTATTCAACAAATCAAACCATTACCTCCTCCTCATTCTTCATCATTAACTACTCTTGGTTTTTATTTCAAGTTATTCATACTGAGAGCTTAAATCTACCAAACAAATAAAAATAAAATCAAAAAATAACTGTTCTTTTACACAAACATTTGCACATTCACTTTTATTGTTTTTCTTTATCTTACGGTATTTGGATTTTCTTTTCCATTTTTTTCCCCTCCGTTTTCCTCCTCGGACGGACAAAGAAAGTGAAACTAATAACTACAATTTTTCAAATTTTTTTTGGAAATGTACTAAAAAAATACTAAAAATAATAAAAAGTTGTAACAATGTTTATTTCGAGGGAAAACATTTTTAAAAATGGTTAAATTGTGGTGGGGTCACATTCTAATTAATCTGAGACATTCTAAAGAAACATTTTTCTTACTAATGATTGCACCAGAACTGTTGCAAAATAGAAAAAATTAAAAAACTCCAAAATTAATATATTAAATATAAATCAACCGGAACAATGGATAATAAACTATAGTCATCAAATTGTTAAACGATATAGGGATTAGAAGGAGTAATGAACATAATTATTAGAATTTTATTACTAAAATTATGTAATATGAGGCTGTTCTATATTTTAAATATATTTAAGTGATTATTTTTTAGACATTTTCATTTACTATGTTTTTCTATGTTTCTTTTTAAAAAATAACGTGTCGAGATTAAGTTACACTTTTCCGATAGGTTCTTTATTTTAGAAATCTTTAAATTTTAATTTGGATCATTTTTTCTTTTTTGAAGAGAAAAATGTGTTATATTTTTGATAATCTTTTGTTTTTTTTTTAAAGATTTTTATAAAAAATGTTCATTACATACATATATATTTCTTTTTTTGCGCATACATGTTTACGTCATGCTGTAAATGAAAAATACAAAAGCGAAATCAAAAAATGAAAGTTAAAAGTGTTTTTTTTTTCTTCTCATCTGGTGATGTGTAAATAAAAGATTTTCATTTTTTATTATTACTTTTTATCTTTTGTTACTGTTATACATATATTCATATATATATATATATTGTTCTTAAGAAATAATATGATATACTATATAAGTTTTATATTCACACACATTCATTATATCATATATTACAATAAATGATGAAAAGTTAACAAGTTAAAAATAACAGTCATGTGATGAAAATTTTTGAAAAAAAAATAATTTTTTTTTTTTTTGATCTTAACTTTTATTTAACATAATTTTAAGAGATTAGAGTATAGGTTTGGGTTAGATGAGATGGTTGCAGATTTTTTTTTTTTTTTATAAAAAAAGCACGTAAAAAATAAAAAAAAAAAGGAAAAAGACAAAAAATTGATAATAATAAAAAAATAAAACAGAAAACATATACCTTGCCTTGAATAAATTTTTATTTTTGACGCTTCTTTATACAAAGGTGTACGGAGGGGAAAAAAATGGAAAAGAAAATCCAAATACCGTAAGATAAAGAAAAACAATAAAAGTGAATGTGCAAATGTTTGTGTAAAAGAACAGTTATTTTTTGATTTTATTTTTATTTGTTTGGTAGATTTAAGCTCTCAGTATGAATAACTTGAAATAAAAACCAAGAGTGGTTAATGATGAAGAATCAGGAGGAGGTAATGGTTTGATTTGTTGAATAAGCCATGAAATTGTTATAAGAATTAAAGACTAAAAAAAAAATAAAATAAAATAAAATAGAAATACCAGATAATCGATAATGGATATAAAAATGAAAAAAAAAAAAAATATTTAAAAATTTTTTTTTTTCACCAACTTTAAAATTTAAAATACAAAAAAAGTTTGAAATACAAAAAAAAATAGAAAAGTAAATGACAATATTGTCTTAAAATTTATATAAAAAGATGAAAAATTTCAATAGTTTTATAATAAATCAATCAATAATTTTTGAAATTTTTTACCATAATTTTAATTGTTGAATTGTGTCTAACATTGCGTTAATCTTTTAAAGCTTGTAGGGGTTTCTGTGGCCTAGTGGGTAAAAGCGAATAAAATATGCTGTAAATACCGTGGAAGTGTGGGTTAGAATCTTACACATTGCGTACGAATAATTTTCCCTTACGACATTTACAGCCACGGCTGAAAACAGAAGGCTGATTTGCTTGTCACATTTGTTTGGCAGAGGAATAATCGGAGGTTTGGCTGAGTCATAATGTAGATGTAATGTAGATGTACAATTCAATTTTGGTTGTCATAATGTAGATGTACAATTCTGCAAATCCGGAAGAAATAATATTAACCAACAGAATTATTTAACAAATTTTATTGAATTTTGTATAATTTTTATATTACAAATCAATAAAATGATATCATGATTGATCCTTTTAGAAAAACAATATTTTAATTAAAATGATGTATTTCTGTTTTTTTCTGGGGGGGAAAAAGAAGATTAAGAAAAAACTGAATTTTAAGAAAAACTAGTTCTAAAAATCAAATTATTGACGAAAACTAAATGTTTTTTTATTCAGATATATAAACTGGGAAGCACAAATAAATTTTCCTGGAATTGTCTATATTATTTATATGTGCTTATCAATCTAATAGAAGATTTATATATATACAATATAAATATATATATATGTATATATTATTCGTTGAATTTATCTATTATGTTATGTATTATTATATAATTATTGGTTTGAATTTCTTTGGAAATTTTAACAATTTTTAATAATTATATGATGGTTAAAAAAGAAACTACGATCCATGATATTTGATTACAAATTAAAATTTTAACCAATATTCAATGATTTAAATAAAATAAATTTGTATTAAATAAAATTAAAGATAATCTATGAGAAATTTTTAACATGAAATGAAAATTTCTTATATTAAAAAAAAGATTTATTTTTATTATAAAAATTGTTAGAATTTTCCAGGCATTAATTTCTAATGTAAAATGTAGTTATCCTGTTTAAAAAAAAAAAAAAAAAACAAAAAAGAAAAATAAAGTTAATAAAAAAAATTTGAATTGCTTACACAAGCTTTCTTTTATTTTCCTTTTGTATCGTCGTTTATGCAAAGGAAACAATTTATATTTTACCATTATTCACTTTAAAATAAACATTTATTATTACCAATTAGAATCCTTTTGATATTTTTTTTTAATATTTTCTAATATTTTTCGTCAGTCTGTAAATGTTATATATAATTGTCAAAAATGTAAAAAAAGAAGTGTTAAGAAGGAGTTTATTGTATTTTAATCTCTGTTCTGTCGTTGCTATAGCTTTTATCCAATTTGTCGAATTCATAACCCGTGTTTCCAATATGAGTACATTGGTCACTAATTATTGAATAAATTACTGGCTCCCGATAATAGTCTTGCAAGAAAGATTTCCCCAAAAAAAAAAATCAATAATATCCTAAAAATTCGTTGAAGAAATAATCCCCCATATCTAAAAAGTACAATGAAATAATGAGCTGCCAACGAAATCTCGCGTTTCAAAATCTTGTATGTCAAAATCTTGCGTTTTAAAATTTCGCATTTAAAACCTCATAACCTATTTAAGGTTCGATGAGTATGAAAATTCAAAACAATTTTAAATTTAAATTAATGTTGTATATAGAATACAACTCTTAAACCCATCACAATTTATAATTATAAATATTCAGGAAAAAGCGAATATCCTGATTTTGAATACAACTTTAAAATCTTCCTAATTGTATTTTTTACATATACATATTTAAAAAAAAGAAACTTTTAAAATATTCATTTTGCAAGGAAAAACTAAGAGAAGAATTTTACAATTTTATTTTAAATACTTTGAATATAATATTTACATATTATATACAAATAATATATTTTTAATATAAATATTAATGTATAATGGTTTTATATTATATTCACCGCATGAAAATCTCAAATAAAACTTTAATATGTATGTTTTAGGTGCCCATTGTAAGGGGTAAGCGCGATTTTTAATGTTTTGCTTTTAAAATATGTAAAGTTAAAATCATTTCCTGAATTTCAAGATTATTATATGAAATTGATTATATTATTTTAGATATATTTTGATTTACTCAATTTAATTAATTTTTTTGATTATAAAAATAATATTCTGTTAACTTTAACTGAAATAGTAAGAGCTTGATGTAACTCGACTTTCCATACCATTACAATTCATTCCTCTTTAATTATTGGTAATTTCAATTTTTCATAAAAGAAAGCATGAAGTGTTTTAAATGATGTCTACTTACCTATAAAATTGGCTTTTTTTCCAAAGATTAAGGTAAACTCTCTGTCATGGAATTGAAAAGTTAATCGTCCAAGTCGTATAGCATCCTAAATTTAGAGAAAATTAACACCAACCCTGGTCGAATAGGTTCTCTTATAAGTTTTTGAAGGTGCACTATGAACCAAGAGTTTTGTGATTACTGACGCGCGTTAACTTAACATTTATCAATAAAACGAGGAAGAGTGCATTAGAGCAAACTGTGATTAGTCTGGTATACCCATAAAAACGTAATATATGCCATTTCCATAAAACTTAATGATCTTTTACAAAAATTCAGATGTTTTAGTACCGATATTAACTACTGAGACATATTTATGTAAACTTCCAAGTTGTGCAAGCTACCTGAAGCTGCTGCTCTAGCACAACAAAATTTTACAAAAGTTATTGATATGGAACTCGACATCTTTCCACAAAATTTCAGATACCTAGTTTCAATAGACACTGAGTTATTTCCATATTAAAATAAAGAAGTTGTAAAGTTGCAACTATTCGAATCCGCTGACCGAACTTGTTGGATTTAAATAACTAAACTAACTATTTTAGAAAAGTGAAGTAGTAAAAATCTCAAAATCCTAGCTCCTTTATTTTTTAAGTTATCATATGAACGTCGAACGGACGAACGTACATGGCGTAATCTACTCAGAATTGCATTTCATACACTTGAGTTTATGTTTAGCTCGACCTTTAAGTTTTCACAAATGTAATGGCAAATTTAGTATACCCTTGAACATATGTTCATATACGGTTATAAATAAACACTCTAAGAGTTTTTTAATATTTTGTGAGAATTTTTATTACGAATTTTGTAAGGGCGCTAAAAAGTTTCATAAACAAGATCTTTTGGACTTTAACACACCTAAACAATCTTTCATTCGAAACAAAAAAAAAAAACTAAAGTATGATACTTTTATTTAGATATAATATTTTGTTTTGGGATAAAAAAATCGTATACAATTTTTGAGTAAATTTTATAAAGAGTTTATGGAGAGACACATTTCAATTCATTTAATTAGATGTAAGAAAAACGACATCTGGTTGTACATATATTTTTATTCATTCAAATACAAATTCAATAAATTGTTTAAAAGAAACGAAAAATATTCTAATTTTATAAAATTATTTTAAAATTTACGATATATACGATATATAATAAATTATACATATACACAGAGTGTTTCTGACTCGATGTTCTTCCTTGAACTGGCTGATCGGGCATGTTGAGACGAACAAAAAATTGTATTGGAGGGGGGGGGGAAGGGAGTCTACTCTGAATCCTTTTCGAGATATGAGGAGTTAAAGATGTTTTAGCGACTTTTCATAAAAAAGTCTACAACTTTTGAACGGCTTGCTATGGCGGGATAAAAACTAAAACGTTTTGTCGAGTAAGTTGTCAGCTTTAATTTTTGTGCACTACCCATTATTAGTATACAAAAATTAGATCACTTTTATATTCTTTATATCTCAAAAACGGTTAGAGATAGAGAAAAATCTCTCTCAAGCCGTAAGCCGTTAGCAAGCCGTTCAAGAGTTATAGATGTTTTTATGAAAACTCGCTAAAACATCCTTAATTCTTCCTATCTCGAAAAGTGTCCCGAATAGACCCTTCCCCTTCAATACAATTTTTTCTTCGTCTCGACATGCCCGATCCCCCATTTCAAGGATGGCCATCGAGTCGGAACCACCCTGTATAACATATTGTAATATAAAATTATTATTATACGTACATAATACATAAGTTACTAATAAGAAAAAAAATGTATTTAAAATATTTCTTGTAATAAATTAATTTATGGATAATATTATGAAAATATAAAATCAATACAATATTATATTGTAAATTTTAAACATTTTTATTATTATTATTATTATTAAAATAAAATACCGCAATCTATTTTTAGAATACATGTAGATATGAATTAATTTATTCTTAATCCATAGATTGATATTATTGTTAAGCTAAGATATATTGTTTATATTAATGGTAATAGAAAATGAAAATCATTTTAGATACTATTATTATAATAATATAATATTATTAGATATTTTATGATACAATTTAAATTATCCTTTAAAGTTTATTGTTACTTTATTATGTAATTTAATATGAAATATAAAATATATATCTAAAGATTGCCGTATTGCCTACATGAATTATTAATGATATCATATATGTTATATGTATAATATTTTATATTAAATTTAATAATATGTTGATATATTAAATTTATATAAATTTTGATGGTTTTTAAAAAGCATTTTTATTCTTATATTAGCATTTTATATAAATGGTATATAATTATGATTTCCTTAAAAAATTATTAGTATATAGATACATTGAAATTAATAGACTTAGTATTGTTTTTGTTATAATTTTATTTTAATTAAAAATTTTCACCAATAAATTGTTATGGAGGAAAATATAATTCTTGCTGAAAAGTATAATGTACTTATATAGTTAGATTTTAATGGGTTAGAAAAGGTAGAAGTTAGTTAGAAAATTGTAGAGTAGACTGTGCCTCCATAAAACTTGATAATTTTTCACAAGAATTTCAGATGTTTAGCTGGATTAAGTTTCAAAATATACAAGCTACATGAACGTGCTGCTGCTCTACTACAACTAAATTTTACTGAAGTTAGTTGACATTTAACTTGATATTTTTTCACAAAATTATTTAAATACCTACAACCTAGCTTCAATAGACACTAAATTATTTTCATATAGAGAAGTTGTATGGTAATTACAAAAACTCACCGGCCGAACTTGCTGGATTTAAATATCAAAACGAACAATTTTACAAAAGTCACGTGGTAAAAACTGAAAAATTCTACTTTTTTACTTTTTCAGTTATTATTCCGACGAAGTTATCGGACAGACGGATGATCGGACGTACATTGCTTAATGGATTTAGAATTAGATTCTGATTCGAAACTTACACTTGAGTCTATATCTAGCTTGCCTACTTTAAGCTGTTTAATAACATTGAAAAAATAATTTTTAAAATAATTAAATGTGCGATTTGTCAATAAAAAATACAATAAAAATTAAAGGATTAAGTAATGATTTTTATATTACATATTTATAGGTGAATAATGCTGTTGCTTTGTCTCCAAAGTAGAAAAAATTAGCTTAAAATATGACTTATAACTCTAAGCGGTACAAAGCGACGCTTCATTTCAATAATTTTTTATTTTTATTCGCGAAAATGTAAAATTTATGTTTTTTTTTGTTGTTTTGTTTGTTTGTTTGTTGTTTCTTTTGTTGTTTTGTTTGTTGTTTTTTTTTGTTGTTTTGTTTATTGTTTTTTTGTTATTTTACCAATTGCTATTGGAATTTTAATTTTTTGGTTGGTTATTTAAAGAAATTAGTGATTTACAATATAAAATTTAAAAAATGAATGAAAGAAGAAAGAAATATTTTCAATAATTTTTGATAAATCTTTAAAGGATTAAAAAAATATAAAAAGAGGGCTCAAACAGGAAGGGCTTTCTCTATTATTTTGCCTATTGAATTATGTAGATAGGTACTGCTGAAAAACTTTGTGCCATGAAATTTTAAAATAACTTTGTAGAGAGAACATAATATTACTATAGAAAATGGGATCGTTGAGGACTATTTGGAATATAAAAATATAACAATTTCGTACTTTTGAAAGATCTGTAAAAACTACATAATTTTATTCTGCGTTGCAATATTTTCCATGGTTTATAAACAATAGATCATAAAAACGATAGAAAATTTGAACAAAAACAAATTGATGTAAACTTTGGTCATTATTTTATTTAAAAAGCTACCCTCAATGTTTATAAAAATAAAAACCCCTATCCCCTCAAATGACACGGTAAGTGATAAATGTTAAGTAAGTTATAAATGTTTAACTAATTTACAAATATCTGAAGCCTTAATTTTTTAACAGTTAGCTTTAAATATACTAATATCTAATTCATGGCGTAGTGGTTAAGTCGTCAACCTTTCAATCGGATGGTCTTGGGTTCAAATCCCGGTCAGGTCATATAAATAAAAAATATATCGTATAATTAATAATAGTAATAATAATAATAAAATAATAATAGTTTCTACAGTGGAGCTATCTTTGGCTATATCATACATGAAGGTGTTATATACTACTGCACGTTGTAATCGACTGATGGCCCTGTATCTGTAGTAAAATAATAATAATAATAATAATAACAATACTAATACAAATAATAGCTGCTACAACGACAGTGCGGGTTGCCTTCAATAAATACCCCATGCAGTAAGGTGTTATATACTACTGGATGTTGTAACTCTTGTAATGGCTATAGTCACTGTTAGGCTATAGTAACGGCTATAGTCACCGCAAAATAGTAATAATAATAGGCGGATTCATTGTTTCCTTACAGTCCCACTCCATATTCAATGTTTCCGCATCTATTTCCTATCTTTTCCTATTCCTACTCCCTAGCTAATATACTGCGTTAGAAGGTAAGAGTTTCACCGAATTATATTGACTAAAGGGGGAGGTGAGTTTAGTCAGTAAGAATCTGACACTACCAAGGCGAAATTCTTGGTGTCTTTGGATGATTCCCACCTCCCTTAGGGAAAAAAAAGAATCTTAATTTTATAGATATCTTTCGGATATATACTATTAATATCTTGCAAAAACAAAATTTGGTAAAAAGGTAAAAAATATCAACGCTCCTTTTTGTGTTTTTATAAGAAAAATAATTATTAAAAAGTCAATCCTATGTTACAAAAACTGTATGATGGTAAGTATTATGATGGTAAGTAATGTAAGTATTAAAAAATATTATAAAATACTTTAAATGCAACCCTCTTAATAAGAATGGTACCTTACTTTTTCATACCTTTCTAATTTCACCCCTAATTTTCTTAAATATATTCCTTTTTAATAAATTGTATATAACATATTTTCTTTATTACACAAAATTTATTATTGATAGCAGGCTGTATTCTGTCTTTTATTGTTTTCTTAAATGACTTCAATTTTACAAATAGGTATAAAAAGTAACTTGTAGTTCTAAGAAAAATATATTATTCTTGTTCAATGATTAAGAAGAAAATATCAATCATTTAGAAAAAAAAATAACAATCTTTTAAATTTAAACTAAAAGGTTTGGAAGAAATAAATTGAGAAGTAATTTATCATAGAAGTTGGCCCAAGGCTATTTATGAAATAAAACAGAAATGAAAAAAAAATATAAAAAATTAAGTTAAATATTATTCGAATATTTTTATTTAAAAAGAATCTGTAAGCAATTGATTCATCAATTTTGGTTGTAATCAAGAACGTAGATAATGAATTCATAAAATTAATAAATTGTTTTTATATAATCGTTGTAATTTCTTAAATATTGATGACTTGATATATTTTTTTTTGTATATAAAAAAGTCAAAACGTTTTATACACACAATATATTTCAATATAGTTAAAGGGTAAAATAAATTTGCCATCATTGTATCAGTTAAAAGAGCCGAGCTAGATGTAGACTGAAGTGTATGGAATGGCTCAGAATCGAATTTTTAGTCGATTAAGTCATATACTAATGCCATACAACTTTTTTTTCTAAATGAAAATAACTCGTGTAATAGAATAAGAGTCTATTGAAGCTAGGTATTTAAAATTTTCTGTGCAGATGTCAAGTTTCATGCCAACAACTTCTGTAAAATTTGGTTGTGTTAGACCAGCAAGATTTAGGTAGTATATCTTGGTAATTAATCTTAACTTAATTAAGCTACATGCATCTGAAGTCTTATAAAAGATGATCCAGTTTTATGGCAAAAACTTCTTTAAAATTTCGTTGTGTACTCTGTTTCACTGGTGTACCAGATTGCGGTTTTCGAAAAGCTGCCATAAAATTTTCTTTTTTGAATGAAAATAACTCAGTGTCTATTGAAGGTAGGTATTTGAAATTTTGATGTCAAGCTGAATGCCAAAAGCTTCTGCAAAAAATTTAATTGTGCTAGAGTAGCAAGTTCAGCTATACCTTGCATAACTTGGAACTTAATTCACCTAGATATTTGAAATTTTGTAAAAAATGATCAAGTTTTATGGAAACAGCATATATTATGTTAATACGCATATCCGAGAATAGACATAGTCTATATTTACACTCTTCCTCGTTTTTTTTGTAGTTGAAAGATTTTCAATATAAAAGCTAGTTTGATTAATTAAGTAAAATAATATTTAAAATTATTTTGATTAGTTTTTATCGTTTAGTAACCAGTTTCATTCTTTGAGTATGCCCTTTGTATAAGTTTTGGAAAACTTTGTTTTGATGCCGTGAAAAATACACCAAGAAATAAATCTGAATCGACTTCTATTTTATTTTAAAATTGTAATAAATCTGGAATCACAATTTTTTTTTAAATAGGTCTTATTACCGCTTAGAAAGTATAATAAAGTCGATTCTGCCGAAATTCCATTTTCCTGTCATGTTTTATCTCTTTTTTTGCTTTTCATTTTGTATTCAGAACATTTTTTTGTTTCGTTTATTTCAGAAAGTTTTCAAAAGTTCGGGTTGGCTTTTTGTATAGGGAAATTGTAGTAAAGTTAAAACATTTTATGCTAAAGTTTATGCAAAAATCAATTTTCTATGACTTTTCAATTTTCATGACGAATTTTAAATCAATGTGTTATTCGGCATTGCGGTATGTTAGATTACAAACAAAAAAGATTTAACTACATTAATTTTTTCTATTTCGGCATAAGGAGGACCGAAATAGAAATAAGGACCGAAGTTGTAACAGTAATAAGGACCGAAGTTGAAAAATTTTCTATTTGGTTTTATTTCGAAATAAATCCAAATCGACGTTATTTCTTGGGGTACTATTTCAGGGCACCACTTTTTTTTTTTATTATTGAAGTGAATCGTATTGGAAATAAATAAAAATAACAATCTTTTACACTACGTTAAATTTTTATGTGATTATTTTTTTGCATTTATTATAAACTATATTCAAATTATTTATTTGCTGCAATAGTGTTTTTCTATACAGAAGGATATTCTTTTGTAATAACGATTATAACGTGTACTGTAAGTTAATGTTCACGGTCTTGTTTTTTTTTTTTTTTTTGGAATTATTATAATAGTAGTAATAAGTGTAAAAAATTAATGGTGTGTGTTTTATTGTATCTAATGATGTGATTTTTATATGACCTGTCTTTTTGGAAAGAAATAAAAGAAAGCAATTCAAAGAAAACATTTAAAAATTGAGATGGTGTGTTTTTAATTTTATTTTTTATTTATTCTATACTGAATTACAAAATAAAACTTATGTTTAAGAACAATTGTACCGTAAGATAAATTACCGTGTTAAATGCTGTTTTAATATTGACTATATGAATATAGTTCCAATTAAGATGATCATTATTTTCTATACATTGCTGTAATTTGAAATTAAATTATCTTTAAATTAAAGTAAGATTTAAATTATTCTTTCAAAATTTTATAAAATTATAAGACAGACACTGAGAAAAGTAATCTATTATCTATTTATTCTCCAAAAATCTATTATTAATTTATTTTTAACAGATCTTTTAAGAAGTTTTTTGTAACATCTGTTTATTAGTTGCCTTCTGTCCGCGAGTCCCTTTTTGTTTTGTTTTAATTAGGAGGAGCAAACTTTTTATGTAATTAGGAGCAGAAAACTCCACCTCAAAAATTGGAAAAAGCCATATTTTCGTATACGTTTATATTGTCTAAAGTTTGTGGCGAACATTTTTCCAACCTAAAAACGTCAAAGAATATACATTTTTTTTAACTTTATAAATAATTATCATATAACTTTTTTGGCGAATAGATATTTAAATTTACCATTATGTAAAACAAAAATTTTTTAGTATTTTAATTCCTATGTATTTTTTGAACACTTTTAGTGTATATTTTGGAAGAGGAAGACGATCTTTAGCAATTATAGTTGCCTATCTCAGATTATAAAATTTGTTTTTGCTTTTCTCTCTGTTTAAAATATATATTAGTGATCAAAAATTGGAAATTTTGCTATTTTAATGGACACCTTGATACTAGCTTTCATAATTTAGTTTAAAGTTATAAATACAAAAATTTAAGTTGCATAATAATTTTACATAATATGTTGACTATATTTTCTTAGTCTGAAGATTTTTCAAATTAAGTAATATTTTTCTACTCCACTCCTAGTCACCTTTTCAAAATATATTTTTATTGTATTTTTGAACATGTGGTAATTTAAAAATTTTCTTTCGTTTATAGACTACTGATTGACATTTATCATTTCTAGAAATAATAAAGGGAATTGTTAATATAAAATATTCAATCTGAAAAATAACCTTAACCTTATATAACTTTTGTAATAACTTAATTTGAAGACTACAAAAGTGCAATAATTATAGTTTTATTAAAAAAATTATTTCAAACTGTTCAAATCGGCGATATGAACTAACATCCAAATCACTAACCCCCAAAATAAAAATGAATTAATCTCTATTTCAGTTTCGGGATTAATTAATTTTTCTTTTGCAATTTGTTCATTTTTAGGAATTACATAACTCGAAAGAATATCAGGGTTTTAATAATTTGTTAAGTGGCGGTACGAAATACTTTGCTGTTAAAATATGGATGTAAAAAATAATTAGTAGGGATTTTAAAGTTAGATTTAAAATCATGATATTCCCTTTTTCCAAAATATTTATATATATATATATATATATGTATGTGACATTTTCAATTAGGAGGGATTTTAGAGTCGGATTCTGGAAAAAGAGTATAACCCTGATCTTGTAACTAACTCTAAAATCCTTCCATATTATTTTTTCACATACATACATATTTCAACATTAAATTCATTATTTTTAGGATTCATTTAATTTTTACCCACCGCATACATTAATGTATAAGATAGGTATTGTTTTCATACCATAAATTTGTACCCGAGATTTTGGCAAATATGCACTTCTTCGGTGTGGAGAAGGCTGTAAAACATGATGTCTGTGTGCGTGTATGTGCGTGTGTGTGGGTATGTCTGTGGGCACGTGTACAGCTTAAACGACTGAGCGGAATTTTTTGCAATTTCATATTTAAGGTTTTGATCATTTAGGCTTTTATTATACCCGTACGATAGGATCGGGTATAATAAAATTACTCCTCCGTTTGTAACACCTCGAAATAAGCGAGCTAGATATACCTTCAAAGGTATGGATCGGATCAGAAAAAAATTCTAAGACTTTTGAGCCATGTCCGTCCGTCCGTCCGTCCGTCCGTCAGCACGCTAACTCAAAAACTAAGAAAGCTAGAATCTTGAAATTTACACAAAATATTTTTGAAGTAATTTGTAGGTTCCCTATTTTTTTTGGTTGAGTTTGGAGCAAGCCTTAGGGTAGCTCTCGAACACCTAACTTTTAGATCTCCACATTTTTTTTGCAATAGAGCTATGAAATTTTAACTACTGATAGATCTCACAAAAATATTAATTTTATTTTTAATAACTTTTTTTTGTAGCCCCACCCGTTACGGAGCTACAGCTCCCCAAAGGTTCAAAAAAGCTCTATATTTAAATTGTTATAGCACAAGTTGTATAAGGTATATCTTCATTTTGAAAACGCCAAACGATTACTACTTTCATTAGCTTTAAAAGTATATATACAATAAATATATATTTGTGGCATACGGTGTCTTAATTTACCGTTATGCGAAACTCAAATTTTGCAAAATTCTTTAACCCTTCCATCTTCTAAACGGTTAAAGTTGGAAACTTGAAATTTTGACAGAAGTTAGATCTTTGAAAATTAGTATGAGTCATTTCAGAAATTTTTTTTGTATCACCCCCCGTTTAGGAGCTGTAAGGGGTCAAAAACTGAAAATTTCCTATTTTTAAACACCTGTAACTTGAACACCTGTTAAAATTTTTTTGAAGTAATACACAAAAATTAAAGCTCCAACATTATATTTTTATTTCTGTTAACAACTTTTTTTAATAATATAGGGTTACTTTATAATTGACGAAAGTGTTACTTGATTTTTTCAAATTTTCTAACAAATTTCTTTAAAACGAATTTTTTCCATTTTGTTTTACTCGATAATTTGAAATTGTTGAGGATATAATGCGCAGTACATAAAAATGTAAATAAATATACAACATAACGGTTGCTTGAAGAATTTTTATTTATATGATATTGATATACATACATACTTATTATACCCGTACGATAGGATCGGGTATAATAAAATTACTCCTCCGTTTGTAACACCTCGAAATAAGCGAGCTAGATATACTTTCAAAGGTATGGATCGGATCAGAAAAAAATTCTAAGACTTTTGAGCCATGTCCGTCCGTCCGCCCGTCCGTCCGTCCGTCCGTCCGTCAGCACGCTAACTCAAAAACTAAGAAAGCTAGAATCTTGAAATTTACACAAAATATTTTGGGAGTAATTTGTAGGTTCCCTATTTTTTTTGGTTGAGTTTGGACCAAGCCTTAGGGTAGCTCTCGAACACCTAACTTTTAGATCTCCACATTTTTTTTGCAATAGAGCTATGAAATTTTAACTACTGATAGATCTCACAAAAATATTAATATTATTTTCAATAACTTTTTTTTGTAGCCCCACCCGTTACGGAGCTACAGCTCCCCAAAAGTTCAAAAAAGCTCTATATGTAAATTGTTATAGCACAAGTTGTATAAGGCATATCTTCATTTTGAAAACGCCAAATGATTATTACTTTTATTAGCTTTAAAAGTGTATATACAATAAATATATAATTTTGGCATACGGTGTCTTAATTTACCGTTATGCGAAACTCAAATTTTGCAAAATTCTTTAACCCTTCCATCTTCTAAACGGTTAAAGTTGGAAACTTGAAATTTTGACAGAAGTTAGATCTTTGAAAATTAGTATGAGTCATTTCAGAAATTTTTTTTGTATCACCCCCCGTTTAGGAGCTGTAAGGGGTCAAAAACTGAAAATTTCCTATTTTTAAACACCTGTAACTTGAACACCTGTTAAAATTTTTTTGAAGTAATACACAAAAATTAAAGCTCCAACATTATATTTTTATTTCTGTTAACAACTTTTTTTAATAATATAGGGTTACTTTATAATTGACGAAAGTGTTACTTGATTTTTTCAAATTTTCTAACAAATTTCTTTAAAACGAATTTTTTCCATTTTGTTTTACTCGATAATTTGAAATTGTTGAGGATATAATGCGCAGTACATAAAAATGTAAATAAATATACAACATAACGGTTGCTTGAAGAATTTTTATTTATATGATATTGATATACATACATACTTATTATACCCGTACGATAGGATCGGGTATAATAAAATTACTCCTCCGTTTGTAACACCTCGAAATAAGCGAGCTAGATATACTTTCAAAGGTATGGATCGGATCAGAAAAAAATTCTAAGACTTTTGAGCCATGTCCGTCCGTCCGTCCGTCCGTCCGTCAGCACGCTAACTCAAAAACTAAGAAAGCTAGAATCTTGAAATTTACACAAAATATTTTGGGAGTAATTTGTAGGTTCCCTATTTTTTTTGGTTGAGTTTGGACCAAGCCTTAGGGTAGCTCTCGAACACCTAACTTTTAGATCTCCACATTTTTTTTGCAATAGAGCTATGAAATTTTAACTACTGATAGATCTCACAAAAATATTAATATTATTTTCAATAACTTTTTTTTGTAGCCCCACCCGTTACGGAGCTACAGCTCCCCAAAAGTTCAAAAAAGCTCTATATGTAAATTGTTATAGCACAAGTTGTATAAGGCATATCTTCATTTTGAAAACGCCAAATGATTATTACTTTTATTAGCTTTAAAAGTGTATATACAATAAATATATAATTTTGGCATACGGTGTCTTAATTTACCGTTATGCGAAACTCAAATTTTGCAAAATTCTTTAACCCTTCCATCTTCTAAACGGTTAAAGTTGGAAACTTGAAATTTTGACAGAAGTTAGATCTTTGAAAATTAGTATGAGTCATTTCAGAAATTTTTTTTGTATCACCCTCCGTTTAGGAGCTGTAAGGGGTCAAAAACTGAAAATTTCCTATTTTTAAACACCTGTAACTTGAACACCTGTTAAAATTTTTTTGAAGTAATACACAAAAATTAAAGCTCCAACATTATATTTTAATTTCTGTTAACAACTTTTTTTAATAATATAGGGTTACTTTATAATTGACGAAAGTGTTACTTGATTTTTTCAAATTTTCTAACAAATTTCATTAACGAATTTTTTCCATTTTGTTTTACTCGATAATTTGAAATTGTTGAGGATATAATGCGTAGTACAAAAAAATGTAATTAAATAAACAACATAACGGTTGCTTGAAGAATTTTTATTTATATGATATTGATATATATACATACTTATATAATATCATGTTTATTTACATATCGTATATGTCACTAGTGAATGCATAATAAGAGTATAGATGTATATTATATAGCGCCGTATTTACATACACATATGTATTTTATTGTACTTATAAGAAATTATTCTGTCAATGGAATATTTAAATATAATATAATATAATATTTAAAATTATATTTACTGTTTTGTACTTAGTAAATTTAATATACATTTACCGCTTAGTATTAAATGGTACTATAGAATATTTGAAAAAGTTTTGGATTGATAATCGTTATGTGGAAGGTTAGAATCTGCTTTTGAAGAATGTACATATAAACATATAGTTTGAATATATGTACAACCCATAGTTCTAGAAATTATAAAATTCACCCAAATTATTTTAAAATACTAAAATATTAAAAAAATAATATTGTAAGCAGAGTGACAGGCTGTGAACATACTAACGGTTCGTACGGGTATCTAAGAGTTGACAAAGTCAACTGTATTCTTCCTCGTATAATATAATGTTTATTTACATATCGTATATGTCACTAGTGAATGAATGATAAGAGTATAGATGTATATTATATAGCGCCGTATTTACATACACATATGTATTTTATTGTACTTATAAGAAATTATTCTGTCAATGGAATATTTAAATATAATATAATATAATATTTAAAATTATATTTACTGTTTTGTACTTAGTAAATTTAATATACATTTACCGCTTAGTATTAAATGGTACTATAGAATATTTGAAAAAGTTTTGGATTGATAATCGTTATGTGGAAGGTTAGAATCTGCTTTTGAAGAATGTACATATAAACTTATAGTTTGAATATATGTACAACCCATAGTTCTAGAAATTATAAAATTCACCCAAATTATTGTAAAATACTAAAATATTAAAAAAATAATATTGTAAGCAGAGTGACAGGCTGTGAACATACTAACGGTTCGTACGGGTATCTAAGAGTTGACAAAGTCAACTGTATTCTTCCTCGTTTTTATTTAATTTTTTTTCTAAGTCTAAATTTCATACAATAACACTATGAATTTATATCAACAATATTTTTTTGGTTTTTTTTTACATCTCTAAAAATTTATATACATCCTACTTACATAATATATCTATGCATATTATTCTTTTGTTGATGACATAAAATTAAAACGGTAAAATTTTTGTTAGCAGATTCAATATTAATATTATGTTTGTTTTGTATTTGTTTACAGTTTTTATTATTATTTACTTCTAATATTTTTGAATGAAAAAAAAAATCATGTACATTACATGATAATGTAAATGGATGTATGGAATGCACATACATTTTTACAATTTCATTGCTTATTATTGTTATTGAATAAAACTTAATGTTGTTAAATTATTAGAAGTTATTTTGCTTTGATATAAATTATTATGTAAAATTTTGGCATTCTACTTTTCGTGTAGTGGCGGTCGGTCCTTTGATGGAGATAGCTGATTTTTTTTAAGGGTTTTCTTAAGTTTTTTGGAGATTTATAATGAAGTACCCAAAAATAGTGAGGATTTTGTTCATTTTTGTTTTTGGGGCTTAGTAACTTAGGAGTTAGTTTAAAACGCCGTACAAATTTATAATTTCTTTCAAAATAAAACTGAACAGGTATTCCTTGTTTATCAGAAAGATTTAAAAAGAATAAATCCATTTTATTGCAATAATATTATATGTATTAACAATTTCAGAGATTTCATCATTATTCTTTTAGTTCATTTTTTTAAATTTTTATCATTCTTTCCTTTCCCCGATATAAACTATTTTTAAATTGCAAACTTATTGTTATAACTATAAGAAAGGAATGAAAAGAATAATAACAAAAGATATGAAATTATGAAAAAGTGTAAAACACTAAATTAAATAAATTACAAAAAAAAAAAAAAACAAAACAATGGATATCTTACTTTATGTTTTTCTTTTTAAATTATTTCTTTTCCTGTGGAAGTTAGTTAGTGGAATGGGGTTTGAAAAGATCGGTCGAATCATAAATAAATAGATAAAAAAAAAGTTTCACTATTGTTTTTATTTAATGGTTGCTAAGAAAAAATAAAAAAAAATCTTTAAAAATAAAAGTTAGTTAATTTTTAATTGAGTTACTATAGAAGAAAAAGTATATTTAAAAAAAAAATATTACATTGTTTTTTTACATTGTTACTACATTACAAAGTTTCTAAGAATTAAATTAAAATGAATTAATTTTTATTATAGTGGACAATATCCTGCTGCAAAGTTATTTAATGCATTTAACTCTAATATAGTAATTAATAAAATTATTGTAAAAGTTAAAATGGGAGGAATGAAATTATTTAATAAAATTTATTATCTATGTAATTGTGTCATAATAATATGATAATGTAAAAGAATTTATTTTGAATCATAAAATTACAATGAAATATTTTTTAAAAATAAAATTGGAAATAAATTTAGCTGATTTATTAGCTGATTTAAATTTTTTTTTTAAGGGAGCACAAGCAACTGTACGTTATGACTTTTATATTACAACATAGACGGGAAAGTTACAAGATTAACTTTGCAGCCGGATGAGATTGTATTACCATCTTGTGAATTTGTACTACGAAATGTCAAATGTGTCACGAAATGTTACTATCTGTGTCACGAAGATGTAAAAATTGCTCCTATCAAGACATTCAATTTTTTATAAATATTTCGAACAGTAAAAAACAATTAGTTTTTGTGAACAATTTTGTTTTGAAAAAACTAAAAAAATTTAAAGATGAAGAAGAAAAAAAAGGAGTATAAGGAAATTCTGGATGATGGGCTATATTTTCTACAATTTTTTTTAAACATCTACATATAAATATAATGGAATTTAAGTTTCATAAAACTTCATTTTGTCTATTTATAAAAGCTTATTAATTTTAAAATTTGATTTTTATTTAATTTGTTTTCCATTTTTTTTTTTTTTTTTTTGTTCAAATACTAAAAGTTTCAAAGTTCAAAAAGAATGCAAGACAAAACAATATGTATCAAGTTCAAATTAATAAAACAACAGCAAAAAATATATCTGACAGTTGACATAAATGCTTAAAATTTTGTTTTAATGTTCGCTATTTTGAATTGTACGAAGTGTCAAATTATTATAACTGAATTATTAGTTAGGAAAATATCAGGATATTAGAGATAGTTAATAAAAATATAATTGTATTGTAGAAAATGTTAATGTATTTGTACATTATTTTTCGTCTGGCCGCAGGTTTAGAATATTAAAAAACAATATTTTAATTTAATTTGAAAAACAACGAATCAAAATTTTGTAACGATTTGTTATGATTTGAGTTTTTTTTTTTCAATTTGTCAAATTTTTTTGTTGGTTGCAATTTTTTACAGTATATTTTATTTCAGTTCTGTTCCAGTTTTATAACTTTTAAGTTTTCATTAAAAGAACTTAATTATTTAGAAGAGAAAACTTTTTCATTTTTATTTAATAAATACCTTGAACCTTATTGAAGATTTATTTTGTAATAATTAATTCTTATGTATAATTTGGAAGTTTTGAATTCTCAACTTTTATCAATAATAAACACAACCAAAGGTAGCAATAAAAAAAATATGAAAATTAATCTGGCCTATCAATTAGTAATGGTTGAGGTTCATATATATAGACTAAAAGTTAACCAAAAAAAAAGACTTGTAGCTTAAATTTTTTTTTTTCATACCGGATGTGCAAATCTTCTAAAGACACCAGCAATATCCCCTTAAATAAATGTGTTATAAATATTCAGAATGAATAAACAAAAATACCCTGTACTAATTAAAAATATCTTTAAAATTTTTTCGATAGTTGAAACAGTACATTTTATTAATACTTACTGTGGTACTATTGTATTTGTATCATCATTTTAATAATTTGCATGTTGGCAAAACTTACCTATAAAGAAAATAAAATGAAAAAGTTAGTTAAAAAATATAAAAATATCTTAAAAAATTAATTTTATAAAACAATTCAATATGTAGAACATTTTTCGTAAATTTTCCCACAGGAATTAAGACAATATGGTATTATTGGAATTGAATAATGTTTTGATGTTATATTTGACATTTAGACTTAATAGACTTTTCAAAGTCCAATAATACCATATAGTATTAAGAAAAGTAAAAGGAATTATTACGGTCATAAAATTAATTCAAAAAATATATTTTACTTAATTGAAATTAGGCTTTTCTCAATCTTTCAATTGGGATTATATGTAAGATTCTAAATTAGATGGGATTTTAGAATTTTTTTTTTTTTAAGGGAGGTGGGAATCTTCTAAAGACACCAAGAATTCTCCCTTGGTAGTGTCCGATTCTTACTTACAGTTAGTCACAAAATCAGGGTTTCCATATTATCAGAATGTTTATATATATTTGCTTCATTGATAATCATGGTTATTACGCTTTTGCAGAATGTGTGTAAATGTATATGTATATGCCGTACTCTGAATTTTAGGAATGTTTTAAAACACTCGAAGTACAAAACTTTTTAGAAAAAGTATAGAAATATTCGTCTTGCAGGATAAATTTACAATTCAGCGTAATATTATTGTGGCATTTTTAGACTTCTGATAAATCCATATGTCAATTGTGAAATTATACATGTCACAATGTCAATAGATATTTTAAAATTTCAATAATACCTTATAAAATTAATTCGTTTGCGAAAAATTACCGGCAACAGAATTGTATTATTTAATAAAAAAAAATAATTTGTTTCAAGAAAAAGGAAATGCTTTTTAAACATAAGAAATCTTTTAAATATTTTTATATGATAAATTTCTTATCACTAAACTCTGAATCTTTATCAAAAATTGCCTTTAAGGAGAGATTGGTACATCAAAATTATATTAAGGCAAATAATTAAAAATAACATATTAAAGTTTGAATTAATTGTTTCAATTAACCATCGAAAAACGTAAAAAGTTATAAATAATAATTTAAATTATAGTAATTTAAATTAGAGAACTCTTTTTAATACAAGAGTTTATTTTTATGTCGTTAAAAGTTAAAATAAAATCGAATTTGCCTTTTCTTTTTGCAGAAGTGGAAAAAAGAAATCGCTTTTAATTTTAATTTTTTTTTTCTTCTTTTGGAGGTGGTAATCTTCCAAAGACACCAAGAATTGCCTCTTACTAGTGTCAGATTCTTATTGACTAAACCCAGCTCCCTATTTAGCTAATATAATGGGTTGAAAAGGATAGGAAATGGACGCGGAAACATTGAATTGGGAGTTGGACTGAAAGGAAACAATGAATCCACCTATTATTATAACTATTTTGCTAACAGTGACTATAGCCGTTACAACAGTTACAACATGCAGTAGTATATAACAGCTTGCTTCATCAGGTAATTTTTGAAAGCAACCCCCACTTTCGCTAAAGCAGCTATTATTATTGGTATTGGTATTCTTATTAATATTATTATTATTTCAGGGTCAGCAGTGGATTATAACGTGCAGTAGTATATAACACCTTCCTGTATGATATAACCAAAAATAGTCACTGTAGCAGCTATTATTAATATTACAATTATTATTATTATTTCTACTTTTAATTATTATTACTATTATTATTATTAGTATTAATAATTGTTAAAAAGTTTTTTTTATAGATCTAAAAGAAGTGAATTTTTAATAGAGTATAAGCGTTTCTTAACTAAAATATAAAAATCAATAATAAAAACAAGACAGAATATAAAAAGAAAAGTTTTTAAAGGCTCACACTTTCCAAAGGCCATTAAAAATGGTGTAGAATTTATTATGACTTATACCGAAGTTTATAATTTCTATTAGAAGATTATAATAAGAAAAACTTGTGAAAAATCAAGGGAGATTTTCATAAACTTTAAGGAAACCTTATCTATGTAATGTTTAAAAGCTGTAACACATGTAAAACTGTAATTTTGGCGCTTTCATTTTTTGCGTATATTACTTCGAAAAAGTTAAAAGTTATACATGCTGCAAAAAAAGCTAACTGAATTACAGGATTTTAAAAAAAGGCCAATTTTATATTTAAACATAAATAATTCTTTTTAAACTGGGGTGGTGGTATGAAAAAAACTTTCTCAGGTAACTTAATATGCCTATATTTATTCCCTTCTCCCTTCAAAATTTCAAAGTTTCATCTGAAAGCGTTGCAGAGTTAAGAAGGATGCACAATCTTAGAAAATTTTGTTTTCATATAACGGTAAAAAATGTAAATACTAAATTGCCAAGAAATTTTAATATTGATTTATAATGCTAAAAAATATTCTGTTGCTTGATGTCTTTAGGCTGAAAAAAATATTAAGCACAACTTCAGATATAAACAATTGAAAATAAAGACTTTTTCCAACTTTCAAGTGTTGTTAAGAGATTTGAGAAGATTTAAGTTTTTAGAGTTGGTTTCAAAGCCAGGGTATTTTCTTTTTGAAGAATGTATTTATATATGTGTATGTGTATACGAGATTCTAAAATTAAAGAGGCTTTAAATTTGGAATCGAAATGAGGGTTTCTCCTTTTTCAATAATGTATATATTAATGTAGAATATTAATGTATATATTATACATACGCGAGTTTCTGATTTAAAAGGAATTTTAGAGTAGGATTCAATATCAGGGTTCCAATAATTTGGAGGCGGCAGCCTCCATTATATGTTTAAATATATGTGAAGTAAATAGTTATTAAGGACTTTATAATTGGTTACAAAATCAGAGTTTTACGTCTTTTACATATATGTATATAAGATAATCTGAATTCGGAGGGATTTTTGAGTACATTTAAAATCAGGGTTCAAATTTAATTTTTATTTTTAATACCAAAATTTTAAAAAAAGTTTGATTAACTTTTTTCAAAGAGGTTTCCTTGTAGGGTCTTTTGTGTGAGGGTTTTTTTTATATAGGGTTTTTTTACGTAGGGTCTTTTCTCGTAAGGGACTTTGTCTTAGGAGCTCTTATAAAACGGTTTTATTTTTTCGAATCTTTTTTACCCAACCCGTTAAAATGTTTATTTTCTCAAATACATTTCATTAAATTTGATCTCCTACTTCCTACATATAAAAAAGTATAGTATGTACAATTATTATTATTCATAACTCATAGATTTTAGAATTATTTTTATTTTTATGAATTGAATTTGTTTATAAGTTTTTTTTCCATAATTGAATTTTTTGGTTAACAAAGTAAGATTTAAAAGATTTCCATTGATTTAAAATAACAAAAAAAAAAAGGATTCACTACAAAAAAAAATTTTTTTTAAATTCTTTTGTTTGTTTGCTTCTGCATTTTTGTTTTTCTTTATATATTATAATTCTTTTGATCTAAAGTTATTTCTCATGTTCTGAAGTATGTTTATATGCAAAATAATAACAAAAAAAAAAACAATGAAAAATTATTTTAAAATCTTCTATAAATATTTTGCATAACGACATTTTAGTAAATGTATCTATGGATACATTTTTAGATATTATTTTAAAATATATAAGTAAGAAAAGGAAATTTCATGTATGTAAATGAAAATAAAGGATTTTAAAGGATGCTTCATCTTGATCAAAATTACAGAGGAATTGTGTAGTGAAGGAAAAACTTAATTCAATGGAACGTAAATCTTTTAAAAGATTTTCAATGTTTATTTCTTAAAGTAGTCGGCATAAGAGAGATAAAGAAAAGCTACAAATTTGTTGAAATGAAAAATTTTATTTTAAGTCAAAGTAGTAAAAAAGAATAATGGAATAAATTATAAATAAAATTAATGGGAACACTTTTGGTTTTCCTTTGCACTTTGTATTTTTTTTTTTGGGGTTGGAAAAAATGAGATTCTTACAATATATTTATTTTATCTTTTTTCTTTTTTGCTAAATTTAATAAGTATTTGAATTATTTTGTTTTAGAAAAAGATCTCCAAAATCCGAAGTATATCTGCAGATTAGACAGTATATAAATTATCATTTTGTAAAACTAAAAAAAAATGTCTAGAAACGGTTATTTTATAATTTAGATTTAAATTTTATTTAATTTTTTTTTAATAGTAGATTGAATATTTTATTTAACCTCATAATAATTAGAAAATTGCAATGATGTAATTGGACATTATTACATGTATAGTGAACATGTGTTGTAATATTAAAATTTAGATGTAATTTTGAAAATTAGAACAAAAATTTTTGCCAATAATTGAATGTCGTACAATATGCACTGTCATTTTTAGCACATTTCAAAAAAAAATTTTGAAAAAATGTGCTTATTAGTTTCACTCTGTCCGTCCGTCCGTCCGTCTGTTTACAAAACTTCTACACCGTTAAAGATAGCGAAAAAAAATTTTAACCATAGGTATGTCTCATAAAAAAAATAATTTTGTGGAACAACTTTTTCATGTAGCCCCCCCCATTACGGAGCTACAGCCCCTCAAACTTTGAAAAAGCCCTATTTTTAAATGCATATATCTTATGTTCTGCTTAAGATTTTTTCAATCTGAAAACAGCATTCGACTGGAATTTTCCATACCTTTATAAATCAATCATAAAAATTCGATAATCAAAATTATATAGGTTTTTATATCCGTATGAACTATGTTCAAGGGTATAATAAATTTGCCATTACGTTTGTGACACCTTAAAGGAGCCGAGATAGATATAGTGTCAAAGGTATGGATCGACTCAGAATCGAATTCTGAGTCGATTAAGCCATGTACGTCCGCCCGTCCGTCCGTCCGTCCGCACGATAACTCAAAAAATAAAGGAACTAGGAGGCTGAAATTTTTTTTACGTCACTTTTGCAAAATTAGTTAGTTTAGTTTTGTTTGCTATTTAGTTTTGCTATTTAAATCCAAAATTTTCGGTCGGCGGGTTCGAGTAGCTGCCATACAACTTCTTTCTTTATATAGAAATAACTCAGTATCTATTCAAGCTAGGTTTCTGAAATTTTGCAAATGATGATCAAGTTTTATGGTAACAACTTCTGTAAAATTTGGTTGTGTTGGTGCGGCTGATTCGGGTAGCTGCCATACAACTTCTCCGTTTAAATGAGAATAACTCAGAGTTTATTGAAGCTAGGAATCTGAAATTTAGCAAAGAGGTGTCGAGTTACATGCCAACAACTTTTGTAAAATTTGGTTGGTCTAGAGCAGCCGGTTCAGGCTTCTTGCACCTCTTGGAAGTTAATAAAGCTAGGCGTCTGAAATCTTGCAAATGATGATCAAGTTTTATGGCAACAACTTTTGCAAAATTTGGTTGTGGTGGTGCGACGGGTTCGGGTAGCTGCCATACAACTTATCCGATTAAATGAGAATAACTCAGTGTTTATTGAAGCTAGGAATCTGAAGTTTAGTAAAGAGGTGTCGAGTTATATGCCAACAACTTTTGTAAAATTTGGTTGGTCTAGAGCAGCCGGTTCAGGCTTCTTGCACCTCTTGGAAGTTAATAAAGCTAGGCGTCTGAAATTTTGCGAATGATGATCAAGTTTTATGGCAACAACTTCTGCAAAATTTGGTTGTGGTGGTGTGACGGGTTCGGGTAGATGCCATACAAAATCTCTTTTTAAATGAAAAGAACTCAGTGTCCGTCCGCACGATAACTCAAAAAATAGAGAAGCTAGGAGGCTGAACATTTTTTTACGTAACTTTTGTAAAATTGTTAGTTTTGCTATTTAACTCCAGCATCTTCGGCCCCTGGGTTCGAGTAGCTGCCATACAACGTCTTTCTTTAAATGGAAATAACCCAGTGTCTGTTCAATTTAGGTATCTGCAATTTTGCGAATGATGATCAAGTTTTATGGTAACAACTTCTGCAAAATTTGGTTGTGGTGGTGCGACGAGTTCGGGTAGCTGCCATACAACTTCTCTTTTTAAATAAAAATAACTCAGTGTCCGTCCGCACGATAACTCAAAAAATAAAGGAGCTAAGAGGCTGATATTTTTTTTACGTCACTTTTGCAAAATTGTTAGTTTTGCTATTTAACTCCAGCATCTGCGGCCCCTGGGTTCGAGTAACTGCCATACAACTTCTTTCTTTAAATGGAAATAACCCAGTGTCTATCCAATCTAGGTATCTCAAATTTTGCGAATGATAATCCAGTTTTATGGCAATAACTTCTGTAAAATTTGGTTGTGATCATATGACAGGTTCGCGTAGTTGCCATACAACTTCTCTTTTTAAATGAAAATAACTCAGTGTCTATTGAATCTAGCTATCTGAAATTTAGTGAAAAAGTGTCGAGTTGCAAGCCAAAAACTTTTGTAAAATTTGATTGAAATAATGCAGACGGTTTAGGCTTCTTGCATTTCTTGGAACTTAATGAAGCTAGGCGCAATAGATTCGGGTAGCTGTCATACAACTCCACAATTTACATAAATATATCTCTGTAGTTCGGTTCTAAAACATCTGAATGTTTTTAAAAGATGATCAAGTTTTATAATAGGATATATTACGTTCATACGGGTATCCCAGAGTTGACACAGTCTACTCTACTGCACTCTTCCTCGTTTAAATTTAATATTTAAATTTACCGTTACTCCGGCACGCTTTTAGATAGAGGCTTGAAATTTTGAGACAAGAAAGAACTTTTAGAATTAGTATAAGTTTGCTCAGAAAATTTTTTTGGACCACCCCCTGTTTATGAGATATGAGGGCTTAAAAATTGAAAATTTCCTATTTTTAAACACCTGTAACTTAGGAACCTGTACACATTTTACTTCTGCAAGATATAAAATTTAAAGCTACAGTAATATATTTTAATGTGTGTTAAAGGTTTGTTTTTGTTGTAAATGGTTCCAAAGTTGCAGCTCTTCAAAATTGCGAAAAAGTCCCATTTTCAGATGTATATATCTCAGGCCCTGCGTAATAGTTTTGCAATCTACCTTTGCAATTTTGCAAACCGTCAGAAGATCGAAAATTTTATTATCTATATAAAACAATATCAAAATTATGCAATATTTTGTAATTTACTATTTAAATTTACCGTTATGTGAAAACCATATTTTGCATGAAATTTCTTTTTTCATAACTCCGGCACCCCTTTAGATAGGAACCTGAAATTTCGAGACAAAAAAGAACTTTTAGAATTAGTATAAGTTTCCTCAGAAAATTTTTTGGTAATACCCCCTTTTTAAGAGTTATTACGCCTCAAAAATTGAAAATTTGCTATTTTTAGACACCTGTAACTTAGGCACCTGTACAAATTTTTCTTCGGCAAGACATGAAAATTAAAGGTTCAATAATATATTTTTACGTGTGTTAACGGCTTTTCTTAGTTATATAGGATTCCGGACTTACGGCCCCTCAAAATTTCAACAATGTCCTATTTTCACATTTTTTCTTATTACATGAAATTTTAAAATTTTTGTCCAAGTCAAAATTCTAAACAGTTTGTATTGAGTTTGGAAATGTGCGCTTTTAAAGACCGTTGGTTTACATTCTACCTTGTTTACAATTGAATACAATTGATTCTTTTAACGAAAGACAAGAATTACTAAACATTGGCTGGTTTTTCATATCCAGAAAATAGTTCTAAGAAGGGAATAATAAATTTACTATTAACTACTGTATTTGTGATATCAAAGGAAACTAAATAGATATGAAAAAGTATATATGTTTTTGCGCAGGATTGAATAAATTTTAAACCGATTTAGCTATTTGCGTTCGTCCGTTGGCACAATAACTCAAAAAATAATGAAAGTCACAATTCTGAAATTTGTAATATTTAATTTTTATATAAATCTTTGTTTTGTTATTAGAATTGAACAAGTTCGACCGGCGGGTTCGAGTAGTTGCTATACTAATATTTTCAAATCAAATAACTTTGTTGAACTAGTAATAACTAACTAGTAATAATAACTTTGTTGAGCTACTATGAATGATGAAATTACAAAAATAAATGAATGGATGACAATTCATAAGTTAATCATAAAGGTGAAGAAAACTAAATATATGATAATACATACTAACTCGCCATCACTATCAGTTTATATATCGCAAAAAAAGATCGAACAAGTAAATGAGTTTAAATACCTAGGGTTTTGGATAGATACCAAACTCAGATGGGTTACCCATACAGAAAAACTCAGTAAAAAATTAAGCGCAGTTGCTGGAATCTTTGGTAAAGTATCACAATTCATACCAGAAAGGGCAAAATAACCAGTCTACTATGCTCTATTTAATAGTCATCTCAGCTATGGTATTAAAATATGGGGAACAACCTGGCAAAAAAATGTAGATCATTTACAGACGATCCAAAACAAAGCACTGAAAAACTTGTTTAACTACGATTGGCGCGAGAATACACTGAAGATTCACAAACTAAATAATGTATTGTTAATAAAAGATGTAATAAAATTAAAGCTGATTTTACACATTCATAGTATAGAAAAAAACCAAATACACACCACAACGAATATAACAAAACGTGAAGACAAACACCAGGTCAATACTAGAAGTAAAAATTTAATACATATCGATTTTAAAAGAACATCTAACTATGGTACCTTAACAACACTTCATATAGGAATTCAACTGTATAACAATCTCAACATCAATTTAAAACATTTCAATGGCAACACACTCAAGCAAGAATTAACTAAAATGTACCTGAACATGTACGAATAAAATTGAAGTAAACTTTTAGATCATTTAATTTTCAGTCAATTGTTTATGCGATATAATAGTCAACTTCATAAATACATTTGTATATGTATATATTCTTTATTATCTTATGCCACTTGAAGTGCATGTACATATAAAATTATGAGTTAAACTGAATTAGAGAACAAAAAACAATAATAAATAATAGTTCTATTTTTTCTTTTGCTCTTCTTAGCTAAATTGTTGTTTGTGTTTTTATTAATTACTTATTGGATTTAATCGATTTTTTGTTTACATCAATCAATGCTGTTACAAATTATTGATTATTTTTTACAATTACTTTATATTAGTAATTTCATTCTTAAATCCGTAATGTTTGCTTTTTAATTTAAAAAAAAAAAAAAAAAAAAAATAAATTAAAAACAAATTGTATTTAATTCAAAAATTATATTATGTATAGAGCCTTATCACGAGAGAAATCTCTTTAGGCATAATTGAAATAAATAAATAAATAAATAAATAAAAAAATCCTGTCCACATTTATGTGGCAGAGAAATGCATTGAAAAAAAAAAAAAAAATAGATTATTTTGAAAAAACATTTAAAGACATTTAAAGACCTAATACATCTTTTCACAGTATCTTAATATGTATCTAAAGATTTATACTCTTGATATTTGATTGGTCTAGCGTAGCGTAATATTCAAGTTTTATAGCAATAACTTCTGGTAACATTTATTTGGTTTGGTTCCACGAACTCGAATAACTATCATAAAACTTCAAAATTTACATAAATTGATCTCATTTCTAGCTTTCTTTATTTTTACATTATCTATTGTTCTTGTTGTAGTCATACAAACATTTTTTCCCTTTCTTTTGTAATTCATTATGTATAAAATTTATTCCCTTTAACTTTCTCATAATTAAATAGGTGCATTTATTGAAATCACCAAAAATTATTTCAATGTTTTTAACCTCCCTGCGATCAAAAATATTATTTATCGAAGCACCTGCATTGCCATACTGTTTATGATATGTATGTAGTATATACATTATATATAGTGTCCTGTATGTAATCACTGAATGTTAGATTGAAAGTTCGACAAAATTCTTTTTTGCCATAAACTTAGTTTTGTCGAAAGTTTCTTTCTTAGGAAGAAGAAATTATATTTTAATATAGGTAGAAGCATTGTAGCACATATTTTTTAATAAAAGTTTAGATGGGGCATCGGTGGCATAATGGCTAAGAAAGAGCGTATAAAATACGCTGAAAATACCAGGAAACGTGGGTTCGAATTCTACACACGTCGTAAGAATAATTTTCCCAAGGAAATTACAATGTAACAAGGAAATTAGACAGCCTTTCCTTTTCAGGCGTAGCTGTAGAAAAGGAAAGGCTATGAAATTTCCTTGTTACATTTATGTGGCAGGAAATGCTCTAAATGTTAATTCTAATGTTTCTAATATAATGAAATAGAAAATTTTCTTATTTCAATCGTTTCTACTCGTAAATATTTTCAAAGGATAAAAGAAAAAAAAAAATAGTTTTGAAAAGGAAATCAATAGTTTTTATTTGCTTAAGGCATTTAAATCTGTATTATATAATTTTAAAATTTTAGTATGTGTATGTAAATTCAAAATATCCTTATCAATTAAGTGCTTTAACTATCTGGTAACAACATCAATTCTGAATTTTAATCATTCTAAAACCTGATTATATAGTGAAAAAAATAAAAAATTTTTCAAAATTATTTTTTTATTATTATACATATGTATTATGTACATATTTAACTTTTATTTATTTTTTAAAAAGCTTAGTCTTTTAAAATTATTTTTTCGCGAATTTTTAAATTAAACAGCATTTAAACTCTAATATATAGTCATTTTACTTCTATAAAATAAGATTTATACTTTATAATAATTGAAATTTTCACCAATTTTATTTCAAAAACACCAAAATTTTACATTAAAAGGAGGAAGAGTGTATCAGGATATCCACACAAACATAAATTATCCTTTTACCATAAAATTTAATCATCGTTTTAAAAATTTCAGATTTTTAGCTTTTTTAAGTACCGATATGTGAGAATATAAATCACAGGTTCCCGAACCTGTTGCGTTTTGGTATAACTAATTTTGGTATAAAAATTTTGGAAACATTGTTGGCATAAAACTTAAGTTCTTTTCACCTAAATTTCAGATAATTAACTTTAATAGTCAATGGATTATTTTCATATCAAAAAGGAAGTTTTATACTCAAACTCGCCGTAAAATTTCTTAAAACTTGCTAATGGTAAAAATTGGTATTTATTATTAGTTTTTTAAGTAACTTGCGGATGAAAGGGCTGACAGACACACATGATTAAATTAGCTCAAAATTCGATCCTAAGCAAAAATATATATACTTTCCATATTTATATCTTGCCTCCTAAGGTGTCAAAAACATATTGGGAAAATCATTAGACTCTGAGAACTGCGGTCGTAAGGGTATTTTAAAATCAATTATTAATTTTTGAATTTTGATTGGATTTTTGATAATTAATTTGAGCTTTTTCAGTTTTAATTGTAGATAAACTTTTGTTAAATACTAAAACTATATAGTTAAATTTTTTTTTAATGTAAATTTTGTAATAAAAAATCATCTGAAATTGAATAATTAAATACAAATAAAAAACGGTTAAAATATAAAAAAAAGGACTCGTTACGTACTACAAATACAGCGAGGCTCTTGTTGTTTTGTTTTTAGTCACTCTAAAAAAGTGCATGCAAAATCATTTTATTTTTTATACTCTACACCTAAAGTATAGGGTAAATTAACTTTGGTATGGTGTTTGTAACCACCAAAAGGAAGCGAGTTAGATATGGACATGTATATATATTCTGAATTAGGATCACCTCCAGAGTCGATGTAGCGATGTCCGTCCGTCCGTTCGCACGATAACTCAAAAACTAGTAAAGCTATCTTGATGAAATTTATATAGTAAGTTACTAATTACGATACGAAGGCTAAGCTCGAATCTGGACAAAATCGGTCCATGGGTTCGGATTCTGGAAGCTACCGAATAATTCCGGAGCAAACGAGATTATCTCCAAAACCAACAAAGATAGAACCTTTTAATTTTTTACAATGATGTTCCTTCCCGTTTAATTTATGTCTCTGAAATATAAGATGATTTGGCCCATGGGTTTGGATTTTGGAAGCTCCAGAGCAAATGAGATTATCTTCAAAACCAATAAAGATATAACCTTTAAATTTGGCAGAATAATGTTCTTTCATGTTTGATTTAAGTCTCTGAAATTTGAGGGGATTTGGTTCATGCGTTCGGATCTTGGAAGATTTCGAACGAGCCCCAGAGCGAACGAGTATATCTCCACAACCAACAAAGATAGAACCTTTAAATTTAGTACAATGGTGTTCTGGCATGTATTCTTTATGCCCCTGAGATGGATTTGATGAATTGGAGTGGCAATTGTGGTACCTGACACACGCCTCCTAAGAACTAACAAGAATATTTTCGAAATTAACAAAGATAGAAACTTGAAATTTTTTACAAGGGTGTCAAGCATATCCCAAGAGGATGCCTCTTTTACGTTCCTGAAATTCGAGTTGAATAAAACAGAAAAGGGAAAAAGTTCAGCAGCTGCCAAAAAACTTATGGATTTTTAATTTAATTCGAATTATTCAGGTGTAGGATATTAATAAGTCGGTTGCATCGACTTACTGTTACATTTACTTGTTTTTTATTCTTTTTGATTCAATTTTTTATTTAATGGAAATAGACAAAATAATTTATTTTAACTAATTTGTTTTAAATTTCATTACATACATAAACATTTTCATTGAATTGACACTTACACAAAAGGTTTTTGAAGGATAAACGAAAAGTATAAAAAAAAAATGTTTGTATTTATATAAAATTGTCACTGAAATTTTATTTTTTTATTTTATATATAGAAAAAAAAAGTGCTATCAGCGGAATTTTTTTTTGTTAGTTTTTGTTTTTTTAATTGTATTTTAAAAAATTGCACTTTTTGTTTTGTGGTTTTTTTTTATTTTAGCAAAAAATTCTAATTTTTTATTTAAAATACTTTTGAATATTTTTTTGGAATTGATTTTAGAATTTTTTTAGTGCATTTCAGAAAATCCTTTAATAACTGCAGTTTGATTAGAAATTTATTGAATATATTTTTTGTTAAGTTTATATTTTGAACATTATACATACATATATGTATAAATTTCGTTTTTTATTTGATTTGTATCTTTTTTGTTTTTTTCTCTTTATTCCCCTGCCCCCCTGACAACGTAATTACACAGCCCTTCCTTTCTAGGTGTGGTTGTAAATATAATATAGGTGAATTATTCTTTCAACGTTTAGACCCACATTTCCTCGCTGTTTACAGCGTATTTTATAAGCTTTTACCGAGTAGGCCACCGAAGCCTTCAGTTTTTTTTATTGTATGTCAATTTACACGAAAGTTACAAGTATAATGAAAGCATTCATCATTTTATATATCCATGAAATAAGATAGAAGAAAACACGGTCTATATATTATACTTGAAACTTTTTGATAAATTTTGTTAAAGAAGTGTGCACAAATAAGGGGGAATATAGTAGGATAAGTTGGTACTTAGAATAATAATGCAAAGTATAATCAGATATATTAAATATAGGAAAGTTGTTTGTTTTTTCTTTGTTTATGAGGTTTGATGGGAATCATCAAAGGATACACAAAGAGGAGTTGAATTAGTACAAGTAATCCACTAAGATAATTTTTCATACTAATAAAAACCAAAAGATGGTTTGACTAATTTACTTTAGATGTGTTCCAATTTTTAGTGGTTTTTCAAATAAGTGTCAACAACCGATGTTTTTTATGATTTCAAATTTGATCTACATGAAATAACTGAAACAGTTTTGTTTAAATATGTATTAAAAAAAAAAGACGAAATAAAATTTATTCTTTTGTCAGATATGTCAGATATGTTGATTAAATATGTATTAAAAACAAGTAAAAATAACAGTAAGTCGATGCAACCGACTTATTTATACCCTACAGCTAAAACATTCAAATTAAATTAAAAATCCATAAGTTATTTTAGTTAGGTATTTAATACAAGCTAAAAAAAATAAATGCTGTTACAACCTTTGTACAAAATTTCAGGTTTCTATCTTTATTAAATTCGAAAATATGATTGTTAGGTCTTGGGAAGTGTGTGAAGGCACGCGGACCACCACCCCAATTCATCTCAAATTTTAGAGACATCAACAGGGTAGAACATTCTTATATCAAATTTCAAGTTTATATATTTATTAATTTCGAAAATATGCTTGTTTGGTCTTAGGAGTTGTGTGGCAGATACCCGAACAACCATTCTAATTCATCTTAAATTTTGGACAAATCAGGGACTCAGGAAACAACACCCTTGTATCAAATTTGAAGTTTCTGTCTTTATTAATTTCGAAGATATGCTTGTTCGGTTTTGGGAGTTGTATGGGAGGTACCCGAACGACCACTCCAATTAATCTCAAATTTTAGGCAAATCAGGGATTTAGGAAACAGCACCCTCGTATCAAATTTGAAGTTCCTATCTTTATTAATTTCGAAGATATGCATGTCCGGTTTTGGGAGTTGTATGGGAGGTACCCGAACAGCTCCACCAATTCATCTCAAATTTTGGACAAATCAGGGATTCAGGAAACAACACCCTAGTACCAAATTTGAAGTTTCTGTCTTTATTAATTTCGAAGATATGCTTGTTCGGTTTTGGAAGTTGTATGGGAGGTACCCGAACGACCACTCCAATTCCTCTCAAATTTTAGACAAATCAGGGATTTAGGAAACAGCACCCTCCTATCAAATTTGAAGTTCCTATCTTTATTAATTTCGAAGATATGCATGTTCGGTTTTGGGAGTTGTATGGGAGGTACCCGAACAACATCTCCACTTCATCTCAAATTTTAGGGATATCAAGGATTCAGAAAAACACACCCTCGTACAAAATTTTAAGTTTCTATCTTTATTAATTTCGAAAATATGCGTATTAGGTTTTGGAAGTTGTATGGGAGGTACTCGAATGCATGGTCCGATTTCGCCCATTTACAATCCCCGCCTTACCTTAGTCATTGTTAACCTACAGTATAAATTTCATCAAGATAGCATCATTATTTTTTGAGTTATCGTGCGTACGGATGGACGGACGGACGGACGGACATCGCTAAATCGACTCCGGCGGTGATCCTGATTCAGAATATATATACATGTCTATACCTAACTCGCTTCCTTTTGGTGGTTACAAACACCATACCAAAGTTAATATACCCTATACTTAATGCGTAGGGTATAAAAAAAGACGAAATAAAATTTATTCTTTTGTCAGATATGTCAGAGTACAATTTTAATATTTTAAAGATTTACCTTCCAATAAATAAATAGCTGTCAAACAATGTTATAAAAAAATAGCGTCAAAGTAAACTACTTCATAGGTACTGTAAAGGTGTTACATAACATTTAAATATTTTTGCAAGATTCTAAGATATTTCCTATTTTATTATTATCTTAAATTATTTTCCGTTTTGTTTTTTTTTTGTTAATTAACTTTCCGCTATGTTCCACAAATTTATTTCGGAAAATCAATCCGCCAAAAATTTATTTGTTGGTATTTGTTTCATTCAAAAATTTACTGTTTTTTAGCACACTTTTTAAAAATATTTAAAGTTTTGCTTATTATTTTCGCTTACGAAAAATCTATTATTATTTTCCATTACGGAACCTTAACATTTAAAAAGGCATATTTTTAAATTTATATGTCTGTGCATATCTCAGTTTATGCTATTATGCAAATTCTATGAAACATGACAAATTTAATAAGTGCAGGGTAGGGTATTCTACACTGTTTGCTTTGTCTTTTGCAAAATGTGTGCCTTTAAAAATCGTTGGCTTTGCTTCTGCCTAGTTTTGTTTTACATAAATGATAATGAACAAGAGAATGGTTCTAAAAAGCACATTGTTTCTTTGGAAGAATATTTTTTTAATCCAAATGAATGTGAATTTAAATTTTTTCATATTTTTCAGCACTTTATACATGCGGAACTTAACAAAATATTGGCGGATATTCTTTAACATACATGAATTTGAAACAATAAAAAGAAAGAGCTGCCAAACAAAATTTCTGAAGAAAATAATCCTGAATTTAAGATAATCGCATTTCAAAGTATAAAACAAAAGTATAAGCATATTTTAATAAATTAATTAAATTTTTAAAACATTCATGTTTGGTGTTAGTCCTATAAAAGTCTCACAACATTTTCTTTACCTAATAGAAGACAAGTATTTTCCTTTAAGTTCCGATATGTTAAATTAAGGGTATATAATATAAATAATATAAAATAATGTTGTTAAAAAATTTCAATCTAATTTAATGCTTTCTTATATCGTAATCAGCTTTTTATAATTTGCCTCCAATATTTTAAGAATGATGTTTAATTTATGTAAAGGTATCAGTAGCGGAGCGTAAGAATTTTCAATTTGGACTAAGTTTGGCGTTGTAAGCATCTATATTGACTACATACGTAAAATTTTAATATTTTTTTTTTTTTTTGTTGAAGAGTTAAAGACGTATAGACCATTTTATTTTTGAATTTTGAAACTCAATTTAACTAACTTCTCAGCATTCTAATAAGTTGATTTTCAGGTTTAGCATAAGTTAGGTGACAATGCACGATTTTCATATAATTATCGCAAAAAACTTAATAGTAGTTAATTTTTAATAGGTATATAGTTAACAAAATTAATTCATTCTTTGTAGCCGTTTTAATTCACTATTACATCTTTTTACGAGGTCTTTTATTTTTGTAACACAATTCTATATTGAATTACAGTACCTATGAAGTAGTTTACTTTGGCGCTATCATTTTATATCATTGTTTTACAGCTATTTATTTATTGGAAGGTAAATGTTTAGATTAAAATTGTACTTTGACATATCTGACAAAAGATTAAGTTTTATTTCGCCTTTTTTTTTTAATACTTATTTAAACAAAACTGTTTCAGTTATTTCAAGATTTAAGATTTAATTTTAAAGATATCTGGTTTGGAGAAGCACTTTGTCATCTCAATGTAAGAATTTTTCGTACCTGGTATATAATTACATAATATTTTATACAAATATATATATATATATATATATATATATATATATATATTAAATCTTAAAAATAATGGAATCCATTTATTTATTGTACAGATTCTTATACTTTTAAAAGTTTTTGGAATATTTTTCAATAGAATTGAAATCGCATAAAATCCAATTATAAGCGGAAGTAATGGTAACAAATATTTTGTTTACTAGAAAAGAGAAAGAAAAGTTAAATATGTACACGTGTCACGAAATTTACGAATAAAAAATAGGAAAATTTTTTTTTGAAAAATCGAATTATGTTTATTTTATATTTAGTTATTGTTATATTCATCATTTTTTTTTTTTGTTTTTAGTTAATGTCTCGACTTTTGGTATATTTAAGAAGTATTGGAATTGCTTTTACTACATTTGGAGCAGAAAACTGGGGAAAACAAATGTTTCCCGAATCTATGTAATTAGACTTCTTAAAAATGTATATTTAAGAAAATCTTTTAAAAAATATTTTTAATCATGATAAGTGCTTACTTTTATCTTAATAATTTAACAAAAAAAAATATTCAGTTGATAATGGCTTTAGCTATCTAGAAAGTTTTAGAAATATTTTTTAATTTCTATGTATTATAATTAAAAGATAAATCCACACAGATTTTCTGTAGATGCTCGGTCGTAAGATGAAATTGTGCAAACAGACATAAGAATGTACCAGAGTAAATTTAACATAATTTTTCTAAGAGACGAGGGTATTATTGATGTAGGGGACTACAACGGGTAGCATAGACTAGGTGTAAGGACAGTCATCAGTTTGCTATTGCGGAAATTAAGTAAAAATATGATAATAAAATTGGTAAATGTTAAAAAAATTCTTCTTATACCAAATATTCAGTAGACTTTAAAAGAATTGGTGCGTCTATATTCGTCCTATTGGAAAGGTAAAATGATACCAAATATAAAATTTCTTATAAATTGAAAAATGAAAACACAGAATCAAAATAAAATATGGAAAATATGAGAGATTCTTTTTAGCACATTTCCAAAAAAATTTTGAAAAATGTGCTTATTAGTTTCACTCTGTCCGTCCGTCCGTCCGTCCGTCCGTCCGTCCGTCTGTTTACAAAACTTCTACACCGTTAAAGATAGAGAAAAAAAATTTTAACCATAGGTAGGTCTTATAAAAAAAATAATTTTGTGGAACAACTTTTTTATGTAGCCCCCCCCATTACGGAGCTACACCCCCTCAAACTTTGAAAAAGCCCTATTTTTAAATGCATATATCTTATGTTCTGCTTAAGATTTTTTCAATCTGAAAACGTCATTCGACAGGTATTTCTTTTATCTTTGTAAATTAATATCAAAATTATACAATTTTTTTAAATTTAGTATTTAAATTTACCGTTATGTGAAAACCAAATTTTGCATGATTTTTCTACTTTCATAACTCCGGCACGCTTCTAGATACAAGCTTGAAATTTTGAGGCAAGAAAGAACTTTTAGAATTAGTATAAGTTTGATCAGAAAATTTTTTCGGACCACCCCCTGTTTATGAGCTATTAGGGCTTAAAAATTGAAAATTTGCTATTTTTAAACACCTGTAACTTAGGAACCTGCACACATTTTACTTCTGCAAGATGTAAAAATTAAAGCTACAATAATATATTTTTACGTGTGTGAAAGGTTTATTTTAATTGTAAAGGGTTCCAAAGTTGCAGCTCTTCAAAATTGTAAAAAAGCCCCATTTTCAGATGTATATATCTCGGGCTCTGCGTAATAGTTTTGCAATCTAAAACCGGCAGAAGATCGAAAATTTTATTATCTATATGAAACAATATCAAAATTATGTAATATTATGTAATTTACGATTTAAATTTACCGTTATGTGAAAACCACATTTTGCATGAAATTTCTTTTTTCATAACTCCGGCACCCCTTTAGATAGGAACCTGAAATTTTGAGACAAGAAAGAACTTTTAGAATTAGTATAAGTTTCCTCAGAAAATTTTTTGGTAACGCCCCCTCTTTAAGAGTTATTACGCCTCAAAAATTGAAAATTTGCTATTTTTAGACACCTGTAACTTAGGCACCTGTAAAAATTTTTCTTCGGCAAGACATGAAAATGAAAGCTACAATAATATATTTTTACGTGTGTGAAAGGTTTATTTTAGTTGTAAAGGGTTCCAAAGCTGCAGCTCTTCAAAATTGTAAAAAAGCTCCATTTTCAGATGTATATATCTCGGGCTTTGCGTAATAGTTTTGCAATCTAAAACCGGTAGAAGATCGAAAATTTTATTATCTATATAAAACAATATCAAAATTATGTAATATTTTGTAATTTACGATTTAAATTTACCGTTATGTGAAAACCACATTTTGCATGAAATTTCTTTTTTCATAACTCCGGCACCCCTTTAGATAGGAACCTGAAATTTTGAGACAAGAAAGAACTTTTAGAATTAGTATAAGTTTCCTCAGAAAATTTTTTGGTAACGCCCCCTCTTTAAGAGTTATTACGCCTCAAAAATTGAAAATTTGCTATTTTTAGACACCTGTAACTTAGGCACCTGTAAAAACTTTTCTTCAAGACATAAAAATTAAAGCTAATAATATATTTTTACGTGTGTTAACAGCTTTTCTTAGTTATTTTTCATGTCCTATTTTCAAGTTTTTTCTTATTACATGAAATTTTCAAATTTTTGTGTAAGTCACACTTCTAAACAATTTGTATTGAGTTTTGGAAATGTGCGCTTTTAAAAACCGTTGGTTTACATTCTACCTTGTTATAATTTATAATTCATCCTTTCAATTTTTGTTATCGAAAAGTTCTTAAGTGAAAACTCTTAGACATGTTTAATAAAATATAAAATATCTTATGTTGCTGAATAAAAAATAACAAAATTATTATAAGATATGTTAAAATGGAAACTAAATATGGTGTATAAATACTAAATTATTTTGTATGAAAATTAAAAAGATTTTTGTAAAGAAAAGTTTTGATATCAGATCAATAAAAAGTATTTTTTATCATTTTATATATTTAAAAAAAAAAAAAAACTGCGATATCTAATCTAAGGAATTTATTAATTAATTATTATGATCTTCAAATTTTAGGTCTGTGCTTTTTTATTTTTTATTGGTTTCTCCTCCATTCCATTCCATCTAATGTTTTTAATAATTTATTTAATTAAACTAAAATTCATTTTCTTTCATCATTAATTTCGTTAAGATAGCTGTAAACTTAAATACTTTAAACTTATTTGTGCGCCATCTATTATCTAGTACAAGAATGTTTTTTTTATTTAATATTACATTAGTATTGTATCTGATATCATATTATTGATGTCTTTTTAAAGTTGTAATCCTTTTGGAAATGGGATGTGGTTTTATATATCAAAAGTTTTAATGTAAATTTGAAATATGTTCTAAACGAAATGTCTAGGCACTTAATGTATATTCCAATATCAGATTAAATTTTAATATAAACAAAAGGATAATAGGATTAATATAATATATTATATTTTGTGTTGATTATGTTATTATTAAATAAACTTGAAGAATCAATATATATATATATATATATATGTATATAC
Organism: Poecilobothrus nobilitatus; assembly: GCA_947095535.1. Classification (NCBI taxonomy): domain Eukaryota; kingdom Metazoa; phylum Arthropoda; class Insecta; order Diptera; family Dolichopodidae; genus Poecilobothrus; species Poecilobothrus nobilitatus. The sequence continues at coordinate 343,277,039 of OX352772.1, forward strand.
ATATATATATAATACATTTGTATGTGAATTTTTGTGTAAACATATTAATAACATAAGGTTAAAATAATAATTTTTATTATAGCAATCAACAAATATTAAAGAAAATCAACAAGAAAAGTTTTGCTTTTTGGAAACTTCATCTTAATCCAAGCGATTTCTGTTGAAATCATAAGTGAATATTCTTTATATATTCTTATGTAGTGTATATATTATATATGTATATACTTTATATATAATCAGTATATACGTGTTTGTTTTTTTTTAATTAAATTTTGTGGTGAAAGTATATAAGATATAAATAACAGGATAATAACAATAGTAAATAAATAAATACACAAAGAAAACCACCTAATTACCTGAAATCGAAATGAAAGTTTAACTATACAATATATATATATATATATATATATATATACATATACATATATATAGGTATAATTATGTATTTCAAATAAGAATAGTACAAAAGAATCCTGCATATTATTTGTAATATTGAAAATCTTTTTATATTATATAAAAATGTATAGTTAAGTATGGAAAAATTCTTAAAGGACTGTTACTAAAGTATTTATATTTTTTTTTTTGGTTTTTTGTTTTTTTAATTAAAAAAGGCTTTTGAGAATTTTATTTGTATTTTCGCGTTAATTTTAAAAATAACTTTACAATTTTTTAATTAAAATAATGCTACAGTAACCAAAAGAAAGAAATCAAATATAGGGGATAAGAAAACTAAGAAAAAAAGTTAAAAGTTTTTTAAAAAGTAAAAGTTAATTTTAAAATTTTATACAATTATAGAAATTATATTATCTTGGTTCGATATGGATGATTTGGGATTTAAAATAGCCAACAAGTAAAGTAATAAACACAATTATACTGATCATCAACGAAAAATTCTCGATTAAAAAATTAAAGTATTATTATATATTCTTATGTATTTACTTACAACTGTGATTTTTGACGCCCAATGAAAAATTCGTTGTCGCTGAGATTTATGCTGTATCTACGGCCAACGCTCTCGTTACATTCTCTTAACGGAGTCTACAAAAAAATGTCTACAATGAAATCGTATTTTGTAAAATGTACTAACATATAATACCAACATATTTAACATAAATGGCTTCTCTTTATCTTTTGTTTTGATACAATTCAATTATTTGATACTTAGTTATTAGTTATTATCGTGCTTGGCTCAGAAAAAACCTAAAGCATAAACCAATTATTTTGCAGGAGCATTCTTGTGTTTTCATTGAAACTTTCATAGAATTTAATTTTCTTTTTAAATATTTGGAAATAGTTCTATTAAAAAATTACATATTTGTTGGAGAAAGACTCAGAGCAAAAAAAATAAGGAAGAATATAAACCAACGGGTTTTAAAAGCGCACATTTCGAAAAGATAATGCAAACTGTTTAGAATTGTGACTCTGCATCAAAATTTTAAAATTTCATATATTTAATAAGAAAAAATTGTGAAAATAGGACTTTTTTGCAAATTTTGAGGGGCGGCAAGTCCAAAACCCTATATAACTAAGAGAAATCGGTAACACACGTAAAAATATATTATTGAGAACCTTTAAGTTTTATGTCTTGCCGAAGAAAATGTGTATAAAGGTGCCTAATTTACATGTGTTTAAAAATAGCTAATTTTCAGTGTTTGACCTCATAAACAAAGGGTGGTCTAAAAAAATGTTCTCAGGAAACTTACACTAATTCTAAGGTTCTTTGTTACCTAAAAATTTCAAGTGCCTATCTAAAAGCGTGTCGGAATTATGAAGATAGAAAAATTTGGTTTTCACATAACGGTAAATTTAAATACTAAATTTAAAAAAAAATGTATAATTTTGATATTGATTTACAAAAGTAAAATTCCTGTTGAATGGTGTTTTCAGATTGAAAAAATGTGCACGTGTACAGCCTAAACGACTAAGCGGAATTTTTTGAAATTTAATATTTAAGGTTTTAATGTAAATATCTCGGATTGATAAGCTTTTGGAGCAAATCGGACGACCGCAAGTGGTAGTTTACCAGAGTCATTTTTAAGTTTTTTACGAATATTTCATATCAGAAAAATATTATGAGAAAAATTATTAAAATAAAAATTGTTACACAAGTAAACGATAGAACATTTTTTGCGATAGAACATTTTTTGATCCGACCAACTTTAACTTTTATTTAATTTTTTTTCTAAGTCCAATTTTCATACATATTATTATTATAACACGCAATATGAATTTATATGAACAAATTTTTTTGTTTTTTTTTTGTCTAAAAATTTATATACATACTTATATCTATGCACGTTGCTCTTGTTGATGACGCAAAATTCAAATTGTAAAATTTTTGTTAGCAGATTCAATATTAATGTTATGTTTGTTTTGTATTTGTTTACAGTTTTTATTATTTTTACTTCCAATATTTTTGAATAAAAAAAAATCATGTATGTATGTATTTACATATGTAAATGGATGTGTGAATGAATATACATACATATATTTTTACGATTAATTCATTGCTTAAAAATAAATGATGTTAAACTATTAGAAGTTATTTTACTTTAGTATAAATTATTATGTACAAAAATCTATGAATTTTGGCTTTATACTTTTTGTATAATAACGTTGGTTCTGCGGTGGAGGGAGCTGATTTTTTTATGAGATCTACCCATGGTTAAAATGTTATCTTTAATGGTGTAGAAGTTTTGTAAACAGACGGACGGACGAACAGAGTGAAACTAATAGCCACATTTTTTCAAAATTTTTTTTGGAAATGTGTTAAAAACGTTTAAGTAATAATTGTGTAGTTTGGTGATTTAGAAAAGCTCACATTAATTTTTGATCTAAAATTATTCACTTTTTTTTTATTTTTAAAATTCTTCAAGATAAACTTTTCGAATAAATGTTTATTTGGCTAAAAGTTAATTAATTATTGAAGCTATAGAATTCTTAACGATTACCTTAGATTGGAAAAACTTAGATACATAATATATTAATTGAAATATATGAATAGAAATTTATGTACGTACAATTTTGTAAATAAGTTGAGCCAATGATAAATTAAAAATTTAGTAAACTTTAATTTATGAAGAACCTATACTGTAAATGAAGTCTGGTGTAATGTAAAAAAATGCAGGTTTTAAGAACAAGAATGATAATGAAAGTTCAGTATATTTTCTTAAATGTTATTTTTTGTTCCTTATTTTATTTATGTTCAATTGTCTTAATTTTTTAAATTTTCGTATATGGTTTTATAATGAACGATTAAAGAATATCAACACGAAAAAGAAACTAATTCTCGTATTTGTATCGGATGGAAACATAGGGTTTGTTTGAATTTTGAGCGCCGGGCGACACTATTAAAATAAATTTTTGAAGTTTGAGGTTTTTCAAAAAAAAAAAAAAACAATAATACGATAATACTTTCAGATTAATTTTAATAAAAAAAAAATGTAAATGTTTCCCTAAAATTAAAGTTTTTAATTAAATTATTTAAATGGGTTTCCCTTCAGAATTTAATCCAAAGTTTTATGAAATTTTTTTTTATAATTTAAATTTAAAAATCATTTTTTATTCTTTAATAATATTTAAGAAAAAACATTGATTGTCGCTGGTTATAGGGTGGGTGGTCTATTGGAACAAAATTAACCTATTATTGGAAACTTTTATTTCTATCAATTGAAAATATTATAATCCGGGAAGCGTAGGAAGGAAGGATGGAAGGGAGGAAATGGGATTTTATGAGGTTTAAGTAGCTATACTTTTAGAAAGATTTTTCCAAGTAATCTTTAATGCTTTTAAAGAGACCTTTACATTAGTTAATATTGTATTTGTTTATATGATTATGTTGTATTGTAATTATGGAAAATCTAAAGAATTTTATTTTAGAGTAAAAAAGTTTTTTAAAGATTTTTTATAAGAGATGGTGATTTTTCAATCTATAATATTAATTGTTATTATATATTAGTTTATAAATACCAATTTTAAATTAATTTTTTCTTTAAAACTTATCTACTTTTTAAAAAATAGAGTTATTTTTTAAAACTAACTGCATAAAGAGGATCAAAGATAAAATAAAATTTTTTTTATCCTCTAAACCTTATGTGCAAAAGGAATGTATTTTTTTTTTGTATAATGAAAAAATAATAGAAATTGGATAAAGAAGAATATCTATTATAGCTTTTAAAAAGGATTGTGTTTTTTTTTTATTTTCAATAGAATCCATTTATATGATTTTCTTTTGCTTTTTAAAAAATCTATATTTTGAAAAGAAAATAAAGTCTTTTCTAATAGATCTGGTAACACCTACACTTTTTAATTTTACTTTTTTTATTTTTACAAAAGTTTGAAAAAGGATACAAAAGAATAATTTAATAGTTTTAATATAATAAAATATTTCAAAAGATATTAAAGGGGAAAAAAATTCTTTTTACCTTTTAGAATAAAAAAAATGAATCGCATGAACATAAGAAAAAATTTTATTTGTTTTTTGAATCAGGGATTATAACTTTTGGTCAGTATGAGCAACACATTAGTATTAAGCGGTTGACAATTTTTCTTTAAATATTGTACACGATTATTGAAGCATAAATTATTTTAAAATATTTTTGTTTTTCTTTTTTTTTTATATCCTACCCAAACTCTAGGAAAGAATTCTTTTTTACAAAATGATTGTGAGTTTATGTAATGGAGAAAAGTATTGGAGTGAAATAGGACAATAAAGGATAGTTAAAAGTTCAATTGGAATTGTACAGATTCTTTCTGAAAAGTTGTAAATCATATAATGATTAACCCATACCTGTCAGACCATATCTATCAGTTTTCAAAGTAAATGAGTTTCCATAATCTGTTTTTAATCCCGTAGAGATTTTCACGGCAAAGAATGACCACCAATTTGTGTACCATATACAAAACAAGGATTGTACAGTTTTAGTTATTTATGTTTGTTTATATTGTTTTTTATTTAAATGAATGTAAAGTAGCAATAGTGGAAAAAATCTTTTTCAGCTAAATAGAAACTAACAACATATTGTTTTCCAGAAAAAAAAACTGAAAATTTCGAAAACGATACCATAAAGCATTTTTAAATTGTAATAACTTTTGCAGCAAAATTGTAAATTTATTTTATGTTTAGAATTTGACATGAAATGTGGTTTAAATTTCATTGCTTTACATTATACGGTATAGAAGTTTTAAAAACAATCGGATAGAGTGAATTATAAGGTAAAATACTCTGAAAACAATATGATAAAAGAATTGTGTCAAAATGATTTGATCCTGGATAAATTATTAATATATTAAGATTTCATAATAAAATAAGTTTGATGCGACAAGTAGTTAATATATTTTTATACTAATTCCGGACACATAATAATAAAAAATGTGAACTCACCACTGTTCCAAAACAAAAAAAAAAATCTCTTTTCGTAATGTAAATATACCATAAATATATAACTATTCATTTCGGCAAATAAATTAATATACATAATATAAAAATATGGTAACACCTTCTTATAAATTTTAATGATCTTAAAATATCCTTAATTTAAAAGGAAAATTTTTTTTTTTTTTTTAAGTATTTCATTTTTTGCTTTTGACCCTGAAGTAAAAGAACAAAACTAGGCCAATAATTATTAATTCAATTTATATCTGTACTCTATTCAAAACTGATGCTGTTGATTTGCTTTTCACAGATTCGAAGGTAAAACTTATTTTGATTTAATTTTCATAATAATGAAATGTCCTTTTTTTTCAATGATTATCATTACCAACACTACCAATACTAAACACCATTATTTGTAGTGAGTACAATGCAAAATGGGGACCATAGTAAATTAATAATAAAAGTTTTTATAAAAGAAGTAAATGTAAAGTTGGAAACTGAATGAATACCTATTGGGACATAGAAAACAAACTAAAAAAGGTTTTTTTACTTTTCATATCCTTGTTTGTATACTGTTTTATTTTAACACTCTCATAAATAAATTTAGAGTCATCTTGTAATGAGAAATTATTTTATTTTCAGTTCTGTTCTATGTAAAAGTAGAGTAAATGAATCTTCTAATTTAACTGCTGGATTAAAGTATCCCATTTTATTCAAGTTTCTTATATAAGTAAAAAAATGTATAAGTTTTAAGAAACTTAAGAAATTATATAAAATAATATTGATTTACGTTTTGTTATAAGTTTTCGTAAATTTAATTATTGCGGATATTTCTATATTTTAAATATTAAGCTGTAAATTAAATGATAGTTGGTGTGGTGTGTGTGATTTTAAAAAGGATTTTTTATATTTAAAGGAATAGAAAAGCTTTGTTTTAACAACATTTAAAATATGAACTTATACATTTTGTTAAAATCTTTTAAAAAACAAATTCTTAATTAAAATAATATAATCAAACTTTTAATGAATTTACACTTATGCACAAAACATTAGATTCTTTATCAGAATTATATCATTACTTAATTCAAAGGATAACATTGGAAAAGTATGTTTTAAAAAACTAAAACTCTTTTGATAATAGGGTAAAAATTTTGAAAATAAGGTAAACATTTTATTTTCCTCCAAAAAGGACACTTGAAAAACACAAATTAAATTCCGAACAGAGTATAAAGAAACAAAAAAGTTTTTTTTTTTTAAACAACAAGGGACATAATATAAAATTGAAGAACAGAATAGAAATTTTGGACCTAGTAATAACTAAACCTATAGGGATATATTGAATGGACAAATGAATAAGCGTAACCATTTTAACCTTTTGATAAAGTTTTTAGTATCTTAACGTTTTAAAAATTTGTAATTTTTAGTATTTTTTTTTATGTTTTTTAGTTAAAAGAAAGCTTGAATGCTACGAGTATAATTTTTTTCTGTTAGTTTCTACATGGGTTCTTTTTTATATAGTTGAAATCGTGTACAATAAGATTAGAAGTGGGATTGTCACAAAAAAACATTGCAAAAAAAAAAAAAATTTTTGTTTTTACAAAAGAAAATTTTACAAAGGTTTCATGAATTATTAGGGCAAAAAATACTAGGAAAAGTTTCATTATTTTTTTTTTTTTATTTTTAAATAAATCTCAGGAAAATTCCAAATACAATGAAATTTGATATTCCTTTGAGAATTAAAAGAAAAATTTAATAGGTTTTTTTTTTTTTTTGCAAAATTCCATGAATTTTTAACTGGATTTTAAAAAAGAGAGAAAAAAAAAAATGAAGTTCTAGATTTTAATGGAAAATTTTCTCGTACTGATGCACTTGAATTCAATTTTCTAGGTGAGTAAATTAAGTTCAGTGTTATGTAATTAAGATTAATAATAGAATTTTAATAATTGAAATAGGACACTGCAAAAAATTTTCTATTTTATTCTGAAGGTTTTACTATAAAGTTAAATAAAAAATTATATAACAGTGGAACGTAATAATTATAACCAAAGCAGGGTGAAGATCTTTTTGTAATGTTTTACTTATTTTCTAAATTATAAGAAATTATTCCTAAATAAAGCTAAAACGAAATACAAAACATATATAATAGATTTATAAATTATTATTAATTATTATAATTTTTTAATAATTTTATTAATACATACATATATAAATTATTATTAAGTCTATGGCTAAAAGTTATCAGAACTTGTACCTTGAGTATTTTTCTAAGGAGAAATATTAAAGTGGTTTCGCGTTGCCTTCTAGAGGATTTGCGGTAGATTTCTTTCTTTATAAATTAGCCACTCTTAGCATAGAGAACAGACGCTGTTTGTAGCCGCCTATTAGGGAAGACGCTACAAATATTTCCTTGGCTATATAGAAATAACCCAGAAAAATCCACCAGTTTTGCCTTTTTACTCACCCATTTACTCCATCAGGATTGTTTACCTGATCTTTCGATTGGGTTGCTCAGCGTAACAGAGGGGATCTCGTGTACGTAAGACTTGGTATTGAGTAGCAGAGGCTAGGCTAGCATATCTTGAACCTGCCAGCTATATTTCGCTTTTTACCCCATTTCCATAAGTTTTAATTGGCAATTTATTTATTTATTTATATTAATATTACATATATAAATGTAATGCAATATTATTGAACCATCGGCTACCAAGGCCATTATAGGTTTATATACTATTATTAAATTATGTACTAATATTATTTATTTTATTTATATTATATACTATATATTCACATTATATTTGGTTGTAAGGAGGGTATGTAAAGAAAAAAACACTTACGACCTGTGCAGGGATCGAACCCACACTCCTTCGGTTAATACGCCACACGCCTACCCACTAGGCTACCGAAGCCCTCTTAATTGGCAAAAAATGTATATTAATCATTTTAATCATATTTTGCATATTTTTAGGGGAAATTGAATAGGTATTTTTGTCCTATTTTTTTACATAAGTTTAGATTCACATTTAAAAGGGGTTAAATGGTATAAGCAAAACATTTTTTCTCTAATTCTTTTTTTCTTTCAATAATATTCTCTTTAGCACTAATATAATCCTACACTGTCATCTTAATTAACACATTTAAAAGGGGTTAAATGGTATAAGCAAAACATTTTTTCTCTAATTCTTTTTTTCTTTCAATAATACTCTCTTTAGCACTAATGTAATCCTACACTGTCATCTTAATTGCTTATGGTTTAGTTTTTTTATGCATATATTTGAGATGTCTTATGGAAATAAAATAATTTTTGAGATGAATTATTAACCTGAATAAGACGCACGACACATTTAATAGTGTCGCCCGGCGCTCAAAATTCAAACAAACCCTATGTTTCCATCCGATACAAATACGAGAATTAGTTTCTTTTTCGTGTTGATATTCTTTAATCGTTCATTATAAAACCATATACGAAAATTTAAAATTAAAATAAACCTACTACAGATATAATTTGAGCCATTGGTGTTTACCGATTTAAAAGAGTTTATTATATTATAAATATATAGTAACATATATTTAAAAAAAACAATTCTTCTGTGAAATCTGTTTATGAGTGATTGTGTTTTAACATCTGTACTTATCATTAAATTACTTTCTAACATAAATAATAAAATTGAATATACAAATAACATTATAATTAGGATTTCATTATAAATTAATATTGCTATAGGGAAAAATTTAACAACTAATCACTGAATAAATTCTCTATAGAGTCATTATAAAATCACAGCTCATTAGATGATAGATTAGTACATTGTACTCATGAGGCCAGTCAATAAAACATTGAGTATTTGTTATAAAGAAAAAAAGAAAGGAAAGAAAATAATCAAATAACAAATTACAAAAAAAAAAAATATAACGGACTATAAATCCTTGAAAACATTTATATTTATATGTATCTGAACATGTTAAAGATTTTTGAAATCCGATTCCTAGTATCCAGTAATGTTTTCTTTTGTTTTGTGAAAACATTTTTGTTTTCTCTACATGCAAAAAAAAAAAAAAATGGTGTTAAAATGCTTGGGGTTTCTGACAATTTTTGTACTGAAATATAACAAAGGTATACGAGTAGGTGTAATTTATGAGCTAAAAAGTATTATAGATATGTAGGTATGTATGATAAAAAAATTATGTTCAATTTCCTCATGTTACTTTTTAATGTTTTTAGTTGGATTCGTACAAAAATTCTTCAAAAATTATTTATTTAATGTTATAAACAAATGTTATAGCAAACTTTAGATGTTTTTTGGTGGGTTGTTTTGAAATCCTTTAAGGATTTACATAAATTAGTTGTTTTAGTTTTGTGTTTTTAATTCCGAGTATTCAAAGTGTTTTTGATTCCTACCAACGGATATTTCACTTTCTTTATATATGTATGCCGTTGGTAGAGTATAGTTAAAGTGGTGTCCGGTTATTCGGGTGGCCCAGATTCGAGTCGCATTAAAAGTGAAAAGTTTTTATATCTGGATTTTTTTTGACCTTATTGAGTTACTTACCATTCGTCAAAAGCAAACAATGAAGAATTGATTTTGACGTTCACTTTTTCAATGTTTGTATGGATTTATTTTTATTAAATGTTAATTATAATATATTGCTGATACAAAATGCTATACGCAGTTAAAGTCTTGGAGTCAGTGAACCATTTAGTAAATTCCGATTTAATTTCCTTCAGAAAAATATTTGAAAGGTATGAAAAAATCCTTTTTTATTTCCACTCTATAACATTTTTAAAAAATCAAAACCATTGACATGTACAAAATTTTATTTTTCCTTTTTTTTTTTATTTTTCATATTTTCAGTAAGATTTATCTAGAGAGATCTGTAAATTGAAGACATAGAATAAATAACCTAAAATTCCTTGATTTTCAAAATCTTTTCCAGTTGATTACACTATAAAGAAACTTAATGCTGCTAAAACATGGTGTAAAAAATGTCCTTAAATTTAAAATAATTTTTTAAGTTTTTGAATATTTTTTTTTTTTATCTCTGTTAATATTATCTAAAAGTTGGACAATATTGAACTTTTTTTTTTTTAAAGACTGTTTTCAACGTGATAAAGTTAATGTGCTTTATCAATTTACTTAAATCCACGTATAGGTTTAAATGCGAAAAGCAGCAAACCAGTGAACCAGTTCTTTTCTCAATGATTTTTTATAATTACTGATGATTTCGAAAGAATTTTTTTGCTTGTTTTTTTTTTTGTGCCTGCCAAAGTTGAATTTTACCTTAAATAACATAGGTAGGTATAATTGATTTTTTTATGATTTTTTTTTTCAGAAATAATCACTTTATTTTATCTCTTACCATTATTTCTTAAATATCTGACTAATGAAGTATTGCGTAAGTCACTGATCTTTTAGTTGAAAGTTCCCGAGTTGAAAAATCGGACAGGTTAAAATATTAAAATTGTATAACGTGGAAAAAAAATAATACAATTATAATTTAATACTTGTACGGCAACTAAACCTGACGAGGAAACCTTGATTTATTTTCTCATCATATTGTATGTTATAAAAATAAATTTTCTTAAATTTTAAATATTTATGCATTCTACTTACAGATAAATAAAAGGAAAAAAATGGTTCCTTTTTTTAAAAAATTTCATATATCACGGTCAAATAAAAATTTCTCGAATTTATATTTCTTGATTAGATCAAGTATGAGTAAATTTTGTTTTGAGATGAGTGAATTTCTCAAAAGATTGTTATAAAAATTTAACTATTTAATTTGTATTTTGTAGTTTTGATTTAAAAAAAAAATGAATTTTGAAATATATTGTTTTTTTTATTTGGAATATTATTTACTATTTTTATAAGTATATTTATTTATATTTTTATCCAGAAAAGGAAGAAATACTCTTTTAATCATGTACGGAAATTGTTTATTTATATTTTATTTTTATGCCAAATATTATTTTTACTATGCCAAGTAAACCTTGTACATAACTTACGCAAGGAGTTATAAAAAACTATAAATTATTTTGTTACTATAATTAAAAGCATACTATAGGATATATGACTCTTAGTATGTGAAATTAAAAAGTTTTAGAAGAAAATAAAGATCCTAGAAATATATAAGTTATATTATGTAGTAAGGTGTTATATACTACTGCACGTTGTAATCCATTGATGGCCCTGACTCTGTAGTAAAATAATAATAATATTAATAAGAATACTAATACCAATAATAATAGCTGCTATAGTGACAGTGAGTGTTGCCTTCAATAATTACCTCATGAAGTAAGGTATCTTTGGAAGATTCCAACCTCTCTTAGCAAAAAAAAAAAAAGATTGTACTTAGAAAGTCTTCATTTAGAGTATTTTAAGGTAAACTTATATTTACCTAAATATCCTTTAGATAAAAAAAAAAAGTATATTCCAAATTGTTAACGAAAATGTACAGTTTTTGTAGATTTTTTTCGAATAGATAAACGCACAGTTCTCTATTGATTATAGAGATACATTCTTTTTATACCCTACACATTAAGTATAGGGTATATTAACTTTGGTATAGTGTTTGTAACCACCAAAAGGAAGCGAGTTAGGTATAGACATGTATATATATTCTGAATCAGGATCACCTCAGGAGTCGATTTAGCGATGTCCGTCCGTCCGTACGCACGATAACTCAAAAAATAATGATGCTATCTTGATGAAATTTATACTGTAGGTTAACAATGACTAAGGTAAGGCGGGGATTGTAAATGGGCGAAATCGGACCATGCGTTCGACTACCTCCCATACAACTCCCAAAACCGAACAAGCATATCTTCGAAATTAATAAAGATAGAAACTTTAAATTTGGTACTAGGGTGTTGTTTCCTGAATCCCTCATTTGTCCAAAATTTAAGATGAATTAGAATGGTTGTTCGGGTATTTGCCACACAACTCCCAAGACCAAACAAGCATATCTTCGAAATTAATAAATATATAAACTTAAAATTTGATATAAGAATATTCTACTCTGTTGATGTATCTAAAATTTGAGATGAATTGGGGTGGTGGTCCGCGGGCCTTCACACACTTCCCAAGACCTAAGAAGCTTATTTTCGAATTTAATAAAGATAGAAATCTGAAATTTTGTACATAGGTTGTAAAAGCATTTATTTTTTTAGCTTAGTTATATTAAATACTTAACTAAAATAACTTATGGATTTTTAATTTAATTTGAATTTTTTAGGTGTAGGGTATAAATAAGTCGGTTACATCGACTTACTGTTACTTTTACTTGTTATTGTTTAAAATTGACAAGTGACATAACTAAAAAAACAATTCGTTAAAAGTTTGTTCTAAGCAAAATAAAACTTCAAAATTTATCAAATTTAAAAGAAAATGTAAAATCATAATAAAAACTTTACATAAACGTCACAAATAAAACTTTGTATAAATATTTCGCTGCAGTGCACAGTTTATGAACATCACAATCCTCGTTTCTGAATTTCACTTCTTCATTGTTTCACTTCATAGTTCATTGGTTTGACATTTGCAAACTGATGATTTTCAATACGTATATTGATTTATTTTTGATTTAATCAATAAGAAAAAACCGTCGTGATTCTTTTCCTTGTCGTTGAAAAGTTAAACCAATTTTATCTTTTCCATGGCGGAATTCGCACATACTAACAAATTTAAAAGAATGTACATCTAATGAAATGTTATTTATTTTCCACGTCTAACAATATTAATGGCCTCTTAATTCTAAGTCATAAAATATTTTTCCTTTTTTATGTATGCATTCCTATCAATTTTCGTAATAAGTTTTCCTTATTAAATATTTAACGAAATATGCTGAAGTTTATAATAATTCCTTCTATATAACATTAAAATTCTAACCTAAAATTTTCGATTTAATATTAATTATTTTTAAGTTTTTTGCTTTTATATTGTTTTCTTTTTGGATCATTATGTATGTGTGTCTATAATACAATTTGCTAAGTATTATATATAGAAATATCATCATGGCCAGCATAATTTATCTAAAGTGTATCTAGTACAATAATTCTAGAAATAAAATATTTTTTTTTATATGTTGGATTGTTTTTAAAAAGGATTGCATTTTATTCAATTGAAAATTCTTTCGACGATATTTAAAAATAAGTTGTTGTTGTTTTTGCGTTATTTTATGATTTATTAAAGTTTTACTATAATTTTCAATAAGGCTGAGTGTATTTTCTTAGACTACACATAGCACTACGTGTAAAAGTAGGCCTACTATAGAAACTTTTTCCTCTCTAGATTATTTTTTTAATTCTTTTGAAATAAAATGAAAAACAAAAACAAATAGCTATCTAATAATTGATTTGATTTATAATCTTGAAATTTATAGAAACTTTAAACTTTTTATAAATAAATCATCAATGAAATACCGAAAATAAAATGCATAAACCAATTTTTAAACACACTGTTCAAAACAAAACAAAAAAAAAAAAAATAAAAAAAATAAATGTACAGCAGTCCTAATAAAAATTTTTCCTTAAATATATTTTAAGAACGACCAAAGGATGTATATTTTATTTAATTTTTTTATTTTCAATTTTAATTTTTTTTTTTATTTTTGTTATTTTTATTTTTCGAATATAAACAAAATTGATATTTACTTTGATTTAATAAAAAATGTATTTGTTATCAGATAAACAATAAATATAACAAAAACAAAAAAAAAAAAGAATAACAAAAAAAAATTTCAATTATATACACACAAACACATAATATCAAAACAACAACAAAAAAAAAAAAAATTTTAATTTTTTGTTTTTCCACTCTTAATTTTTTTTTTTTCGTATCCTTGAAAATTGAAAAATTTTCTGATTAGATTTGAAATCATCCGTTAGCATTGGTTTTTATTTTGTATACTTATAAAGTCTTTAAATCAAAAAGAAGCTAAAAAATAATCAAAAAATATCATGAGTTCTTTTAAAAGGAAAAAGAAAAGGCAAAAAAAATTACCCTGTAGTATCAATAATTTAACCACCAAGTAGATATTATAATTTTTATTTTGTTTTTATTTGAAAAATTTTTTGTCATCAGTCAAACAAAACTGATTTAAAAAAAAAAAAAAGAAAAACAAAAAAAAAATCAAAATAGAAGAGGAAATCATATTTTGAGAAAATGAAATAAAAATTCCGAGCATAAAAAAGAAAATGTTAAACGGAAAGACGAAAATATATTTTTGTTTTAATAAAATGCCCTTAGAGAATACTTAAAGATTTCCCATAAATAAAGGTGTGAAAAAGGAGATTGAAATGTCAATAGTAAGCCAATTATTATATATAACTCAAGAATTGATTTGTTGAGGTTCTTAGGAAATTTTAAATTGATTTGAGTATACTTTAATATGTCGAGTTTTATTTATAAAAAAAAGTTCAAAATAAAATAATCAAAATCTTTTAAAATACGTTAGAATGGTATTATAATTTTTAATAAAATTTAGAAAAGAATTTTTTCGTTCCTCTAATAATATATTGTGATCATTACTTTTCGAGATATACTAAGTTAAATTTATTAGTGAATTTTTTTTTTAAAATTTTTTTTTTCGGTTTTAATTCTTTTTAATTAATTTGCGTAACTAAAGTTTCGTTAATTTTCCATTCAATATTAAATTAATACTGTTTAATTATGTTTAGAAAGTATATTTTTATCAAAATGAATCGTGAATAGCATATCATTATAACCTTAACCTACAAGTAAATATAAGTTTATTGAACAAAATATTTATTTATTTATTTATTTATTTATTTATCACATAGAATATTGCAATATTACAAAACCATCTGCTACTAATGCTGTTATAAGTCGAATATTATTATTAAATTATACACCAATATTATTTTATTTATTTTGTTTATATTATATACTATATATTTACATTATATTTGGTCGTAAGGGGGTAAAGAAAAAAACACTTACGACCTGTGCAGGGATCGAACCCGCACTCCTTCGGTTAAAACACCACACGCCTACCCACTAGGCTACCGAAGCCCCCCAATATTATTTATTTTGTTTATATTATATACTATTATATTTACATTATTTTTGGTGGTAAGGGGGTATGTAAAGAAAAAAACACCTACGATCTGTGCAGGAATCGAACCCACACTCCTTCGGTTAATACGCCACCCCCCTACCCACTAGGCTACCGAAGCCCCCCTGTACAAACTAGTTACTAGGGCGAAAATATTTTATTTATGTAATTATTGCATACTTATAGGATGTTATTTTCATTTTGTAAAGATAAAATAAAATAATATTAATATACAATAAAAAAATAAATAAATAATAAAATAATATGTAAAAAAATTATTTTTTAAAATAAGTTTTTATCAAAACTGAATTCTCCCCCTAAAAAGTAGAAAATAAAATTGATTGTAGAACTTGAGCATCTTGGACTGCTATAGTAAAAGTGAAAATGTTCACAAAAATTTTTCTTCAACTTTTTATTTTCTTGTAAGTAAATAAATTTACTTTCCATTAAATAGCTCTGCAAATTCAGCACAAAAATGATTAGGAATAATTCATACATTCTAAAAATGTATATGGAATTCTTTGGGCAAATATATAAAGAAAAATAGTACAATACACTGCTCGTTTTAAGATGTACATATAATAGAACAAGAATTTAGCTTTCGCTGATAGCAAGTGGAACATAGATCCTAACTAGGGTGACGCTTGTCTTTCTAACATCACCATGTGCACTCACTTGAATTCATAGAGCATATTTTATATTGAAGTAAAGCTGAAAAAAAGGTCAATTATTTTTCGGACTTATTTCTTTCGGAATTAATTTCTAGCGCCAAAAAATTTGCAATTTTAAGCTACGTGTACGAGTATAGCTCAAGAGAAGGTGTTTTTTTTTACAAAAAAAAAATAAATAAAATGTATGAAGTAATATTTTTAAAATTTTTGTTTTTTACAGAGTCTAAACTTTTGGGGACTTTGTTTTTTTATAATGTAAAATTAAAAAAAAAAAAATTATTGTAAGATCTTAAAAACAGCAACAGATGCAGAGAAATTTTTAAAGAATAATAAAATTAAAGAAGAAATAAGATAATAAGAGTAAAGGAGAGAGTTATATGGATAATAAATTATGATTATATTATTATTTTTTTTTTATAGATTTTCCATTATGCGATTTTTAAAGTTTATAAATTTCTTTTTCAGTTGAAAAGAACCTAAAAGTTTCTGGTTATTATAAAATAATTACAATGAATGAGGGTCCTTTTTTATTCAAAACAAAAAAAAAAACAATTTTTCATTTCTACTTTATTTTGTTTGGTATTTCATAAAAATTGCCATTACAAAAAGAGAACAAAAAAAAAAGTAAAAACTATATAACTTTTAATATTGGTAATAGCCATTATGATAAAAGCAGGAAGTTTTTTTTTATTTCTAAAGTAAATTAATTGTTAAACCCAGCTAACAGTTTGTGTTATTTGGGATAATAACATATCATATACAGTTATATAAATACTTAAAAATATACTTTGTGATTTCCTTCCATTAAATATTTTAAGTTAACATAGAAGCAGTTACAGCAGTCGCTGAGTGATTGATTGATTTGTTGGAAGTAGCAAGTTTTGTAAAGGAAAAGTTTTGAGGTGATAAAGTTTAGAGATTTTTTCAAAAACAAAATATAAAATGATGGTTATTGTAAAATGTAATGAAGAGTGTTAAATCAAGATTATTATCCAGAAAATCCAAAGATCATTATGTACAAAACAACTATGCGACCTGTACTTACTTTTGGCCCTAAATAAACTGAGATTGGAGAATATATTCAAAGGTCAAATGAAAAGCTAGATCGTATAATTGAGAGGAAATATTTAGTCAGGTTCTACAAAGCCCAATGTATTCGCTGGACTGGACATATAATAAGAATGGAAGAAACACGGCCCCAGAAACAAATATTTCAATATCGTCTAAATCGACCCAGGAGAAGACCCCGTCTGAGATGCTTAGGCAATCTATAAAAAGATCTACTAATCTTTAGTGTACAAAACTGGAAGATAAACGCAAGAGGCAGAACATTCTGGAGACGAGTTGAGGAAAAGGTTAAACTAACCCCGTGCTGTAACGCCATTTGATGATGATGTATGAAGAGTGTTAAATGTATTTTGAAAAAATCTGAGGGGAGAAAAAAAAGATGTTTAAGAGCAGTTTAAATAAAAGTGATCGAAATTACATGAAGTTCATTTGTCACCTTTGCCAAGTAGTATGTTTCTGAGTATGGATTTGAATGTATTCCAATTGAAAAACTAGAACTAAACATTTTTAAAAAGAGATTAATTTTACGATAAACCTAAAATAAAATTCTGCCAAACATTTATTAAAGGAAAAGACCAATGAGCATACTTATAAATTTACTTAACTTTCAATAACTATGAATAATTATATTAAAAAAGTTTTTACTTTTAGTATTACTTTTCAAGGTGATCTGGTATTTTGTTTTCAGAAAGAAGATAAAACATTATAAAAGTCTGTTTTGAAATTAAAATTTGGTTGGTTAAATGAGAATACACCAGTTATTAAGGACATTGAATCTTAAAAAGCAGCTGTTTTGTATAATATTAGGCAATATTTATTTAAATTATAATAAAATAAGAGGTTATTTCTAGTGAAACTTTTCGAGTATAATTCGGTCGGTGTTTTATAATATCGAATATATCATAATAAATTGTCATAATATTAAGTATCTAATGAACAAGGCAATTTGTGAAAGTAGTTTTTTGTATCTTTGAAGGGCTGTACCTGCATAATAGGCGAATCTTTCACAACATTAGTTTTTTAATGAAATCTACACATGGTTGCTGATTAATTTTATCATGGTTACTCCATTTTAAAAGATATAGAAGTTTTGTAAACAGACGCATAAATGAGGTAGTAGGTAGGTAGGTATGGTGGTGACCTTCACGATGCTGCGTGAAGGCCTCAATTAGCACTAGATTGCGCCATTTTGATACCACTGCATTCATGTGACTCGTGTTTTTAGATTGTTTGCGGTTTTATATCCAACCCGAGCGGTTCAGATACAAGATCAGTTCTTTGATTTTGTGTTCAGAAAGCTCGCTGAGGTTGTGGAAGAACGGCTTGCCGAGTGAGAGAAGTCTGGCTCCAGCTAAGGCCGGACATCTGCAAAGAAAGTGTTCCAGATTCTCACTTTCGTTTGCTTCTTTGCATGAGGTGTTGTGTGGGATTCCTAATTTGGCCGCATGCGTGCCCACTGGCCAGTGGCCTGTGATGATTGCCACTAGTCTGGCTATGTCTATGCGGGATTTGGATATCAACTCAATTGATCTCCTGTTGTTGTATGTGGGCCACAATGTTCTAGATATGGTGCAATTGCTCAGATTACTCCACCTATTTTGTGATTTTGCTATATACAAAGAAAGGATCCGTTCCTTGATGGTACTGATTGAGCAACTAACATAAATTAACGGACAGAGTGAAATTAATAGCTAATTTTACAAAAATGTTTTCAAAAATGTGCTAAAAATATCATAAACAAACACAAAAAAAAAAATATACAGATGTTTTATATATTAACTTTAAGATACGCGTCTAACAACATACAATAAAATTGATTTTGTCTTTTTGAAAATTAAGAAGAACATTTTTTTTTAGATATATTTTAGTTAATTTGGCTTCCTCTTTCCAGGTTAAAGACTTAGAACCTAAGAAAACAAAATAAAAATCATTAAATGACTCAACAAATATACGAAAAAAAGACACCATAAGATTAAACAAAAATTGTTACATGGTATATAAATACTTAATTTTACTTTTTATAAAGTGATATTGAAAAAAAACAAAAAAAAACTTTTCTTTATTAATAAAATGTGCTGAATTAGGGGAGAAACTTTATTAAGTGGACAAAAATACAATAAAACAAATATAGTGCAAAATAAAGAACTGAAAAAGAAATAAAATTTTTATAAGATGTTTACTAATAATAAAAAGAACAAAAGTTTTTTACATTTTTTCCTGTTTACCACCCAGTTTCATTGCTATAACGATACTTTATTTATACGAATTTTGAAAAGATATTAAAAATAAAAAAAATAAAAAATTAATGCACAGATGTTGAAAGTTGAAATTTTGTTCAATACACCTTCAATTATCATTTTAAACTCTCTCTCTAAAATATAATTTCCATTTCTACTTCATCTCCAAAATGTTTTATTTTGCAAATTAGAAAAAAACACGTATCCAAAAATTTCGAATAATAAATTTTTTTATACCTCATCCCTCACTTTGAATTTTTGCTCTCTAATCTTGTAGAAGTAAATCATGATCAAATGTCATTAAAACAAATAAGAATTAAGTTATTGTTATCTTTAAAGAAGAAGGCGAAAAATCAACTTTTTCTGAAGACGAGGTACAGAAAGAAAATTTTCAAATTCAATTAATATCCAAAAAGAATTTAAAGTTTAATCATGAGAAATAAAATTGAAAAGTCGAAAAGGTATAAAAAAAATTTTTTTGAACAGTTTTAATGAAGTGTTAAGGATATATTTTATGTCATGAGAGAATTTTCTATTCTTCGCGTTTTAAAATAATTACAATAATTATTTAATATATAAATAAATATAATTTTATATTTAATTGAAATGGAATTTGGGAAAGTGGAATTTTTTGTAATTACATTTTTTTTTTTTTATATTTTGATTAAAATTTAGGATATGTACTTTTAAAATTCTTTTGTAAATTCTTTAAAATAAAAATGAATTATGTCTATCCGTTTATATACTACATAAGTTGATTTTGTGTTTGGATGAAAAGCAATACAACGTAAATAAATATGGCGTATTTAAGTTATAGCGATTTTTTAAAAGTTATATTTATATCATAACTTATTGATACCATGATTCGGTTTTTTTTTGTTAACTTAGGTTGTTGGAAATCCTAATCAGCTTCTGCGAAACTATAAACGTTTTAAACTCAAAAATTACGAAGTTTTACTCCGAGGAAGATATATGCATTTAGGAGCATATTGCTTTACCTAAGATGAACTAACAGTAATAAACTCTATACAGATCTTTAATTTTTTTAAAGGCAGTAGGATTGATAGAAGTATTATAAGTTGAGACAAAATCCACAACACGTAGTAATAGGGGGCACAATAGATCTATATCAAAAGGTCGCAGTGTCACGAGTACCCTTTAATTAACAATCAAATCTAATCTAAGTGGTAATCATTGAAGAACTCTAAAGAGAAATGGTCCGAATACGATTCCTCTATCAAAGTGTGAGATTTTAACATAGTAAACACCATCTCTGTTTTTGATCAAACAATAGGTTAGAAGATGTTTGGTACTATTATATTGTGCGATTTAAATGCTTTGCAGTTATTGAAGAAGTTTCCAAAAAAAATAATACTTATAGCTTCGAAATTTTAGATTCAAATTTTTGGCATCTATATACTTGAATCTATTACTGTATAAAACCTGTTTGAAATTAATGCTTCTTTTATTGCAGTAAAAATCTCTTGAATTTGTCTTAAATATTGTGTATTTAGACTAAGATCAAATTACAAAATAGGCAACCTTTTATATCTTAAAATATTTTGTATAAATAATTCCAGAATTGTAAAGAAATTAAACAATTAATGCCTTCACTCAATGTTTTTTTATGCAAAACAAGGACTGTGACAGATGCCCACCCCTACACAGTGAAACATTTAAGATGGCTGTTTTTGGTTAGTTAAAGTACAACACTATCCGTAAGAAGGACATGCATTTCTTCTGGGTGATTTTTGAAGTTTTGCACCGACCCTCGTTGGAAAAAAAAGAGAAAAACAAGTGTTAACTTTCACTAGAAAATTTCATTTCTTTATAAACATCCATTTTGTAAAAGATATTTAGTACATTTTAATTTTCTAATTAAAATTTACGGTTTTATTTGAAAATTATTAATTAATTATTTACAATTGGTATTTCATCACAATCTGTGATTAATGAAGAAGTAAAATTCAATAAATTTTGTTTAAAATGTATTAACCCTCAAAATAACGTATTTGTGTTGGATTAGAATATTGAAAAATTTTAATGATTTAAATTAGTATTTACTGAATAACTTATCATCCATAAGCAATATTACCGTTAATGATAATATTCACATAGAGTTTAAGATTTTATGCAAATTCTTTTGAAATAAATAATTGAGATTCGATATACTCGTAGAATCTAGGTTTGCACAAGAAATATACAAACAAAAATCAACGGAATTCTTAATTTTCATAAAAAAAAAAAGAAATTGGGGTTCTTATTTTAGTTTATTTAACACTTTACATTATTACTGATTCTTGGATGGGGTTAAGTTGAAAGTATTTTTGCAAACATTGTATTATTTTGTTTAGATAAAGACAGATATTAAAATTACATTGGGATTTTATGTTATTTTCTATTGTTGTTCCTAAGATATATCGAAATAAAGCGGTGCCGTAAATGCTTTTGTGTAAAACAAAAGAAATAATTTAATTGCTTTTTAATTTAAAAGCTCATCTTTTTACATATATCTCACTATAGTTTTGAGCAAATTTTTGTGTTTTACAGGAAGTTTGAAATGAGCTATTTCGAGAGCTATTCACATAAAATATTTTCTTGTTTCAGTCTTCTCCACTATAATTATTTGTAACATACCACCGTTGAATACAATATATACAAATTTGGTTTTTTCATGAATGAAATTGAGGGTTAATATAAACAGTAGTAATTTTTTTGTTTTCTTTTGTTTTAAGGAAATAAAAATTTATTACTTTTCGTAAAAACTATTTCCTTCTTTTTTCAAATATTTTATTTCTTTTTTACTTTATTTTATGACTTTTATTTTCTTTTTTAACGGTATTTCTTTTAACGGTATAAATAATAGGTATGCCTAAATATTGTTAAAGTTAAATGGCAGTTTATCATTAATTTTCGAAAAAAAAAATAGAATGTGAAAGATATAAATTTAAATGCATACTTTTAGGATGATGTGAATGAAAATTTATTGTTATTTTGTTAGGTGGGAGTGAAGTAATTTATTTGAGTAAAGATGAACTTATATACCTTTAAATAGCATTTTTTTCATTTTGACTTCTATTTACCTTTATCAATAATCAACCAGGTAGAAAATTTTTTCTTATCTTTTTTGAAAAAAAAAAACCCGAATGATAAGAAAAGGAAATAAATTTTTTCTAATAGTTCAAGTGGAAAACATTATTGTTTAAGAAAAAGTTCTTTTTTTTTTTTTGTTTTATCATTAAAAGTTTTACGTATTTTGAAGAAAAGTTTATCTATTTAGGAGGTTAACAGAATGATTGGAAGTTCAAGTCAGTTTCTTTTTTTTTGTTTTTCGAAATATTGTTGATGATAAAATAAAAATAAATGAAAAATCATAAAAAGAAAAAACAGTATCCAGTGTATCAGGATCTTAAAATAAAAAATTTAGCTGTGTTTTTTGAACTACAGGATATTTATTTAAGTTATAAGGATTTTTATTTTTAAAAATTGTATTAACACGTTAACATATTGATATAAAAAAGATAATTTTTGAATGGTTGAATTCAATACTATTAATAAATTAAAAAAAAAATTCTAACTAAGAAACTTTATAGTATTAATATGTGATATTTATCAGAACTTAGTTTATTACAACTTTTCATACTCATGTTATATAATTTTCATTTGAGATATATTGAATTGTATCCAAGCCATAAATAACAGGTGTGTATATTATTTAAATTGGAAATTTGTAAACAAACAATAATAGGTACAATAGTCAATCATGA
The DNA here is from genome assembly GCA_947095535.1 of Poecilobothrus nobilitatus. Classification (NCBI taxonomy): domain Eukaryota; kingdom Metazoa; phylum Arthropoda; class Insecta; order Diptera; family Dolichopodidae; genus Poecilobothrus; species Poecilobothrus nobilitatus. Next base: position 343,300,227 of record OX352772.1, read on the forward strand.
AAAATGAATGTTTTCTTTCGTAAATTTTAAATATTTGTAATTTAATTCTGAAATTTAAAGGTAAAATATGTATTTTTTATTTAGTTCAGAACCGCAAGTTTCTTACGATTGCCCAGTAAAATTGAATAAAACCAACATATAAAACTTGAAGATTTTTAAAGGGTTAAATTGAAAAATTTGCACAATTACAAAAGAATGCAATCGTTGGAAAATGTTAAAAAGAAATTACCTGTAATTCAAAGAATACAAATCGATGATTTTTAGCAAATAAAAAGAAAAAAATTTTATCAAAGAAAAAAAAAACAGCAAAATAATATAAAATAAATCGTATAGATTTTAAAATATAATATAAATTGCTTAAAAATTTAGAGAAAATCTAATAAAAGTAAATAAAAAGAAGAAATATTTTTTTTATGTTAACATTATTTTATATTATTTATGTTTTAATGTTGTGACATTTTGCTTTTTAGCACATTTCCAAAAAAGTTAATAAAAAATTTGTCTATTAATTTCATTCTGTCCGTCTGTTTACAAAACATTTACACCGTTAAAGATAGGGGAAAAAAATTGGGTAAATCTCATAAAAAAATTAATGTTGTAGAACAACTTTTTCATGTCCATTACGGAGCTGCAGCACCTCCAACTTTGAAAAAGCTTGATTTTTAAATTTGTACCTATATCTCATGTTCTGCTTAACATTTTTTCAATCTGAAAAAGCTATTCGTGAGGAATTTTTCTTACCTTTGTAAATCTATATCAAAATTATACAATTTTTTTTAAAAATTTAGTATTTAAATTTATCGTTACGTGAAAACCAAATTTTGCATGAAATTTCTTTTTTCATAACACCGACCCACGTTCAGATGGAAATTTAACATTTTGAGACAGGAAGAACTTTCAGAATTAATATAAGTTTCATTAGAAATTTTTTTTCTACCACCATTTGCTTAAGAGCTATATTAGGGGTCAAAAATTGAAAATATGCTATTTTTAGACACCTGTAACTTAGGTAGTTGTACACATTTTTCTTCGGCAAGACATAAAAATTAAAGCTTCAGTAATATATTTTTACGTGTGTTACAGTCCCTCATTTTACATTTTTACGTGTGTTACAGTCCCTCAAAATTTCAAAAAAATCCTATTTTTACATTTTTCTTATATATATGAAATTTTAAAATTTTGGTGGAAGTCACAATTCTAAACAGTTTGTATTATCTTTTGGAAATGTGCGCTTTTAAAAACCGTTGGTTTACATTCTGCCTTGTTTTTTTTAGCAAAGTTTCAATTTGAAGTTTTGTCTTTATTTAATATAAATCTTCAAATTTTTACTCAAAAGTGCATTACATTATAAAACAATAACAAACAGCGTAGATACAATAAAATAATCATTTCTATAAAATTTCATTTTAGGATTCACATTTCTTTTCCAGGATATTGAAAGAATGTTTTAATGTATAGATAATACATTTATATTAAAAATATATTATTTATATACTTTTTCATGTTTCTATTTTCTCATATAGGTACGTAAGGAAAGGATTGAAATCAGGAAAATAATGGAATGTCAGTTTTTGTGTGTCTATAGGTTTTGTATTTTTTTTAGACAAATAAACTGGATTGGAAATATAATGGGCTGAATATTTGCAAACTAGAATATACGATAAGCCAGGAATGTTATTTAGGATAATAAAATTGAATTGAACGTGTTTGTTTCGAAAACCAATTTTATCATATGCTTTGGGGAAGTATAATAACCGAAAGTATCACTTTAAAAATCGTCAAATAAAATAAGATTAAAAACAGCTATTAGGGAAAAACACCAGAACTCAACCTAGGTTAGGAAAATTTAGTATATACATAAGTTTGGTATTATATTAAATATTCCATGAAGTTTTGATAGACATTACATTAGATAATTACTTTCCCCGTAATTTAAATTTGTTGTTTATTTTTACAGTTTTTCATTAGTAATAAAATTAAAAATATATATTAGAGTCAATTTTGTATTATACAAATATGTATCTTATTTTAAATTTAGTAAAAACATTATTTTTTTAATTGTTATATCTGCCATCGAACATTGGCTATCATACTAGTGATCTTAACTTTGTCTACCACTGTTCTGTATAAAGATTTTCTCTGGTCCCCGTCTTCTTTGTATTTTACCTTCAAGAATGAGATGTTGAAAACTTTATTTTTCTTGATGTCATATGGGTCATTGTTCTATAAATCGTCATTATATCTATATGGGTAATAGTTTTTTCTGCTTTATTGTCTTTAAAATTTCTGTTGAAATTTTGATTCTTCTTAATACTTTTGGATTCGTAATGCTATAGAACCATTTAATTTTGTAATATCCTTTTAAGTATCCAATCCATAGTGCAAAATCTTCTAATTTTTTGAAAAAAAGATTAAGTTAGTGTCTATGTTTCGACGCCATATATGAGTGCTCGAATAATTTATTATCTGAAGAATGTATTACCAACTTTCTTTAGTCTGCATTAAATCGATGATCCTATTTTTCATTTAAGCCTATAGGTAAAATGGCATTTTGCTTAGTACTTCAATAATCCCATATAATATTTCATTCACTCATTACATTATCAGACCATACATTGAAGAATAATAATAATAAGTAAAGAGGAAAACGCATTTATTTCATTTTCCTTAAACAAAAGAAAAATGGGAAATTAAAATTTAAAATAACACTAATTTTTATACCCGTACGATAGGATCGGGTATAATAAAATTACTCCTCCGTTTGTAACACCTCGAAATAAGCGAGCTAGATATACCTTCAAAGGTATGGATCGGATCAGAAAAAAATTCTAAGACTTTTGAGCCATGTCCGTCCGTCCGTCCGTCCGTCCGTCCGTCAGCACGCTAACTCAAAAACTAAGAAAGCTAGAATCTTGAAATTTACACAAAATATTTTTGGAGTAATTTGTAGGTTCCCTATTTTTTTTGGTTGAGTTTGGACCAAGCCTTAGGGTAGCTCTCGAACACCTAACTTTTAGATCTCCACATTTTTTTTGCAATAGAGCTATGAAATTTTAACTACTGATAGATCTCACAAAAATATTAATTTTATTTTGAATAACTTTTTTTTGTAGCCCCACCCGTTACGGAGCTACAGCTCCCCAAGGTTCAAAAAAGCTCTATATTTAAATTGTTATAGCACAAGTTGTATAAGGTATATCTTCATTTTGAAAACGCCAAACGATTACTACTTTCATTAGCTTTAAAAGTATATATACAATAAATATATATTTTTGGCATACGGTGTCTTAATTTACCGTTATGCGAAACTCAAATTTTGCAAAATTCTTTAACCCTTCCATCTTCTAAACGGTTAAAGTTGGAAACTTGAAATTTTGACAGAAGTTAGATCTTTGAAAATTAGTATGAGTCATTTCAGAAATTTTTTTTGTATCACCCCCGTTTAGGAGCTGTAAGGGGTCAAAAACTGAAAATTTCCTATTTTTAAACACCTGTAACTTGAACACCTGTTAAAATTTTTTTGAAGTAATACACAAAAATTAAAGCTCCAACATTATATTTTTATTTCTGTTAACAACTTTTTTTAATAATATAGGGTTACTTTATAATTGACGAAAGTGTTACTTGATTTTTTCAAATTTTCTAACAAATTTCTTTAAAACGAATTTTTTCCATTTTGTTTTGCTCGATAATTTGAAATTGTTGAGGATATAATGCACAGTACATAAAAATGTAAATAAATATACAATATAACGGTTGCTTGAAGAATTTTTATTTATATGATATTGATATACATACATACTTATATAATATAATGTTTATTTACATATCGTATATGTCACTAGTGAATGAATGATAAGAGTATAGATGTATATTATATAGCGCCGTATTTACATACACATATGTATTTTATTGTACTTATAAGAAATTATTCTGTCAATGGAATATTTAAATATAATATAATATAATATTTAAAATTATATTTACTGTTTTGTACTTAGTAAATTTAATATACATTTACCGCTTAGTATTAAATGGTACTATAGAATATTTGAAAAAGTTTTGGATTGATAATCGTTATGTGGAAGGTTAGAATCTGCTTTTGAAGAATGTACATATAAACATATAGTTTGAATATATGTACAACCCATAGTTCTAGAAATTATAAAATTCACCCAAATTATTTTAAAATACTAAAGTATTAAAAAAATAATATTGTAAGCAGAGTGACTGTGAACATACTAACGGTTCGTACGGGTATCTAAGAATTGACAAAGTCAACTGTATTCTTCCTCGTTTTTTAATAAATTATGCATTGTTAGAGGAAAAAAAAAATTTTTTTAAAATGACTTGAAGTACAAAAACTTTAATGTTGATAAAAGTTTCATTTCCTTTCTACATTTGCTTTCTGGTTTTGTTTTATTTAAAAAATAAAGATTTTAGATTATAAAATTTTCGTTTTGTAACTCTGATGATTTCAAAGAAAACATACAGTTTTGTTTTAAAAATTCTGGTAAGGTTTTTTGTTGCTTCTCTAATAAAATATCAAAAATTATGATATAACTATCTTATATATAAAAGCCATCATATATCTGCCTGAAGACTGTCTTGAATTTCAACTAAAAATACAGTAATATAAATTATAAATAGAGTATATGGTGTAATAGGTAAAGTGTTACCTCGCAAATTTCTTGTGTTAGGTTCAAAGCTTAAAAATTAATTGTGATTTTTCTTTTTAGCACATTTCCATAAGAATTTTGAAAAAGTGTGTCTAAAATTTAAAATTTTGAGATAGGAAAGAACTTCTAGAATGAATATAAGTTTCCTTAGAAAATTTTTTTTGTGCCACAGTTTATTTAAGAGCTATTAGGGCTCAAAAATTTTAAATTTGCTTTTTTTAGACATTTGTAACTTAGGCATCTGTACAAATTTTTCTTCAGCAAGACATAAAAATTAAAGCTTCAGTTAACGGTTTTTCTTAGTTATAAAGAGTTCCGGACTTACAGCTTCTCAAAATTGCAAAAAAAAATCGATTTTCACATTTTTTTTCATTTATATGAAATTTTCAAATTTTGGTGCAAGTCATAATAATTTTAAACAGATTGTATTATTTTTTGGAAATGTACGCCTTTAAAAACCGCTGGTTTACACTTTACAATGTATTTTATAAGCAAAATTTTTTTTGCATTTTTAATGATTAATAAATTAATATGGATAAATACAATTAAGGTGTTTTTTTTTGTAAATTTTTTTGCACGAGTTGTTTTATTTATATCGAAATAACAATAAATTATCTATCTACTTACAAAAAGAGTTTATTCTTAAAATAAAAGAGTAATATTACATGAATAAATAAAATAAACACGCATATAATTTTAGATATTAAGCGGTCCCTCTTAACAGAATAGTGTAGTCTGTAAGAAATCGGTTTCTAATATAAATAAGATGTAGTTCAGACTTAGAACGTGCTTTTTTAAGAATAATAAATTTTGCAAGATATTTTCATGATTTGTTAATATTTTCTGTATTTATTTTCCACCTCGTCTTTTGATGATAGTTAAATCTAGTTGATTAGCTAAAATATCCAACTTCTTCAAATTCTACAGACTGCTATTTTGAAAATTACTTTAACTAAATCAATATTTTATTAATCTGAAAACGCCAAACAAAAAAAAAATTAAAAGTATATCGTATTATAATATTAAAATAGATTTGATTTTATTAAATTTAGATTGCGATTATTTTAAAAAGACTTAACGTTAATATAGAAAGCTTTCAATGATTAAAACAAAGTTTATTAGGGTAGGATTAGAAATATATGAAGATGTCAAGTGATGTAAAAAAAGGCAATTCCAAGATATAGTGATTGATAAAATGTACTTTTGAAGGGTGAACATTATTTACATACGTAGATATAATGGTGAAAGTGAAATATAACACACAAAATGTGTTAACACATGTTTGAAAATAACTCCCTTTTCTATTGTGATGAAAATAACACAGCGATTGAAAATAATGCATTTTTAAAAAGCTGACAACTTACTCTACAAAATATATTTTTTTTTATCTCTCTATAGCAAGCGGTTCAAAAGTTATAGATTTTTTTATGAAAAGTCGCTAAAACATCTTTAACCACTCATATCTCGAAAAGGGTCTATAGTAGACGCCCCCCCTCTCTCCCATATAATTTATTGTTCGTTGTGATGCTCTCCATCACCTCCTGCTCTATGTGCAAGTTAACGCGGGACACCCTGTATACGAAATCTAACTAAAGAGAAATTCTGAGAAAAAAATATGAAAATTGTGAACCGTAATATATAAAACGAAATTAATGCAGAAATAACGTCAAAATTTAAATTTTAAACTTAAGAAACACTGGGAATTTTTATTACACATAACTCCTACACGTTTTTTTTTTTGTATTTTCTGTATTTTCTTATATTAATTTTAATATTTTATTCATTATTTTTTAATTTAAAGTAAAATATTTGTTTTTAACATTTGTGTTTTATTTTATTTCTAATTTTCTTAAACTTAACATCATCAAGAACATTCTTTTCTATAGGTATAACTTAAGATTACTACAGTATAATCAATAAAAATTCCCTAGAAATATATCTTTTAGGTTTTTTTTTTCATTTTTCCATGAAATTGAAGAGTTAATACAAAAATAAAAATAAATCCCCAAAATGATAAAAAAAGGTATCCCTTAACGATTGATTTATTAAGGTATGACTTGAAATGAAAAAAATTTTTTTTTTGAAATGAAAAAAATTCAATGAAATTTTTATTTTTTTTTTTATATTTTAGTCCGAAAAGAAACGAAACAGATACAATTACTGTATACAACAAATGTCATATATCATAACATGTAAAATGATAAATTCTTTTTGACATGATGTTAACAAGTACGATTAAAATATATTGTAATCATCATAACTAAAATATAAAGGTAAAAGAAGAAAGGTAAAAGAAAAAAAGAAGAAATGTTGAATTTAATACATAACTGATTCTAGGAAATTTGAAATAAAAATATGTAAATTATATAATATATATGAGTAAAAAGGATATCAATAAAATAATTACAAAATTGTAATGAATTATAAATTGGTATTTTAAATTGCTTGAGAAAGAAAAACTTTTTTATTTCATATTATAAAAATTAAAATTTAATATACAGGGTGATTTTTTTTATTAATTAGTTGGGTAGTTATACCCGTACGATAGGATCGGGTATAATAAAATTACTCCTCCGTTTGTAACACCTCGAAATAAGCGAGCTAGATATACCTTCAAAGGTATGGATCGGATCAGAAAAAAATTCTAAGACTTTTGAGCCATGTCCGTCCGTCCGTCCGTCCGTCCGTCAGCACGCTAACTCAAAAACTAAGAAAGCTAGAATCTTGAAATTTACACAAAATATTTTGGGAGTAATTTGTAGGTTCCCTATTTTTTTTGGTTGAGTTTGGACCAAGTCTTAGGGTAGCTCTCGAACACCTAACTTTTAGATCTCCACATTTTTTTTGCAATAGAGCTATGAAATTTTAACTGCTGATAGATCTCACAAAAATATTAATTTTAATTTTAATAACTTTTTTTTGTAGCCCCACCCGTTACGGAGCTACAGCTCCCCAAAGGTTCAAAAAAGCTCTATATTTAAATTGTTATAGCACAAGTTGTATAAGGTATATCTTCATTTTGAAAACGCCAAACGATTACTACTTTCATTAGCTTTAAAAGTATATATACAATAAATATATATTTTTGGCATACGGTGTCTTAATTTACCGTTATGCAAAACTAAAATTTTGCAAAATTCTTTAACCCTTGCATCTTCTAAACGGTTAAAGTTGGAAACTTGAAATTTTGACAGAAGTTAGATCTTTGAAAATAAGTATGAGTCATTTCAGAAATTTTTTTGTATCACCCCCCGTTTAGGAGCTGTAAGGGGTCCAAAACTGAATATTTTCTACTTTTAAATACCTGTAACTTGAACACCTGTTAAAATTTTTTTGAAGTAATACACAAAAATTAAAGCTCCAACATTATACTTTTATTTCTGTTAACAACTTTTTTTAATAATATAGGGTTACTTTATAATTTACGAAAGTGTTACTTGATTTTTTCAAATTTTCTAACAAATTTCTTTAAAACGAATTTTTTCCATTTTGTTTTACTCGATAATTTGAAATTGTTCAGGATATAATGCGTAGTACAAAAAAATGTAGTTAAATAAACAACATAACGGTTGCTTGAAGAATTTTTATTTATATGATATTGATATATATACATACTTATATAATATCATGTTTATTTACATATCGTATATGTCACTAGTGAATTAATGATAAGAGTATAGATGTATATTATATAGCGCCGTATTTACATACATATATGTATTTTATTGTACTTATAAGAAATTATTCTGTCAATGGAATATTTAAATATAATATAATATAATATTTAAAATTATATTTACTGTTTTGTACTTAGTAAATTTAATATATATTTACCGCTTAGTATTAAATGGTACTATAGAATATTTGAAAAAGTTTTGGATTGATAATCGTTATGTGGAAGGTTAGAATCTGCTTTTAAAGAATGTACATATAAACATATAGTTTGAATATATGTACAACCCATAGTTCTAGAAATTATAAAATTCACCCAAATTATTTTAAAATACTAAAATATTAAAAAAATAATATTGTAAGCAGAGTGAGAGGCTGTGAACATACTAACGGTTCGTACGGGTATCTAAGAGTTGACAAAGTCAACTGTATTCTTCCTCGTTTTTGAAATATAAGTAAATTAAATTAGAACTTTAAATCTCATTATCTCAAAAACCAAGGGAAATAGACGGCTCCCTTATCCCACAACATATTATTGTTTTATTTCTACCCCAATCACAACCTATATTCAAGTTAGGAAGAAATTCATCCAGTATATCTTAAACAGATATTATATTGAAAATTATTGTTTGAAAATAAACTTCAAGGGAAAAACTAAGAATAACTCATTATTTGACCTGATCATTCAAATTAAATTGAAACGTTTGACCCCATTGTCTCAAGAACCGAGAGAAATAGATGGCTCCCTTATCTTACAACATATCAATTTTTTATTCGATAGAATAGATATATAAAAAGAAATTCACCATGTATATCTTAAACAGATATATTGAAAATTATTGTTTGAAAATAAATTTGCCTGAAAGACGATTAGATCATTATATTATGCCTATGTATGTCATATTCAGTCGTAGTAATTTATATACCAGAATATTTTTGTCCTTTATACTCTTAGAAGAAGGGTATGGTCATTTAATATTCATATTTAACTGTGATTTTGTTTCTGGAAAGATTAATTTCACTAAGCTGTTGATTACTCGACTGTAGAAGTATAGAGCTTTCGAATGAAAGATCAGTGTCTTAATTACTACAACATTTGCTGTATAGTAATTTATATATCGTAATAGTTAATTTTATATGGTCTTTTATTTAAAAAATATCTTCTTCTTTATACGCATCTACATCATCGAGTGTTGGATATCTTAACTTTGCTTGGCGGTGATGTTAAATTTGTTAATCGCTGCTCTGAATAAAGATTTTGTTGAAACGTTGTACCACGCAATGATATGCCTCGGTCTAGATATTCTTTTTCTTGTCTCGCCTCCTTTTTCTTATCGTATTTTATCTTCGAGAGTTATAGATGACTCCTACAAATTTTCTTTGCTTAATTTTTTCAACATTTCTGGTGAGATTCCTATAGTTTTTAATACTTTTGCATTCATAATTCTATCGAGCTATCTAATTTTTAATATCCTTCAATATTATATACATAGCCCAAAAGCTTCTAATTTCTTGATATAAGGTTCTATTAGCGTATATGATGGTTTCGATATCACATAGGAGCACTGTCATAACATACCATCTAAAGAGGCTGCCTAGCTTAATTGATTCACCATTCAATTTCTTACGAATGATTCCATTTCTCGTTTAAGATACAGCAAAAGCTATTATATATCGTAATAATAAATTCCGTAATTTCAAAAGTGTATAATGTTTTATATCCCAACCACAAAGAAATATATACATAATCAACATTCAATTACAAAAGTGGTACAGATGGCGCGAAGCTATTTAAGGAAAGGCATATGTGTTTCATTTGATAATCTTACATTAACTATATCCTAGTATATAGCGGATTAGTGAAAATAATGATACACAAAACTTAAGTTAACTCCTGTACGGTTCTTACAGAAATCAAAACAAATATTATAATCATAATCATAAATATGTTTTCAACATGGTTCTTTGTTTGTTAATAAATTAAAACAAAATTCTTAAAAATCAATCTATGAATAGATATTTTCTTGGCATACCTCTTAATATATGGCTGTGTTGTAAAGAAGGGCTTATCAACCTAACCTTATTACCTGGAAAAAGGCAATGAAAAAAAAAAATAAAAAAATTAATATAAAATAATGAACACATACTCTGAATCTCACTTTAGTTTGATGTAAAAATGTGTTAACTGAAAAGGAAGGTATACTAAAAATACTTAATTGTTTCTTATAAATACCTGTTAGATTAGAAATTTTATTAAACAAAGACATGATACTTTAATTTGTTGCAAGGGGTCTCGGTGGCCTAAAATACGCTGTAAACACCGAGAGAGTGTGGGTTCGAATCCCACACACGTCGTAAGAGTTATTCCTCCTTACGACATTTACATCTACACCTAAACAGGAAAGACTTGTAATTCCCTGTCCACATTTATGTTGCAGAGGAAGCAATAAAAAAAATAAAATTTGTTGTTTTTTTATTCTCCATTTTTAAAATTTAAAGAAAATGTAAAACAAGAAAAAATTTTTAATCACATGATTATAAATTAATTTAAATATTATAATAAAAAAATAATACACAATCAAATATTCCTTCCATACTTATACGATTAAAAATTATACTGTAACAAACTAAAATTTTTCTTTCACGTTTATATTATAGTTCCAGCAGGTTCTACATTATTATGTGTCAGTATGTATGTATTATAAATAACATTAACATAATTAAAGTCAATACCTCTTACTTACTTTTCTTCTTTTTCACAACATCTTCAAAATACGAATCCAAAATAATTAAATAACTTTTTATTGGTAGATGAAAGTGATAATACCTCATGACAATTATAACAGGGATGGGTAAAAATAAAAAAAAAATAAATGTGATAGAAATGTAAATCAAAAATATATATTCTATATGAATACAAAATTTTCAAATATGTTAAAATGAGACAAAAGTATTTTTCTTTATTTTCTTCTTTTTATTAATTTTTGACTTTGTTTATCCTATCCGGAAAATTTATAAGATCAAGTGGTGTAAATATATAAAAATAAACCAACCAGTCTAAAATATAAAATTAAATCATACAAAGAAATTAAAAAAAAAAAAAGAAGAAATAAGATTCCTTAAAGAAAAAATTTTGACAAGTGGATTAGCATTCATGATATTAAATGTGTATATACTGAATTTTCTTTTTTGTCCCTTTTTTACACATTAATATAACAAGAAATTTATACGTATTTTTGTGAAAGGTTTAAAAATTAAAACCATTCTACGATAGATGTTTTTTTGTTTTTTGTTTTTTTTTTCATAGACTATTTTTTGTTTTTTTTTTTCATAGACTTTTACTTATAACCTATACACTAAATCATATTGGCTTTCATTAAATATAATCCAGTTGAGTTTTAATATGCTATAAGGGAAATAATATTAAAACTCAAGAAATAGAAGACAAACCATAAAAAGAAGACAGAAACAGAAAAATTACAAAAAAAAAGAACAAAAAATGTTTGTTGATTTTTTTTTTTTTTTGAAGGCCATATAAAGTAAGAAAATTAAATAAAGAAAAAGGAATGTTTATGTTAATTTATGATGTGTCTTACTATATGTATTTTGTTTGTGTATATTTATTTTAATAAAATATTATGAAATATCCTTAAGGATAAAAAGAATATTTTTATATGAAAATTAACACATAAATAATGCAATAATATATACCAATTTTCATATATACAAGTAAACATAAAATTTGAACAAATGTAAAAACAGAATGATCAGTTACTCTTTGAAGAAGGATAAAAAAAAACTAAAATGGTATTATAGGGATAGGGATATAGAAAGAGATAAACATATACAGATGTGTTTATTAAAAAAAAAAAAGAAAGAAAACACTAGATGAGTTTTTAAATATTATTAGTTTAACGTTATATTGAAATTATCCTATATATTTAATATATTTCTAAACACGTTTTATATTACGATAAAATCAATTTTATCTATATTTTCTATCTCTTTTTTTTCTTTAGATATTTCCAACATTTTTTTTTTTTGTTTCTTGTGAGTATGTATATACAGAAAACAAAAATAATTGTATTGGACATAAAGGATCCTAGAAGCGAAATAATTTAATGAAATGCTTTTATATCAGTTTATTTTTTAAAGAAAATTTTGTATGGATTTTATATGTAAAAGTTAAGTAAGAGTATGTAAAGATTAAGTTGAAAATGAGCTGAGCGTGAACATATGAAGAAGAAGAAGATAATAAATATAATAAAAAAAATTATTTCTGATATAAGATGACAGAATTAGCGATTTTTTTTGGTCTTGTATGTCGATGTTGAATTTTTAAAATTTATAAATTATTATGTATATATACATATATATATATAACTTTTTGTAAATACATTTCCAAAAAATGTTTAGAAAATTGAAAAATTCTATTGTAATACCACAAAATTTACAAAAAAAAAAACTAAAAAAAAACTTTTCTTGAATTTTTTACAAAAAAAAAAAAAAAAAAAAATATTTTATCAGTATTTTGTAAATTAGTTTTAAGTATTTATATTTACCGTAATATGAAAATAAAAATTCGGCTAATTTAGAAACTTCCAGACAGACGTCTATGTAATTTTAAAATTTGTCATTGAAAGAAGTGAAATCTTTTAAAATTAGTCGAAGAAGTTGCACTTGTTGTACCTGTTTTTTTTTTAATTTTTCACATTTTAAGAGCTGTGAAGGGTCGAAATTGAAATTTTTTTTTTTTAATGAGGGTCAGTGAAAAACTACAAAAGTCAGAAGAAAAGTGATTTTTCCGGATAGCATTGAAGTTTAACCAATCAAAACCATCCACTTTTAAAACATGTTTTAGGTTGAAACCTTTAATTTCAGAACTATGTTACAAAATAGAAAAATAATACAAATTTTAACTTGTATTATTGTTATTTATTACAAAAAGTAACTTAAAAAGTTTACTTACTTCCTCCTTCTTCTGCGAAACTATAACCGGAAAATATATGTTAAACTCATAGGATTCAGTAAAAATAAACTGAGAATTTTAATAGAATTCTTGTCGGAACACTGCCTGTCTAAAGAGACACTTAAAAAAAATTGTAATACACAAACACAAGATTCTGTATGTGTCTGGAAACTCCAGGTGACATACTCAAAGACTGCGGAGCTTCACTCCGAGCAAGATATTAGGATGTTCCTAGTACAACTAGAGGCATATTGCTTTGCCGAAGATGAACTGCTAATAATAAACTCTATACAAATCTTAACTTTCGTAGAGGCAGAAGGCTGATAGAAGTATTGGAGTGTAAATCCACAACCTGTACTAACAGGGTAGAATAATAGATAGAAAATATTGCAGTGTCATTTTACGTCTTAAATAAAATTAGACTAATCTACTACTTCTAAAAACAACTTTCAAACCTAAGTGTTTCTGCTTATATCTATACTTCTCAAAAGCAGAAGAAAACAAAATTGTTTTCTGATACAACTTATAACGACTTATTTTTTTAATATTAAAAAAAAAATGGATTTTGATTTTTCAGAAATCTTTTACAGGAAAAATTCTAAGAAAAACTTTATTATTTTCCTTTTGTTTATCAAATTATAATAGATTGGAAAGGCTTTACAACTTGTACATTTTAAAAATGTGTGTCTTTAAAACAATTGGATTTACTATATACTGCCTTGTTTAATTTGTTATTTTGTGGTTTGTGTTACTACAAATTTTGTTCCTTACGTAAGTTAAAGTAACTCTTGGCTAGGTTTATAGTGAGAGATATTCGGGTTAAAAACAATATAATGTTGTGACAGAGAGAGAGAGAGTGGGAATGAAAAATAATCGAAAACATACATTTCATTTGTATGCATTTCCATAAGAATGCATTTCAAAAATGACTATTAATTAGTACAAGTGACAACTACTGATGCTTTATAACATTAATCACTGAATCTTATTTGATTTAGCTGTTTACAAGTCATTTTTTATATTATTTTATGAATATCTAATGTTTCTACAAAATTTACTAAATTATTGATCTTCTAAAATTAATTTTATAGATTAAATTAAAATAAAATGTGACTTTTAACATCTTTAAATAAGCCCGTACTGCTAATCTGACACTAGTGTAATTCAATTTTTTTATAGTATACAATTTTTACTCATCATATCTCAAGCGTGGTTGAAGTTACGAATACTGTATACGAGTTTTGAATAAATTTACAAAAAAAAATCATATTTAGAAAATAAAAAAAAATTAGAAAAAAAAAATTTTGTCTTCTTGAAATAATAAAAAAGAAAAGAAAAAGAAAAAATTGAATTTATAATAAAGTTAATACTGACAAAAAAAAATAAAAACTACAAAATAAAAAGAAAGGAAAAGTATAAAATTCTTTTCTTGTTTTTTGGAAATTTAATTATTATTCATGTAAGATACTTTTTTTTCATTCCAATATAAAAAAAAAAAAAACAACATAAAACCAAAATATGGAAAACAACAAAATATGAATTTTGTTTTGTAGCGATTTTGACATTTTTGACATCATTGTTGATTTTATAATGTAATGAAATAATTTCAAATATGACGTGTGAAAGTGAATTAAATGAAAATTATGCAAGAAAAAAAAAAAATTAATTTAAAAATACTCAAATTGAATTTTAAATTAGATTTTTAAGGTTGTTTTTTTTTTTTTAATTTATTAAAAATCGTGGCTAAATTTAAAAAAATTGTCTAATTAAAAATTAGAATTAAATTAAGATTTCAATTACACAGCCTTTCCTGTTCAGGCGTGGCTGTAAATATCGTAAGTTGGAATAACTCTTACGAAGTATGTGGGACTCCCTCGGTGTTTACAGCGTATTTTATACGCTATTACCCACAGACTATCAAGTCCCCCTAATGGGTTCAATTAAAATGTCAAATTTTAGAATAATTTTATATATATATAATAGATGCCACAAGTTGGGATATTAATAAACCTTTGTAATTTTTGAGATTATCAGATTTTTTTTAATATTTTAAATAAGAACCTATTAGAAGGTAGTAAAAATCTAGATATTCTATCTAATTTACATTATAAAGTGCTCATTTTACGACACAATTATGGTTGTTGAACTAAAATTTATACGATAGTTATTGTGTTGATGTGACATTTCTAAACTGCATACAGCACAATACATGCAGTACTGATGACAATTTTAGTTTAAGAAAAATATTTATACTCATTCATTACTTAAATTTTGAATGAAAAGGTTCTAAATATGTTTTACTTACTATAAGCAATATTTACGCATGAAACTTTGAGAACTGTTCTACTATAAGTAGAACAGTAAATGCTATTTATTTATTTACAATATTATTCTAGTAGCTACCTTTATAAAAATAAAACATCAAATATTTACGTTAAAAATTTTAAACAATAATAAAATCGGTTCAATGGTTGAACAACTCAAAATATACGATAAAATAAACTATTAAAAGCTGTCAACAATAGAGTTGAACTAGATGCTTGAGAAAGTTGACTTATCTACAAAATAAGAGAAGAAAACACCTAAATTAATATTGACACAGAACCAATCGTTTCACCACTTTTTAAAATTATATGCACGGGTAGCAGAATTATATACGGATTTAATTTTATTTGATTTTACATTTGATTTATTTTTTGTTAATTTTTTAATTCACTTAATGTTTTTAACTTTTTTAAATTTTATAATTTTTTAATTTTTTTTTGAATTTTTGAATTTTATTATAAATTATCACCCGGACCCCTTAAACTATTAATTTGTTTCGTTACTTAATTATTCTTATTATTGTTTGTATTGATTAACATTGTCATTGATTACTTTTTAATATCATATTATTGATTGATTTTTATTGGTGCTTTGAATATTAGAATTTAATCGTAATTCAAATAGCAGCTGCAGTATTTTTTTTTTCTGCCGAATTTAATTTATTTAATGCAGAATGTATTTCACCTCGAAATAAGCAAGCCAGACATAACTTCAAAGGTATGGATCGGATCAGAATCTAATTCTGAATCGATTAAGTGTTGTCCGTCTGTCAGCACGATAACTCAACAATTAAGAAAGGTAAAATATTTTGGGGTCAATTTGTTGGTTCCCTATTTTTTGGTTGAGAACTGGCCAAAACTTCAGGCAGCTCTCGAACAACTAACTTTTTGATCTCTACATTTTTCATACAAGTTTTTCAAAAGTTCTACAGCGTTCGAAGTAGAGCCATAAAATTTTAAATGCGGACAGATATCCTAAAAACATTAATTTTATGGTACAATTTTTTTCTGTAGCCCCATCCGTTACGGAGCTACAGCCGCTCAAAGTTCGAAAAAGCTATATATTTAAATTGTTATAGCACAAGTTCTATAAAGTATATCTTCAATCTAAAAACGCTAAATGATAGCTGCTTTTATTAGTTTTACATAATAAATATATATTTGTGCCATACGGTGTCTTAATTTATCGTTATATGAAACTAAATTATTGCAATATTCTTTAACTCTTCTTATTTTAAACGGTTTAAGTTAGGAACTTGAAATTTTGAGAGGAGTTAGATCTTTGAAAATAAGTATTAGTCATTTCAGAAATTTATATTGTATCACCCCCTGTTTAGCAGCTGCAAGGGATCAAAAACTGAAAATTTCCTATTTTTAAACACCTGTAACTTGAACACCTGTTTAAATTTTTTTGAAGTAATACATTAAAATTTAAACTTCAACATTATACTCTTATTTCTGTTAACAACTTTTTTAATAATATAGGGTTACTTTACAATTGACGAAAGTGTTACTTGATTTTTTCAAATTTTTTAATAAATTTCTTTAACGAATTTTTTGCATTTTGTTTTACTCGATAATTTGAAATTGTTGAGGATATAATGCGTATTACAAAAAAAAAAAGGAAATAAATAAACAACGTAACGGTTGCTTGAAGAATTGTCATTTATACATACTTATATAATATCATGTTTATTTACATATCGTACATGTATGTCACCGATGAATGAATGATGTATAATAAGAATATCGGCATATATAAGTACGTATTATGTTGTATTTATAAGAAATTATTGTATGAATGAAATATTTTTAAAGAAATATTACAATGTACGGCGATATATAATAATATTATATGAAAACATATTATGCATATTAATATGTATTTGATATTTTATAGTAAGTTTAGTATAAATTAATAAACGTTTGCCGCTTACATTTGAATATTTGGAAAAGTTTTGGATTGATAATCGTTAGGTGGAAGGTTAGAATCTGCTTTTGAAGAATGTATAAACATATAGTTTGAATATATGTACAAACTATAGTTCTAGAAATTATAAAACTCAAAGAAATTATTTTAAAATATTGAAAAACTAAAAATATAATATTATAAGCATTATGAACATATTAACGGGTTCATATGGGTATCTAAGAGTTGACAAAGGCAACTGTTTGTATTCTGCCTCGCTTTACTTTAGCATTATATTCATTTTATTTCCTTTTCTACTCTTTCAAAGAAGCATAGAAGAAGCATTAACTAAGTCGCCTATTATTCGTATTACACTAAGCTTAATTTTTTTTATTTTAAATATTATTTTCTCTAAATTGGTGATTACGCGGCAGTACCTATTGTCTAAGAGTTGACAAGAGTCAAGACAACTGTTGTATTCTTCCTCGTTTTACTTTATTACTCGACAGTACCTATTGTACAAGACTATGCATCGTAAATAGTTTTGTTCCTGCGCCATCTATTATCTGTGACAAGAATTATTTTTATATTACGATATAAACTAAATATTACCTATTACCATATAAATTACTCTACTTTTGGAAATGACCTGACCGTGATCTGATCTGGCAAAATTAAATCTAAGAGCTTTCGTTTGAAAGACCGCGAATTTAATAACTACGCCATATTAGTTTGACAGCATTGGAATTAAGTACTTTGCATTAAATATATTGAATATTTATTAACATTAAAATAATTAAATACTGTTTTAGAAGAAAATAAATATTTTTTCCAACTTTTTTTCAAACAAGCTAATATTTTTTTTATTATATATTTTTTTTTTTTATTAATCAGATCAATTTAATAAAAATTTTTTTAAATCCATTTTAACTTATCTCTAATTTTTTTTTGATATTTTTATTCTTTATACTTAAATCCTTTAGTTACACAAAAAAATATTTATTTGAAAAGTTTTTGGAATTATTAGAAATTTTTCTAATCGTTTTTCTAATAAATTTATTCCATATTGGATTTTTAAAAATCGCTTTATGTTATAGAAACTATTTTTAAGTTAATTCCTTTAAAAAATTTGCAACTATGTATTTCTAAGTATAAAATGGCATTAAATTTACAGGGATTAGCTTTCCTATTTTATTTTTGTTTTTAAAATCAAAAGTTGGAAAAGAAAAAGAAATTTTTAGTTGGAACTAACAATATCGAAAAGTTTTTGTTGTTTTAAAAGTCTTACCTTTGCAGTTTTTATGGGCACTAAGATGCAATTCAGCATCTGTTATTGTGTTACATATACAATATACAAAATTGACCTAATTGCAAAGAAGTCACATAGTCATAAATCCCAGAAATTTGTTTTACACTAAACTTTTAACAGAGAAAAAACAAAAAAAACAAAATGAAAGTAAAAAGTACAATGTTAACTTAATCTAAAGATTTTACATAGCCAAAATTTTAAGTTTTTGGAATAAACCAAAAAGTTAGGTATATATTTTTTTTTATATTTTTTTATAACTTTGTTTTTTGTGTATAAATTTGTTTGGGAATTGAAGGTGGATAACTTAGTAAAATATCATTTTCTTTTATTTTTTTTTCCCACAAGAATTAGTTAAGATGCCAATATTGTTTTTTTGTCAAGCAAAAGTTAGTACGGTAAATGAAACTTCTTGGCCTTTTTCAAAAATGATTATTGAAATTAAATTAAAGGTTTACTGAAATTACTGAAATTCAAAAATGATTACTGAAATTATTAATGATCCATTTGTGTAGGTGAAAAGTTTATATTTATTGTGTTGTGTATAAAAATTTAAAGAGAAATTTTTTTTTAATAATAACAAGGATTGATAATAAACTTCCAAGAAATCAAATTTCTAAATTTTTTATTAATCACATATTAAAAAACAAAAATTTTATATTGATATAAAAGTAGCATACTTCTAATTGGAACCGAATGAACTGTCTTCTACATTTAAAAGATTTTTTAAGTAAATACCAAAGTTATTGATGTTATATAATTTGAAGTGCAAGACATACTTTCGGAAAAATTCAGAATGGTGGATTGTATGGAACAGAACTCTACGTGTTTCTGTTTTAATCTACAGAGTCAGTAGTTTTTTAATTCAATGAATATTTGGCTAATAAATACAATCTGTTGCATTAAAATATTTTTATGTTTTAGAATATTGTAATATCAAGCATAATATAATATACTAATAAAATATAGTAGTCCCGTATACATAAAATAGGCAGATGGTCACTTTAAAATGTTTAGAATTTCTTTAGGAAGAAAAATTTGTTGAGAACAAGTGAAGTTTTAATTTTATCTTTAACAATTTGGAAACGTTACAATTTTAAATTAATGGTTTTTATATTTTTTTAAAATGTGTTCAAAAGTAGTTAACTTTAATAGTTTCTATGATACTAGCAAACAGATATAATTAATCTAAATTAGTTGAATGTAACATTAAATGAATATAAACATATGAATCATCTTTATAATAAAATAGATCGGTTAGAGTTTTATGAGGAAATCTTATAAAAATGAATTGAAAAACTATGTGGGACGAAAGTATGGAGTTAATAATTCGCGCTCAAACAATTTAAGGAGATTCTGCAAAATTATAACCGGATTAAATATGAAAAACATGAGAATTCCAACAGACTTCCTATACGAACATTGTCTGCTAAAAAGGCACTGTCTGTCAAAAAGTAGAAGAATCTCCAGTACACATACTCAAAAACTGCGGAGTTTTAATCCGAGCAAGATATATGTACCTGGGAGCGTATTTCATTACCGAACATGAACTGATAGTCAACACTCTACGGATGTTTATTTTCTTAAAGGCAGTAGAACTTAAAGACAGAAGTATTATAAGTGGAGTCAAAATTCAAAAGACGTAGTAATAGATGGAATATAATATATCTACATCAAAAGGTTGCAGTGTTACTTATAATCCTTAAATAATTTAGTCTAATCTAAGTTATATAATATAATAGATTATTTTCGAGCTTCAATAGAAGTTGGGTAGATTTGAATAAAATTAAAGATAATACTATTATTTTATCGTTTTAAGAATGAATTTTCCAAAATTAGTTAGAAATTAAAAAAAAAAAATAAAAAGTATAGATTTTATCTTCCCAAAAAATTCTTAATAGTGAAAAACCGCCAAATAAAGTTAATTTTAATAAGTTTTCCAGAAAAAGTAAAAAATTTTTAGAAAATCAATTCAAATATATGAGCGTTGTTTATTTTTTAGAACTAGCTCGAGCAAGTTGAAGAACCCGCCATGCACTTACTGATTACCCCATTGAAACTAATACTCTCATTTCTCTTGACATTATGTCTTAATATTGGAAACCTTTTTCTTTTTAATAGATATCTTGCAGGTAATGACACTAGGTCAGAAGAAATTAAATCACTGATATCTCCTCTCAAACAATTCCAATGTACCACTAGAGAGGACTGCAATTGCATATTCCTATCG
The DNA here is from genome assembly GCA_947095535.1 of Poecilobothrus nobilitatus. Lineage (NCBI taxonomy): Eukaryota > Metazoa > Arthropoda > Insecta > Diptera > Dolichopodidae > Poecilobothrus > Poecilobothrus nobilitatus. Next base: position 343,321,316 of record OX352772.1, read on the forward strand.
CGTGGAATTACCTAAGTGGTAATCCACAGTCTTCCAGATGTAGCAATTCGTTTATTGTCAGAACGGCATCCAATGTGTTTCGAAAAGCTAGAGATTTTTTTATTTATAAATCATAAAATTTTCATCAAATTCAAGATAGATCTAAAGCGATTAATCATTCCCTTATCTCCACAGTCTCCTTTATTACCAATTTGCACATCCTTATCCCATCCCATAGACTACAGTCAAACTAATTTTAGTACAAAGGAATTTATTTCTGAATGTGATTGACGGAGAGGCTTTTTTCTTACTAAATACTATATAATTACCTTGAAAATTTAAGATATATCTTAGAGTTTAGAAAATAGCAAATTAATGTTTTTTATAAATGTCAAAAGTTATTTAAAACCTTGAACTGTATTTACTTTAATTAAATTTAAAATATTTAAAAAAAGGTGGATATAGATCATATATTATTTATTTTTTTTTAATCCAATAGGTTAAAATTTAATTTAGCATAAAATTACAATAAATTTAAAATAAGAATTAATTTAATATATTAAAGATGAGAACTCTTAATTTATTCCACATTGATTTGGATTTAAAAAAGAAAGAAAAAATATGTGCTAAAAACTCAAGTGAAACGTTTTCAACCTATATAATAAGTTTTCTTTTTCAGCACAAGAAGAAATTTTAGGTTGAAAAAATTTTGTCCTTTCAGTTTCATTTCACATTTTTAGTGAGTACGATGCTTTTTTATTATTGGTCATATCATTTTGTGAACCCTGGTCATTGAATAATAACCAATATAATAGAAAAATTAAAAAAAAAAGTTTACATATCGGTAGTCATAACATACATGATCATAGTATAGTACACATATTATGTGTTAACATAAATTGTGTGTGTGTGTGAATAAATATATTAGAAAGAAAAGGACATAATATTTTTATGTAATACAATGCTAAACAAAATTTAGTTAATTGATTATATTAAAGCATAATTTGAATACATTCTATAAAAGTTTTGATAGCGCAATATAAAAATAAAACCTTGAATATTTTTTTTTTTTAATGCATTTCTCTGCCACATAAATGTGGACAGGAAATTACACAGCCTTTTCTGTTCAGGCGTGGCTGTAAATGTCGTAAGGGGGAATAACTGTTACGACGTGTGTGGAATTTGAACCCACACTTCCTCGGTGTTTACAGCGTATTTTATACGCTCTTACACACTAAGGCCACCGAGGCCCCTGTACCTTGAATAATTTTACTATATGATTTCCATTAATTAAAAAAAAAAAATTTAATTTTCTTAACTTCCAATTATCAACTTCTTTCAAAATGTTAGTTGCGGTTTAAAATGAACAAGCTAATTCTTTTTTTAATTTTTCGCTTAATTTTTAATTCTCAATTTAAATCTTACACATGTACCACATAAATATCTAATTGGAAGACAATTTATTCCTAACAATAACTTATATAAATTTTCGAAAACAAAATCGACGCCTATTTTTTTTGTTTTTTCTGAAAGTTGGTATCCATGCATGATATTTTTATGTTGCCCTTAGTCACCATTTTTAAAGTTTTATAAAATAAAACATGGGGAAAAGTATATTGTATCAAAACATAAATTACTTGAATCAAAGTTAACGAATAAAAGAAAATAATGAATAAGTTAATAAATAAATGAAGGCATATGATTGATGTTAAGAAGATTTATGTCATGATGATAACACTGTGACAGAAAGAACTTTTAAAACTTCTCAGCTACATATCAGAAAGTTTACCTAAATCTTGGAAAAATAAATTACTAAGATGTTTCTCTTCTGACAGGTTGGGACAGGTGCAGAGAATGGACTTTCTTCTCTGTAGTGTCAATTTCTCTGGAAAATCTCAGTTAAGGATACCTAATCTTCTAGTGTTTTGGTATTATCGGTTGAAAAGATAATGGTCCTAGGTTCAAATTGAGAAAATGTACATTTGAAATGCAGACTCAAATGCCCTCATATGAGTCTGGTTGTACTACAAATTTTACCTTTTTAGTCATTGATCTCTAGCAAGATTAAATAAGTTTTTATTATATTACATTTGATGGTTTATACAGGTAGGCATACATGAATCGATGGGCTATTCTGAACAATTATCTTAAAATCTGATTTGTGTTTTGCTAGCTCATTTGCCGATTCATTCCCTGTTTTATCTTTGTGCGCACAGTTCCAAATCAAGTTGAGGGATAAGAATTTAGATGTATAACTAATTATTAATTAATTAATCTATATAATAAATAGTTTATGTTGCGGTGGTAATTTTTTAACCTTTACCAGAGTGTTGTGAATTTGTAAATAAAATTAGAAAAATTGTTAAAAAATTATAAAAAAAATGTTTTTTCTCTATACTGTATTTGGAAAAACCTCAACTATTTCAGAAAGAAAAAAAAAAGGAAAAAAAGGAAAATCTGAAAAACTGTTAAATTTTGAAAAGGGCCACAAAACTTATTTTATTATTTGGGTCAATAATTGTTACCCGTTCAGAATATAAATTGGAAATGCAGACAGATTGATTCAATGTTAATACATATGTGTATTAGGTGTACTTTAGCTATAAATATTCCAAAAACTATTCTTTTTATAGGCAATACAAAAACCTTTATAGGTTTTAAATATAAATGTTATATTTTGGCTTTAATACATAAAAAAAAATATTGAAAGCAATTCGATTTTAATCAAATCTATTTATTAAACTAGATTCTACTGTTATTTTAATTAAATGTGTCATAAACAAAAATGAATATTGATTTTTGTGATTTTCCTAGGGTTTTTATTAAAAGTGAATTTTTGTATTCTGCCTCAGTACATAATTAGAGTTAATTTTTCCTTCGTTATTTTTTTTCATGGTTGATTTTATTTGTATATATTTTTTTGGACTGGAAGAATTTTGGGAAAGAGTTTTGCAAAAGTCTTAAATTTGGGAATGGTACACTACTTATACTTACTACTCATATTTAGATATTTAACAAATTAAAAATATAATGAGATAAATTATAACTATTTAATATGTTTAAAAATTTTGAGACGGAAATAAAACCCTTTACTTTTTCTTATATGCTTACATATATGTGTGTGGGGATGTTAAAAAAAAAATAAATTTCATTTTTAAGAAGTAGGGATTTAAAATAAAATGTTATTTAATTTATTTGTATCTACGCGATGTTCAATTATTTCTTTTTTGTTTTTTTTTTAGTTTATTCCCCTGCTATAAATGAGACAAGGATATTGCCTTTATAGATTTTCTTTTCCAGCTGTGGCTGTAATTGTCGTAAGAAGGAATTCCTTACGACATTTCTCACTAGGCCACCGAGCCTCTATTATTTCTTATTTTCTGCTCAAAACAAAAACATGAGATATTTCTAAGAATACTCTAAAAAGCAAAAAAAAAATAATGAAAATTATATTGTTAATTTAAGGTTGAAAGGTGAATAATAATTCAATATTTCTAATAATTCAGAGTTTTTTTTTGTCAAAATTTATTTTTGAAATGAAAAATTTAAATTTTTATTTTGTGGTATATTTTAATTAGAAATGATTTGCAAAATTATTCCTCAATTCTTAATTAAAACATAGTGTTGGAAGTGTGAGAAAAAGTGTATAGTTTACTACATCATTTGTAGGATATCCGTAAGATAATACATTATATGCTGTTTCCATCTTTAGTCATCTATTTCATTATCATCAATTTAATCATCTTTTACAAAATTTCAGATGACTACAGCTCAAAAAAGATCAAGGTATGATGATACAAATATCATATTTGCATGACATCTATTCAACCCTGTAGTGCTAGACGAAACTAATTTTCCAAAGAGAGTTGTCATAAAAATTAACTTCATTTAACAAAATTTCAGATATCTAGCTTAATCAAATAGTGCAAAGTAATGCTCATATAAAAAAACGAAGTTGCATGACAACTACTCGAAACCGCCGGTCGAAGTTCAATAATAAAACTGTTAGTTTTATAAAAATTAAATAGTAAAAATTTCAGAAATCTAGCTCTTTTACTTTTTAACTTATCGTCTTGAAGGACTTTTCAAAAACTTTATAGATCATACAGCTTTGACTATTTGAATTTGATTCTGAACTAAATAAAAAAAACAAAAGAAATAAAAAAAATAAAATAAAATAAAAAAATTAACGACAATTTCTGTATAAATATACGTATATTTGGAAGGGGTGCAGTAACACCTGTCTAAACAATACCTAATAGACCTTATTTCCTATTCGAATGTGAAATAAAGTCTATTAGACTAAACAGAATTTACAAAATAATATAGTAGTACCTAAAGATTCATGTAGAGTAATTTCGGGTATTATGGACTTAGGAGGTTAATTCGAAAAACCTCAATATATTATTCAAAACTTTCACCTTCATACAGAACATGTCTTGGCGTTAAAATATGAATTTATTATACTAATAATTTATCATACTAATACCCCAAAAAAAATGATTTTACAATTAGTTCAGTGTGACTTTCGTAACAAAAAGTTATTTTAGCAGAAGATTTCGAAAAACAGAAAATTTTTTTTTAGTTTATTTTTTACAGTTAAAAATATGTTTTATTTTAATTGAATTCGAAATAAAAATTATTTGTTTCATTTACCACCCAAAACTATTTTTTGTATTTCTTTTTGATAAACGCGCGGTTTGCGCAATATGGATAACTAGTCTACTATTTACCCGAAGTGGTGGTTCCCTTTATCATACTAATATCTTAAAATGATTTTGAGTACTTTTTGTCACATTTTCAAAAGTATTAGTTTCACTCTGTCCGTCTGTCTGCCTGTCCAGTTGAAATAGAACAATGAAATTTTAACTACGGATAGACATCGCAAAAAAATTTAATTTTGTGGAACTTTTTTCTGTAGCATGTTTTTCTGTACATTTGGGGGACAAATGTATAGTCCCACAAAGTTCGAAAAAGCCCTATATTTAAATTTTTATAACATAATTTCTATAAGGTATATATCTACAATCTGGAAACGCCAAACGTTACATATAAAATAAATATATAGTTTTGCCATAGGATATTTTAATTTACCATTTTTCAACTGTTATTAATAAGGTACGATTACATTAAAATTGACGAAACTGTGACTTAATTTTTGTCAATTTTTTTTAACGTTTTTTTTTCAATTTTTATATTATTACAGATTTACTAGAAAATTCCCTGTGCAATTGCACAAATTCTATAGATTCAAAAACATTTACGTTATCATATTGACTCCCTTAATAAACTACCTAAAAATTTCATTTTTACATCAGCACCATTAAAAAAAACGTTGAAATCACTTACTTACTTGTAATAGAAAAAAAACATAAAACAAATCTAAACACAGAAAATTAAAAATATTAGGTACAGTTTATTAATTTATTCTCACCGTTTTTTCGTGGCGATAATTTTTGACAGTTTTTTAATTATTGAGAAAAAATGGTCCAAGCTAAAAACACATTCAGGGTAAAAGTTCGTACCGATATCTCAAAAATTGTTTGAAACACATGTATAAAGTGCACAATAAAAACCGGCGAAAAACCAACCAACACCAACCGCTACAACATTTTTTTTTTTGTTACATTTAAAACACTCCCAATAATCGAAATAAGTTTAATATTTGTTAAAATTTTACTCTCTATTTTTCTTTAGTTTTAAAAAAAAAAAATTTATGTCGATGAAAAACAGTTGTTTTCACCGCGAAATTACTTCAATTACCAAAACTACTTTCAAGTCTTTTGCGTTTATTTTTTTTTGCTTGAAAAAAATTTGCTGAATTTATTTTATTTAAATGTACTTTGGAAGAGGTCTTTGGTATATTTAATAAAAGATTCATGTCTCTGATAATGTAATTTTATAAATTTTCGGGGTCTTTTTTTTTTGTGACGGTCGTTTTCGACAGCTTTTTAATTTAATAATAAATTAGTACAAAATTATGAATCTATTGTGAGAGAAGGCTTCTAAAATGATATTTTCTATATTATTTTTTCTTTTTTTTTAAGAAAAATATCCATTTCTATAATATTTAGTAAGTTTCTGATTTCTGTTATGAAATATAATTAACTAAGTCTGCCGAATTTTATATTAATAAAAAAATTCGAATATTTTATGTTATCAAATGTTATCAAATTATAATATCAAAAATGCAGCTTAAAAAATCAAAATTCCAACCTAAATACAAAACTACTTTAAACTCTGCTGCGAAGCTTTCACCAGCTTTTATAATAGTGAAAACAAAATCAAGAATAAAATCGGCCTATTATTTGTTTCTTATAAATATAAGCTGATATAAGGTTTACTATAAACTTTGCTCTTTTCACTTTCAAGTCTTTTAATTTTATTAAGTGTATTTATTTTTTTTTCAAAACAAAGAGTCATTTGAAAACTGCCAACAGGAGATTAATAATTTATTTTTAATTTACCGCTGCGACCAGTTCATAATGGATGTGACGGTCAAATTTAAAAATTAAAAATTTGCTTTAAATTTTGTGTCGAAAGTACTTTTTAAAAAGTAAACATTTGTGTCTCTGATAAGACTTTTAGTCGAAGATTTATGTCTCTGATAAGAAAATTTTAAATTATTAAATAAACATATAGAAATATCATCATTGCCAGTTTAGTTTACATTCAGTGTGAGTCGTTTATTATAGAAATAAAATATTTTTTTTTTACATGTTGGCAAGGTCTTATCATTATATTGTGTATGTTATCAGAAATTCAGTCATTAATTTCAGGTATTATATTATCTGATCTGATTAATAAATCTTATTTTTTTCCATGGCTAACAATATTATTAATGGTCTAATAATAAATTAGTACAAAATTATGAATCTTTTCTGAGAGAAGGCTTCTAAAATGATATTTTCTATGTTATTTTTTTCTTTTTTTTTAAGAATAATATCCGTTTCTATAATATTTAGTAAGTTTCTGACTTCTGTTATGAAATATAATTATTTAAGTCTGCCGAATTTTACATTAATAAAAAAATTTCGAATATTTTATTTTATACCAGTTCTACCGAAAATTTAGCTTAAAAATCTAAATTTCAACCTAAATAAACAAAACTATTTTAAAGTACGTTACGAAGCTTTTACCAGCTTTTATACTAATGAAAACAAAATCAAGAATAAAATCGGCCTATTATTTTTTTCTAATAAATATGAGGTTTACTATAAACTTTGCTCACTCTCACTTTTTCACTTTCAGGCGTTTTAATTTTATTAAGAGTACATATTTTGATTTTTTTTTTCCAAAACAAAGATTGAAAATTGCAACAGAAGATTAATAATTTATTTTTAATTTACCGCTGCGACCAGTTTATAATGGACGTGGCGGTCAAATTTAAAAATTAAAACTTTGCTGAATTTATTTTGATTGAAAATGTGTTTTTTAAGTATGTACTTTTCCTTTTTTGACTGTACTCACTTTTAATGAAGGGTTTGTGTCTCTGATAATACTTCTAGTGGAAAATTTGGTCATTCGTAATAATATTTACTAAATTTATTTATATTTTTAATGAACGGTTTGTGTCTCTTGATAATACTTTGAGTCAAAAATTTGTGTCTTTGGTAATAATATTTTAAATTATTAAATAAATATACAGAAATATCATCATTGCCAGTTTAGTTTACATTCAGTGTGAGTGTTTTATTATAGATATAAAATATATTTTTTTACATGTTGGCAAGGCCTCGCCAACATCTTGTGTATTATATTATAGATTTTATTCTATACCTACACTTACTTGTACAGTCTTTACTCAAAACTTATTATGGAATTTTTCAACATTTTAGAAATATACTTCTCTGAAACTCCTTAATTTTTTCATTATTTGTTGTATTTTTATTATACCCGTATGAACTATGTTCAAGGGTATAATAAATTTGCCATTACGTTTGTGACACCTTAAAGGAGTCGAGCTAGATATAGTGTCAAAGGTATGGATCGGCTCAGAATCGAATTCTGAGTCGATTAAGCCATGTACGTCCGTCCGTCCGTCCGTCCGTCCGTCCGTCCGTCCGTCCGTCCGTCCGTCCGTCCGTCCGTCCGCACGATAACTCAAAAAATAAAGGAGCTAGGGGGCTGAAATTTTTTTTACGTCACTTTTGCAAAATTGTTAGTTTTGCTATTTAAATCCAACATTTTCGGTCGGCGGGTTCGAGTAGCTGCCATACAACTTCTATCTTTATATAGAAATAACTCAGTATCTATTCAAGCTAGGTTTCTGAAATTTTGCAAATGATGATCAAGTTTTATGGCAACAACTTCTGTAAAATTTGGTTGTGCTGGTGCAGCGGGTTCGGGTAGCTGCCATACAACTTCTCCGTTTAAATGAGAATAACTCAGTGTTTATTGAAGCTAGGAATCTGAAATTTAGTAAAGAGGTGTCGAGTTACATGCCAACAATTTTTGTAAAATTTGGTTGGTCTAGAGCAGCCGGTTCAGACTTCTTGCACCTCTTGGAACCTAATGAAGCTAGGCGTCTGAAATTTTGCAAATGATGATCAAGTTTTATGGCAACAACTTTTGTAAAATTTGGTTGTGGTGGTGCGGCGGGTTCGGGTAGCTGCCATACAACTTATCCGGTTAAATGAGAATAACTCAGTGTTTATTGAAGCTAGGAATCTGAAATTTAGTAAAGAAGTGTCGAGTTATATGCCAACAACTTTTGTAAAATTTGTTTGGTCTAGAGCAGCCGGTTCAGACTTCTTGCACCTCTTGGAACCTAATGAAGCTAGGCGTCTGAAATTTTGCAAATGATGATCAAGTTTTATGGCAACAACTTCTACAAAATTTGGTTGTGCTGGTGCGACGGGTTCGGGTAGCTGCCATACAAAATCTCTTTTTAAATGAAAAGAACTCAGTGTCCGTCCGCACGATAACTCAAAAAATAGAGGAGTTAGGAGGCTGAAAATTTTTTTACGTCACTTTTGTAAAATTGTTAGTTTTGCTATTTAACTCCAGCATTTTCTGTCCCCGGGTTCGGGTAGCTGCCATACAACTTCTTTCTTTAAATAGAAATAACCCAGTGTCTGTTCAATCTAGATATCTGAAATTTTGCGAATGATGATCAAGTTTTATGGCAACAACTTCTACAAAATTTGGTTGTGGTGGTGCGACGGGTTCGGGTAGCTGCCATACAAAATCTCTTTTTAAATGAAAAGAACTCAGTGTCCGTCCGCACGATAACTCAAAAAATAAAGGAGCTAGAAGGCTGAAATTTTTTTTACGTCACTCTTGCAAAATTGTTAGTTTTGCTATTTAACTCCAGCATTTTCGGCCGCCGGGTTCGAGTAGCTGCCATACAACTACTTTCTTTAAATAGAAATAACCCAGTGTCTGTTCAATCTAGGTATCTGAAATTTTGCAAATGATGATCAAGTTTTATGGCAACAACTTCTACAAAATTTGGTTGTGCTGGTGCGACGGGTTCGGGTAGCTGCCATACAAAATCTCTTTTTAAATGAAAAGAACTCAGTGTCCGTCCGCACGATAACTCAAAAAATAAAGGAGCTAGGAGGCTGAAATTTTTTTTACGTCACTCTTGCAAAATTGTTAGTTTTGCTATTTAACTCCAGCATTTTCGGCCGTCGGGTTCGAGTAGCTGCCATACAACTTCTTTCTTTAAATAGAAATAACCCAGTGTCTGTTCAATCTAGGTATCTGAAATTTTGCGAATGATGATCAAGTTTTATGGCAACAACTTCTGCAAAATTTGGTTGTGGTGGTGTGACGGGTTCGGTAGCTGCCATACAAAATCTCTTTTTAAATGAAAGAAGTCAGTGTCCGTCCGCACGATAACTCAAAAAATAAAGGAGTTAGGAGGCTGCAATTTTTTTTACGTCACTTTTACAAAATTGTTAGTTTTGCTATTTAACTCCAGCATTTTCGACCGCCGGGTTCGAGTAGCTGCCATACAACTTCTTTCTTTTAATGGAAATAACCCAGTGTCTATTCAATCTAGGTATCTGAAATTTTGCAAATGATGATCGAGTTTTATGGCAACAACTTCTGTAAAATTTTGTTGTGATGATATGACAGGCTCGGATAGTTGCCATACAACTTCTCTCTTTAAATGAAAATAACTCAGTGTCTATTGAAGCTAGCTATCTGAAATTTAGTGAAAAAGTGTCGAGTTGCATGCCAAAAACTTTTGTAAAATTTGAATGGTCTAAAGCAGCCGGTTCAGGCTTTTTGCATTTCTTGGAACTTAATGAAGCTAGGCGTAATAGATTCGGGTAGCTATCATACAACTCCACAATTTACATAAATATATCTCTGTAGTTCGGTACTAAAACTCTGAATGTTTTTAGAAGATGATCAAGTTTTATAGAAACAGGATATATTACGTTCATACGGGTATCCCAGAGTTGACACAGTCTACTCTACTGCACTCTTCCTCGTTTTTTTTTAAATGCATTCCTCTGCCAGGAAATTGCACAGTCTTTCCTGTACAGGCGTGGCTGTAAGTTTCGTAAGGGGGAATAACGACGTGTGTGGGATTCGAACGACGACGTCTTACTACGTGTGTGGGATTCGAACCCACACTCCCTACGTGTTTACAGCGTATTTTATACGCTTTTACCCATTAGGCCACCGAGACCCCTTTTGTATTGTAATTTAAAAATTAAGAGGTTAAAGTAAATTTTCTTTTGTAAAAAAATTTGGGAATCGTATTTACATATACATTTTGTCGGTTTTGTAAAAACAAAACATGATAAACAAAAGAAATAAGTGTGATGGAAAAAAAAAAGGTGGTCCACAACACCCGAACTTATACTCTATGTTTATACAGTAAAATAAATTTCAAATTAACGAGTAATAATTTTTAAAATTATCATTGCATACCTTCTTCTAAATTTCTTGTTCAGTTCAGGACATCATTATAACATAATATTTTATATAAGATAATTTATTGCGATTAAAATAACATTTATTTTCTTTTGAGATATTATAGTAAAAGAGCAATTATACATAATTTTTTTTTTATTTTAGAAAAAAAAGAACAAAATAAATAAAATTAAAGAAAACATGTAATAGCTGCTATTAAGGCTACTTTATAAAAATATTTACGTGAAAAAAATATTTGAAGGTAAAATAATTTCCTTGAAATAAGTTAATAATTTGAATTTTCCTATACAAAAATAAAATAAATTTATGCTTTTCATTTTTTTGTTTTTGTTTTATTGCTTTTAAAATAAAAAAATCTAAGAAGTTATTAAACAAATTTATTTTCAAGGATAGGAACTCTTCAAAACAAATAAAAGTTCAAAACAACATATTTTTATTGTTTCTTTCTATTATCTATTTAAAAATAAAAGTAAAATCTTATACTTTTAATATTATATTTTACACGTATTTTAAAAACATACTTTTTCTGATTTGTTCAGTTAACTTTAAAAATGAAAATTTTAATTTTTTTTAACAATAAATTTTCCTTAAATTTTTTTAAAGTTTTAAAGTGAATTTTTATGTATTGCGATTTTATGAAAAAAATATTTAAGGTTGAAAAAATTTCTATAAATTATTTAAATTCAAATAGAATGAAGAGTAAAGATTTTATCTTTCATTTCATTCTACTGTTATTTTTTTTTTTTTGTTTTTTAAATATAGAAAAATTGATAATAAATCGTATCTATTAAATATAAAATGATTGAGTTATTGCTTAGATTAATAATAAAAAAGAGAATAGAATTGGCATCGATTGATAAATAATATTTTTATATTAAACGAGGAAGAATACAGTTGACTTTGTCAACTCTTAGATACCCGTACGAACCGTTAGTATGTTCACAGTCACTCTGCCTACAATATTATTTTTTTAATATTTTAGTATTTTAAAATAATTTGGGTGAATTTTATAATTTCTAGAACTTATGGGTTGTACATGTATTCAAACTATATGTTTATATGTACATTCTTCTAAAGCAGATTCTAACCTTCCACATAACGATTATCAATCCAAAACTTTTTCAAATATTCTATAGTAACATTTAATACTAAGCGGTAAATGTATATTAAATTTACTTAGTACAAAATAGTAAATATAATTTTAAATATTATATTATATTATATTTAAATATTCCATTGACAGAATAATTTCTTATAAGTACAAAAAAATACATATATGTATGTATGTAAACACGGCGCTATATAATATACATCTACACTCTTATCATTCATTCACTAGTGACATATACGATATGTAAATAAACATGATATTATATAAGTATGTATATATATCAATATCATATAAATAATAATAAAAATTCTTCAAGCAACCGTTATGTTGTTTATTTATTTACATTTTTATGTACTACGCATTATATCCTCAACAATTTCAAATTATCGAGTAAAACAATATGCAAAAAAATTCGTTAAAGAATTTGTTCGAAAATTTGAAAAAATCAACTAACACTTTCGTCAATTATAAAGTAACCCTATATTATTAAAAAAAGTTGTTAACAGAAATAAGAGTATAATGTTGAAGCTTCAATTTTTGTGTATTACTTCAAAAAAATTTTAACAGGTGTTCAAGTTACAGGTGTTTAAAAATAGAAAATTTTCAGTTTTTGACGCCTTACAGCTCCTAAACGGGGGCTGATACAAAAAAAATTTCTGAAATGACTCATACTTATTTTCAAAGATCTAACTTCTGTCAAAATTTCAAGTTTCCAACTTTAACCGTTTAGAAGATGGAAGGGTTAAAGAATTTTGCAAAATTTGAGTTTTGCATAACGGTAAATTAAGACACCGTATACCAAAAATATATATTTATTGTATATATACTTTTAAAGCTAATAAAAGTAGTAATCGTTTGGCTTTTTCAAAATGAAGATATACCGTATACAACTTGTGTTATAACAATTTAAAGATAGAGCTTTTTTGAACCTTTGGAGAGCTGCAGCTCCATAACGGGTGGGGCTACAAAAAAAAGTTATTAAACATAAAATTAATATTTTTGTGAGATCTATCAGTAGTTAAAATTTCATAGCTCTATTGCAAAAAAAATGTGGGGATCTAAAAGTTAGTTGTTCGAGAGCTACCCTAAGGCTTGGTCCAAACTCAACCAAAAAAAATAGGGAACCTACAAATTACTCCCAAAATATTTTGTGTAAATTTCAAGATTCTAGCTTTCTTAGTTTTTGAGTTAGCGTGCTGACGGACGGACGGACGGACGGACGGACGGACATGGCTCAAAAGTCTTAGAATTTTTTTCTGATCCGATCCATACCTTTGAAGGTATATCTAGCTCGCTTATTTCGAGGTGTTACAAACGGAGGAGTAATTTTATTATACCCGATCCTATCGTACGGGTATAATGAATTTAGCATAACATAGCATTAACATTAATTATTTTGGGGTATTCTGAAGATAAAGGGACACCGCGTAGAGTAAAGTTAGTGTTTGTTACGGTAGCTTGTAACGTCACTTTAAGATAACCACCGCCTTGTTGTTGTAAATTAAATAACTAGGAAGACTTCTAGAGTTGAAAAAAAAAAGAATTCGATTTAAAATTCTGTCAAAGTAATAATAACTCTTAAACGAGGAAGAATACAGTTGACTTTGTCAACTCTTAGATACCCGTACGAACCGTTAGTATGTTCACAGCCTGTTACTCTGCTTACAATATTATTTTTTTAATATTTTAATATTTTAAAATAATTTGGGTGAATTTTATAATTTCTAGAACTATGGGTTGTACATATACATATTCAAACTATATGTTTATACATTCTTCGAAAGCAGATTCTAACCTTTCACATAACGATTATCAATCCAAAACTTTTTCAAATATTCTATAGTACCATTTAATACTAAGCGGTAAATGTATATTAAATTTACTTAGTACAAAATAGTAAATATAATTTTAAATATTATATTATATTTAAATATTCCATTGACAGAATAATTTCTTATAAGTACAATAAAATACATATATGTATGTAAATACGGCACTATATAATATACATATATACTCTTATCATTCATTCACTAGTGACATATACGATATGTAAATAAACATAATATTATATAAGTATGTATTTGATATACATACATACTTATATAATATCATATAAATAAAAATTCTTCAAGCAACCGTTATGTTGTATATTTATTTACATTTTTTTGTACTACGCATTATATCCTCAACAATTTCAAATTATCGAATAAAACAAATGCAAAAAATTTGTTGAAGAAATTTGTTAGAAAATTTGAAAAATTCAAGTAACACTTTCGTCAATTATAAAGTAACCCTATATTATTAAAAAAAGTTGTTAACAGAAATAAGAGTATGATGTGGAAGCTTTAATTTTTGTGTATTACTTCAAAAAAATTTTAACAGGTGTTCAAGTTACAGGTGTTTAAAAATAGGAAATTTTCAGTTTTTGACCCCTTACAGCTCCTAAACTGGGAGTGATACAAAAAAAATTTCTGAAATTACTCATACTTATTTTCAAAGATCTAACTTTTGTCAAAATTTCAAGTTTCCAACTTTAACCGTTTAGTAGATGGAAGGGTTAAAGAATTTTGCAAAATTTGAGTTTCGCATAACGGTAAATTAAGACACCGTATGCCACAAATATATATTTATTGTATATATACTTTTAAAGCTAATAAAAGTAGTAATCGTTTGGCGTTTTAAAAATGAAGATATACCTTATAGAACTTGTGCTATAACAATTTAAATATAGAGCTTTTTTGAACCTTTGGGGAGCTGTAGCTCCGTAACGGGTGGAGCTACAAAAAAAAGTTATTTAAAATAAAATTAATATTTTTGTGAGATCTATCAGTAGTTAAAATTTCATAGCTCTATTGCAAAAAAAATGTGGAGATCTAAAAGTTAGGTGTTCGAGAGCTACCCTAAGGCTTGGTCCAAACTCAACCAAAAAAAATAGGGAACCTACAAATTACTCCCAAAATATTTTGTGTAAATTTCAAGATTCTAGCTTTCTTAGTTTTTGAGTTAGCGTGCTGACGGACGGACGGACGGACGGACATGGCTCAAAAGTCTTAGAATTTTTTTCTGATCCGATCCATACCTTTGAAGGTATATCTAGCTCGCTTATTTCGAGGTGTTACAAACGGAGGAGTAATTTTATTATACCCGATCCTATCGTACGGGTATAAAGATATTTTTGACTATTTCATTTTTTGAGTTAACATATTTCAATAAAAAGGCATTTAAAATAATAGGGTCTGCCATCTCCAAACCCACGCTACACAAAATTATTGCAATCCTGATTTGGTAAACAACTCTAAAATAATTCTTCCCAGTTATTTATTTAACATATATATTACAATAACCAGGTATTTCAAAAAGTGGGGACTATCCCTCATCATTATTGGGCGTTTTTTTTTTGGCAAAATCTTGAAATATCTTATTTTTAACGAAAAAATAAAAAAAAAATTTTTCTGATTAAAATTTTTAACTTTTAATTCTTATATGTCCACAACGGCAACACCTATCCTTACCAATAAACGTTAAAAAAAATTGTTAGAGCATTTATCTACTTAATTAAGAAGGCCTGTTAAATATATATTCGACAGAATTAAAGATTTAACGGTTTATATAAAAAAAAATCTGTAAAGATAAGTATGTCCTTAAATATCCTTTTTGTTCTTAAAGGATATTTAATAACATGCGGAAATAAACATAAGATTTGGGGATAGTGAAATATGTTTTTGAAAAGGGTGATCTTCTCAAGTACCGTTGACATACATTGATTTTGATTGACGAGGCGTGCCGTTATCTTCAGAAACCTTATTTTGTAATTTCGTAGATTTTTCTGATCTAGATTCGTAGAAATAAGAAAAAGTAAAATACAAATACAAAATTGAATCAATATATTCAATTATTAAGAGCTATAATGATCTTTTTTTTTTAATATCAAAACGGACATTTTTAAAAAGATAATTAGATAAAGAAAGCATCTTAGAATGGTGATTATTTTTGCTTCAAAATTTGTAATTTTTTTCTTTTGTTTTGAGAAGAGATACTGAACAGCCACTTTCTTCAATCATTTAAAAGTATCTATATATAATATTGAAGCTTTAATTTTTGTATTTTAGTTTAAACAATTTTGCACAGGAATCGAAGTTACAGGTCTACAAATAAGAAATTTACAGTTTTTGACCTCTAATAGCTGTTAAAAAAAGAGAATGTATGGTTATTAATTCTCAAAGATCTTCCTTTTCACAAAATTTCAAAGTTCTAACCTACAGCATTGCGAAGATACGGATAGGAATCAAAATTTTGGTATTTTATATAAAAGTACAGTTATGTAAATTATAAATTTTACAATTTAAACACAATTATGTAAATATTGCTCCATCTTAGACTGTGAAAAAGTTGTATAAATAACCTTACGGATGGAGTAAAACTCATATACATTTTTTGAAAAAATAACTAAAAAATATAAGTTGCCAAGCAATATTTGAAACAAAATTAATTAAAAAAAATTTTCTTTACATTTAATTATGTCATGACATTTAAAATTTTCTTGTGACAACTTTTTACCTTTTTTTAATTGCATGTGATGTGATTAATTTTAGATATTTAGTTTCCACCATAGTCTAAACAAATAACAAAATGTATTCGTTTCGTATATAGAATTCTCGATGTATTTCATTTGAAATTAATAATGAATTACAAAAATATAAATTTAATGACATTGTAAGAGAATATATGTGTATGTTAGGTTAAAACACCCTTTTTCAAAACAATAAAGAAATTCTGTAGTATATGTTAAAAATTACCTGTAATTTTTACTTTTTGTGCTTTGAATCTGAAGGCAAAAAACAAAAAAAAAAATTATAAAGAAATTAAACCTTGACTACTTTTTGTATAAAGTTAATTAATTTCATGACAGTAAAACAGGAAAGCACAAAAAATTTAATATGTATCTAGGTACATACATAACATATATACATTATATGAATATGTCTATAGATGTATAAAACTTTTGTAACTTGTTTGGCTAAGAGTTTGCTCCTGATTTAATCAAGCAAAATGAAACAAAGACAAAATAGAAAATGAGATAAAAAATGGAAACAATGAAATCTGGTTGGTACATAACCGTTTTTTTTTTCTATTGATAAGAAAATTTTTGAAACGTTTAAAAGCAATGTAGGATAATCATTTTTTTTTTTTACTGTTAGGGTTCTGTGAAAAAGTATTAATTTATTAATTATTTTTCAGATTGTGTTTTAGATTGTGATTACTTTGATTTTTTGACTTCGTTTTTATTTACCATAAGGAATTAGCACTCTTATATGTATAAAAATGTTGTTTTATTCATAGTTGTAATTAAATAATAGGTACGCAGTGTCATAGTCCGGCAGATCATAAACGCTCATTATATATTTTCAATAATGGATTCAATAGCCTGGTACAAATAGCCATAAATTACTAAAGGCATAATTAAAGAATATTTTTAAAATGTATGACGTTTATAACACCATTATTTTTTATATTACGCTATTGCGCCGCGTTTTTAGTAACCCGTAATACAATAAAAAATGTAGATGTGATTTTCATCCACCGAAAAACATCTAAATATAAGTTATAATTTATAAATTTATAAATATAAGTTATGACATTAAATAATTTTCTCCTAAGCAATATACGCGGTTCACCTGTTCTAATTCTAAAAATTTTGAAAGTGAAGCCCATTAATACGTTGTAATTTAGCGTAACATAATATATTTAAACATTAAATGATATCATGTCGTGGAACTTGATACGATACGAAGTTACTACAAAAAGAAAAGGTTGTATAAAAATAGTCCATAAATGGAACCCAATATTTTTCGGTAGTAACCAATAATACTAAAAAAATGTGTGGCAATATGACTCACTTAAATTGGTTTAAAACACCACAACCAAAATTTCTTGTAGATTTATATCTCAGTTTATGGTAGGATAAAATTGATTTCGATTTCCCCTGACCTTGACTCTCTTCTATATTGTTAATAATAGCTGCTATAGTGAAAGTGGGGATGTCTTCAATTATTACTTCATGTAGGAATGTGTTATATACCACTTTTTGTGGTAACTGTTGATTGCTATGGTCATTGACAGAAAAATAGTAATAGCAGGATAATTGATCTCTTGCAGTTCTTGCACTTCCAATTCAATGTTTTCGCATCCTTATCATATCCTCTCCTATCCCTGCCTCGTAACCAATATACCGCGTTAAAAGTTAGGAGTTTCAACCCATTATATTGGCTAAAGTTTGAGGTGGGTTTACTTAGTAAGAATTCGACACTACAAAGAGGGTAATTCTTTGTGTCTTTGGAAGATTCGCATATTTCTTAGGTTTCTTAAAAAAAAACAAAAAGTACCCCACCAACATAATAAGATTGTGTTCTATTTTGATCGAGATAATAGCTGTTAGTTATTAATAAAAATCTTTATTTAGATTGCAGATAAGCATACATAAAATCTATTGGAGAGGTTGATAATTAAAAATTTGGTTTGTTAAAAATTTGAAATCAAAAAATAACAATTTTAAATAATAAAATTTAAACATCTTTATTTCAAGTAATGTTTGTTTTTTTAATTTACAAGTTGAAGTTTTCTCAAAATTGGTATATAATTATTAATTAATCTATATATATTTATATATATATATATATATATATATATATATATATATATATATATATATATCTAAGACAAAATAATAAATTTTATTAATCTCTTGATAGAAAATAAAATCAATCTTTTAACCCACCATATTAAACAAAATTAAATAATCTTAGTTTTCTTTTTTTCTAGCATTGCATTTTTTTTTTTTTTACAACTTATGGTAACTTTTAATTTAATTCGATTAGAAGACCAAAGCAAAAACCTTGAGTCCAAATTAAAAACAAAAACAAAAAAAACAACAGAAAATTGTTTTTTTTTTTCTTGTTTTGGTAAAATTTTTCCAGTTGTTGTTATACACCCAATTTTTATTCCATCAGGATGAAAATTTGATTAATTGATTTAAAAAAAAAAAAAAAAAACAAGTTTTTTTAGACTTTTTCTTTTAAGTTTCTTTAATTTTTTATTTTTATTTTTTTGCTTTTTGAATATAGAAAATAAAAACGACATCAATTTTTTAAAAGTTGGCATTTTTTCAAAGTATCCATAATTGAATTATTTCGATGTGGATGAAAATAAAAGCGTAAAATTATTTTAAATTTTAGCAAAACAAAAAAACCAAAGAAAATTAAAAAAAAATTTCGTTGGTCATTTTCAATCATCCTGTTTACATTTTTCATATACAAAAAAAAAAAAAGTTAGGATAAAAAAAATTAAATTAGGAAAAACAGAAACATAAAAAAAGTTATTTTGTTAAGAAGGAAAAAAAAAAAAAACATCTATAAAAAGTTTTCTTTTTTCTTTCCTGTTTTTTGTTTTTCATAAAAAGGGGAATATTAAAGAAAGTAACGAAGATGGATCTGAATGAAAATTAACAAAAAGAAACTTGTCATAATTTAATTTTGTATATTATATATAAATTATATATTTAAATACATAAATATACATATATATATTTGAACATTTCTTTACTGGAATATTTTACATTATGTATTATAATAGTAGGTGGTTTTGGACTGTTTATTTTTAAAAAAGAAAATAAAAAAAATTTTTTTTTTTTGTTTAAATTAGTTTTGTCGCATAAGAAATAAAAAATTAATTTTATATTTTAAAAAGTTAAAAAATGATAAACGCCTTTCTATATATAGCTTAGTGTGCTGTTCACGTGGAATTTTCACAGCCTATTTTAATACATTAGTTAAAAAGAGAAAGAAATAGCCGTGAAATAGTCGTGAAAATTTCATTTTCATGTTTAGGTACGCAGTTCACGTGGAAAAAACTTTTTCACCGCCAGGTTACAAGAAGACATTTTTCACACTATATTTCATGCTTGGAAATATAAATTGTCGTGAAATTTGACAATCCGAGATGAAATTTGACAATTCAAGCTACGTCATATCTAAAATAAAACAATTGAAAAAAAAAAATAGCTGAGGTAAACACATAATTGTAATTTTTCTAAATAAAATAAATTAAAAATTATATTTTTTACAAAATATAAAATTTTGTTTTTTTCAAAATAATTCAAAATGCCAAAGGATTTTGATTTTTTGATTTTCTTCCAATTCATTCAAATCCATTATTTTTGATTTATTGATATTTATTCGAATTTAACAATTATTAAAGCAAAACAATTAGTTGACATTTCGCTTTATTTTTCAGTTGTCATTTTTTTACTAACAAATGTCATTATTTTATATGCCCAAATTTCATGTGAAATTTTCACGTGAACACTATACTAAGCCTAAGATTAAAAAAAAGATGATGAGAAGAGAACGAAAAATATGATCGGATTTATAGTATGTTCGGAAGCATGCCAGTTTTTCTAAATCCATTCGCAAAAAGACATTTCGCCTTATGGTATTTGACAAAAAATATTTAAAGTAAAATATTAGTTCACAAAATGACTTTTAGCAAAAGGGACACTTCTACTATACTTTAAAAAAAACCATTTTTAACAAAATACTATTTAAAAAACAATGCAACTTTAATTTGGAAATATGAAAATATATGTAAAAAGAAATAATTATAGTTAGGAGGGACTGATTACAAATTTTTGGTTATACGCTTTTCCCGTAATATAACATTTAAAAATTCTAGCGTTATCAAATACTTTTTTACCAAGTGTCTTATTATGCCTCAATGGAAAGTTGCAAAATGTTCCTTTAATTTGTTGCCTTAAGAATATTTAACCCGTTGACATTTATGTCGTCATCATCGTCGTCAACGAAAACTTTTTTATTTTAGAAATGAAGAATACCGATGTCTCGAAATTTTTTAATTCTTTTTTTTTTTCCAACCTGCCCCTAATCCTACATATTTAAATGATTTACTTTTTTGTTTGAGGATGATATCTTTATAAAAATTTACTACATATAAAAGTGTACTTTTAAATAAAATGAATTTGCAGAAAGTGCTTGTTAATATGTTAACTGTTTAATTTGTTTATAAGTTTTTTCCATCTCTCGAGTATGAGTAGGTCTTGTCAACAAAAAAAAATATTTATTTATTTTAATATTATCTATAGGTACATATTACATTTTCAGTAATTTTCCTTTGAATTAAAAAAACTTGCTCCCTATGGTAAAGATTTGCATCCACACACTCCCTAGGTTAATACGCCATGTGCTGAAGCATTTGTTCACCGCAGCAACTCAAAAAAACATATTTTTATTTTCATCTTTCCATTATTATTGCATATTTTTAGAAGTTACTTTTAGTGTGAATTAAATCTTGAAATATCTTTTTAAAATTTTTTCCTTTTTTCAAATAACAATAAAAAAACCTTGAAGTTTAACAAACTGCTTCAGGAAGGAAGCAAATAATACAATATCGCAAGGAAGAAAAAATACTCTCCCAAACTCCCAAATTTCCAAAACACAAATTATATGTTTTTATACATTTAAAAATTAAAAATTTCCTATTGAAATTTCGGCACTGTTTAAAATGTTTAGTTCTTAAAATTTGCATGTATAAAAAATAAATAAGAAGGACTTTAAAGTCAGTTATAAAATTATGATCATGATGCTTTTTTCAGTGTATGTATATGTAAGTATATGTATATACTAAATGAGAGACTTTAAATTAGGAGATTTTTTGTTTTTTCGATAGGTTTGCACTAAGTTACATGCAGTTCTTATGTTGTTTTTAAGATTAAAAAACATTTATACGCGATTTTAAAAGCTTTTAAATGCTTATAGCGTGTGAATTTAATTCATTAGAGTTACAAGCGTCTGTTAATTTTCTTTTCTTCAGAAGATAGTGAAAGTAGCTTTGTTTCGCATATATTATTATCGTAATTTATACTTTTCATAATCACTGTAATTGGTTTTTATTATGTTACAGTAATTTTTAAATTCACTGTAGTTTTTATAACATATATTTTATTACAGTTAATTTTTATCAAAATCAATTATATCTTGTATATGTATATTAATGACATATGACTACATCAACATGTGATTTATCATTTATGCCAAACTTTTAGTTTGTAAAAAATTGTGATATGATAAGGATCTTGACGTAAAAGTGTAAAATGGTTTTGCATCGTAGGATCGAAGATTTGGTTGAAATTTTTGATAGAAATTATTGTTGTTTCATATATAAAAAATATGCAACGTTATTTTATGCGCTAAACTGAAATATCCAAGACCTCAACCGAATTACATATTTTAAATATTTACTGTTGCATATTTTTGAAGTTGAGTTTTATTGAACAATCAGAACAATAAAATATTTCTGGAAATATACCAATAAATATACAAATCAAACTATTGAGTCATCTATAATTTATTTACTTTACTTTCCAATTTATATTTTGTATTGGATCGGTTACGTAATGTAGCATTTTTGAATTTTATTTTCTTTCGATTCATTTTTATTTGATCCACTTCGATGAACTTTTATCCCTTAACAAACATTTAAAACAACTGTTTTCTGACACTTTGAACCCACTGTTAAATCCATGATAACATTGTAGATTGACATTAGTACTAATTACTATATAATAGGTATAAAATACAATCGAGACAAGTCTTTTATTTAAAAAACCACATCACAAGCTACAATGTAGCTATAAACGTATAAAGGTGAAAAAAAAACTTTTACATGTAGCAAGCGCATATAAGGGCAAAATCCTTAATGTCGTCTAATACAAAATATTATTCTAAATTTAGAAATATTTTTTGTTACTAAAAACTTCCTAATAAAAAATAATAAGTTGAAGTTCTTCATTACTTTAATATCAGCGCCAAAAAAAAAAATGGTGGAGAACGTAATTTACCGTTAAGTACCTATTATTTTTATAATACATAATTCGTCTTTTAACTTTCAGTTTTTTCTTACAGAAAAATTTTTTTTTTGTCATTCACTTTTATTAAAATTTTGGTGCCAATTAATTGTTTTAAGTGAACCGTTTCTTAAGATACCAAAAAAAAAAAAAAAACTCACCAAATTAATTTATCACGTTCTTTTTATTAATATTATGGCCTTTTTTTATTTATCCCAAAGTTACCAATTCAAGTAAAACGTTATTGGAGGTTTAATTTTCTATGTTACAATTGAATTATGTAGGGACAATCTATTAAGTTTTAGACATCCTTTTGGTGCTAATGGAAAAAAAAATAAACCCTTTAACAAAGTCCAGTATCAACTAAAAAATAAAAACTTTTTTATCTTGATTGTTATAAATTTCATTTTTAGAAAATTTAAGGAAAACAAAAAATGTTTTTCTATAAACTTTATTTATTTTTGTATTTTTCTGCTTACAAAAAAAAAAAAAAATATTCTCCTTAAATAACCTTAAAAACTGTGTCCAATGTTAAGTTTTTTTTTTTTTTTTTGTATCAAACGAAGCAACCAACCGTGTTAACATTTAAAGGACAATTTTTTGGAAATTTTTTTTTTTTTAATAAAAAATATGATCACTACGGAAAATACATTATGACTAAAAGAAGTATATACAACCAAATAAGTAATGAAAAATGATAGGGGTGATACCAAAAAAGGAAAAGTTTAAGGACAAAAAATAAATAAGAATAAAAACAAAAATAAATTAAACCGTCAGATAATACTAAGTAATAAATTTGTTTGTGGTGCTCATATTAATGGTGACTTTTTGGTGTTTCATTGGTTAATTTAAAAAAAAAAAACCAAAACGGAAGTCAAATAAATTATATAGGTTTTAGGATTTGAACAGATTTTAATGACCTTGATGAAAATTTTATTTCCTTTTATGTACAAATAATTTAAAGGAAAAGTACTGCATCCTGTTTGTTTGATCCTGGTTTTTTTTTTTTTTTGTTTTTAAAAGAAATATTATCAAAATTTAGTTATCGGAAAATTTTTGCAACTTTTGAAAGGAAATGAAAGTAAATGATACAATTTTTATTTTTAACGTGCTTTTTTTGTAAGTTTTTAAAATTATATATTATCAATGATTCCTTTAAATATTTTTTGATAGGGGCTTCGGTGGCTTAGTGGGTAAGAGCGTATAAAATACGCTGTAAACATCGAGGGAGTGTGGGTTCGAATCCCACACACGTCGTAAGAGTTATTTCCCCTTACGATATTTACAGCCACGCCTGTACAGAAAAGGCTGTGTCCACGTTTATGTGGCAAAGAAATGCATACAAAAAAAAAATATATATATATTTTTTGATACTGAGATCAACAACAAACAAAAAACTGAAGAAAGTTTTAAAGGTTTTAAAATGATATGGCTGTCTAAATTAAGCAAATTTTAAAATTTTTGTCTAAGATACAATATTTTTTTCCTTTTTTTCTTTTCTATATGTGTTTATTTATTTATTAATTTTTTTTTTTATACTAAAACCACAAACTAGGAATATGATCCTTTGTACTTGAAGTAGTTGTGATTATATGGGATGGGATAGGGATGGAACAAATGAGGATAATGGGGAGTTGAGGGGTAAATTGGAGAAGAATCTGTTGATATTCTTCTTAAATTTTAGCAAATTGTAAATATCAAAATCTTTATAAATATAAATGTAAATATCTTGTAAATATTATAATCTTTGGCAAAATACATAACTTAAAAATCAGACGTCTGCTCTTTTGACAAAATATTAGGATAATTGAATAATTAGATTTACCTCGAGTTTTTTAGAGAAAAATTATATATATAAAAATTACATATATTTATTTGAAAGTGCGTTAAAGTTTAGAGAAATGTATAAAAACTATGGTTTCCGGTAATTAGGGATAACTGATAGAAAAAAATAAATAAACTGCTCTTAAATAGCCTTTAAAATTTAGCAACAAGAGGGAAATTTTGCTTAGTTGTAATAAACTACGGTTATATCAATGTTTTTAATTGTCTTGAAAAAATTATAATTAAGGTTTATTTTATAAAAATTGCTACCATTGTTAAATTACATGAATATTACCTTACATTATTTTCTTTTTTGAAAACTTTTAAATTATTTTTAAGGTATGGTGAATTTAAAAATAGGAAAAAGAAAATAACAAATCAAATTAAAATTTAAGATTTAAATTTTTTGCTCGTACTCTGTAAACAAAATTCATAAAAGTATGTGTTTGTAGTATTGTACTAACAGACATTGTAAAAATTATAGCAACAAATTGGTATTTTAACAGAATTTTCAATTTTATAATTAAATTTTAAGCAATCAACGACATATGATGATTAATGAAAGATAACTTAGATTAATACCCGGAAAACAGTTTACATTATTTCCAAATTTCCAGTGTAATACAATATAGTGAGTTGTACTGTAGATTCAAATATTCTAGTTGCTCCAGAAAAACAAACTTTTGCATAAGCCGTTAATATAAGACTTACCATTTTTACAAAATTTCATATATACAGTTTTAATAGAAATATTGAGTTATTTTCATAAAAAAAAAGTTATATGCTTGCCAACTTCATGAACCTGTTGTGTTAGAGCACCTAAATTTTTCACAAATTGTTAGCATTAAACTTGATTTCGTTTTACAACATTACAGATACATATTATAGCTTTAATAGACTCTGAGCTATTTTCGAATAAAACACTAAATTGTATGACAGTTACTCGAACTTGTTGAACTTAAATAATGAAACCAACAATTTTACAAAGGTTAAATGGTAAAGATTTCCAAATTCTAGCTACTTTATTTTTTGTGTTGTCATGGGCACGAACAAAACGTACATGGCTTATAATCGACTTAAAGCTCAATTTTGAAAAATAAAATATATACAGTCGCGTCTCCTTTAAGATATCACAAACGTAATAGCAAATTTGTTATACCCTAAGAATTAAGATCGTATGGGTATAAAAGAGGATGCAAGTCTGCAATAATTGTACAGTAAAAGCTAAAATTTAACGACAAACAGACAATAACTATAAAAACTGAATATGTTTCAAAATTTTTTTGTGAAGCTGAATTCAATAATCTGAATTTTTTTTTTTTAATAATATTTTTTTTGTTCTTTTTATTTCACGTGTAGAAAACTTTTATTTTCACATAATTTCCATTTTAAAATCATTTTGTTTACAGATTAAATGTAATTACGTGTCTTTGATATTAGGTTTGGTGTTTACATATAAAGACATGTGTATTCCTTCATGTTAATTTTTTTAAGTTTATAACTACATATGCATATGGGTACGGATAAATGTCAGAAATTTTAAGTATTTTAAGTGAGTCATTTTGCCATTTAAATTATTTTATATTATAGTAGGTATATAATATTTATGTACTCGTACCTTTTATTATAATACTATTCAAACAAAACCAGTTAAATTAATTTAGTTAATGAACTTTAGATGTTGATGATAGGGGTTATTATTGCGTATACAATATGTCAGTTACCTGTTATAAAATTAATGAAAGGGTGCGTTATTTGAAGAACTTTATAATAATATGATGAAATTTATCTATACATAATTACAAAAATACATATACATATATATAAATATTATAATGTTTGTATATAAAAAATGATAATGTTATTATTAAAAATAAGAGGGTTAAAAGAATGTCAGTAATTTAACATTATGCTGTATGTATTATCTATATGTAGGTAATATCTATAGATACTTTTAAGGTTTTTGAATAGGTAAATTATTGTGGTTGAGCTTTTAATCTATAATATGTAGGAGTACTTTGTTATAGTATTTTCTTTAAATTTACAGTTAATATTATTTTTTTCTTTCTTACCTATATAATATTTTTGGTGTTTAGTTAATTTTATTATAATATAAAATATAACATACACGATATTATTATCTATTCTTTGAGGGTGACATAATGTTATTATTAATGGTATTAAAAGTAGAAAATTTTTAAAATTTTAATTAAATATTTTTTTTTTTATTTTTTTGGTAAATTTTTGTGGAAATATTTCCATAGATTTTTCTATATTTTTTTTTTTTTTTATTTTCATGTTAAATTTTAATAAAAATTTTATAAGAATTTTTCTAGGTGAACGTTTTTTGGTTTTTAGATTGGTATCAGGTTGAGGTTTGATTTAATTTTAGAAAGTTTTATACAATATTAAGTGTCTAACTTACTACTTATAATTTTCTGATGTCTATACGTATTCACATATGTGTCGTTTGGGAATATTAAAGAATGAAAATGAAATAATGGAGAAATCTATAAATACTTTTATAGATATATTTTTGATTAATAAATTAACTTAATATTATCATCATATTACTATAATATATTTGAAGATTTTAATTTTTTAAATATTAATTGGAAACTTTTTGTTAAGAAATTTTTTGTACATTTCAATTAATATTATCTATATTAAAAATGAAATTGATTGTGAATATTGGTAACTGAAAATTTTCACATATATCACATATATATATTTATATCACATATTATATTATATCACATATAACAAGTAGACATGTAATTAAGACCGTTAAAAATAAATACTTCTTTTTCTCCGAAAAAATTTTTTTGATTCACAGGATATCACATTTGAAGATAAAACATTTCGAGGCGAATACCACTTTTTTAAGATTTTTACATTTTTCATAGATATTTTCGGAAAGAAAATTTTTAGACGCTTCATATTATAACCAAATATTGATAATAGACCTGTTACACGTCAAGAAGATATAATTTAGGAAACATGAAGTGTAAAATTAATTTTTATAGGATTAACGACTATTTTTGCTGGCTGAATGAAGTCATATTGCCAATCGGGAAAATGACAAAACAGTATATACGTATATACTTATTTATTGCCAAGCATTGTTGATGTAAAGTATGGTTAAAATTCAATAATATACAACTAATATACAACTAATGTGCGGAAAATAATATATTGTAACTAATAATAAATATTCCAATTTATAGTTTGAATTAACAATTTTATTTTACAATATCTTATATTTGTTACTATATTTATTTTGGGGGCCTTGGTAGCCTAGTAGGTAAGAGCGTATAACATACACTGTAGACACTGAGGAAGTGTGGGTTCGAATCCCATACACGTCGAAAGAATTATCATCCCTTACGACATTTACAGCCACGCATGAAAAGGAAAGCTGTGTAACTTCCTTATCATATTTATGTGGCAGGGGAATAAACTCAAAAAAAAAATATTTATTTTGGTATAATTCAGTGTAAAATTTAATTTAATATTTTATATTTATAATAACTATTAAGTGAGCTCGGCGGCTTCTTAAATCTAACTTTTTCTTAAAAACGCATAGGTTTTGAAAGAATTTCCTGTTTTATTTTTTTAACTTAGCGATGACGAAAAAAAAGAAGGAAAGAAAAGAAAAGAACTTTTAGGTTCGAAAATCTATAGAATCAACGTTTCCTATATTTTCGAAGATTTTTAAGTACAGTGACTTGCATAAATAAAATATTTCCACTTTGCAATTGTTTCCGTCCTATATATGAAAAGTTTTTTTTTGTTTTTCTTTTAAGTATATAAGTATTATAAAAGCCTATTCTTGGTTTAAGATTAAATAAATAAATATTGAAACCTGCGAAGTTGGCCACCCTTATATAATGGGCAGTCGCAAAAATTGTTCAGAATATAACAACACAAAGAAAATTCCATAAATAAAATTGGTTCAAAATACCTCTTTGTGTTGCACTTGTATATCTTGTAACTTGGCCACTTCTTTTCTTATATATATTAACTTTTTGTAAGTAAAACATCTGTAAAAATTTGCCATAGGAACCTGGTTAAACATTTAAAATTATTGCGCAAACAGTGAGTACAGAAAGAGTACATGTTAACATAAAATACATTTTGATTTTTTATGTTTACTTTTTAATTTGTTACATAGTTATTGTACATACAAGTTTATTGTTACATAGTTACATAGTTTGTTACATAGTTATTGTTACAAGTTGTACATACAAGCTTATTGTACATTCTACCACAACCTCAGCGAGCTCTCTGAACTCCTCGGGTTGGATACAAAATCGTAAACAATGTTAAAACTTAGGTCACGTGAGTGCAGTGGTATCAAAATGGCGAAGTCTAGTGACAATCGAGGCATTCACGCAGCATCGTTAAAGTTACCATCCTACCTACCTACCTATTGTTATATAGTTTGTAGTTATCAGTCAATACTAATTATTAATTAGCACTCAATACTCATTCATCCACATTTTATTTTGATATGTGTTTTTTTTTATGTTATTTATATTTTGTTTAATTTTTTTTTTAGTTTTTAATTTTTAAGTTTGAAAAATTCTTAGATTTAAACCAATTTAGATTAATAAAATACAAGCATAGTTACGTATTTAATTGACTTTTGTTTCCATTTAAAAAAGAAAAACAAAAAAAAAGTTCTTAAAACTTGTCCACTTGTAAATGTTGGTCAAAAATATTCGAACGACAGGTGGCCAACTAAGACAGGTTTCACTGTAATTAAAAAAAAATTGGTACCTATTACTTTTCGATACTTACTACATTTGAAATCAAAGACGATAATCAATTTTTTTTAAATTTTTATGTATGTATATTAGATACCATACTTATGCACTTTCTTTCAATCAAAACATCTTCATTAATCATTTACTTATTATTAATTATATGTAATACCTATCTCTTAGATTTATCTATAGTCATATATGATATACCTTTAATTACTTAAAATTAAAGCTTAATTATAAAAACTTAATTAGATTTTTGTAATAAATAAAGAAATAAAAAAAAAAAATTATAAAATTTTGTAATATTTTTGAACTATAAAAACAATTTTGAATTTTATATCCATTATGTATAGTAAAAACATGAATTATAGCATTTGATTAAAATAATCTAAAACTAAGTAGATATTAGCCCCATTTTAATGTTTTTTCAATTTAGATAAAATTTTAGAACCAGATTTTTTAAAATAATAATTAGTTCTCATTCCAAATAATCGGTTTATTTTTAAATATTATTCTGATAACAATAAACTTTAGATTATGACATAACCGGATTAATTTTATTACTATAAAATTTCCATAATTTGGATGCGATTTACTATTAACGGTAGTTTTTTTTAAAAGATAATTATTTTAATAAAAGAATCATAAAACAAAATTTAGATTGGACAATTATAAGCTTTTAAATATTATTTATAACGTTTTAGTGTTTTAAATTTTAATAATAAACAAACATTAAAATTGAAAAAGTATCTACTCGTAAAAATTTATATATAAAACCAGGAAGAGTGTAGTAGAGTAGACTGCGTGTGAACTCTGGGATATCCGTATATGAATATCGTATATGCTATTTCCATCATCTTTTACTAATTTTAGATGTTTTACTTAATTAAGTACGGAAATAAATTTATGCAAATTTTGGAGTTGTGTGACAGCTATTCGAACCTATTCCACCGAACCAACTATATTTTACAGAACTTATTGCCATAAAACTTCTTCATGTTTTGCAGGATTTCAGATTTCTAGCTTAATCAAGTTATAAGATATGCATAAGCTTTAAGATATCTAGCTTTATTAAGTACCTAACTTACGAGGATTTAAATTAAGCTCATATGAAAAAAGAAGTTACATGCAAGCTATTTGAACTTGCTGCTTTAGCACAAGCAAAAACTTTAGCACAAACTTGATATGTTTTCACAAAATATCAGATACCTAGTTTCAATAGACACTGATTTATTTCCACATAAAGAAAGAAGTTGTAAAGCAGCTACTCGAATCCACCGGCCGAAATTGCTAGATTTAAATAGGGAAACTAACAATTTTACAAAAGTGACAGAGTAAAAATTTAGAATCGTAACTCCTGTATTTTTTGAGTTATCGTATGCCGACGGACAAGCAGATAGACGTACATGGCTTAATCGACTCAGAATTCAATTCTGATGCGATTCATACACTTGAGTCTATATCTAGTCGGCTTCTTTAAGGTGTCATAAACGTAATGACAAATTTATTATACCCTTGAATATACCTTCATAAAGGCATAACAAGGCGACATATAATTTAATTATAAAAAAAAAATTTTAAAGCACATATTTTTGAAATAGTAATATTGTTATTATTTTTACACCAAAATTAATTATAATTTTTTGCATGTAATTAAAAAAACCATTTATCTCATAATGTAAACATGATATTACAATATTTTGAAATTAAGTGTCAAATAAACCTAGTAAAATTAAAAAGCACATTTTTTAATAGAAAATTTTAAAACCACTTTAATCCAATTCTACTTTTTGAATTTTATGTAAAAAAACCTTACATAAAATCAAGGGACGATCATTTCAAGGGAAATCATTTTTAGTCACCTCTTCAGAAATGCTGTTAGCATTAATATAGGTAAAAATATAAATTTTAGAGCTTAAATTTTTGAATTTTATTTTAAACAAATTTACATTAAGTGATCCAGTTGTAGATGTCTAAAAATAAGAACTTTTCAATTTTAACCGTTAATAGTTGTTACAGAGGAGAGGAAGCAGGGCTGTGAAAAGCTCAAATTTCGTCTCAACTCATTGCTTAACTCAAATTTTGAGTTCGCTCACGTTTGTGTTCGCTCAAACTATGAGCGCATATAATTCGCTCAAATTATGAGCATTTTCAAAATTTAAGTTGAGGTTGAGTTAAGTTTGCCAAATGAGTCCGCTCTTTTATAACTCAGAGAGGAAGTATAAAGTTTTTTTCTATTGAAGCTTTCAAAAATCTTTCTTCTTTTCTTAAAATTACAAGATTTCAAGTAAAAGTATTTTGGAAATACAAAGAAACTAACAGTTTGTAAAATTCTAGTTTCACATAACTGTAAATTTAAATTCAAAATTCCACAAAATTTCATAAATTTTAATTAATATATAAAGTTTTCTTGTCATTTCACGTTTTTAAATTGAAAAAATATTAAGCAGAAAACTTAAAATATAAATTTTTTAAAAATTGTCTTTTTTCAAAATTTGAGTTACGTACTGTATAGTTAATGGGTGAAGAATGAAGATACATATAAAAACGAGGAAAAATACAGTTGCCTTTGTCAACTCTTAGATACCCGTACGAACCGTTAGTATGTTCACAGCATGTAACTCTGCTTACAATATTATATTTTTAATATTTTAGTATTTTAAAATAATTTGGGTGAATTTTATAATTTCTAGAACTATGGGTTGTACATATATTCAAACTATATGTTTATACATTCTTCAAAAGCAGATTCTAACCTTCCACATAACGATTATCAATCCAAAACTTTTTCAAATATTCTATAGTACCATTTAATACTAAGCGGTAAATGTATATTAAATTTACTTAGTACAAAATAGTAAATATAATTTTAAATATCATATTATATTATATTTAAATATTCCATTGACAGAATAATTTCTTATAAGTACAAAAAAATACATATATGTATGTATGTAAATACGGCGCTATATAATATACATCTACACTCTTATCATTCGTTCACTAGTGACATATACGATATGTAAATAAACATGATATTATATAAGTGTGTATGTATATCAATATCATATAAATAAAAATTCTTCAAGCAACCGTTATGTTGTTTATTTACTTACAATTTTTTGTACTACGCATGATATCCTCAACAATTTCAAATTATCGAGTAAAACAAAATGCAAAAAATTCATTAAAGAAATTTGTTAGAAAATTTGAAAAAATCAAGTAACACTTTCGTCAATTATAAAGTAACCCTATATTGTTAAAAAAAGTTGTTAACAGAAATAAGAGTATAATGTTGAAGCTTTCATTTTTGTGTATTACTTCAAAATAATGTTAACAGGTGTCCAAGTTACGGGTGTTTAAAAATAGGAAATTTTCAGTTTTTGACCCCTTACAGCTCCTAAAATGACTCATACTTATTTTTAAAGATCTAACTTCTGTCAAAATTTCAAGTTTCCAACTTAAACCGTTTAGAAGATAGAAGGGTTAAAGGATTTTGCAAAATTTGAGTTTCGCATAACGGTAAATTAAGACACCGTATGCCAAAAATATATATTTATTGTATATATACTTTTAAAGCTAATAAAAGTAGTAATCGTTTGGCGTTTTCAAAATGAAGATATACCTTATACAACTTGTGCTATAACAATTTAAATATAAAGCTTTTTCGAACCTTTGGGGAGCTGTAGCTCCGTAACGGGTGGGGCTACAAAAAAAGTTATTAAAAATAAAATTAATATTTTTGTGAGATCAGTTAAAATTTCATAACTTTATTTCAAAAAAAATGTCGGGATCTAAAAGTTAGGTGTTCGAGAGCTACCCTAAGTTTTGGTCCAAACTCAACAAAAAAAATAGCGAACCTACAAATTACTCCCAGAATATTTTGTGTTAATTTTAAGATTCTAGCTTTCTTTTAAGTTAGCGTGCTGACGGACGAACGGACGGACGGACATGGCTCAATCGTCTTAGAATTTTTTTCTGATCCGATCCATACCTTTGAAGCTATATCTAGCTCGCTTATTTCGAGGTGTTACAAACGGAGGAGTAATTTTATTATACCCGATCCTATCGTACGGGTATAAAGATCTTAACTCATTTACAAAATTATTTTTCTATATGGCGCCTATTTATTGTTATAATTTCATTGCTCCTTGTTAGACCGTCACAGATGCACAGCTGACAGAGAGTAAAACTTATAATGAGTTAATATTTCAAAAAAAAATTTGAAAAATGTGCTAAAAACGTGTTAGATTTTACCTTGTAATCAAAGCATATGTATATAAAGGAAATGAAGTTAACGTCTAGCTTAAAATTTAGAAATTAACATTTAATTGTTGAATATACAAAAATATCATATTATGTGTCTGTATATGTCAAGATTCTTTGATAATATTGGCAAAGATTACTGGAATCAAAGAAAAGTCAAAAAAAAAAACGCAGTAGAGTAGACGTATAAACGTAATATATCCTGTTTCTATAAAACTTCATCATCTTTTAAAAGCATTCAGATGTTTTATTACCGACGTTAACTACAGAAATATATTTATGTAAATTGTGGAGTTGTACGACAGCTACCCGAATCTATTGCGCCTAGCTTCATTAAGTTCCAAGAAATGCAAGAAGCCTCAACCGGTTGCTTTAGATCAACCAAATTTTACAAAAGTTGTTGGCATGTAACTCGACACCTCTTTACTAAATTGTAGGTTCCTAGCTTCAGTAGACACTGAGTTATTTTAATTCAAAAAGAGAAGTTGTATGGCAGTTACCCGAACCTGTTGTACTATCACAACCAAATTTTGCAGAAGTTGTTGCCATAAAACTTGATCATTATTTCCAAAATGTCAGATACCTAGCTTGAATAGACACTGAGTTATTTCCATTTAAAGAAATAAATTGTATGGCAGCTACTCGAACCCGGCGGCCGAAAATGCTGGATTTAAATAGCAAAACTAATAATTTTGCAAAAGTGACGTGAAAAATATTTCAGCCTCCTAGCTCCTTTATTTTTGGAGTTATTGTGCGGACGGACGGACGGACAGACGTACATGGCTTAAACGACTCAGAATTCGATTCTAAGCCGATCCATACCTTTGACACTATATCTAGCTTGACTTCTTTAAGCTGTCACAAACGTAATGATAAATTTATTATACCCTTGAACATAGTTCGTACGGGTGTAAAAATTTGAAATAAGGCTGTTGTTAAGTCCAGACTATCTGTATGAAAGGCACATCAGAGTCATGAAATTTCTACTACCCTTGACGTTGGTTTAAAAAAAAAAGTGACTATTCATAATTATACTTTTGCTATTGGTTAAAACAATTATTCTGCGAAGCCTACTATCTTGCTATCTTATATTATTATCCATCATCTCAATTTATTTAAATAACTTAATCAAGTCATTCGATACAAATTATGAAAAAACAAAAAAAAAAATTGTTTTTAAAAATAATAAATAAATTCATACTTAAAAAATAAATTAATGTTCTATGATTTCTTTTCTAGATAAATAAAACAATTGATAAATTTTATAATATTTTGGTATTTAATTAGGATTTTGTATGATAAAATAAAATCCAACCGACGTAGAAAATAATAATTGAAAATCCATTCGATTTTTGTGGTTTTTTTTAATTTTTACACTATTTAAAACTAATGATTTTGAGGTTTATGAATATTATAATTTGTTTATACCATAATATTATATACTTATATGTACCTATTGAAATTATATAATTGTATTCATTTAGGTAATTAAATTATCATATTATGTTAATGTTATTTTGTTTTAAAGTATAAAAAACGAGGAAGAATACAGTTGACTTTGTCAACTCTTAGATACCCGTACGAACCGTTAGTATGTTCACAGCATGTCACTCTGCTTACAATATTATTTTTTTAATATTTTAGTATTTTAAAATAATTTGGGTGAATTTTATAATTTCTAGAACTATGGGTTGTACATATATTCAAACTATATGTTTATATGTACATTCTTCAAAAGCAGATTCTAACCTTCCGCATAACGATTATCAATCCAAAACTTTTTCAAATATTCTATAGTACCATTTAATACTAAGCGGTAAATGTATATTAAATTTACTAAGTACAAAACAGTAAATATAATTTTAAATATTATATTATATTATATTTAAATATTCCATTGACAGAATAATTTCTTATAAGTACAATAAAATACATATATGTATGTAAATACGGCGCTATATAATATACATCTATACTCTTATCATTCATTCACTAGTGACATATACGATATGTAAATAAACATGATATTATATAAGTATGTATATATATCAATATCATATAAATAAAAATTCTTCAAGCAACCGTTATGTTGTTTATTTAATTACATTTTTTTGTACTACGCATTATATCCTCAACAATTTCAAATTATCGAGTAAAACAAAATGGAAAAAATTCGTTAAAGAAATTTGTTAGAAAATTTGAAAAAATCAAGTAACTCTTTCGTCAATTATAAAGTAACTATATATTATTAAATAAAGTTGTTAACAGAAATAAGAGTATAATATTGAAGCTTTAATTTTTGTGTATTACTTCAAAAAAATTTTAACAGGTGTTCAAGTTACAGGTGTTTAAAAATTGGAAATTTTCAGTTTTTGACCCCTTACAGCTCCTAAACGGGGGGTGATACAAAAAAAATTTCTGAAATGACTCATACTAATTTTCAAAGATCTAACTTCTGTCAAAATTTCAAGTTTCCAACTTTAACCGTTTAGAAGATGGAAGGGTTAAAGAATTTTGCAAAATTTGAGTTTCGCATAACGGTAAATTAAGACACCGTATGCCAAAAATATATATTTATTGTATATATACTTTTAAAGCTAATGAAAGTAGTAATCGTTTGGCGTTTTCAAAATGAAGATATACCTTATACAACTTGTGCTATAATAATTTAAATATAGAGCTTTTTTGAACATTTGGGGAGCTGTAGCTCCGTAACGGGTGGGGCTACAAAAAAAAGTTATTAAAAATAAAATTAATATTTTTGTGAGATCTATCAGTAGTTAAAATTTTATAGCTCTATTGCAAAAAAAATGTGGGGATCTAAAAGTTAGGTGTTCGAGAGCTACCCTAAGGCTTGGTCCAAACTCAACCAAAAAAAATAGGGAACCTACAAATTACTCCCAAAATATTTTGTGTAAATTTCAAGATTCTAGCTTTCTTAGTTTTTGAGTTAGCGTGCTGACGGACGGACGGACGGACGGACGGACGGACATGGCTCAAAAGTCTTAGAATTTTTTTCTGATCCGATCCATACCTTTGAAGGTATATCTAGCTCGCTTATTTCGAGGTGTTACAAACGGAGGAGTAATTTTATTATACCCGATCCTATCGTACGGGTATAAAAATGTCCAAAAATTATAATATATATGTATATATGTATAGGTAGAAGGTATATAATATTGCTTTTATATTTTAAAATGTTCTGTTGATATTATGTGAGAATAGGACTTTTCTGGAATTTTTAGGTGCTGTAAGTCTGTGCTGTAAGTAAGTCTCTATATTACTTAGGTGCTGTAAGTAAGTCTCTATATTACTAAGAAAACCGTTAACACACGTAAAAATATATAATTGGAGCTTTAATTTTTATGCCTTGCCGAAATGTCTACAGGTGTTTAAAAATAAGAAATTTTCAATTTTTGAGCACTAATAGCTCATAAACAGGGGGTGTTCCAAAAAAATTTTTAATTCTTAAAATTCTTTCTGTCCTCAAAATTTCAAGTCCCTATCTAAAAGCGCACTGTAGTTATGAGAGTAGAAAAATCATGAAAAATTTCGTTTTCACATAACGGTAAATTTAAATACTAAATTTTTAAAAAAATGTATAATTTTGATATTAATTTACAAAGTTAAAAAAATACCTGTCGAATGAGGTTTTCAGAATGAAAAAATATTAAGCAGAACATGAGATATATGCATTTAAAAGTACGGCTTTTTAAAAATTTGCTAGATTGTAGCTTCGTAATGGATGGGGCTACATGAAAAAGTTGTTCCACAAAATTAATTTTTTTATGAGACCTACCCATGAGTAAAATATTTTTTCTCTATCTTTAACGGTGTAGAAGTTTTGTAAACAGACGGCCGGACGGACAGAGTGAAACTAAGCACGTATTTTCAAATTTTTTTTGAAAATATGCTAAAAAAAGGGGCTAGGAGGCTGAAATTGTTTTACGCCTCTTTTGGAAAATAGTTAGTTTCGCTATTTAAATCCAAGCCGCCGGGTTGAAGTAGATGCCGTGCTTTTATCTTTATATAGAAATAACTCAGTATCTATTGAAGCTAGGTATCTGAAATTTAGTAAAGAGGTCAAGTTACATGCCAACAATTTTGTAAAATTTGGTTGGTCTAGACGCTAGAGAAGTCGGTTCAGACTTCTTGCACCTCTTGGTATTTAATGAAGCTAGGCGTCTGAAATCTTACAAATTATGATCAAGTTGTATGGCAACAACTTCTGTAAAATTTGGTTGACCTAAAGCATTAAGACCAAGCTCCTTGTACCTCTTGGAACTTTATGAAGCTAAGAGTCATGAAATCTTACAAAAGATGATCAAGTTTTAGGGCAATGATTTCTGTAAAATTTGGTTGTGCTGGTGCAATACATTCGAGAAGTTTTTCAATGTTTATCAATATAGAGATAAAATCAGTTTAGTTATCAATACTTTGTTTTCATGCTACGAATCTCGAAACATTAATTTTTGTTATAAAAATTTTTGATATTATACAAAAAGTACAGTTTTAATTAAATTTTGGGAACCCGT
Source organism: Poecilobothrus nobilitatus (assembly GCA_947095535.1). Classification (NCBI taxonomy): domain Eukaryota; kingdom Metazoa; phylum Arthropoda; class Insecta; order Diptera; family Dolichopodidae; genus Poecilobothrus; species Poecilobothrus nobilitatus. Next base: position 343,359,614 of record OX352772.1, read on the forward strand.
AAAACATTTTTTAATTTTTAAAAACTTAATATAAAATTTTAAATTTCTTATAATTAGTAAAACTTGACTTGGTCAATTTTCAAATTTTTCAAAAAACAAAAAATAATAAATGAATTGAAAAAATATTAGTTGCTAAAAGCAAACAATAAAGCTTCTCTTAAAACTTGCTATGATCTCTGCTATGATTCTTTGAAAAACGGTATAATTTTTTGTGAGCAAAGTAAAATTAAGTTTTTATATGTACTAGGAAAAAATATTAGAAATGATATTTTCATATTAATTTATATTTTATTATTGTTGTCACAGGTATTTTTAAGTAAAAATACATATGCAAAAAATTAACTGTTTTAGTCTGAATGTTGATTTAAATACAATAAAATTTTATACATTAAGAATCATGAATACGAATCGAATAAGAACGCGCTCTTTTCATAAAAAAATAAGGAAATGTGAAGAGTTGGTTGAGTCAACTTTAGAATAGGACCACACGAATATAAGTTATGTTGTTACAATAAAATTATTATTATTTTTTATTGGATATAATTTAAATTATATACAATAATGATTTAAAAGTACTAATTGCCAGGGCTATCGGCTTTAATAAAATTAATGTTTAACAATAATTTGAATGGAACTGGCTTAATTAAACACGGAGATATATTTTTGTAAATTTTAAAGTTGTATTATTGCCATGAGACTTGATCATCTTTTATAAAATTTTAGATGTCTAATTTAATTAAGAGTTGAGATATAAGAATGTAAATTTCGCATCTACCCGAACCTTTTATATTAGAATAACCAAATTTCGCAGAAGTCTCTGAGATAAAACTTAACTAGTTTTCACAAACTTTAAGATACCTTAGCTTCACTGAGTTGTTTTAATATAAAAACAAAAGTTGTATGACTATAATATATATGTATACTTATCAATATCTATATATCTCGTCTCTTGGTGTCACAAATATAATGGCAAAATTATTATGTTCTCGAACTATATTCATATTGGTATAAACACAATGGTTATAAATTCATAAGATAGCATTATAATTATTCATATATGCAAGAACTATCTTTTTCTTGAAGAAGTGGGATTCCAATATGCAAATTGTGGAGTGTTCACCAAAAGAGTTATATTATACAAAGGAATTCCGTTCCCCAAAAGCGAACGACACTGCTAAAAAAAAAAAATTTATATAGAAAACAATAAAGTATATAATATAATATATACGTACTGTGTTTACGTGACTGTTTCTACATACGTAAGTGATGTACATACACAAAATAATTTAAGAAATATAAATTATTTCAGGCTAGTAAATGAAAAAAAAGAAGAAAACAAAAACTTTACTTATGTATAAGGGATTAAATGTTTTTAATGAATTACCTATTATTAAAAAATATTTTATATAATGTTTGATGTTTAGGATTAAGAAGATTTAAAAAAAAAATCGAATGATATTGTATTAAACTCTTTCCTATGATCCATGTTCGTACAGAAATGTGTATGACTTTTTATAGATTGCTGAAAGCAATTCCTATTGCTTCCGTGCTAATTCGCACAATCACACATATATAAAAATAAAAAAAAATGTGTGATGTCCGACATTTCGGGTCCATTCTCTCCAGAAAAAGTGTTGGAATTTTGTGTAGTAATATAACTAAAATTGCTGTGAATCGTTTGATTTTGGAAAGTGACATGTTTTTCGTGCGAAATGCTTGTTGGGAAAGAAGATTCCGTCGTCATCTATAATTAATAAACTATTAAATCACAATAATTAATTTAATCAGTGCATTCTAATTTTTTTTAATTGTATCATCTTACTTTAGGTTTATTTAAGGTAAAAAATAATGTTGGAGATAATACCGACGTTTTTGAAGTGCGCCAGTTGCGAAATACCTAGAAAGATGGCTACTATACTTACGTTTTAATTTTTTTTATTTGTTTACTTTTTCTTGTCATTTGTTCAGATGACGATTTTTAACTCCCTTGAAATGCGAAAAAGTTGAAATGAATTTAACTTTTACGCTGTTCAGCGCCGTTCAATATTTCATTTCTGTTGAAATTATTTGGTCTCATACCATTTAATACAATTCAACTTTTTTCGACATTTCACGCTGTTCAAAAGCGTCGACATTATCTCCAGCATAAAACTTAGGCATAATATTTAATAACAACTAAGGTTACAATTACAATAATTAGGTTTATACGAATGTGTGAAAACTGTCACAAGAGTTGATAGTTTCAAAATAAAATTCAATAAATTAAAAAAAGAAATAAAATAGATGATTATGTATATCGAAATATGTACATATTACGATTTATTGAATACAATAATAAAAACTTAAATAGAAAGGGTTAAATAAATACATACATATACGTTATTTATACGTACTACAGCAATTTTTTCTCGTTCCTTTTGTTGTTTGAATATTTTAAAATATTTTGAATAATACAATGTCCTTGGAGAACAATTTAATATTTTTAAAAATAATATTTCTAAGTGCATTTATGTATACGAAATATTATATACATACGTACATAGCTAAATCAAAATATTTATTTCAGTTTATTTTAGTACATTTTGAATACGAAAGAAAAAATTGTATTAAAAAGTATGAATGGAGCTTTGTTAACAACCAAATTGGTTTGTTATGAAATACATATTTGTATAAAAATTTAATAATATTTATTTTTAAGTATTGTTTGTTTTTTTTTTTTTTTTGAATATACATATTATATTTGTTTATATTTACATTTTACATTTAAAAAAAAATTCCAAGTTACAAGTTACAAATGACAATAGTACTAAAGTATAAAAAAATAAATAAAATATAAAGTTTAATACGTGCGGTATTGCCAAGTTGTTTAAGATGACGCTAATGTAAAATTATTATTAAATATTTTTCCTTTTAAAAAGATTTGAATTTAAAAATTGTTCAATGGAAAATACATACGTGCATTTTAAAGTGCACTTAAGAAGCTTTTATAAAAATTTTTAATGTATTTAATGGAATTTTTAAAGTTTTTAAGAGGAATTGCATTAAAACTTAAAACTATAACAAAATCGTATAAAGGCATACTAATTTTCAAAATATTAATAATATAATCATATATATTTTCAGATAAATAAGAATAAAGTTAATTGAAAAAAACGAGGAAAAAGAGGAGTTGCTCTTGTGAACTGTAAAATATATGTATGCATTTTTTATATAATATTCCAAAATACAATATATGGTACATACGCCTATACTTACGTTATTATTTTGTTAATTTTTTATTATTTCTAAAATACAAATATATGTACATAATGTATGTAAATAATATAGATATATATTATGTAAATTGGGTTCTGAATTTTATATGGGAAGTATAGCTGCCATTCAGATTTTTTTGGAGCGCGAGTTACATATAAATCTCTTCAAATAAGTGTGAAGCACCTCCAAAACCAATGGTAACCAAAGTTAATAATTATGATGAAATATTGTCAAATGTTAATAATTACCTAAACAGTACTTTAAATTAAAACTAAAATAAAATATTTATAAAGATTAAGAATTATTTTAATACATAAGTTCAAATGCTGATAAAGGAAAACCGTACTTGAAAACATTTTGAAATATTAAAAAAGGTCAATATCGCTGATAATACAAAATGTATGTATAATATGTATTGAACTATTGAGAAATCTCGATATAATTAAAATGATGTAATATGACACTTAATAATAACATTTCAAGTACAGTTTTGCTTGTATTCAGTTTACTTTTAAATATAAGAAATTGAAGAAAGAAAGGAATAAGTCAATATACTGGAAAACACCAGTCAGTGATCGTTATATCCGATCGTTATAGGTCGTTATAAATAATTTAGAATTTTTTTATAAATAAAAAGAAGTAGGTATTATTTATTTATTTATTAGAGTCTTTATTAATCAGTTTTTAATTACCAGAACCAGATTCTGATCGCCAAACAATAAAAGTCTTTTCTCCAAAGCTAACTACTCTACGTTTTTTTATTCATCCTAAAAGTTTCATTCATATCTGTACTTTCTTGTATAATTTTATACTTGTCGTATATTTTAAAACAACAAACCTAATGTAACATATGTATATACATATTCATAAATAAAAATATTAGAAATAACAAACTCGCACAACAGCCAGGCGACAATTAGGTGACAATAAGTAACGGGTCAATCTGCTGCTTTTTTCTTTATTTTGTTCTAAGTTTTTCGTTGTTCTAATCTAATATTTCGTTATAAGCGATGTCATTATATCCTATACCAATTTGTTTGAAATTATATGAACTTAAAACCGGGATTTTTAAAATTGATCGTAATAAACAATATGTCGTTATAACCGATTTTGACTGTATTTAACATTTTACCAAAAATATAAAAATATCTACATATTATATACAAAAAAAAATTTTAATTCTTCCATTACAAATTCGAACTTAATAACTTTTTTTTGTACCCCCACCCGTTACGGAGCTACAGCTCCCCAAAGGTTCAAAAAAGCTCTATATTTAAATTGTTATAGCACAAGTTGTATAAGGTATATCTTCATTTTGAAAACGCCAAATGATTACTATTTTTATTAGCTTTAAAAGTGTATATACAATAAATATATATTTGTGGCATACGGTGTCTTAATTTACCGTTATGCGAAACTCAAATTTTGCAAAATCCGTCAACCCTTCTATCTTCTAAACGGTTTAAGTTGGAAACTTGAAATTTTTACAAAAGTTAGATCTTTGAAAATAAGTATGAGTCATTTCAGAAATTTTTTTTGTATCACCCCCCGTTTAGCAGCTGTAAGGGGTCAAAAACTGAAAATTTCCTATTTTAAAACACCTGTAACTTGAACACCTGTTAAAATTTTTTGAAGTAATACACAAAATTAAAGCTTCAACATTATACTCTTATTTCTGTTAACAACTTTTTTTAACAATATAGGGTTACTTTATAATTGACGCTTGATTTTTTCAAATTTTCTGACAAATTTTTTTAACTAATTTTTTGCATTTTGTTTTACTCGATAATTTGAAATTGTTGAAGATATAATGCGTAGTACAAAAAAATGTAAAGAAATAAACAACATAACGGTTGCTTGAAGAATTTTTATTTGTATGATATTAATATATATACATACTTATATAATATCATGTTTATTTACATATCGTATATGTCACTGATGAATGAATGATAAGAGTGTAGATGTATATTATGTAGCGTCGTATTTACATACATACATGTATTTTATTGTACTTATAAGAAATTATTCTGTCAATGGAATATTTAAATATAATATAATATAATATTTAAAATTATATTTACTATTTTGTACTAAGTAAATTTAATATAAATTTACCGCTTAGTATTAAATGGTACTATAGAATATTTGAAAAAGTTTTGGATTGATAATCGTTATGTGGAAGGTTAGAATCTGCTTTTGAAGAATGTACATATAAACATATAGTTTGAATATATCTACAACCCATAGTTCTAGAAATTATAAAATTCACCCAAATTATTTTAAAATACTAAAATATTAAAAAAATAATATTGTAAGCAGAGTTAGCTGTTAGCTGTGTTAGCTGTGAACATACTAACGGTTCGTACTGGTATCTAAGAGTTGGCAAAGGCAACTGTATTCTTCCTCGTTTTTTTAAATATTTATTTCTATCATTGAATTTTTTCTTATAAATACGCAAAACACATTTATATGTACATATATTGTTATAATTATGTATCATACTAATTTTACACACATTACGTCATAAGCACAATAATAATATGATATGGTATACCAATACTGGCCCACATGCCTCATGGCAAAGGGTCCTATCTATAGCTTCGGATATTAATTATCCGTTGGTATATTAATTAAATAAAGAAATTAAATAAGTATAAGTACCAATATTAAATAAATAAGTTCTTCACGCAACCGATACATTCATTTATTTATTACAATTTTTTTTATTACCCATCATGCTCAATATATTCTATTTATCGAGAAAAAACAAAAGTTAAAAAAAAAACAATATAAGTAAATAAAAAATTTAAATAATATCTTGTTAAGGTGGATTTACGTAGACGGCTTCATATAATTTTCTGAAAAATTTCATTTCGGAAATTGTTTTTTTCACAGCAACATTTTTTTTAATTATATAATATTAAACTTATAATTATAAGTTTAAAAAAAAATTAATTTGTTTTTTCGTTTTGAAAAACACTTTCAATATACTTTTCGTGTTTTTCGTATTCGTTTTTTTAAAAATGAAAACAAAGTCTTATTACCTTACCAAGAAACAAAATTGCAAAAAGGTAACAGTTCAAGAGGTTAACCTCAAAAAAAGGTTAAAAAAAAGGTTGCTAGGGTCATCGAAGTACGATAAAAAAAAAAAAAAAACCTAATTTTTAGAAAATATTCTTAATATTAAATTCTTATAAAAATTAAATTAATTTCATGCTACCTCCTTCTTTAAAGCCGATAAAATTTTGTTTTTGGAATTTTACAGAAGTTTTGTATGAAAAATGATGAAAAATGGAGATAAAAAAGTTTTTTGTTCGAGAGCTATACCCGAAGTTTTAATCAGATCTGAATCAAAAATAAATAGAGAACCTAAAAATTGATCTAAAAATATGTTGTATTAATTTTATGCCTCTTATTTTCTTAATTTTAGAGTTATCATACTGGCGGACGGACAGATAAACAAAGTTTAACCGACTATTTTTGAGTCGGTATGAAAAATTTGAGTATGCAAAGTTTGTTGTTCGAAAAGTACCCGAAGTTTTTGTTCTATTTCAACCCAAGAGTACAGGCGACCTATAAATTGTTGCAAAGTTATTTTGTGTTAATTACATGCCTCTAGTTTTCTTAGTTTTTGAATTAGTGCTGAGGGGCCAACGTACGAACGTAACTCTCCTAATTTGTATATGATACACAGAAACAATACATTAGAGATGAACATGTATGAGCAGTCCCGAATTGTTGCGTGAGTGAAGTGTTGTTGAAATACATCGAAAAATTTAAGGTTTCGAAAAAAAATAAAATCGTAAATAAAATTAATAATAATTGTTAATCAAATTATCTTAAAGGTTTTCAAAACTATAAAATCCAAAGCTACTTATAAACAAATAAAGATAATTAGTACCTATAAATTTTAAAACAAAAAATTAAATTCAAAATAAGTGTAATAAGAAATGAGAGAAATCTAAGAGCATTTTTTTATATGGGTTTCTAAAAACATTTTATTCGTCAAACGTCAAATATTACGGTTAATGGACATAATAGAAAAAACCACGCGCCGGTCCTTTGTATAAATTTATATATACAGTTTTAAGGTAACCACCCTGTATAATTAAAAAAAGCGAAGAAACACAAGTACAAGTACCAATTTTTATTTTGATTTTTATAGCTTAATAAATTTTTTGCCGTTTGACGTTTTTAATTTAGACAAATGTTAAGCAAAACTTGAGATAAAAGATTTTGAAAAAAATTTGAAAAAATAGTGTTCTTTTCAATGTTAAGGCACAGTAGCAGGTTCGTAGTAGGTGGTGATACATAAAAATGTTGTTCCACAACATATATTTTAATATGAGACCTAAATTCATATAGATAAAATTTTCTTTGTTCCATTGTAGAAGTTGTAGAAGTTTTATAAATAGAGAGATGAACAGACAGAATGAAAATTATAAGCAAATTTATTATTCAAATTCATAAGTAAATTTTTCAAAAAAAAAATTTTTGGAAAAAAGTGCGAAAAATTAATTTAATTAAAAATCGGATTAAATTTCCGTTTTATTTTTGCATTTTTTATGGACTACATATTATAATTTATTATTTATTACAAAAAAAAAAAAATAATTAATTATTTTTATGTTTGTTTATTAATTAATAAAAATATAATTTAGTTAGATGGGTAATTGCATTTTTCAAAAAAAAAAAAATAAAACATTGTTTACATTTTATGAAAAATAAATTTTAATTTAAATTTCCCATGAAATATTTTGATAATGTAAATATAATAAATTTTATGAGAAAATTAAAAAATTTAAACAGAAATAAAATTTAAAAAACAAATTTTTTGTTTATGAGAAAATCACTCTAAAAATTATTATTTTAAATTTCATCTGTTAAAAGTTAAATAATATTTAGTTTTAGATTTGATGTAAAATTTTTATCAAAATATTTTTTTCAGCAAACTTTAGGCTATTTTTAATATTCTTTTATTTTGCGCTTTTTAAAACTTTATGTCTTAATTTGTTTCTTTGAATAGGGACTAAATTTAGAAGCCTTTATAAAAAATATATTTCGTATTGAAATACGAAAAATTTTAAAATGGTGTCACAGGTATTGCGTGTTAATTTTGCATATCTAAAAAGCAAACTGTTACGTATCAAAAATAAAATTTCAATTTTATTACGTATGGTGATAAGAATTTGCAAAATTGTAACTTTATTTCAAAAGTAGCCATATTGTTTCTAAATAAAAAAGTTCTAGTAGAAAATAAGTGAATTTGTTTAGCAGAATTGGATAAACTTCAAAAAATTGTTATTGTTATATTAAATTTTTTTTAAATATTATTCTGCATCGAGGAAGAGTGCAGTAGAGTAGACTGTGTTAACTCTGGTATATCCGTATGAACGTAATATATCCTATTTCTATAAAACTTGATCATCTTTTAAAAACTTTCAGATGTTTTAGCACCGACGTTAACTACAGAGATATATTTATGTAAATTGTGGAGTTGTATGACAGCTATCCGAATCTATTACATAAGCACAACCAAATTTTACAGAAGTTTTTGCCATTAAACTTGATCATCATTTGCCATAAAACTTGATCATCATTAAATTCCAAGAGCTGCAAGAAGCCTAAACCGGCTGCTTTAGACCAATCAAATTTTACGAAAGTTTTTGGCATGTAATTCGACATCTCTTTACTAAATTTCAGATGCCCAGCTTCAATAGACACTGAGTTATTCTCATTTAAACGGAGAAGTTGTATGGCAGCTACGCGAACATGTTGCACCAGCAGAAACAAATTTTACAGAAGTTGTTGCCATAATACTTGATCATCATTTGCAAAATTTCAGATAACTAGCTTTAATAGATACTGAGTTATTTCCATATAATGAAAGAAGTTATATGGCAGCTACTCGAAATCGGCATACGAAAATGTTGGATTTAAATAGCGAAATTAACAATTTTGCAGAAGTGAAGAAAAAAAATTTCAGCCTCCTAGCTCCTTTATTTTTTGAGTTATCGTGCGGAAGGACGGACGGACGGACGGACGTACATGGCTTAATCGACTCAGAATTTGATTCTGAGCCGATCCATATCTTTGACACTATATCTAGCTCGACTCCTTTAAGGTGTCACAAACGTAATGGCAAATTTATTATACCCTTGAACATAGTTCATACGGGTATAAAAATTTCAGCCATAGGTATAGTCTCATAAAAAAATTAATGTTGTAAAATAACTTTTTCATATAGCTCCATCCATTACAGCTTCATAAACTTTGACAAGGCCCTATTTTTAAGTATGTATATCTCATATTTAACATTTTTCAATGTGAAAACGCCATTCATAATTTTTTTAAATTTAGTATTTAAATTTACCGCTATGTGAAAACCAAATTTTGTATGATATTTCTTTTTTCCGACTTACAGCTTCTAAAAATTGCAAAACGTCCTATTTCACATTTTGCCTTATTATATGAAATTTTTAAACTTTTGTGCAAATCACAATTCTAAACAGAACTCTTTCGTAAATATGCACTTTTAAAAACCGTTGGTTAACATTCTGCCTTGTTTTTTTTTAAATCTACTAAATTTTTTCAAATAAAACATTTTTAATTAAATTCTAAAATAATAAAATAAACTATACATCATAAATATAATAAAATAAATACCCATCAAAAAATAAATTAAAACATTAAATAAAAAAACTCGCATAACAATATCTTAAAATTCAAATCAATTTAATTTAAAAAATGTCACCTGTAAATTATAATAAACAACACAAAATATGAATAAATAAACTAACACGACACGTGGGATGCAATAAATATGGGCGCTTTTCTTTTTCTAATCCGAGCAAAGTCAGAACTGTCAAAAAAAAAAATTATGTTTTTTTTTTCTGCTCAGATTATTAAGATTATGCATTTTTAGCTTTTTTTTTTTTATCTCAGAGTGTCTTGAGCTCAGTAAAAATTTCTCAGACTCAAAGACTTGTCAAAAAATAAAACGTCAAATTAAATGAAAATACGTCTTGCAAAATTTTGAAATTGTAGCAAATTTAAAAAAAATTTATTTTAGAAATTTATCCAAAAATTGATTAGATATTTGTATACATATTTATTTTCAATATAAAAATCAAATAATTACTAAAAAAATGTAATTACGTGCTTAATTTCAGTTTTAAATGTTGACGCAATCAAAAATAAAAGTTAGAAATTAATTTGGATAAAATATCATAGGGCAGTTGACAAGTTGAAATCTTGAGATCGTCTCTTTTTTTTTATGTCAAAGCGTCAGTGTACGGATTTGTTTTGAGCATTGCTTGTCTGAGCTTACTCTGAATGCTCGACATTTGCTCTGAGCATTGATCTAATTAGGGAAAGAAAACCACCCTATATAAACTCATGACACAGTTATCTAAATGCAGTACATTTACGAACTTTTTTATTTTATATAAATATTTTTTAGTAGTAATACGTTTGCTTTTGGGGAATGGTATAATATACATAACTCTTCTGGTGAGCGCTTTACAATTTCGAATATTGGATATATTTTACCAAAATTTGTGACTTATTTATCAAAATATAATTGGCATATTTTGTGCAAACGAGCAATATTGTGTAATAATAATAATGTAGTGACATTTTTACGTAAGAATTGCGATATAGCATAGTATAAAAATGACGTCGTCATATTAGCTACTACCTACTACTTTTAATTTTAAATGTCTATTTTTGTGATTTGGATCTTATTTGGATTAATTCTGACATTTTCATATTCAATTTTTATTATAAAATTTATGTAGTAAAATATTAATTTTCAAATAATAACCAAATAATAATAAGAATAAAATTTCATATTTCCAGCTAAAATTGATTTTAAAAATAAATAGAAAATTTTATTGAGGAATTTTCGAATTTCATAATAGAAGTGTATCAACATACACTTGTAAAAACAGTGTAAAAACATACATATAAAAATTTTTGATCATAAATTTGTAGATAGATAAATATCTTGTATTTATTTTGTAATATTAATATTTTAAATAAATTTATGAGAAGTTTTTGCTTTCGATGTATGGCTATTTTAAATTAAATTGTTTCTGTATAAAAATGAAAATCAAAACCAATTTTATTTTGTTTTTAATTAAATTTTTTTGGAATTAGTTTTTGTATTTTAATTGGTCCTTGTGTGATCTCAAGGATATTTATTAGATTGATATAAATCAATGGAAATTTATTGATTAGAAAAATAACAAAAATTACTGAAATTTCACCATCAAATCACACATAGTGTAAATATTTTATTGAGAAAAAAAAGAATGTTTGAATCCTCCATGTTTTATTTAAAGGACAATGTATAAAAAATAAATAATCAATTCCGAAAAAAACATAATATATTCTAATAAATACATATGTTTGTAATAATGTATAAATAATTTAATTTTAATTGTTTTTAGAATAGATTTGGTATTCGAAGTAATTTTAAATACAATTGTTCTATAAATAGTTTATTTATGCTAGTATAAACAGTATTGTATCGCAAAAACGATTTTGATTATTATCAATTCGGCATTTTTGAAAACTCAAAAACATTTAATTTAAGTCAATGTTTTCAGCAGAGGTTACGTAGTCGTGTATTAAAAAAAAAATGTAGTTTTATGTCAAATTTTGGTCTAACATTGGTATTATATGTAATTGTTTATGAATGTTGTAAATTGTAATGGGTAATCTATTTTGTTTTGATTTATTTTTTTCGTTAAAAAGAATTTTTTTTCCAAATTTTATTGTAATCAAAGTATAGTTATAGGAAGTAGTTTCACTCTTTTTTACAAACCTAATGCATTTTTCATACAACAAAAAAAAGTTTGTTTTCAAGAGTAGGTACAATTATTTTTGTCTATTTTTCATATCCCCTCTCTGTGCATAGTGCAAACATATAAAAAGCAGCACAACACAGTACTATGTACCTATTTTTATAATGTAATTTTATAACGGGACCACAAATGAATTTATTGGTGTGGGGGTATAATGAATTAGGTATAGGGATAACTGTAATTGGAATTGTGTGTATAATATATTGGGTAGTGGGTATCCAAAATTAATATTTTATTATTTTTGTCTGTCTGTCTGTCTTTTTCGTGCATGATAATTTTTTATAACTATACAGTTTTTACATTAAGTTAGCTTAATTTACTTACAAAATATTTTTATAGTGTTTTTTAATTTCTCCTTATTAGTACATATTTAGTGTGTCTGACCCTGACACGGTAGTGTGCAGGTACGATTCCGGATGAAAATATAATATTTTTTTTGTGTGTACTTATATATAAATTACAAATACTAACTTTTTTTTTTTTTTATTTACTGCATTATTTGGCAAAGTACAAATTATACATCATTCCGAAATTGCAAAAAACAAGGTAGAATGTAAACCAACGGTTTTCAAAAGCGCACATTTCCAAAACACAATACAAACTGTTTAAAATTGTGACTTGCACAAAAATTTGAAAATTTCATGTAATAAGAAAAAATGTGAAAATAGGACATTTTTGAAATTTTGAGGGGCCGTAAGTCCGGAATCCTATATAACTAAGAAAAGCCGTTAACACACGTAAAAATATATTATTGAAGCTTTAATTTTCATGTCTTGCCGAAGAAAAATTTGTACAGGTGCCTAAGTTACAGGTGTCTAAAAATGGCAAATTTTCAATTTTTGAAGCGTAATAACTCTTAAAGAGGGGGTGTTACCAAAAAATGTTCTGAGGAAACTTATACTAATTCTAAAAGTTCTTTCTTGTCTCAAAATTTCAGGTTCCTATCTAAAGGGGTGCCGGAGTTATGAAAAAAGAAATTTCATGCAAAATGTGGTTTTCACATAACGGTAAATTTAAATAGTAAATTACAAATTATTACATAATTTTGATACTGTTTTATATAGATAATAAAATTTTCGATCTTCTGGCGATTTTAGATTGCAAAATTATTACGCAGAGCCCGAGATATATACATCTGAAAATGGGGCTTTTTCGCAATTTTGAAGAGCTACAACTTTGGAACCCTTTACAATTAAAATAAACCTTTAACACACATAAAAATATATTATTGTAGCTTTAATTTTTATATCTTACAGAAGTAAAATGTTTACAGGTTCCTAAGTTACAAGTGTTTAAAAATAGCAAATTTTCAATTTTTAAGCCCTAATAGCTCATAAACAGGGGGTGGTCCGAAAAAATTTTCTGAGCAAACTTATACTAATTCTAAAAGTTCTTTCTTGCCTCAAAATTTCAAGCTTCTATCTAGAAGCGTGCCGGAGTTATGAAAGTAGAAAAATCATGCAAAATTTGGTTTTCACATAACGGTAAATTTAAATACTAAATTTAAAATAATTGTATAATTTTGATATTAATTTAAAAAGATAAAAGAAATACCTGTCGAATGACGTTTTCAGATTGAAAAAATCTTAAGCAGAACATAAGATATATGCATTTAAAAATAGGGCTTTTTCAAAGTTTGAGGGGCTGTAGCTCCGTAATGGGAGGGGCTACATGAAAAAGTTGTTCCACAAAATTATTTTTTTTATGAGACCTACTTATGGTTAAAATTTTTTTTCTCTATCTTTAACGGTGTAGAAGTTTTGTAAACAGACGGACGGACGGACGGACAGAGTGAAACTAATAAGCACATTTTTTCAAAATTTTTTTGGAAATGTGCTAAAAATATGTAGGTAAGGGGTTTTCCAATTTGAGTGATATGATTTCTTTTCAAAAAAAACACACTAATTGTTAAAGAAATTCAAATGTTTTTTATTTAATTTCATTCAAATTTCATTCAAATGGCCTCCACGACTTCTTTTGCAGGAACGAATTCGATGAAACCAATTTTCGAGCACTTTTTCCACTAAATAAAGTCGTATGTCATGAATAGCACGTTCAATATTGACTTCTAAAGCTTGAAAAGAGTCTGGTTTATTGCTAAAAACTAATGACTTCAAATAACTCCACAAGAAATAGTCTAATGGTGTTAAATCACAACTTCTTGGAGGCTATTCATTGTCACATTTTCTTGAAATAATTGAATCTCCAAACTTTTCTCGCAATAATTCGGTTGTTGCACGAGCTGTGTGGCACGTAGCCTCGTCTTGTTGGAACCCGATGTTGTCAAGATCAACTTCTTCCAATTTCGGCCATAAAAATTTGGTTATCATCGATTTATACCGCTCTCCATTGACAGTAACGGTGTTACCAGCTTCATTTCGAAAGAAGTACGGACCGATAATTCCACCAGACCAAAAACCACATCACACTGTCAATTTAAGTGAATATAATGGTTGTTCATGAATAATTTGTGGATTTTCTTCGCACCAGAATCGACAGTTTTGTTTATTTACCGCACAACTCAAATGAAAGTGAGTCTCATCGGAGAAGATGATTTTCTTAAAAAAATCGTTATCGTTTTCAAGTTGTTCCAAGACAAAATCAGTAAATTCACGACGTTTACGGTGGTCTATGATGAAATTGTAAACATTACTGAATACAATGAAAAAAAAAGGCAGATCATGACATACTACAAATGGCCGAAACGTCACTTAGAAATCATATCACTCAAATTGGAAAACCAGTTATATAACAATAAAATCTACCATAATTAACTCCGTCATTCTATGACGGGCCTACAACTAGTAATAATATAAAAATGTTTTGATTTAAACTATTACAAATCAGTGTAAATATTTTATATTAAAAATTTTATTTAATATTACATTTTACAATTGACCTACAAATAGAAAGTAATAATTTTCTACACTTTTACTAACATAAAAAACCTTTTCGAATTATTTTGTACATTACACGATAATAACATCAACTTAAATTCAATTTTAGATGCAAATAATATGGTTTTTTGCAAACCGAAAATTTAAAATATTTTTTCAAATACCTTTTAATTTATAAAGTATAAAGTTTGTGTGTTAGTTTATTTGCTTAAAAACTAAGAACCAATTTGGTACATTATTAAAACGAAATTTTTTATTTCTCAACTATTTTTCAATATGAATACTTTTAAGTTTTGAAATTTTAAGGAATTTTACAGATTTTATTAAACAAAAATTTGATAAATAAAAAAAAGTACTAGTATTGATTTGAAAATTTTGACAGCAATATTTAAAAAAAAAATACATTTTGGTTTTAGTACTTTCTTATCTTGTTTCTTTTTCCGCGTTTGTCTAAAAGTCTAAAGAACCCACAAAACCAAATGAAAAAACAACAAATAAACAATGATTTTTAAAAATCTTTAATAAGTGAGTATGTTTCAAAATATACAATATATCCGATATTATACGAATTGTCATTTTTCCATAAATTGTATATGTCTAAATTGTAACTGTCGATTATGAGAATTTGAATGGAACATAAGGTTTAATAACACATTAGCAGGGGATCCTAGGATATACATATTTTAACAACTAAATATTTAAAATAATTATGGATTTTTTTTTTGTGACTTAAATCATTATGGACTTAAAGACTAACCCTAATAGTCATTTACCATATCTTTTTAAAAAAAATTAATCCGATTTTGGTTTAGCCACATGGCCACAATATAGGTGTGCTATTATTACCAATTATTTTATTTATTTATTTTATTTTATTTATTTATTTATTTATATAATTATAATTATACATATATACATATTAATTTCAGAGAATTTAATTTATTTAAATAATTGTGTTTAAAGAAATTAATTATAATTTTAATTTTATATTCACTTTAAGCATATATAAAAATTACAAATTTTGCTTTATCTATATTAATTATTCCTAGTTAAATATTTTTTCAACAATTTCGTAAATTTATTTGCACTTTTACAGCTTTTAATGTCATGTGGTAATTTATTAAATAACTTAATAGCAGAATTTTTTAAACTTCCATACTTTATCGCTGTTTTTGCCTTGGGTATATTTAGATGACACTTATACCTCGTATTATGCTCATGTATCGTAAATCTAGAGTTTATTGTCCAATTTGTTTTTATTTGCTTATTTACAATTTTCCAAATAAATTTGCATTTTTCAAAATCTATAATCTGGCTTATGTCCATTTGCTCCGTTTCACTATATACAGTTTTTGTGTTTGTTCTTGTGCCCATTTTATATAATAATTTTTAAGAATTTTATTTTAAGAATTTTGTTCATTATGGTTCCCATTTGTGGAAATTTGAGCAGTGACTCCATTTTGTAATGTTATACTTAATTTTTGAAAGGATTAGGTGACCAAGGTGACCATGATATATAAGCTTAGCTGCCTTCCTTGATACCCCGCCAGCTCTTTTTATAGCCATTGATAACGGAATAATCTTCTTTTTTATTTCGCTTATATGTTTATCCCATTTAAGATTTTTCATCTATATACAGTCCCAAGTATTTGACCCATTCCACTCTGTCTAATAGTTGGTTGTTTGGAAAAGTTTCCAAATTGTTATAATTATTCCTTTTTGCATTAAATACTATATAATTTGTTTTTTTAGTATTCATACACAGTTCATTATAGTTCAGCCAGTTACAAAATTTTTTCAAATCTTGATTCAGAATTGTTTGCAGGTTTTCAACACTTTTAGCTTTAACAATAAAATTTGTATCATCTGCGTAAATATTGTAGTTTGAGTTAACGCCGAATTTAGAAATGTTCATTATATAAAGCAAATATAGTAAGGGACCTAATAATGAGCCTTGTGGTACTCCTATTTTGATTGTCAATTTTTCACTAAGTGTTTGATTAATCCTTGTGCAATGGGTCCTATTTTTCAGATAACTTGCTATTAATTTGTTTACTGAACCTTTTATTCCCATGTTGTCGATAAACATCAACAATTTCTTGTGATTAACAACGTCAAAGGCTTTTGAAAGGTCTACAAATACTGCTGCTACATAGTTTCCTTCGTCTAACGCATTATAAATCTGGTCAATGTAGTACTGATGGATAAATCAATCAATGTAGTACTGATGGCCGATTCTGTTCCACTTTTTTCAATAAAGCCATATTGGTTAACATCAAATCCAATTGTTTTAATTATAAAATTTCTAATCCTATTATTTATTGTTTTCTCAAAGATTTTGCTAATACAGTTTAACACAGAACTTGGCCTATAGTTGCCGCAAATTGTTTTAGGAACCATTTTTATGAATAGGTGTGATATTTGCTTCTTTCATACAATCCGGAAAAATATTATCCCGAAATGTATTGTTAATTATTGTGGTTAGAGGTTTTTTTATTAGAATGACTAAATATTGCAGATCTCTAACCGTGATATTATCTATTCCTGGTGCAGCGTTTTTGTTCAAACTCATTATAAGATTGTAAACTTCATTTTCTGTAACTGGATCTAAATACATGGTTTTGTCGTTAATTATGCAACCTCTCAAAATATTACAGTTTATTTTATTTTCCTTAATAATTTTATTACCAATTTCGTTGAAAAATTTATTTAACGTAGTAGCTTTTAAATATTAGATAGAAGAGATAGAATTAATTAAAAGAATGAATGGAACTTGAAGATTAAAAAAAAAAAACTGGTTTAAAGTACAATTGGACCTAATTACAGAGAAACTTTTTTAAGTCTATTATACAAGCAGTTTTTTTTTAAATTAGAGAGATTTTTAGTCATAGAAATAGAAAAAGTAATTTAAAACCAATGAATGGGCGCTTTGTTAATTTACGGAGAAATATGACTTAGAAAAGTTTGAGTTAGGAAAGTTCTCCTGATTTTTAATGATTTACTAAAGTTTTTATATACTATTCGAAAACATTAAAAGCTTGAATATTTAAACAGTTCTATCACTATTTTATAGTAAAAAGTGAATATATTTTTTTTGTATTTGCATTTTCCAAAAAAAATTTTATTTATTTTGTAACATGACTTTTCTTGTATATTGTATTGAAGAAAAATGTCCTTATGAGTACATGTTAAGAATTATTTTATTCTATATACCATTCATGTATTATAATATACATAATATGTTCATGTATGTAACACGGTCTTTCATTATAAATGAGATCCTGGTTTATTTTAAAAGAATTGTACATTTGTAATTTTTTACATTAAAGTCAGTGAATTGTTATTAGGATTTTGGACCATAAATAAAAGTGTGTGAGAAATTTTTGCAATATAAAATCATGTTGTGTGCTGAATATAATCTTTTGTTATTATAAATTTTATGAAATGCAATACTCTTGTTATTGTATTGTTCTTTATATTACTACAAGTTGACTTCCTTTTTTCTATTCAAAAATATATATTGAAAAATATGCATGAATATATTCAGTTGTACGATTATTAAATAAAATCGAATAAATTTTCTAAATAAAATAAAGTAATATGAAAAAACTTGTACTAATTGAATAATTCTCTCATTTAATCGATCTCTAAATTTATTTTACTGAATTATCCTTTCTAGATTAATTTTATATGATTTTTTGTTTTGTTGATTATCAGGATAGATTCACAGTATAGGTGGTAAGTTAATTGTAGGTATGGTTTATCTGACGTATGTACTCTAAAAATAGTTGTTTTCATTAAATTGAAAAATAAAATTGGTTTTTCAATTCTGTTCTGAATTAATTAATTACAGAACAGTTAAATATTATTTAGTTAATAAAGTTAGTGAAATATTATGAAAAAAGTTTAAAAAATTCATGAAAATTAAACGTAAAAGCCTTAAACGATTCTGCAAAAACAATTCGCCAAGCTAAAAACGAAAAGAGTCTTTAAACGCTGTATGTAACTTTGGGGACTTTTTCATATGGAAATTATTTTGGCCACTTTCATAAAAATTATATTTTAGAGAGTATTTCCATGGGGGAATGAAAATTGAGCAGTTTTTTCGTAGAGCCAACATTTAGTGATAATATAAGTTTTAACAACATCAATGTTAACATTAGGCAATTCTTTAGATTATCTGCCCACCGCATTGTTCTTATACAAACAAAATTCAATAAAAATAATGAAATTTTGTATTCATCCAGATTGGCGTCGAAGGCTATAAGAGGTTTATAATTATATCTTTTTCAAAGTACTGACACTAAATTCGAGTTACTTGTATAGCTGTTTTTTTAGATCTCAGTGCTCAGAGCTTGCAGTTTCCTGTTTTTTTTTTTATTCAAAAACCTCGGAATTTATTTAAAAGTTCAATTTAAAAGTTTGATACAATTCTTTCGCAATAATTTTGGTATTTTATTATTTTTATAACATTGTTTTCAAATAAAATCTCATCAAAAAGTTCACTTCAAGAAAATTTAATATTTTTTTGATAAAATAAAAATCACAGTTCATTCAAATTGCGAATTGTTTTTAAATCTGAGCGATAGAAGTGCACTCTGAGCATGCTTAATGTCTTTAATCCTTTTTTAGTATATAATGAGTTTTCTATAGGAAACCTTTTAGAAAAATATAGAGAAAAAAGCATTATAATTTATTTTAAAATATCTTCTAAAAATAAAAAGCAAGATTTTATATGATATAATTTGATAATTTGTGATTTTATATGCTAATTTGTGATTTTGTAATTAGAATCTTAAGCTCAATATTTTGTGGAACAAATGCACAAAATTGTTGCAAATAAAGAAAGGAATTAAAACAAGGTACATATAATGTAAACTAAGGATTTCAAGGGCGCACAACTTAATTTCACAATTTTCAATAAAAAATGTTTAGAACAATAGCTCTTAAGCAGGAGGAGGTTCAAAAAAGTTCTTCGAATTAACTTGTGCTAATTCCAAAAAATATTTCTACTGTCAAAATTTCAACATTCAGGACCTGTATAAAAAATTTGTTTACAACATTAATATTTTTATGAGACCTACCATGGTTAAAATTTCATCGCTCTATCTTTAACCGTATAGAAATTTGAACAGACAGACGGACGGACGCACACAGTGTAACTAATATGCAAATTTCTAAAAATTTTTTTAGAAAATGTGCTAAAAAAACATAATATTATAATTGAAATGTAATTGTAAATTCTTTTAGATTGACAATTAGTTTGCTGAAGATAGTCATTCTACTCGTATATAGATGAAGATATTAAGCAAAATTTTTCAGTAGTAAATTTTCTCTTGAACTTTTAGAAATTTTTCTTCTCCAAATTTCTTACTGTGTATTTTAATGAAAAGTATTCTGGCCATTTTCTTGCCTTTTTATACCCGTATGAACTATGTTCAAGGGTATAATAAATTTGTCATTAGGTTTGTGACACCTTAAAGGAGTCGAGCTAAATAAAGTGTTAAAGGTATGGATCGGCTCAGAGTCGAATTCTCAGCGTATATGCCAAAAACTTTTATAAAATTTGATTGGTCTAAAGCAGCCGATTCAGGCTTCTTGCATTTCTTGCTGAAACTTAGTGAAGCTAGGTATCTAAAATCTTATAAATGATGATCAAGTTTTATGGCAATAACTTCTGTAAAATTTGGGTGTTCTTGTGCACTAGATTCGGGTAGCTGTTATTCGACTCCACAATTTACATAAATATATCTCTGTAGTTAACTTTGGTACTAATACATCTGAAAATTTTTGAAAGATGATCAAGTTTTATAGAAACAGGATATATTATACGTTCATACCGGTATCCCAGAGTTGATACAGTCTACTCTACTGCACGCTTCCTAGTTTTCTATAATTATGTATTCAATTTTATATACTATATGATTTTTATATTTTTTAGTTTCATTTTGTGTTTTCTTTTTGAATAATATAAAGTCTCGAAAAAAACAAAAAAAAATTTCTTTTTTTTTGAATAATTTTCAAATTTTTCATATTTTCCTGTGAAAACAATATTTTCCTTTTATTTTCTTGTTTATATGAAATTTACTGAAATTTCTTCTCCTTCCTTTTCGTAAGTGTATTAAAATAAATGGAAATAAAATTCATTATTTTTTTTCTCTCTTTTGAAATAAAGCTTTTGGCATTTTGGCAACACTAAATTTAAATACATTCACTATGTGTGGTGTAAAAACGAAAAAAATTAATGAAGTGAATTAAAGGATTCTGAAAATAATAAGGAAATAAATATTGTTATTACAGTACTTCTTTTGAAAAAAAAAAATGCTTGATAAATTGTAATCAAAATATTATTTTAAGAAATATGTATGCAATATGTAAATAACTAATTAAACTATAGATATGCAATTTCAAAATGTCATTTAAAAAGAAAAAATAATATAATGATTTTAATCTGAATAATCTGAATTTATATCACAAATTATTTGATTCGATTCCCCGAAAGAATTTTAGTGGGGAATGATGTTTCGATTTTACACATGCCGTAAGAACAAAAAGATTTATTTATTTATTCATTTCTTATTTAATTCAAATAAGGTACAATAGAAATTACCGATTTACAAAATTAAATTTACATCAAAATTCAAAAATTCAATTCAAATATTCAAGCCTGTTAAGAATGGACGACTCTATAGCCTTAGGGAAAGCCCATCATAAATGATTATTAAGTTACGTTAACCCGTTTCGACATCAAATAAATTTTTTAAAATTTTTTCTTACTCTGTTTAACGGTTTGACTGATCCAGTTCCAAATTGGCAATTATTTATTTTGTTACAATTCATTCCATATCCGGTGATCTATATAATATTTTATTTGTGGAACGAGTCTGTGGCCTTAGAAAAAAACCGTGATAAATTTTTATTAAGTGTCTTTAATACCTTCCAGATATATAATCTTATTATTAAGCTTCGTTACCGCATGTTTAGGCGCAAATACTTAACAAAAATATGTTTAAATTGTTCATTTTTCTGCCGAAACCATTCTACCAATATTGTAAAAAAAAAGTTTTATGAAAATTAAGTTAATTAAGATTAAAAGCTCACTTATGTGCATAAAATATTGTACATGAAAAATGAATATGAGATATACCCTCTATGTTTAAGCAGACAAAAAATATGTTATGTACAATTATCAGCACAAAAGCACTATTCAAGAACGAGCACAAGAAAACGAATGCCACTTTTCTACAAAAACAAAAGAAAAAGGTGAGATTATTAGGAGGAAGAAATTTTCAACATCATTAAATCAAACATTGTTATGTAGCATAAAAAAAATTATAATAATAAATTTGACCTTGAACGTAAATAAAAGTATTCTGAATAATTATATACATAAAATAGAGTACACAACGGGTTGTATGGCCTTGGGGTAAGTATAATTGTTTAAGCCTCCTACCAATAAATAACAATATATCAGTATAATATAATTTTTAATATGAAATATTTTTAATTTGAAAATTTTCAAAGTAATATTCGAATTATGCCATGGCATAATTACACGTACTTTACCAATTACCGACGCTAGAATTCCTTCGGAAAGGAACCTTAAGAAAATGCTACTGGAAAAGTCTTTTCGAAGTGAGGACATTTATCCAGGGAATCATCGTTCGATTATTTGGCGCACTATCTGGTTCGATGAATCGATGTAATCAATGAGCATTTCATAGAGTTGGGTTGCACAATGGGTCGCAAGAGCTTAGGTATAAGTATAGTTGTTTATCCCCCCAATCAAATAAAAAAAAAAATATGCCATTTTTAAATCCAGTGCCGAGTTGTATTTAATTTTGCCAAAAATTTAATAATTTGTAATTTAATCAATTTAAATCGTCGTGCTGGAAGGGGTTAGCGGAATTTATTAAGAATTCAATAATTTTCGTCTGTAATATGAATATGTAACTACAAAATAAGTTTAATATTATAATATTAAAATTTACTAAATTTTATATTATGCTTTCCTACTTTTAATTTCGTTTGATATTCAAAATTATAGAAAAAATTATTTTTGAACTAAAAAGCTAAATAAGAAAATTGAACTAAAAGACAAAAATCCAACAAAAAAAGATAACCAAAATCAATTTCAAAGTCTTGCTACTTTTAGCATTTTAAGATTTAAAATATTCTATGTAAAATTTTTTAAAGTAATAAATGGATTTGATGAGAAAAATCATAAAAATGAGCACCTACCCATTTCCACACATTTCCTGACCAGAAACACAAATGCAACACTTAATCATACTCAAGATAATTGGTTCTAATGTAAAATTTGGTTATCTAAATTGTTTACATTAATATTTTTTTTTTTATGTAAAAAAAATTGAATCGTTTCTTTTAAGGAAGGATAATGTGTTTATTAATATACCAGGAAATTTTATATAAAAAGAAAAATAAAGGATTTTTTTTGCTTTTTTTTTTTTTTTAATTATAAGGAAAAAAGATAAAATAAAGATAATAAAAAGGGTATATTTGCTACATATTAATTAGTGATATTAAGTAGATTAAAAAAGAAAAATCTTGAACCTTAATTTAATGAGAATGTTATAAATAATGTGCTAAAATATTTGTAAGTAAAATAGTTTATAAAATAGTTTTATTAGACATATAATTTACATTAAATAAAAAAGTTTTACTTAAAAAATTATTTTCTTGTTTTTGTTTAGGCCTACAGTAATTTTTTTAATAATCTCAAAATTTAAATAGATCTAATACAAAATATTCAGATAAACTGATGAACGCCGTTTTTTTTGTTGATAATCAGATTAAAAAATATATTTTAAGTTTACATAATTATTTAGATAAAAAGTTTTGAATTTAGAAAAAAAGCTTTTCAAAATTAAAATAAATAAAATTCACTTTGACTGAAGACATTTTTACTTTAAGTGAAAAGATTATTACTTTAAGTGATGATTTCTTACTTTAATTGAAGACATTTGAAATAAAATTTAAAGTAAAAAAAATACATATATAATAAATGTATAAGTATATAATATATAAAAATATCAAATACATAAGTATCAGATCCAAATATATATGTATTAAGTAAATTAAATATATGTATAGGTATATTAAATATTTATATAACATATATATATGTAAATTACTGAAGTAAAGTTTCTTCATTTAAAATATAAAAGTCTTCATTTAAAGTAGAAATGTCTTCAGTTTAAGTAAAATATATTTACTTAAAGTAAAAAAGCATTCAGTGAAAGTAAAAAATATCTATTAGAGAAGAACTTTTCATTTGACCTACAAAGAATCGTAGATCTTTTGAAATTCTTTAGATACTAATATTGTCTGAATGAATGGAACTGATTTATAAACTTTCCATCTTATGTTAAAATTTTGGGAGTGAGTACTGAAATTAATACAATTTAATAATAATATTAAATGTATGTATTTAAAAATAAAATATTTTATATAAATTTCTGTTCTAAATATGATACACTGTAAATTCTAGTTATTACTTATTAGTAAAAATTAAAACAAAACAAAATAAATATAAACAAGGCAGTATATAAAAATAAAGATTTTAAAGGCAATTTATTGTGCCTCTTCTGGTACCACGTACTGTGAATTTTGTCTCCACTTATGATACTTCTGTCAGCCCTACTGTCTCTAAGAAAGTATAGATTTGTACAGGATTTTTTGCTGCCAGTTTATCTTCGGCGAAGCTATATGCTCCTATACGTACACATAACTTGCTTGGAATAAAGCTCCACAGTTTTTGAGTATGTGACCTGGAGTTTCCTCTTCATCTTGACAGAGTCAACATGTACTGTAATTTTTTATTCCAATTTTCTTTAAGTGTCTATTTATCTGGTAATGTCCCGATAGGAATTCTGTTAAAATTCTCAGTTTATTTTTATTGCATTCTATTCTTTTTCCGGCTATAGTTTCGAGTATAACTCCTTAGATTGTCTGAGCCCAGATTTTTCATTCCATAGTTTGCTCCTACTCCTCTTCGATTTACAGTGCTTCTCTTATTTTGTCTATACCTATGCCACAAAAAGGTTATATTAAAACTTAAAAAAACTGGGTGAGGACTAATCTTTTTTATGTTAATACGATTTAATAGTAATACTATAGTAATAGTTTTTTCATTCATTTTAATTTTGATCAAATATTGGGCTATATAGAAGAATTCTTTTTAAGTATTTTTGAATTTATTTTTTTTAACCCATAGTTGTTGAATTATACTTTAGTTTCAACTTCAAAAATATAAAGAATAAAAAACATATGGAATATTTGTTAGTCATTGTTTTTGTAAATATAAATGATAGTACTGCATATTATACTTAAGAGTACTGGGAATACTTAAAAAACCAAAACTTGAAAAAGAGAAAAAAAACACAAAAAGAAAAAAACCAAAAGAAAAAAAAATTGAATCCTTAACCACAATGGAAAGACCGAAAAAATCACTGGGGCACATTAATGCTTGTTAAAAATGATTTTCGTAATGGATGAGTAAATTTGTTTTTTTCTCTCAGAATAAATGGTGTTGGTATGAAAGAAAAACACAAAAAAAAAACAAGAATCCTTAAAAATTAATTTTTTTTTTTTAATACAGGCTAAAAGTTTTTTTTTTTTGTGTATGAATTTGTGTTATAGTGATAAGTGTGTTGAATGTGTGTAAATAAGAAATTTGGTTTTTTATGGATTTTGTTTTTTTTTTAAATAATCCTTTTAATCGAACTAAATCCATTTAATCACGAATTTATTTACTTTTTTTTTCGTTTTTGAATGGGTCGGATAAGTTAAGTTCCACATATAAATTTGCGCAACATTTAATATGGAAATACCAACAGACAGATTTATAGTATTTTAGTTTTAAATAAACTCGTACTTACACTATAGTATAATAACATAAAGTTGTGTATGTTAAATTATTTTGTACTGCTTTAAACCCAAAAAAAAAACAAAAAAAATAAAAACTGTTCTTTTTGTTTGAAAATGAGATTTTTTAAATGGCTGACTGAGTGTAATTCTGTAATTATATTTAAATGTTTATCACACAATTAAAATATAATCGTAAATCGAATACTCATACACATGGCGTCGTTTATTTGTATCCAAATAAATCATATATTATTTTTTTTATTTTAAATTTTTTATTTTTAGCACATTTTGAAAAAAGAATTTCAAAAATTTGCTTATTGGTTTCACTCTGAATGTCCGTGCGGTTCCTTTCTCCGTCCGCCTATTAAAATGGAGTAATTAAATTTTAACAATGGTTAAGTTTTGTTAAAAAATGGATGTTGTGTGGAATAACTTGTTTATGTAGCCCTAGTTATTATGGAGCTACAGTCTTTCATTTTTGAAAAACAATGCCTTTTTTGAATTTTTTATCTATTTTTAAGTTTTGGTTAATACTTTATTTTTGAGATAATCATAGCTTATATTTTTTGTATAAATGTATGTAATTGATTAACTAAGTAAAAGTAACGCAAAAAATACATTGATCAGTCATTTTCAAGTTAGTTTCTTAACCAGTTCAGTTTAATTAAATATTATTAAATTTATACAGTGATAATTTTCAAATTGAGGCAAAATTCGATTTTATCAAGAAAAGAACAAATCGATTCAATAATTGGTTAAAGAATTTACAAACTATTAACAATTAAACGGATTTGGGTCTAGAAATTATAAAATTGTGTGGTTTGATTGATTGATTGATTGAACACTAGTGTTTGGTTTACTGATTTCCAATTTGTAAAAGCAATCAGAATCAACACTAAATTTATTCTACATTTCATTTGTATGTTAAAATATAAATATTAAAGTTATGTCTTTGTTCAATGGTAAAATTCTTCAACTCCATAATGTAAAACTTAAGTTTTGGGACTCAACCATCCAAAGCAAAGACTCTAGTTCCTAAAGCTTGATATCTAAGTACAATCCCAAATTCCAAAATTTAGGGTCATGTTTAAACTAGACTATGTAAGCCTTAAGTATAAGGACTCCAAGTTTCGGGTACTAGTTTGTAAGATACACTATAAGTAGTGGTTAAAATATAGCTTTAAAGTAAATTCAATCGAGATTTTATTTTTACAGCATATCTTTAATTGAGTTATTGCGAAGAATTTCGGAACAATAAAATTGATTGATTGATTGATAAAATCTATATTAAGAAACATAAGTATTTTTTAACTAATTTAAAGTCAATATATTTAAAATGTTGTAGTATTTATGTAAAGGATGGTAACGCAGATTTACTGCGGTCCCTTACTACTTAAATTACAAATCAACAAAAAAAAAAATCTCCACATCGAATTTTTAAATTGGAATGAAAACCCTATATTATAACCTATATCACATAGTGGTTAAGTCGACGAGCTTTCAATTGAAAAGTAGACTTGGGTTCTGGAGTTTAAATGAACATATGCAAGAGTAGTAATTTATATGGTAATAGTTTATATTATTATCGAAATAATTAATATATAAAAATAATTAATAATTGAATAATTTTTGTAAAAGATAATAGATGACGCCCAAAAATAATATTTGTGTCTCAAAATCAATTATAGAATAGCTATTACTAGTAATCAACGGCTTAGTGAAAATAATGATACAAGAAACTGAAGCTAAGTTTAATATGAATTATAACTTGGATGGATAGAGGGGATGCCTTATGCTTCTAATAGCAATGAAACGAAAAAAAAGGAAAATTAAATCAGTAACAAAAACAAAAAAATTTAAACTGTACGTAACTAAATTACGCTTGATGTATATAAAATAAATTTGTATTTTCGTATATAATTGGATATATTGATCAGGACAATTATTCGAGACAGATTATATATGTATGTATATTACAATGCAAGTGATTTTTATTCTTGTTATTTTATACAATTAATTAATTTTAATTAAAAATTTATTTTCATAAAAGGTTAAATTTCAAATTTACCAGGATATTAATTTTCATTATATTTGAATGAACGTATGTTCAAGGGTATAATAATTTTGCCATTACGTTTGTGACACCTTAAAGAAGCCGAGCTAGATATGACAAATTATAAATATTATTGCTCAGAATTGAATTTTGAGTAAGTTTAGCCTTAGCCATTATTTCCATTCGTCCGTTTGTTCATTCCCACGATATTTGAAAAACTATAGGAGCTAGTATTCTGAAATTTTTACCACGTGACTTTTGCAAAATTGTTAGTTTACTATAACTTCAGTAAAATTTGGTTGGTATGAAGCAGGTTCGAGGACTTCAAAATTTACATATCTCGGTACTTAATTAAGTAAAACATCTAAAAATGATCAAGTTTTAAGAAAAGAGCTTATATTACATACATGGAAATATCCTAGAGTTGAAACAGTCTACCCTGCACTTATTCTGGTTTTTATTTTAAATTAAAAAAAAAAAATTAAAAATAATGATAATCTTATGATAATGTGGTTGATGACTGTAGTTTTCAAAAGTTCAGGGCTTAAAATAAATTAATTTTAATCGTTTATAAATGTTTGTGTTTAATATTTTAAATAATACGAATTTTTCGGTAGGTTGTATTTTGTTGTATGTTATAGTTGTATCTTTATTTAAATTTTACTAAAATAAAATCAAAACAATTAAATACTTATAAAATATATTAATAATAAAGGACTTGCGTTATTACAAGAATATTGTAAATATTATTGGAATTCTAATGTTATTAATATGAAGAGAATTATTAAATATGCATATAAATATTCCGTACCGTTTAGTATTCGCTCGATATTTAAAAAGAAAAATTTCATTTTCTTTTAGAAATTAATTTTTTTTTTACCTTTTCAGTTCTGAAAATATCATAGTTATTCATTATTATTCATATTTAACTAACCCTCATGTTTTTGGAATCATTAATTTCACTACTAAGCTGTTGGCTACTCGCAGGAGCAATAGTTTATCTATTATCTTATATAAGAATTATTTATTTATTAACTATTTGTATATTACGACATAAATTATCTTTTGAATATTATCTGAATGGAGTTGAAACCCGAGTCCTTTCGAATAAAAGGTTGATGTCTTAACCAGTACAGCGTTTGGCAGGATTTTTGTAACTAATAGATATAATTTAGTTAGATATAATTTATTTTGTTTTCAATTTTTGTAAGTGTAAGTGTAAGAAAAGAAAGATAAAAAATCAATTGACATTAGCTTTAGAAATTGAATTTTGCTAATCAATGAACTGGCCTGGTACTTATGGTTTTTATTTATTTATTTTTTGTTTGCGAGAGTAGGTGGGAATCATCGAAAGACACAATAGAGGAGTGAAAACTCGCACGAGGTCTTCTATGAGTCTGTGGTACTATAACCCACCAAACACCACCTCCCGTTTTTGACCAAACAATAGATTATATGATCTTTAGTACTAATGTACTGCCTGGTCAGAGAAAGTTGAATTAGGGAATGAAAATAGATTTCAAATTGGCAGGCTTATCGTGAACGAAGTTGTTAATATTCACCTTGAATTTTTACACATTGTAAATGTAATCTTTACCAATTCTGGGGAACACATGAGGTGGAAGATGGTTCGACATTCGCGATTTTCGTACTACAAACGAATTTCCATAAGCCGAATTATGCTATAAAAATTGTTTGATTTGACTTTCTATAAAATTTTCAGAACATCAAGTTGTTTTTGACACTTGTAATAAATAATTGTCACATTTAACAATTAACTTTTATAGAACTAAACGTACAAGAGAGCAGTAGAGTTAACTGTGATCACTCAGTGTCTATTTATTTTCTAGATATCCGAAATTTTGTGAAAAGATGTCAACTTGCATGCCATCAACTTCTGTATAATTTAGTTGTGTCTAGAACAGCAGACTCCAGTAGCTGTCATACAACTTATTTTTTTTTATATATATATACGAATAATTTATATCCTCATAACTTGCTACTTAATAAAGCTAGATATCTGTAATTTTCTAAAAGATGATTAAGTTTGATCATAATAACTTGTACAAATTTTGATCACTCTAACTTTCTAACCTAACAAGTTCAAGTAGCTTGTGTATCTTACAACTTAATTGAAAAGATGATCAAGTTTATGGGCAATAACTTCTGAAAAATTTGGTTGTGCTAGTGAATTAGGTTTGGGTAGCTGCCATACAACTTTTCTTTTTAAATCAATAACAGCTCTGTGTTTATCGAAGTTAGGTATCTGAAATTTAGTGAAAATATGTCATGTTTCATACCAACAGCTGCTGCAAATTTATTGTACTTGAGCGGACTTGTAGATAGCTTGCATATCTTGGAACATGATTAAGTTAGGCATGTGAAATTTTGTAAAAGATTATCAAGTTTTATGGAAGCAGCATATATTATGTTCACAGGGGCACCCCAGAGTTGACACAGTCTCTCCTGAACTCTTCCTCGTTTAAAAATGATATTTTAAATGTTTCGTAACAGAATAACCGAAATGATAGGTACTTTTTTCTTATATAATGAACACTTTTTTGCATTAGCAAAAGTTATTTGATAATAAAAATTGTGATGCATTACAATAATTTTAAGTTTTATTATTTACATTTGATTTAAGTTGCATCATTTTTTTTTTTTTTTTATAAAATTAAATTTTATAATTAAATACGTGCTTGATTTTGTCATATTATATTTTATCAAAAATTTATGTAGTTTTATTTTTCTATTACATATTTTTATTTAAAAATGGTTATCGTAGTACGAATTGGCAAAATGAGTAAGTTCATTTTTGTCATTTTTAAGATATATACATCATTTGTTAAAGAGAAAAAAAGTATCTCTGTTATTATATTTTCAAACTCTTTTAATTCAGTCAGAACTCAGAATTCTCTTAAAAAAACAAAAAGCATAATGAGTAAATATTTTTCAGAAACGTAAAATGAGTAACTCCATTATTTAACGAGAAATGTTACAGTCATTTAGTCAATGAAGTATAAAGTCTTATACCTGAGTCATAAATTAAAATAAATTCTTACATTCAATAAGACCAGATAAGGTAGTAGGAGATCTAACCATTACTTAACTTCGTTCTCTAAAAATATCTTCCTGAAAAAAATATTTACATATAAAATCTACTTTGACCATAATAGAAAATCAGATAATAAAACCAAAAATTTCTTCTTTTCGCCTTGATAACATTTCATTAATGTACAAAATTCAACTCATAAAAGGCCTGGAAACGAAGGCTGTGTAATTTCCATGTCACATTTATGCGGCAGGGGAATAAACAAAAAAACAATATTTATTGAATTACGGAAAATTGTACATATATGTCCAATAAAAAGGGATTAAACAGAATTACTTTAACATTTTTTCCAAAAATACTTACACTATAGTTACACCTTTTTAGTACAAAATTATTAAAAAATAATGGTTTCAAACAAAGATATAATACCATTAATATCACTATTTTGTATACTGAAAATGTAAGATTTTGGACTTACATATTTTGCTTTGACTTTATGTACTTTTGAATTCATTCACTAACATTAGAATATAAATGATAAGTTTTTTATTAAAATTTTGAATTTTATAAGAACCATTGTACGATTTTCTGTTTTTATTCATAGATAATCTAATTCTGTTTTTGTTTATGAGCAGTGCATGTCCTACATTTTGTTTTTGTTGTTTTTTTTTTATTTTTAGTAAATTACATTTTCTATTATTCATTTTTAGCACATTTTCAAAAAATTTTGAAAAAACGTGCTTATTAGCTTCACTCTGTTTGTCTGGTAATCCGTCCGTCGATCCGGCTGAATGTTTACAAAACTTCTACACCGTTTGAAATAAAGCAATGAAATTTTACCTACGGATAGGCATCGCCAAAAAACTAATTTTGTAGAACAACTTTTGCAACCCAACCAGTTGCAAAGCTATTATAGACCAACAAAGTTCGAAAAAGCCCTATATTTAAATTATTATAACACAGGTTTTTTAAGGTATATTTTCAATCTACGATAGCTGGTTTTATAAACTTTATAAAAATATATAAAATAAATATGTGGCTTTGCTATGCGGGACCCCTTCGGACCCCTAAAATTAGGACCTCTTCTATTTTTAAAACGGTTTAACTTAGAAGCTTGACATTTTGAGAGGAGTTAGATCTTTGCAAATAAGTATAAGTCATTTCAAGAAATATTTTTGTGTCGCCCTCCGTTTAGGAGCTATAAGGGGTCAAAAACTGAAAATTCTCTATTTTTAAACTTTCTTAATAGTATAGGGTTATCTTTATAATAAGAAAGTATGACTTGATTTTTCTCAATTTTTTCTTAACAAAAAAATAATCAAGCAAATTTATTTTTCAATATATATACTCTTTACTCTAGACTTAATATGGGAAATTTTTCAATTTTGGAAATGTGCTTTTTTGAAATGTGCCTTGGTTTTCTCCATTACTTGTTTGTTTTAAATTTATAAACTTAAAAAAGAAAAATTCATGTTTTCTTTTAATTTTTCATACATACACACAAGCGCACACACACACTTACCATTTAAAAGTAAATTTTAAATCTCTGCTTGGTTGAAAGATTAGTTTTTTATAATTTTAAAAATTAAAATAAAAATAAAAAAAAATTCGCAAATTCTTTTTTTATTATTTAGAAAATGGAAGTAATACAGAAATATGACATGTATGTAAAATAAAAGGTTTCTAAAGGAGCACATTTTTCAAAGAAATTTAAAAAAAGTATTCTAGAATTGTACTACTTTTGCAATCAAATTTTTTTTAATTATTCATATAAAATTTTTTATGCAAGGAAAAATCAAGTGACACTGTATTGAATTTTAAGGAAAATTTAAATTATAATAAAAGGTCTTTAAAATACAGGTATAAAATTATATTATTATGGAGCTTTAATTTCTATGTCTTACTTACCGAAATATTTTATACAGGTGTTCAAGTTATAAATATTTAAACCTAGCAAATTTTCAACTTTCTTTTGAATAAAACCTAAATTAATTTTTGTATTTAGAGCAACATGGTTTTTGGTAAGTCATCATACATTCATAGAACTGTATAAACCCTATTAAGTCTAATCGTTATAAGTCATCTATATAAATTTTAAATATATTAGGGTCCAAGTTATCAAGAGGGGAGAAATACAAAAAAAAAATTTCTGGGATACTTTACGCTTTATTCTAAAAGATTTTCTTCCTCTACAAATTTAAAGACTGTAACTAGAAGTATTCCGGAGATACGAAGCAAAATTTTACAATATAATAACAATAGGTACAATATAAGTTTTTTATTGATCTAAAAAGCTTAAGAAATGTCCCGTCGATTAACAAATTATATAAAAAAAAGTTTTCCACTACATCAAATTTTTTGTAAGACCTATCAATGGTTAATATTTCATTGCTCCATTTTAAACGGTGTAGATGTTTTGTAAACAAACAGATTATTGGACCGATTGTGTGAAACTAATAAACAAATTTTTTAACAAACATTTTTGGAAAGTGTACTAAAAAAAAACATCACTCAGGATAAATATTTTTTTTTCCTTGCTTTTGCATTGTTCTTTATTGTTCTTTTTTCCCATCTATTTTTGATTATATTTTATTCATATACTCTCTGGAGTCTAAAATATTTCAGTTTTGACTAATGCTCTTTTTATTTAGTTGCTTTAAAAGAAAATATAATGGATTTATTTTTAAATAAAGGAGGTTAGAAATTTGATTATATGTTTATTTAAAGTAAACGCTAAACTGAAAATTCATACGACGCAAAATGTTGAAGAAAAACAAATGTATCTTTCAAAAAAAAAATTCTTTCTTTCTTTCTTCTTTCAAATAAAAATCAAATCATGAAGAAAAAGAAATGTATCTTTCAAAAAAAAAAAAATGCAATTACAATAACCTTGACTATAATATAATGATAGTGTTATCTTGGCGGATTAAGATAAAACGACAATAAAAATCCAATTATTGAAGAAATGGTTTTGCAAACATGAAAATTTTATAGTTCTACGCTTAGAATAATAATAATTAATATTACTACATATATTCAAAGAATTGTTCTAAAAAACAGACGACATATTCGAATTAAAATTATAGATACGTAAACAAAAAATCAGATAAAAAATCTACTACCCGAGAGTTGGATTGAATTAAAAAAAACAAGTAAATGTAACAGTAAGTCGATGCAACCGACTTATTAATACCCTACACCTGAATAATTCGAATTAAATTAAAAATCCATGTGTTTTTGGCAGCTGCTTGAACTTCTTCCCTTTTCTGTCTTATTCAACTCGAATTTCAAGAACGTAAAAGAGGCATCCGCTTGGGATATGCTTGACACCCTTGTATAAAATTTTAAGTTTCTATCTTAATTATTTTCGAAGATTGGTAGTCCTTGGGATGTTTGTGTCAGTTACCCGAATTGCCACTCCAATTCATCGAATCCATCTCAGGAACATAAAGAAAACTTGCCAGAACACCATTCTATTAAATTTAAAGGTTCTACTTTTGTTGGTTTTGGAGATATGCTCGTTG
This sequence comes from Poecilobothrus nobilitatus, assembly GCA_947095535.1. Taxonomy (NCBI): domain Eukaryota; kingdom Metazoa; phylum Arthropoda; class Insecta; order Diptera; family Dolichopodidae; genus Poecilobothrus; species Poecilobothrus nobilitatus. The sequence goes on from OX352772.1 coordinate 343,394,158, forward strand.
CTCTTGTGCTCGTCCGGAAGTTTCCAAAATACGAACCCATGGTTCAAATTCTTTCAAATGTCAGTTTCCAATTTTACAGAAAAGGAAACATAACAGAACACCTTTGTACTAAAAATAAAAGTTCTATCTTTGTTGGTTGTGGAGATATACTAGTTTTCTCTGCGGCTCGTCCGGAAGCTTCCAAGATTTGAACCCATGGACCAAATCCTCACAAATTTCAGAAACGTAAATCAAACATGAAGGAACACCATTCTGCCTAATTTAAAGGTTATATCTTTGTTGCATTTGGAGATAATATCATTTGCTCTGAGGCTCGTTCGGAAGCTTTCAAAATCCGAACCCAAGGACGAAATCCTCTCAAATTTCAGAGGCCTAAATCATACATGAAAGAACACCATTCTGCCAAAAGTAAAGGTTATATCTTTATTGGTTTTGGAGATAATCTCATTTGCTCTGGGGCTCGTTCGGAAGCTTCCAAAACCAAACCCATGGACCAAATCCTCTTAAATTTCAGAGACATACATCAAACACGAAAGAACACCATTGTACCAAATTTAAAGGTTCTACCTTTGTTCGTATTGGATATAATCTCATTTGCTCTGCGGCTCGTTCGGAAGCTTCCAAAATTCGAATCCACGGTTCAAATTCTTTCAAATTTAAACCCATGGCCAAATCCTCTCAAATTTCAGAGACCTAAATCAAACATGAAAAAACACCATTCGGCCAAATTTAAAGGTTATATATTTGTTGTTTTTGGAGATAATTTCATTTGCTCTGGGGCTCGTTCGGAAGCTTCCAAAATCCAAACCCATGGACTACATCCTCTTAAATTTTAGAGACATAAATCAAACTGGAAGAAACATCATTATAAAAAATTTAAAGGTTCTATCTTTATTGGTTTTGGAGATAATCTCGTTTGCTCTGGGGCTCGTTCTGAAGCTTCCAAAACCCGAACCCATGAACCAAATCTTCTCACATTTCAGAGACTTAAATAAAACATGAAAGAACACCACCCTGCCAAATTTAAAGGTTATATCTTTGTTGGTTTTGGAGATAATCTCATTTGCTCTGGTGCTCGTTCGGAAGCTTCCAAATCCAAACCCATGGACCAAATCCTCTTAAATTTCAGAGGCCTAAATCATACATGAAAGAACACCATTCTGCCAAAAGTAAAGGTTATATCTTTATTGGTTTTGGAGATAATCTCATTTGCTCTGGGGCTCGTTCGGGAGCTTCCAAATCCAAACCCATGGACCAAATCCTCTTAAATTTCAGATACATAAATCAAACGGGAAGGAACATCATTGTACAAAATTTAAAGGTTCTATCTTTGTTGGTTTTGGAGATAATCTCATTTGCTCTGGTGCTCGTTCGGAAGCTTCCAAAACCCAAACTCATGGACCAAATCCTCTTAAATTTCAGAGACATAAATCAAACGAGAAGAAACATCATTGTACAAAATTTGAAGGTTCTATCTTTGTTGCTTTTGGAGATAATCTCGTTTGCTCCGGAATCATTCGGAAGCTTCCAGAATCCGAACCCATGGACGGATTTTGTCCAGATTCGAACTTAGCCTTTCTTTCGTAATTAGTAACCTACTATATAAATTTCATCAAGATAGCATCATTATTTTTTGAGTTATCGTGCGTACGGACGGACGGACGGACATCGCTAAATCGACTCCGGCGGTGATCCTGATTCAGAATATCTGTACATGTCTATACCTAACTCGCTTCCTTTTGGTGGTTACAAACACCATACCAAAGTTAATATACCCTATACTTTAGGTGTAGGGTATAAAAATGTTTTTTTGATTGACCTGAAATTTCTGTGGTGTATGTTTTTAAACTAAGAAAATTGTAGGTGTATAGGTAGGTAGGGTGATGACCTTCACGATGCTGCGTGAAGGTCTCAATTATCACTAGATTGCGCCATTTTGATATGTAGGTGTATAACTTATTATTAAAATTAAAAACAAATTTTTTTTTGTAAGAATTAAACCTTCTTTTTGAAAATGATAAACGCTTATATTAAATATATTTTTATTTTTTCAATTAATACTTCAATTAAATTATTTAATTATTATTAAATTTTTTGGATGCTAAAATTAGAATATTATTGACATTGACGTTTTTTATATACAGCTATAAAATTTAGGGCATAAAAATTACTGAATATTATATAGTAAATAGTTTTTGCATATATTAAAGCGCTTGAAAGTTGAAACAAAGAAAAATAATTAATTCTATAAATTCCATATGTTTATCATGAAATTTCCAATTTGTAAAATCCTATTAGCGGTTTCGGTGGCGTAGTGAGTAAAGAAAATAAACACGCTGTAAATACAGAGGGAGTGTGGGTTCGAATAATTCCTTCTTACGACACTTACAGACACGCCTGAAAAGGAAAGGCTTTGAAATTTCCTTGTCACATTTATGTGGCAGGGGAACAAACTAAAAAAAAAAAAAAAAACAAATTTTATTACTATAGCAACGGAATATAATTTTTTTTTTCCAGATTTTACAAATAAAATGTGTGTTTTGTTTAAAATGTTGTCAGCTCCTATTTAAAAAACAAAAAAAGAAAACACAAGAAATAAAAATGAATGTCCTTTTTTTCGCTTTTATTGTATAACAAAACTTGTCATAGGCTCTTTTGTATTATTGTTTTTCATCACGACTCCTAAAAATAACATAAATACTATAGAGAATAAAATATTTTATAATACATTAGTAAAATTTCTGATGATGATGATGCTCATGAAAATGATGATGACGAGAATGACGGTGATAACAATAAAAATGGGAACGATGATAAAAAAATGATTTCCAGTATCATCAACTTGTTCTTTTTATTTTATGTTTTATTAGAATTTTTCGCCATGAGTTTTGTTTTCAGTACTCGATAAAATATTAGAAAGATAGAATGAAACGGTTAAATTGTTTTTTTTTTATCTGATGTCCGTCTTGTTTTTTATAATCAAAAAATCATGAAAACATTTGCGCTCTGTTTCTGTTTCACCAGACAAAAAAAATAGTCGCTGAATAATATTATGTAATATTAAAAATTTAAATTTTCATTATCAAGTTTTGTTTAGTTTGCTGTTACAGTTTATAAAGTAATGAAGTGTTGTTGTTTTTTTTTTGAAAGATAACCCCAGATAGGATTATTTGATTTTATAGTTTTCTTTTCATTATTTTCATGTTTTGTTTTTGGATTTTTTTTGTTAGTTTTTTAGTGTCGCAATTGTTTTTATGATTAAATGTTGTCATTTTTAAGCTTGTACGTAAATTAATCTACCATTTTTTGTATTTCCTTGTATTATATTTTATTTTACTTTTTTTTTTAACGTGTACAATATTTTTATATATATAATCTGTGTAAAAAGGATTAAATTTGAAATAGTTCTAATTAATAGTTCTTAGTTAATTAAAAACAAAATGATATAAAGTGTTATAATTGTTAAATAATTTTATAATTTTTATATCCGTACGAACGTAGTCTAAAAAATATATTGGTTTTTGACACCTCCAACGTCATAACGTTTAATACACCTTAAAGGAGAGAAGCTTGATATCGTAAACAATATAATTTTTTCTAAAACATGAATTCTGACTCGATTTAGCCATATGTATGTCTGTTCGTCTGTCCGTTCGCACGATAACTCAAAAAATATAAACGATACGTTTCCAAAATTTTTACCATTTCACCTTTATAAAATTATTAGTTTCGCTATTTAAATTGAGCAATCCGGCGCGTTGTAGTAGCTGCCATACAACTTCTTTATTTATATGAAAATAGTGTCCATATTGCAACTAGGTATCTGAAATTTTATTAAAAGAAGTCAAGTTTTATGACAACAATTTCTATGAAGTTTGATTCAGGTGGCTGTCAGACAACTTCGTTTTTTATACAAGCATTTTACATTCATACCTTAGAACTAAACAAAATTAGGCATTTAAAATTTTCTAAAAAATTATCGAATGATTTATCGCAATAATTTATAAGAAATTTGGTTCTCTATAAAGTTTGGTACGATCTAATTTTTAGCTACAATTTCTGTCTAATTTGGTTAGTTTGGGACAACGCGTTTAAGTAGATGTCATACCACTTCAAAATTCACTTAAATATATGTATCTCGACACTTAACTAAGTCTGATATTTTAAATTTTCTAAAAGATAATTAAATTTTATGAAAATTTTTTAGATTTTATTATGTTTGTGCGGTTGCGCTAAAAAAATCACATAGTCTACTTTACACTGTTTCTCATTTTGATTGTTAACAATAATTCCAATAAAAAAATTTTAGTTGATAGATAGTAAATTATTTATATTATTTTCAATTATTATTCTTAGGTATTATGAGAAAAACATCTAAAAGTTTTATAAATATTGTGATTTTCTATTATATATCTACTGATGACTTTAAGTTTTCTACATATTATTGACTATATGTGTCATCAATGCATAATTCATTTCTTGATAATCTATATCATCTATTGTAAATGTGAGAAGATAAATAAAAAAATGGGAAGACATACTAGATATGTACTAGATTATATATTCATGTGAAGTGTGGACCTTAACTGTAGGCTTTGCAGACACATTAACGTTTGGCGCATATTCTTTGAATCTCTTAATAAAAAGGCGGAATAATTTCGATAGTCTTTTTTCTCAAGATTCATATGAATGGATCTGACAAGCTTTCAAAATTTCTTCCGTGAAGAAGGTATCATTGCTGTATAAATATAAGGTAACTTAATATCATCTCTTGTTTCTTTGAATTAGTTTCTCTACGTTTTGTAGGTTACGCCACGTGTTAGCTCAACCTTCATTCTTAAAAAAACAAAATTCTCGTGAATGTTTATGGAAGTTACATATAAAGTTATATAATAAATTATATTATAAATATATTATAAAGTTTTATTTAACTATAGGTTTTACTAATTTATTTAAAGTGAGTTTCTAAAAACTATAAACATTTTACTTGCTTTTAGATTTCTGTTAATTTTGTAAATTGCGAATTACATTTTTATTTCGAAGAATTAATTTTATTAAAATTTTAAATCATAAACAAAAATTATTTTTTATTTATTTATTTTTCTAAATATTAATTATTTTTTTATTTTTATATTTAAATATTATTGTGTTATAAAATATTGCGTCGTATTTTTAATACGAATCCCCAATTTCATATGAATCTATATGAAAAACAATGCATTTTATATTTATTTTGTTTTCCGCTCCTATGGGTCACCACTAAGTCCCTAACTATTATTCATTCTTCATTAAATTTCAATTATTTTAATTATTGTTTTCTAGCTGATGTGCAATTTTATTATGACAAATAAATATCTTATTTATGCGCCATCTATTATCTTAAACAAGAATTACATATTTATTTATTAATTATTTTTATATTACGATATTAATTAATAGGATATAAACTACAACGATATAAATAACTTATATTGGATATGCATATAAAATTCGACGGTGGTCTGAACTCAAAATCTTTCGATTGGAAGACCGGCGACTTAACTACTACGCCATTAGTGCCAAATACATAATATTATAATTCTGTAAACAAATTTTCTTGAAAGCCATTTTAATACATATACGTATACATATTAATTTAATTTTTCTTCAAAATTTCCCTAAAACATTTACTCTCTTAAAAAAAAAATTAAAATAAAAAGGAAAAAGAAACCATTTTCAAATAAATCAGGAAAATTTAATACAATATATTATTTGTTATTTTGGTTATTTTGTTGTTTGTTTCATTTTTATGTCATCACTTGTCTGAAAACCAAAAACCAACTTAAAAAGAAAAACTTAAAAAGAGATAAATATAAACAGGAAAGTATTTCTAATATTTCATTTTGTTTTATAAAATTCTTAGTTGAGGTCACGAGGATAACCCAATTCCATTGAAATATAATAATTTCTGTTTTTATATTTTTGTTTTCCTTTTTAATTTTGAAGGGAAAAAAAACAAAAAATGGTTTCTGTTATTAAATGATTGAATCAACAATACCATGTTTTGTAATAACATTATCGGTATCATGGTGTCTTATTCACTTAATGTGTTAGCGTTTGAATAAAATACAATATTGCTAATAAAACTATTTTTATGGTTGCCCATTAGTATAGTTAACTTAAAATATATAATAATATTTTTTTTTTTTAATATATTTTTCTGCCACATAAATGTGGACAGGAAATTATACAGCCTTTCCTGTTCAGGAGTGGCTGTAAATGTGGTAAGGGAGAATAACTCTTACGACTTGTGTGAGATTCGTACCCACACTCCCTCGGTGTTTACAGCGTATTTTATACGCTCTTACCCACTAGGCCACCGAGGCCCCTTACTTAATAATAATTTAATTTAAGCAATTAATTCTTATTTAGACCTACTAAAAATTTGACAAGATGCAATATTTCATACTAAATTAATGTTATCAAATGCAAGCAAAAATATCAATAAAAGGTCAAGATGATATTTCATGTTTTGTCTCTAAGACATGCTTATTTTTAGTACATTTTCAAAAAAAATTTCTGTCCGTCTGGATGTCTACAAAACATCAACACCATTTAAAATAACGCTAACCTTTTAGCTACGCATAAGTATCACAGAAAAATAAATTTTGTGGAAGAACATTTCTCTATAACCCCATCCGTTACGGAGCTTCAGTCCCCCAAAATTAAAAAAGAAGCCCTATATATAAAATTTGTAAATTGCAGCCTGCAGCCAAATTAGGAATCCCTCACAACAACAGGAGTTGCAGGAGTTGCAAAGAGCAAACGAAAGTGAGAACTTGGAGCACTTTCTTTGTAGATGTCCAGCCCTAGATAGATCCAGACTTCTCTCACTCGGTAAACCGTTCTACCACTACCTCAGCGAGCTCTCTGAGCACAAAATTAAAGAAGTGATTTCGTATCTGAATTTCTTCGGTTCGATATAAAATCGTAAACAATCTTAAAACACAGGTCACGTGAGTGCAGTGGTATCAAACTGGCGCAATCTAATGCTAATTGAGGCCTTTGGTGGTGATGCAACTTCGTGAAGGTCACCATCCAACCTACCTGCCCAGGTAAATTGTTGTAGCAGAAGTTTTATAAGGTATATATTTTATTTGAAAACATCAAACCAGAGCTGCTTTTAAAGGTTTTCAAAATATATAGTTTTGTTATATATGATAAAATTTTAATTTACCGTTAGGCGAAACTCAATTTTTACAAAATTCTTTAACCCTTCTATATCTTTCAAACAGAAATTTGAAATCTATAGGAAATATGAGTCTATATATGAGTCACTTCAGAAAATATTTTTGTGTAATCCCCTGTTTAGGAGCTGTAAGGAGTCGAAAATTGAAAATTCCTTATTTTTTAATACCTGTAACTTGAGCAGCTGTTAACAACTTAATAATATAGCATTACTTTAAAATTGAAGTTTTGTGACTTAATTTATTGGAAATATTTAATTAGGAAAACATTTTATTTTTGCATTACTTGTTAAAAATAATGTTTTACCTGTAATTTTTTTGCTATAGCTCAAGGGTATAATCAACATATACAATTAAATTTACGACAGCTCAAACAAAACAAAATAATATAAAAAAGAAAATAATATGTTCTTGATCAGCATTTAATTTTAAGTTGATTTAGTTATGTGGGCCCATTTCTCCGTTCACTTACTTTTTTTATTATATCACAACTGAATGTCTTATAATTATAAGCTGTGTATTTAAAAGTTACAAAAAAAGTTATGTTTTATGTCAACGACTTTTTTCCAACGTCTAGAAAATTTGGGCTAGTCTACTGCAACAGTTTCGAGTAGTTGTGAAATTTATACCCTCATATCTTGGTTTGGAATAATGCTAAACATTTGAAATTTTTTAAAAGATGGGATAAACAAGTTTTATACCAACATAATTTCAATAAAATTTGGTTGATTCGACAAAATTAAGACTAATTACTGTCTCACAACTCCGAAATTTAGATACGATAAATATCTCGGAATTTCATTAAGTCAAATATCTTTAATTTTCTAAAATATGATTGCATTTTGTGGAAACAGCATAATATGTATATTATGTTTGTATCAGTACCCTTAGAGCTGACACAATCAACAAAATTTAAAAGTCTAAATCGAAACTAAAGAAACATTCAAATAAATGTAATTTAAATAATTTTATTGAAGGGTAAATTAAAATTTTTAAATTATTAAATTCTTCACGAGCTTTTTCAGGCGTTTTAAGTAAATAAATAAATACATAAAATAATTTATACTGTATATTATTTTCAAAAAATGTGTTCAACTTTTAAGTAATAATTTAATTTTTGTAACTCAGATTACATTGATATCATAATATTTCTATTACAATTTTCAAAAATATTTATTCGTACCATTTCGCTAATTCTAACCTTTTTTTTTTGTACGGCGAAAAGTCATTAGATTCATGTCCTTTTTTTTTTTTTTTGAGGAATCCTTTGAGATTTTAGTCTATGAAAAACTCTCAAAGGGAACATATATGAGTAACAAAAAATATGAATTTTTCATTTTGTTGTTTTCCTTAACAAATTTTCTTTCCTTTTACGTTTATATTTTAACTTTACATTAAAGGTTGTTGATTTTGTTGTTAACAGTGCTATATATATATAAATACATATATGTATAAAACAAAAAGATAAATGTATTATTTGTAAAAAAAAAAAAAAAAAAATGAATTTAAATACAGGTATCGTGCGTATCGTTATTAAAGAGGGTAAAAATTATTAAAAGGTTTTGGTTTTCTTTTTTTTCTTTTTTTGCAATAGGAAAAATTTCACTATAAAATATGAAATTCTCAAAATTTCTGATCCATTTTTCAACTTCTATAATAAATTTTTACTCTAATAATATGTTAAACATATTTTCAGGTGAATTCCAAAAAAAAAACCAGATAGAATGCTATTAAAAATGGTTTTAAAGGTTAAACTTTTTTTTATTAAATTTATGATTTGATTTTGAAAATTCAATGCTTTTATGTATATGTAAAAGAAATTTTTTTTGCAATTTTTTAAATATTGTTAAAAAGATACTCAGAATGTGTTTCGTTTTTTAAGAATTTATAGAGGGTATCAATGGTGGCATTATAATTTAAAAATATAAAAGTTATGTTAATATACATGGAAAAGAGTTTCTAATTTTACATTGTCTCTATTATTTTTTTTTTATTTGTGTTTACCTCCTGCTTTTTTGTTGTGATAAAACGTTTCTTTAAACAAACTGATTTATTGGACTTTAAATAGTCAAATTATAAATTAAAACAGGGATAAGTGAGAATTGTCATTATATCATTTAATAATTTATTTGTTTTGAAAACAAACTAGTCTATATTATTTTTGATATACTTTCCATGTTACACATGCGATCACCAACAACTATTAATTTTTATATATAGTTGTATTACATTATTTATTTGAGTATAATCTTTCTGACGTTTAAACATGCCTGCAAAATTTACAACTAAAATGCTAATACTTAAATATTGCGCCATTATAGTTAAATTTATTTACTCATTTATTTACTCATGCTATTACAGTTTCAATGTCAACATTCATTCGTCTGGCGGTCCGTTTTCTTAGAAAACTTCTACACGGCTTAAGAGAGAATAACGAAATTTGAACTATGAATAGGTATCATAAAAATTAAAATTGCATCACAAAGTTTGAAAAAGCTTTTTTGTCAAATGTATGTAATATTTCAGATAGTCGTTAAAATTTCTTCAATCTAAAAGCACAAAATGACCGGAAAGTTTTATTAGCTTTGTAAATCAATATCATAATTATATTATTTTTTACATTTAGAATTTAATTTTACCGTTATGTTTTATTTCACGTATATCTCACGCTACCCGTAACACTTCTAGATAGAATTTTGAAATTTTTAGAGGAAAAAACAAATTTTTTTTGTACCACAAGCTGGCCACCATTACGTGTCAAACTTAAATAGTTGCTATTTTCAGATACCTGTAACTAAGGCTGCTGTACAAATTTTTGTGTGATACAAAGACAAATTAATACGATTTAATATTATAATTTTACTTGCTTTAACCGTTTTTCTGAATTATTTACGGTTTTCTTAAAATTGAAGAAAATGTCTTTTAATATATCGCAATTTTTTTCTTATGTATTATATACCTAGAATTTGAAGAAAAATTTCAAAATTTGATCATGTCGGCATGCTTTCAGTTAGAAAGTTGAAGTTTTGAAAGAGGAAAGATACTTTGGAATTAGCATAAGTTACTTTAGAGATTTTTTTGAAAGTTTCCTTGTTTAAAAGCTACTAGGGGTTTTAAAAGCTACTTGTTTTTGGACATGTGCTAATAGCTTTTCTTAATTATAACTGGTTTACTTAAAACTGACGAAACTATCTCTTAATTTTCCACAATTTTTTATACATATAAAATTCGAAGAAAACTTTAATTTTGAATATTTTAAAGAAATGGTTGGAATTTTGGTTTGAGTCACAATAATTCTAAGTGGTTTTTATTGTCTTTTTGAAAATTTGCAACTTTAACAACTTTTGGCTTTACTTTCTGCCTTATACAAAAGTGTTTTTTGATGTTTAATTTAATGTGATTTGAAAATTTAATATGATTTGTAAGAAGAATATTATGTAAAAGAAATAAGTACCTAATACATTTGCAATAATCGTGACAATATTTTATCTAATTAATTAATGTGTTTCTTAATAAATTTCATTAAATATATCAAAAGTTTTTGATAAGGGAATTAAAGTATGTATAAAGATTACCAAACATTTCATCATTATACAAAATTTTAATTAATTTAAATTATTTTATATTAACGATAATGTATTCAGTATTTAGTAATTGGTTTATTAATTCATGACTTAACTATACTCTGTTTCATTATATCGTTATTATGTTCTACACAGTAGCTATTCATACATTTATTTTTATTTGTATTATTATATTTGTTTTATACAGTAAAATAATATATGTATATTTTAAATTTACATATATATTTATAATATATTTAAATACTTATTATCTTTTATAGATTTTAAATAAATAAACTTTATAATGAATTTAAAATAAAATTAACTTAATTAGTTATTCATACATAAGTATATGCATTAATATTCAAAAGAATTTCTTTACTACATTTATAGGTATGACGTTTGAGTATATCAATTTAATGCTAAATTAACGGTAAATAATTTTTACTTTGCTAATTACTTTATGTTATAATTATATGTATATCTGTTTTTAGCACATTTCCAAAAAAATTTTGAAAAAATGTGCTTATTAGTTTCACTCTGTCCCTCCGTCCGTCCGTCCGTCTGTTTACAAAACTTCTACACCGTTAAAGATAGAGAAAAAAAATTTTAACCATGGGTAGGTCTCATAAAAAAAATAATTTTGTGGAACAACTTTTTCATGTAGCCCCTCCCATTACGGACTACACCCCCTCAAACTTTGAAAAAGCTCTATTTTTAAATGCATATATCTTATGTTCTGCTTAAGATTTTTTCAATCTGAAAACGTCATTCGACAGGTATTTCTTTTATCTTTGTAAATTAATATCAAAATTATACAATTTTTTTTAAATTTAGTATTTAAATTTACCGTTATGTGAAAACCAAATTTTGCATGATTTTTCTACTTTCATAACTCCGGCACGCTTTTAGATAGAGGCTTGAAATTTTGAGACAAGAAAGAACTTTTAGAATTAGTATAAGTTTGCTCAGAAAATTTTTTTGGACCACCCCCTGTTTATGAGATATGAGGGCTTAAAAATTGAAAATTTGCTATATTTAAACACCTGTAACTTAGGCACCTGTACACATTTTACTTCTGCAAGATATAAAATTTAAAGCTACAGTAATATATTTTAATGTGTGTTAAAGGTTTGTTTTAGTTGTAAAGGGTTCCAAAGTTGCAGCTCTTCAAAATTGCGAAAAAGTCATATTTTCAGATGTATATATCTCAAGCCCTGCGTAATAGTTTTGCAATCTAAAACCGCCAGAAGATCAAAAATTTTATTATTTATATAAAACAATATCAAAATTATGCAATATTTTGTAATTTACTATTTAAATTTACCGTTATGTGAAAACCAAATTTTGCATGATTTTTCAACTTTCATAACTCCGACACGCTTTTAGATAGAGACTTGAAATTTTGAGACAAGAAAGAACTTTTAGAATTAGTATAAGTTTAGACAGCTGTAACTTAGGCACCTGTAAAAATTTTTCTTCGGCGAGGCATGAAAATTAAAGGTTCAATAATATATTTTTACGTATGTTAACGGCTTTTCTTAGTTATATAGGATTCCGGACTTACAGCCCCTTAAAATTTCAAAAATGTCCTATTTTCACATTTTTTCTTATTACATGAAATTTTCAAATTTTTGTGCTAGTCAAAATTCTAAACAGTTTGTATTGAGTTTGGAAATGTGCGCTTTTAAAAACCGTTGGTTTACATTCTACCTTGTTTATTATTATTATTGCCTTATATTTATTTATTTTTTTATTTATATATTTATTTTTTTTTTTTGTGAAATAAAGATATTAAGGTGCAGTTAAAGTGATATAAATAATTTGAAGTTTGTACGTATGATTTGAACACGACAAAAATTTAATTTGAGCTGCGTGGTACTGGTATAAATAAAAAGAGTAGTCACAAATGTCATCACTCACCATTCCTACTACAAAAATGTCATAAGTCGACGTTTATATACAAAATAAAGAGATAAAATATTAATTTTTAAGATTATTTTTGCTTATTTTGTTTAATTTTTTCATTAACAACAATTGAAAAATATATTTTTAAATCAGATTTTTCTAGAATTAATTTTAATGTAGGTGAACTTTTTTTTTTTCTGTTCGTAAAATTTATCTAAATTTAGAATTTTGTTTTGGATTTATTTTTTCTGACTTATAGAAGCAAATGTATCTCCGACATAAATTTTATAACTTTAATTTCGGTTTCTTTGAAAGTTTCTATTTCTATGTATATGTTAGATACGCATATGTTCGTCAAATTAAAATAATTTGAGGTTACAAATTTTATTCACCTAATTAATTACACACTTTTTTAGGTGTTTAAGGAAGGTTTTGTTTAAAACTTTAATTGTAAAAATATTCTTTTAGCTATAGTAAATTTTTATAGGACGATGACATAAACCAATGCGAAATAAAGTCACAATAGTTAAGAAACAATTAGAAAAGATTTTAGCGTTGGTTACAAATTTAAAATTAATTCGTTCAACGGTGATTTGGAGGCGGCAGTTCTCCTTATTTTAAATTCTTTGTTGGGAGCCAGAGTTTTCGTTACAGGAATTACTACCATATATGGTATTATCAGATTTTCGAATAGTCTAATAATATTACATTAGACTATTTCGAAAGCCTAGAAACGTCACTATTAAAAGAGAAATAATTGTACCGTATTATACATATTTATAACATAATCTCGAGGTTATAAGCTTTTCGCAGAATAGTTAGTTTCATGCATACATATAAGAGTTTCTGAATTTCGAAGCATTTTAGAGTTAATTCTAAACAGAGTTAAGCAGTGTTTGTGGATGGCAGATCACACTATTTTAGATGCATTGTTGTTAAAGTAAACTATTATGGCTTAAGTTTAATTATATTATAAAAAAACCTAAAGTAAAGTTTAGCAAGAAAAATGATTATTTAAATTAAATAATAAAAATTCCGATAAAGATGGGTTGATTTTAATAATAATAATTAGTTATTATGAAATATGATAATTAAATCTCCTACTTAAAAAAAAAAACCATTAAATCCTATATTGTTTAAATATTTAAAAATTAATTTTTTCTTAAGAATTTTTTTTTTTTTTTTTAAAAATCAAAATTGAAATATTTGGGTTTCATAAATATAAAAGTGAACAAAAATTCCATGTTTTATTAAAACAAAAAAAAAAAAAAACATTTAAAATTTATATTTAAAAATTTCATTTTCAAACAAAATTTAAAACTTTTATAAAGATTTTAGAAAATATTCAAACCATTTTATATTTAAATTTCATATTTTTTATATTTATACTGACCCAATATAATTTTATCCTAATGTTTAAAATTCGAGAAAACAAAAATTTTGTTCGAAACTTAAAGAAGAAAGCCCTAAAATCAACCCTCTTTATTGAAATTTTATTTATGTATTTTTTGTTTTCTGTTTGGTTTTCTTTGAACTTTTATTTTTGTTTATAGTTTTATCCCAGTATATGGATGGAATGAGAATAAAAACGATATTTTTATTTTTACCCAAATATACTCGTATACCTTTATAAATAATATAACTAACGTCGATACCAAATTATGTAAATTTCATAAAAACTTTTATATAAAAACCCTAAAATAATTTGGGTATCGGAGTATCTAAGAGTTATTAGAATTTAAAATTTTCAATCAACGGAACTTAATTTTTTTAAAAAGTTTTTAAAAAAAAAATATCAGGGAAGCTCACATTTTACAAAAAATCACATAAAAAAAAAAAAAAAAATTTTATTTTTTATTCAGAAAAGCTTTTAAGAATTTTTAAATTTAAATGAATTCTTAATAATAAATGGAAAATTTCAAATAAAAATCAAATATTTTATTACATTTTTTTAAATACTGGAACAGAGAAAAAAAGTTTAATTTTTTTTTTTGTATTAAACTTTTTAATTTCTTCTTTGGAAAAAAACTTGAAAAATGTTTGTTTTTAAAATTTAATTTAAAACTTTTAAGGTATATAACTACGAAAAACGTATTAAATTGCGTCGAGTGATAGAAGAACCGCGAGAATTAATAAATACCTAATGCGGTTTTTAGTTACATTAGAAGGAATTGATTTTAGTTGCATTTAAAGAAGGAACTTTTATCTTATATGGAGTACTATCATAAAATAAACCTGCATTTCGTTTAACTTCACTGTATATAACTTGCCTTTACTATCAAGTTATTGTATTTTATTTGACTGGAGTGTCGTTTAATTGCACTCAACTATGAAATTTCTTTAATTCAAAATCTCACTTATACCTAAATTTTTCTGCAAAAAGAAAAAAAAAATAATAACACTGATTATGAAAGTAAGTATAAAATCTTTTGACATAAATATTTCAACAAAAAAACATTTAATATAATTTCCAAAAAAAAAGAATCTAACATAGTGGGGAATGGCCGATAAACCAATTATTAAACCCAACTCTAAAACACCCCTTAAGTAAATTTTTACATGTAATACTCTCTTCTTGAAATACCAATAAAAATAATGTGGTTCTTAAATCTAATCAATAAAGATTTTAATTCCTGGGTCACTCTGTCATTACACCATAGTATTGCATTGTACTATACTCCTAAATTATTTGGTCATCTTCAATATCAAAAATAAAAAATCAACATTTGAGATATAAAAATTTTTCCTGAACATTTTTCATCACTTAATTAAACTTATTCAACTCAGAAATGAAAACCGAAATAATTTTGTTTTTTAAATTTTTCAACAAGAAAACCAAACATTTTTTTTTTTGTTTTTAATTTTATAAAAGTTCCAAAACTTTTTATAGAATGTTTTATTTCTTTACTGACCAATAAAATGGCAATTAAATGGCTTGCAAAAGAAAAATTTTTATATTAGGTAAGTTTAAAAATAAAAATTTTTCATTATTTTTATTTATATTTTTGCTTTCTTCCCAATATACCATTTAGGTAATAGAAATAAAGTATACAAATTGTTTGAAAAATGGAAATTGAGATAAAGTTTTCTCGAGAATCATTTCGAAGTTGTTAGGGTTCAAGAATATATGAAAGTGTTCTTAGGTATTAAATTTAATATGTGAAATTAACTTAAATTTAAATTTCATTTGGTATTTTCTTTGATGGTTACTAAGTTTGAAAGAAAATTGTTGAAGGTTAGGTCACACGACCAGAAGTGGACGCTTTTATATAAGATGAAAGTCGAAAACGCAACAGATTTAAAAAGACTGAATTCAATGAAATTTAATTTAAGTACCTACTTTTATCGGAAAATTTAAGTTTCCATCGAAATTTTGGGCAATGAAAAATAAGGATGTAAAACATGATAATCTAAAATGGTTCAAAATTTATTTTATGTAAAAAAATTCGTTTCAGTTTTATGTCAAAAAATTTTTGTATCAGATTCGACGACTAGCCTTATGAATGGTTTGATAACCCTTTAAACTTATTTTTGTACTTTTTTACTCTTTTAATATTAACACCGAAACTAACAACTAAATTTCAGTTCCTTTCAATACTTCCTTTATGTTCCATTTAAGGCGCCAGTTATAGCATTGAAATGCTTCCGGAAAAAACGTTTCATTGAAAACTTATGCTTTTTTCCGTATAGGCGATTATAGCAATCAGAGACAACTGTCAGTTAAATTATTTGTCAAATGGCAAATGACAATAATGAAGGCAAAATAAAAATAAATGTAATTTAAATTTAAATTTTTTGTTAGCATTATTTCGGTGTTTGCCAAATTATATTAATTTATATTTTATTATTTTAATTTATTTAATTATTATTGGTAGAAAATGGAACTAATAAAGAATAAAAAAAGATTTTTTTATTTAATAATGACATTGGCTGAATTGAGAAGAATAAAAAAGTATACATACATTTTCTAGAAGTAATTTTTTTTTTTACTTTTTTTCAAATTTCCATTTTAAAACAAAATATTTTAAAACTAAACTTAAACAAAATAATAAAAAAACAAAATTTAAGTCTAAACTCATTAAAATTCAAAATCATCATGAAATATATCAAGAATTGCTTCAGAATTTTTTTCAATGACAGACTGAAATGGGAAGAAATGAAACATATGTCATTGGAACAATTTTGTTTCATTGGCAAAATTACTGATCAGTTGTTCAGGAAAATGATAAAATTGATTTTTTTTTTTAAATATTTAACTTAAAATTTAAAAATTCGTAGCAGAATTTATTCTTTAGAAATTATTTAATCGAATTTAATTAATTATTTAATTTTATATGTCCTTGTTGCAAAAAAAATTGAAAACAAACATTTTCCGGAAGCATTTCAATGATAGCCTAAATAAAACAAAAACTTGTTTAGAAGAAACTATTCTAGATTACGGTTTTTGTTTTTAATTTTTTAAGGTTATGTTATCCTTTCTGAATTAATGTGAGAAAAAAAAATTAAAAAACAAATAAAATTTTTATTCCATTATTCTAATAATTAATTATTGCGATGGTTCTCTAGATTATCTATATCTTATATTAAACTTAACATTATTATATTCTAAAATAAAAATAATTACGTATACACATTTCAGTTTTTTAAAACCCCATTTCTTTTTTTTTTTATAGTGTCTGTACAAAATGTGCATGTGTATTTTCTTTATGTCTCTGTCAATATTCCGGACTTTAGAAAATCCAATACAAAATATTATTCTATATTCAAAATTAAACCGCATAATAAATTTTTTTTTTAATAAAATTAAAAAACCACATATGAAAAAATAAAAAAAATTTAAAAACCACAATATATGAAAAACTAATGGAAAATTAAAATTTGCTTTTCATTCTTTTCGTAACAAGACATTAAACCGATTTAAAATTGTTCTGAAAATTTTATATTTTTATATACTGACCACAATAAAAAATTTTTTGTTTACTCCTATTAGGAATTATTACAATATTACAATAAAGGAAATTGGTTTAGAACTTCTCTAAAAATAGAGATGGGGAAGTAAAATGTTTAATGCTAAATATAGAAATTCTGAAATAGACAGATTTTTTTTCTTGTTTTTCTTGTACTTTTATTAATAATAAAAAAAAAAATACCAGAAAAAGTGATTATTACAAAAGATTTTTAAAATAAATATAATGGGAGAGGTACGAATGCTCGTTTCTCAAAATCTCGTTTTATCAAAATCTCGTCTTTTAAAATCTCGTTTTTCAAAATCTCGTTTCTTAAAATCTCGTTTTATCAAAATCTTGTTTTATCAAAATCTCGTCTTTTAAAATCTCGTTTTTTCAAAAATCTCGGTAAATCTCTTTCTTTTTTTCAGAAAATACAGAAAACATAAAAAATTGTAATTTTTAATTAAATGTATATGCGATATTTTAAAGTAGGAGAGATTTTAGAGTTGGTTACAAAATCAGGGTTTTAATAATTTGTTTAGCGGGGGTTTGGGGGCGGCAGCCCCCACTATTTTAAGTTAATTGTTGTTAAAATATATATATAAAAAAAGTAATTTAAAGGGATTTTAGAGTTGGATTTAAAATCAGGATTGCTCCCTTTTCCAGAATATTTATATATGTGTATGTGCGAGATTTTGAAGTAGGAGAGATTTTAGAGTTGGTTACAAAATCAGGGTTTCAATAATTTGTTTAGCGGGGGTTTGGGGGCGGCAGCCCCCACTATTTTAAGTTAATTGTTGTTAAAATATATATATATAAAAAAAATAATTTAAAAGGAATTTTAGAGTTGGATTTAAAATCAGGACTGTTCCCTTTTCCAGAATATTTATAAATAAGTATGCATATATAAATATATGTGTATATCTAATATCATATATATATACATATATATTACCATATTATTTGTATGTACTATTTTATGAAATGTTGAATCTTTTTTGTTAAATTTTTTCTACAATTTTTACAATCAATATTTTTTCAATAAATCGACAAACATTTGAAATAAAAAAATGAAAATGTAAGATAAAATTGTTAAAAATAAAGATTACCTATGATAAAAAAAAAAAAAAAAAAGAGATTTTAAGAAACGAGATTTTGATAAAACGAGATTTTGATAAAACGAGATTTTAAGAAACGAGATTTTAAAAAACGAGATTTTGATAAAACGAGATTTTGAGGAACGAGATTTCGTACCCAACCCAAATATAATATAAAAAAATTATATTTTAATTAAATACTTAAAGGCATTAGGAAATTTTAATTATTTTTTTAAAGCTTAAATAATTTTAATGAATAGATTCTTTAAGAAAATTCCATTAAAAAGTATACAAATTAATTCTTTTAAAGTAACTGGCGATGGGATGGACGAAAAAACGTTGCAATATTGCAAATAAGTATATAGTTAACAAGTAATGAAAAAAACTAAGGGTTTTCAAAAAAGCACATTTCCAAAATTAAAAAAATAATTCCATAAGTTTTTGGTAAAGAAAGAGTTTATAGGTATGTATATTGAAAAATAATTTTAAAATATTAAAAACTTGACAAAAATCGTTCGGAAAATTTGTTACAATAAATTGGAAATAACTAAGTCACATTTTTTGTCAATTTTAAGGTAACCCTATATTATTAAGAAAAGTTGTTAACAGAAATAAAAATATAATGTTGAAGCTTTAATTTTCTGCATTACTTAAAAAAACTTTGGACAAGTTTGGTGCTCAAGTTACAAGTATTTAACAATAAGGAATTTTTAGTTTTTGCCACCTACCTTACAACTCCTAAACGGGGGTAGATACAAAAATATTTTCTGAAATGACTTATACTTATTTTCAAAGATATAACTACTCTTAAATTTTCAAGTTTCTAATTTAAACTATTTAGAAGATTGAAAAATTCGGTTTCGCATAACGGTAAATTAACACATCGTATGGGACAAGTATATATTTATTATATATGTATATATATTTAGAAAGCTTATAAAAGCAGCTATCGTTTGGCTTATATATGGCTTTTCCAAGCTTTGGTGAACTGTCAGTAACTCCGTTACGGATGGGGCTACAGAAAAAAGTTCTTCCATGAAAATTATATTTTTTGGGTTGTCTATCACTAGTTGAAATTTCATTGCTTTTTTTCCAAACGGTGTAGAAGTTTTGTAGACTCCCAAATGAACGGACAGACGGACAAACGGACAGAGAAATTGACAGAGTGAAACTAATATGTACATTTTTTCAAAATTTTTGTTCGAAAATATGCTAAAAAGTAGATATTTTTGGAATAAAAAAAAATAATTGGTATAGAGAAAAAACCATAATACAAATGGAAAAAGAAATTTAGAACAATTTTAAGAAATAAATATAATCTCGACCACTGCCGAAATTCGCTTCGCCCATCTATTATTCATCAAATAAAACATAATTTTAGGGAAATTAAAAATAAAAATATAAGTAGTTGTTTATTCAAAAAAAAAAAAACTACTTTTTTAATTTGTGTTGCTTAGAAATAAATGTAAAACTCGACTATGAGTGAAAAAAAAGAAAAAATTTTTTTCGAAATGCGTTGAATTTGAAAAATTGAAAATGCGAATTTTTCGTCGATGGTCGGTATTGTGTCTATTATACTTACGTTTTTAAAGGAGAACATTTTTAAAAAGGCAATAAAAAACAGTTTAGAATAGCTTTCTATTCATAAATACATAATATTATAAATATATAATATACATAAATTCTATTGCCTAAAAATTTGTAATTTTTTAGAATTTTTTATGTAAGAAAAAATGATGAAAAATCAAGAGGCCACTGTCTTTCTTAAAAATTTGGAAAGGTATTCAGGTTACTGGTGTGTAAAATTGGCAAATTTTAAATAATGAAAGATCTTTATCTTCTCAACAATTCGAGTTTCTGATTAAAATAATGTCCAGAGATTCTCATAATGAACGAAATATTATGCAAACTGTTACTTCTGGAAAAATATTCAATACAATGTAATATATGTACATATAGAAACATTTTAAAATAAAGGATTTTCCTATTTTGAAGAGCTGTAACTAGCGAATGGAAGGAGCTATATAAAAAGTTGTTTTATAAAAGTAATTTTTTTGTGAGAATTATTCACAGTTAAATGCCCATTACTTTATCTTAAACGATATAGAGGTTTTATAAACAGACGGACGAACGGACGTACGAAAAGTTTTAACTAATTAAAAATATGCTAAAAACAGAAACGGATTACAAATAATCAATTAGATTTATCTATTGTCATTTTTATTTTATAATATGTATTTTTATTACTTTTTTGATCCATTTTTGTTGAACTCTTACCAGATTATCGATAATTTCTGTTAATTGTCAATTGATAGCATTGTAAGGAACATTTTAAAAACATTTTTTCAAAGAAAGTTTATTATTTGACTTGCGCTTAGTTTACTGTAAGAATAATTTCTATTAATATAGGTTCTTAATAATATGCAGAACTTTAAAATTACCCAAAAAAATGTTATGTTAAAATTAAGAGGAATTTGTTAAAAGTGTGATTATAATCAAATGGTACCCAACAATCTTTATAATATATTCTGTATAAAACATATGTTTATTGTTTTGTACTTTAAATTTTAAAAATATAATTTTTTATATTTTATAATAAATTGAAAAATTTTTGTCTGAAATTTTTATATGTACTTATATAATTTATTAGTTTTTTTCTTTTTCCTCTTTTATCATATTTATTTATTTATTCCTTTTTCGTTACTCCAAAAAAAAACCAAAAAAAGTTTCCAAGATCCAAAAAAAAAAAAACAAATAAAAAAAAAAGAGTTCATATTTTCAAAAGAAAAATCGAAAACATTTATGAGTTTTTCTTTAAAATTTATTACAAAAGTTATATTATATACTTTTATAATAAATTGTCCTACCATTTCCTACTTTATATAAATACTTACGTCACATTTATACATGGTATTGATTTTTAGTGTTTTTATTTGCTGAATTGATTGTAGAAGTTTTACAATTAATGTATTGTTTAGGTTTGTTAAAAGCAGCAGCTGTATTGGCATAAAATTAAACAAATCAAACAAAATTCAGATTAAATGGGTAAATTTATGATTTTATTCGTTAAATTTTATTAGGAAGGTTTTTAGATATAAGTAGAACTATATAGAAATAGGTAGAAAAAATTTTTTTTAAAACTATGTTATTTAAATTCTGTAATTTTATAAAAAACAGTTATTTCAGAACTATTTTTTCTTTTCTTCAGTTATTATAGGTTATATAGGGTGATCCTCTTTCGGTTTTGAATATTTATATGATGTATTTGAAGAACCATAATGAACAACAACCATATAAGCAAATTAAATTCAAAACTGTAGACCTCATTGATTCAAGAGCCGAGGGAAATAGACCCCCTTTATATAAAAAATTTTTCTTCGATTCGCCCCAGTATATGTTCGTTTTAGTCTAGAGAATCACCCTGGCGACTAGAATTTTTTAAAGAATTTAAAGGATTATAATTTTTTCTTCTAATTCCTGTTTGTTTTTTTTGAAATAAATAAAAAGTTCTTACCTTATAGGTTTTTTCCTAATAAATTTTACTTTAGTTTTTTTTTTAAGTTTATTTCATCTTACCTGTGAATAAAAGAAAACAAAATTGATTTAAAGATAATATTTATTAAAATTTAATTAAAATAGAATAAATTTAATTATAATTCTAAAGAACTTTACAAAATTCAATTGTTTTTTAGGGTTCTCTGTCACCAGTTTTAAAATATTCTTAGTGAGAAAATATAATCAAACTTTTAAGAACTACAAAATAATAATGTAGACTAAAATGAAATTCTTTTGAATAATTTTATAAATTTTAATTTTATTTGATTTACTTGTAATTTATAATCTTTTAAAACATTTCTTAAGAATAATCCGCAACCTGATTATTTTTTTCCAAAAGGTGGTAATGTTTAAAAGATTAAAGAAAAAAGAAATTCGAATTCTTTGGTGTGTGAAATTCTATCTTTTCATTGAACAATACAAGGAATATTGCATTTAATAAATTTATTCGTTTTCGGAAAAAATATTTCATTAAGCTTATTAACATGGAGATTAATTCTCATTTATCAGTTAATTTTCTTTTACATAAAGTACATAAAGTGTTTTAATTTGTTTGAAAATCAGAACACAGGTTCGGACACGCTTAGATTAATATGAGCACGATGTGAGAATATAGCAATTATTTAATAAAAAACGGGATTTGAATAAACTGTCATGTTTAATCTTCACTGAAGGAAAGTTTGTTGAAATATTAAAATAAACGTCAAAATGTAGTTGTCAATTTATTATGTTCAGCTTTAGCCATATTCAAAATATCTGTTCTTAAAATAAAATGCATGATCTGTGCATCTTCAGATTTAATAAAAAAAAATTAATTAAAAGCTAATCACTCATCTATTTAAGTTAGCTGATCTAGAAAAAAAAACTGTGTTCAACTCTTGTATATCTCCCTGAACATAATATTTGCTGTTTCTATAAAATTTATGTAAATTTTGGAGCTGTATGCCAACTAATCAAATCTGTTGCTCTGAACCAAGAACATAAGTTGGTACACTCTCCTAATAACATTATCAAAATAGTATTTCAAATATGAAGTATGAGCAGACAAATTCAGATTCTGATCAAGAGTAACTTCAAGATTTATAAGAATTAAAAAATTCAGATCGTTCTACCAAAAACAACAACTGCAATAGTATCTATTAAAATGATAGGTAAATAGAAGATTATCATGACTGCAATAATTTGCGATGATAAATTTTTTGTAAATTGTAGAAACATATTTCAAAGAAGTCTGCAGATTAACTAAATTAAAAATCCTGAACTTAGTCGTATCACTAATTATTAACCTATCAGAGTTGACAAAAAAACAACGCCTCAAAATATCAAGATTATAAATTAAACTTGAAAACAGTTCAGAATAGTTACTGGTAAAATAATATAAAGCAGTGTCGTCGGTAAACGTTTCTTTTTTACATACAAAAGGTTGAGCAAACATATAGTTTATGAAAACCAAAAATAATATGAATCCTAATACTGAACCAAATGGATGTATATGTCGGTGGGGTGTCATAACGCCATATTTTAAAAATATGCCTTTATGACCCGTTCAAATAAGTCATAAAGCCATATTCCCGATATTCCGAAATAGAGCCATAAACTGTTATATCTCATTCGATTAAAAATACTTGAAAAGAAAAACTATGAAACTGTAGAATCCAACTCTAAAATCCCTCCTAATTCAGAATCTCGCATATACGTACATGTAAGTACTCTGAAAAAGGGGAAATATCCTGATTTTGTAACCAACTTTAAAATCCCTCCTAATTCGCAATATCTTTTATACATAATATATGTAAATATTCAGGAAAAAGGAAAATACCCTGATTTTGTAACCAACTATAAAAACCCTCTTCAATATCACATAAATTATCAATATTTTCAAAAGGTTTCAAGCAATTTTTTATCAGCCTCGTGGCGGCCATCGCTGCTCTTTCTTTTTATTTCATTCTTTGTTCTATAAAAATGAGATACAAAAATTACTACCATATAAAGGTTTCCGTTTTCCGGGTTTTGCTTATTTATGTATGTATCTATTTGAAGGAATTTTATAGTCGGTTACGAAAGAATCCTTACATCTGGAAAAAGAGAATATCCTCATTTTGTAACCAACTCTAAAATCTTTCCTAAGTACTTTCTTTCATACATAATTCAGCACCAAAGCTTTTGCAAATTATTTTTTAATATCAATCAAGCAACAATTATACAAAAAAAATTATATTTGAATCAAAGAATAATTTAATTATGGCTTTATTACACACAATATTTTATAAAAATATGGCTTTATGACCCATTCAAAATGACTATGATATGGCTTTATTCCCAATATGACTTTATGACTCGTTTGAATGGGTTATAAAGCCATATTGGTAAAATATGACTTTATGACTTATGACTTTATGACACCCCACGGTATATGTCGAGATATGTATTTATATAAATTTTGAAGTTATTATGGCAACTATTCAAAAGAGCCGATCGAACTTCCTCAATTTAAATGGTGAAATATATTTTGTCATATCTAACTCGCAAACGTAATGGCAAATTTATTATACTCTTCAACTATGTTCATTCGGATATAAAAAACAAAATCTATAATTACATAATGAAAAATCTTATTATAAAAAAAAAATAATTACATAAATTAAATTAATAAATTACATTGGCAAATTTAATAATAATTTAAATTTTATTATACAAAAATTATTTCTTTTCAAAAAAGATATAATCGATTTAATTTATTTCAATTTTATATTATTAACATAAATAATTAATCTTACGTATATTAACGTTTTACATTTTTTATAGCATTCTATTATTCTCTTTAATAATAAAAATAATAATAATATGGTTGGTTCATTTATTATGCGAATCATGTAACTAATTACGAATTCATTGGTCATTTTATTAACAAAATATGCTATGCATACTGTTAATAGGGCAATATTAAGTAAAAGTTTTACATTGTATTATGAGTATTTCCTAATTTTCCTTTTTTTTATTTTTCCTGTGCAAATTTTCAGTATTAAAACGTGACAATTAATTTTTATTATTATGTTGTTATTTTTTTTTTCTTTTTATTTTTCATGGAAAATTTTTTCATTTAATATTTTCTAAATGAACGTTTGATTTAATATTCGTATTTAAAAGCAATTAATTTACTTATTCTATTTTAAATTTTAAATCAAATAGAAAATTACGATTTAATTAAATAATTTTATTCTAAAAGTGAATTAAAAATCATAATATATACCTGAAAAATTTAATACAGGGCCGGCTGTTATAGCTGTTGGCAGATAAGACATAGTGTAAGGGAGATTAAAAACTACGAGTGTTTATTAGTTCAGTTAGTTCAGTCCCCTGTATAACATAGAAGATTCGTTTAAGTGTCGGTAGCTAGCTGAAGTTATGGGCTTTCACACTATTATGTATACTTTTATTTATGTTTTATAGTTGAAGAGTTACAAGGCTTTAAAAACGAAAAACATTTTCACTGTTTTTATTTGATAACTGTATTAACTATTTTTGCATAAAAAAGCGCTAATAATGGTACCAATTTTATTTCATTTTCAAAATAACCAATTCTTCAGCTTTAATTTAAGTTCATACATTTTTCTTTTATCTTTTACCGTTTTTGAGATAATTATCCTTCGTTATTTGTAAGCTTTGAATTTCGGACACCCTGTATCAACGAAATCAAATGATTTTTATTTTTTGAATCATAAATACCTTAGCACAATATTTCAAATATTTTTGTTTCAGTGGTTGTATGAGAAGGCGATTCTTGGTATTTTAATACTGAAATAAATGATTTATTGTATAAGGCGTCTCCATTTCGAACGTATAATTAACCTAATTTCTTTATTTTCTATATAAGGCGAACTTGAGCCGGCCCTCAATTTAAATAAAAAATGAAATTAACATTTTTAAAACATATGAAATAGAAATTTATAATTAAATTGTATTAATACTATTGCTCTTTATATATATGTATGTATATATAGATATACGGTGAATATTTATTTTTTGATATATGTATTATGAAAATAGTGAAAAGGAAATAGCTGAAATTTAATTTTCCTAAAATGCTTTCCGGCGAACATTATTCTCTCATGGTACGAATTTAAAATAATTGTTTTGCAAATGATTGAATTTTTTCTTTTTTTTTTACATTTCGTATTTTAAAATAAAATTATTTTTATTTAAAAGACAATATGTAATTTAATGGCACTAATAATGTTTTCATATTATTTTAATTTAGTAGAAAATACTACGGATTGATTTAAAAAATGAGAAAATATAAAAATATACTCATTATATTCATTTTATTTTTACATTAACTCAGACATACATATACAACCTACACGTTTCAGAAAAGTACAAAAAAAAAAATGTATTGAATGTCACTTTGGCTTCAATTCAATAAACTTTCAGATGTTCTGAAATAATGCCCATTAAATAAGATTGAATCGCTTTTATTAGTTTTTTAAATCGCGATTTTTTTAATACGCGGTCTGATTAGTGCTTCGAAGAAAAAATTAAGTCGAATCGGCCTTATTTCGATGTATCAAATGTTAAGGCTTTTTACCTTTTTTTTTCGTTTTGTATTCAGAAAATGTTGTTTGTTGTATCGACTTATTCCAGAAAGTTTCTTTGTCGTTTTGCGAAAGTTGTTTGTCTGGCTTTACTTTTTGTACTAGAGTTTGTTTCCTTTAGAGAGATATTAAAGAGATATTTTCTTTTTGCAGATGGTTTAAGTAAAACAAATTATGATAAAGTTAAAAATAGATATGCTGCCTTTTCCAAAAAGCCTTAAAATAATTAGGAGGCTTTATTTTATGAATGCCTATTTGTTATAATATAATATATATATATATTAGAAAAGTAATTAGAAGGATTATGTTTGGTTGCAAAATCAAGTTTATACGCTTTTTCCAAAATATTTATGTTGTATATTATACGCGTATATTCACGAGAGATTCCGAATAAAGATATATTTTATATTTGTTACAACATTAGGATTTCAATAATTTGTTTAGTAGGAACTTAGAGACGTTAGCTTACACTATTTTAAAAATATATCTACTATTATAGCATTTTCTGGTAGCAAATTCAGGTTTTTACTAAATATTCTTAGGTATTTACTAAATATATTCAGATATTTAAAAATATAATAAATATATTAAACTTTTTAAATTTCCAATTCACTGTTCTGTGTGCTAATATTATATATTTTAAAATTTTTATACATTATAAAAGTACTTGTTCAGAACCATCTTTGTTTAAATCCAACTTTATGGGTAGATGCGCATTTTCAATCTCTTTTAAAAATTTGATGCCATCGTTGGACAAATTAATTAATTCAATTTCTTGATAATATAATGTATTTTGCTTAAGAGATGGCGGTAAATTGTTTTGAAAAGTTTTTTTACTTTTTTGGTCAATGTTACCCTACCTGGTCAAAATTAGATAAGTCGATGACAACAAATTTTTGAGAATTTTTGCATCGTTATCAAGAGAAAGTTTTTCATTTTTACAATTTTTAATTAAAACAAATTATCTGAATCTATTTTGTAAAAATCGAAATTAGAAAAAAAAAAATCTGAAATTATTTAGTAAAAATTTGAATTCATTTAGTAAAACTCTGAAATTAAAAAAAAAAAATTTTAACTTATTTAGTAAATACCTGAATACATTTAGCAAAAACCTGAATTTGACCAGAAAATGCTATATTTTTTTTTTCTTTATTTCAAAAACTTGTAAATAAATTTTACAATAGATTTATATATATATACATTTTAGTTTGCTTACGACCCTAGCTTTCGCTGTCTGGTCTAATAGAATTATAAATATTTTTTGTTGATCATTTATTTCTAACAAAATTTAGAGTATTTTAATTTTCAATTAAAAATTCAATAAAATTTAAAACAACAAACAATAAAAAAACAATAAAAAAAAAAAAACATTTAGAAAAATAATAAAAAAAAAAAAAAAAAACAAGCAAGAAAAAGAAACCTTTATAAAAAAAAAACAAACACAAAAACAAAACGTAATACATATGTACAAAAAACAAGTTATGTATTAATATATTAAAATATTTGATAAACAATGGACACACAGATGATTGGCAAAAATTCTTGGAAATCAAAACTGCTGCGAATTGTTAGATAATGTAATATATTGGACAATAAACTTTTTAAACAAACTTATATTATTTAGGGTTTTAATTTTTGATGGTAATTCATTAAATAATTTTAGACAATTGTGTAAGCAATTGTTTTTTTGCTTATCAGTTCTAAATAGTGACAGGTAGTAGTTGGATTTATTTCTTGTATTGTGATTGTGAATGTCAACCATTCGATTAATAATGAAATTGTGCTTAATTGTGTTATTAATTATTTTAAAAGCCGTAAGATAAAGTTCTCTTTTAAATATGTTTTCAAAACTTAAATATCTATCATTATAAATCGATGCGGTCGGAAATCTTATTGGAAGTTTGTGGATTATTTTTATTGCCTTTTTGTTCAATATATCCAGTTTATTTATATATAATTGGGGCGAAGTACACCATAGTGGATTTAGATACGTTATATTCGACAAGATATATGAGGAATAAATAACAAATAAAGCATTTTGTGTGAAAAAATTCCGTAGTCGTTTAAGAATGAAAACATATGGTGAAATTTTCCTGACCAAGTAATCTACATGTACATCCCACTTTAAATTTTTATCAAAAAATAAACCCAGGTAATTAAATGAATTTACAATTTCAATTTTAGTATTATTAAAAGTAAAATTAATATTGTTAAATTTTTTGTTGTCAAATAATAAAATTTTTGTTTTGCTAATATTTAATAGTAATTTGTTCTTCTTTAACCATTCATTAATTAATTGGAGGTCTGTATTTATTGCACTCTTCAACTGTATTTCGTTATAAAATAATCCTATCAGGTATATTAATAAAAATTATTTAGATTCGATAAAGAGTATTAAAAAAATATATTGGGAATTGCAGCAGAGTGAATTACAAACAAAAAATTTAATTATAACAAAAATAAAGTTCGAATTTATTAGTTTTTCGATGTTCGGCCTTGTTTCTATATTAAAACGATTCGACACCAGAATTTAAAAATAAAATTTGTGAAAAAGGGAATAAAACCACTTGGGCCTTATTTATTTTGGCATTATTTCAGGCCACCAAACTTTCATTTATCAAATATTAATTTAGTTCTAATATATTTTATATAACTGTAATTTGATATAACATTAAAATGTTAGAATATTGTCATCGATTTAGTGTCGAAAAGTTATTTTATTCAAATATACCAATTTTTATGAAATTTCAATCCTTAAAAGGACTAGGTATAACTATATATGTGTTTGTATAAAATAAAATACATAATTTGTTAAATGAAATCTTAAATAAATGTATGAAAAATTCAAATGTTTTAAAAAGTTGATTTGTCTGTCAAAAAATTCAAATAAGAGTGGTAAGGAGTAATAAGGAAGGTGGTTTATAAGTAACAATGCCTTTAATTGTTGTCTCTCTATTATTGGTAATACTACAGTGACTCAAACTTCTTAAGATTTGCTTTATAAAAAAAAAAAATTGAATAACTTTCGTCTTTTGAAGCATTAACCATATTTCACTGTATTTGTACATTATAATGTTCGAATACGAAACAATTAAGTTCTTTAAGAAGAATATCAACATATTTCTTCAAAATGTCCCTCATAATTTTCCTACCTATCCCCCATAATTCAAATTTCCCAATTCCAATTTTCCCAATTATCCTTCCCACATCCCTATCCACAAAACCAAACTGTACATTCGTATTAAAAGTTCCATCCTAAAGTTTGGTTGGTTTTAAAAGGGGGGTGATTTTGGTTGGTTAAAGTCCAACACTACCCTGAGGAAGCACGTGCAGTTCCTCTTGGTGACTTTCGAGTTTTCCACCAACCCTCGTAAAAAAAAAAAAAAAAATTGGTTGAAAACCTCAAAATTTATATTTAAAAGTGCAATATACGAATATATTTTTTTTTTTTTTGACGGTTTATTCAACTTCATAATGTATTATATGTTATTTTTTTATTTATAAATCGTTTAAAACTCATTATTTGAAAATGATATTAAAAAAAACTTTATATGTTGTCATGTAAGATAATGTAATTTATATTAAATTAAATTTTTAATAACCATCTCTTCAGTAGTTTAAACTTTTTAATAAAAAAACTTGTATACATATAGATTTTACAATATCCTTTTACTCATAATTTTCCTTCCTTGCTTCTAAATAAATAAAAATTAAACTGACTTTTGTATTAAAATAAAATGAAATGCCATATAATAAATATATAAAATGATTTTAATTTTATTTTCTGTAAATTGAAATTTTAATGCTTAAAATTTTGTGATTTTTTTTTATCGTCGTTCCATTATCTCAAAATAGTTGAACTATATTTATTATTTTTTGAAATTTTATATTCAGTTTTTCGTTTCTAGTGTTTTTTTTTTTATTTTTGAAACTTGAAAATGGAATAGAGCAGTACCTCACAAAAAATGTTTGCAGTTTTATAAAAAACCGCAATAAAATTACTTAAAGTTTAAAAAGGACTTAAGGAAAAACTGTTCATGATCATATAAGATTAAAATGAAAGAGTTTAATTTTTTGTTGTAAGGTTACAATTAGTTAAAAGGTATTGTAAATCATTTATTTATTTATAATAAAATAATTTTAATTATAGTAATATAGATATATTTATAGTAATTTTTGTAACAGGTATTTAATTGTAATTTTGGGGAAGTTACATAAGAACAAGAAACTATGAATGATGTTTCCTGGGTAATTTAATAAGGACACATTCCATCATTAATATGACGAATTCTTTTCTT
Organism: Poecilobothrus nobilitatus; assembly: GCA_947095535.1. NCBI lineage: Eukaryota > Metazoa > Arthropoda > Insecta > Diptera > Dolichopodidae > Poecilobothrus > Poecilobothrus nobilitatus. The sequence goes on from OX352772.1 coordinate 343,425,346, forward strand.
TTAAAAACACTTTAACAGAACAGATTAGCAAAACTTAAATTTATGGAGTATAGTGATTAAGTTGCCAACTTTCCTGTTGGAGTTTGAACACCGCTCAGACGATATAAAAATTATGTAGTAATTTTGTATAACTAATAACAATAATATTTATAACTAAAACTAATAGTAATAATAATAGTTACTTTAGTGACAGCAGGGTTGTCTTCAATTATTACCTCATGCAGGAAAGTGTTATATACTGCTGCAGATTTCATAACTGTTGACGACTATCGTTATTGATTTAAAAAAATGATAATAATAGGCGGATCCATTGTTCCCTTCCAATCGAACGTTTTCGGATCCTTATCCTATTCTCTCTTTTCCATACTCCCTACCCAATATACTGCATTATCAGTTAGGCGTTTTATCCCATTATAATGACTAAAGCTGAAGATGGGTTTAGTCAATAAAAATTTGATACTACTTTAGATGGTATTCTTCGTGTCTTTGAAAGATTCCCACCTCCCTTAGAAAACAGACAAAAAGCAAATAACGTATAATATTCTAATTTTAATATTTTTTTTTTTTTTAAATTTTATGTAATTGTGAGAAAAACAGTTGATATGTATGCATATATATAAATTTTTGGTCGTATATTATACTTATCCGTCGTGAGATTGAAGAACAAGGAACAGACTACTTATTGTGCTTAAAATATTATAAAAAACATTATAAATATTGGACATAATATTATGATGATTAAAAGATGAGTTAAAGGTCTTTTTATTAGAATGCATCGCGTATTAGTTTTGTATAAAAACAATTTTCAGTCATTATATTAGAAAAGAACTAATAGTAAAAAAACTTTGTTCCACTTTTCTAACTGAAATGCACAATTACAACTTTGCAACTTAGCATAAGTGTGCTCTTTAAGCCATCAATATAACTGAATACCAGCAGATGTCAGACAAATGTAGCATAAAACAGTATTTGTGTTTTTTAATCTGATACAATAGCTACATTTGAAAAATCGAAGGTATTTAAATAGAAAAAAACTAATAAAACTAAAATAATTCTATCAGGTGCTAATTTTCTATTATAAGTCAGGAATGAGGAATCATTTTCATTTCATATTGATATATTATGTAATATGTTGGAAGAATATTTTTGATTTCTATATCTGATTATTCTGTTAAAATTTAAATAAAATTAAAAGTTGATTAGGGGATTGGGAGCATTGTAACATTTTTGGGGTTTAGTGTAAGCACAGTACTTACGTATAGCCCTCGCATATTCATACATAATTGTATGTATATCAACTTTTTCAAATATAATTGAATTTTTAATTTTATTAGACAAAGAAATCAAATTTTAAATAATACCATATGACCATGATAATGTCACTACGCCCTACACAGGGAATTGGAAGGAGAAGAAAATGACCATGATACCTTGTTTTAATTCTGGAATATTATGATTTACATGTATTTATTGTTCTTATATGATAAAAATATGTACTGTATATATATCACTATTATTACTTCCGGTTTAAATTGAAATTAGTGAGATAAATTCAAAAAACCAAACTTTAATTATTTTTTTCAAAATTGTTTAATATTTCAATAGTGAATTTTTAAAATTAAAAATATTTACAAATAAAACCATACATGTATTATATTATATTATATGCACATATATAAGTTTATATTGTACTTCTTTTTGTCGTAAATTCTGAAAGATCCTGCTACAATTTTACGTAGCCATAACGAAAGTTCTGTAAACAAAAAAGTTAAAATGTTTCAAATTGTAATGACGCTTACTGACACAGCTAAGAAAAAAAGTTGATTAATTTTTTAACTGTTATACGTTTTCAATATGCTTTGGAGTGTCAAAAATGTCATGTGAAAGTTGTCATATTTGTTCAATTTTTTTTTATTGTTTAGAGAAAATGGATTTTACAAAGAAATTAATTGAAGTTGTTAAAAAAAATCTGATATTAGACGCGGTTGAAAGAATGTATACACATTTTTCAGAATGTACAAACTTCATAAATAAAACAAATCTCAACACAAAAATGAATGCAATTTTTACCCTTTTAAATGTTTTCATCGTTGCAATTTTAGTACACGAAGCAAATCGGCGTAAATTTTCTTAACAAAACTTAAAACTAAACATTTTATAATTAATTTAGTTTAGTCACAGAATATAAAGGATCCTTTAATTTTTTCCTAACCAACTCTTCAAAAGGTTTTTATTGTATTTGTCTAAAGTCATAAAAATATTTTTCCAATATAATGGAATGTGACCTTGTGCAAAATATCTTTCGACCCTAGAAAAATCAGGTTACAGTTCGTTTTTCATTTTCAATGTTTGATTTTCCAATAAATAATAAATTTGATTTTTTTTTTTTAATTTCCACTACATACTATAATTTTTTTACAATAGTATAAATTACCATATGATTTCGTTCGTTTCTACATATTTTTACGCGTATTTATACATATTTAAAATTTGTTTTTTATTGTGATTATAAATTTAATAAAACAAAATTTTACAGAAATTCTGTAAACATAATAACAAATTGAAAAATCAAAAAGTTGATTGAAAAAAAAAAAAATTAAAACCACATTGCTAGTTGACAATATAAAATAATACGGGAAGTTTGGTTAACAACAAAACCAAAAACAAAAAGTTATAAATTATTGAATATTTATTGTTATAATATTCACATTTTGTCATTAATTCTTCAATATTTGATTTGATTTTATTTTAATTTTTCTTTTCAATAATGATTGTAGAACAATTAAGGAAAGTTACCTAAAAGTATGCAATTTTCTGTGAAACAGATATTTTCTAATAATAGCTAAACACACAGGGGCCCCCTGTGTGTTCGGTAGCCTAGTGGGTAGGCGTGTGGCGTATTAACCGAAGGAGTGTGGGTTCGATCCCTGCACAGGTCGTAAGTGTTTTTTTCTTTACATACCCCCTTACGACCAAATATAATAAATATAATGTAAATATATAGTATATAAGATAAACAAAATTAATAATATTAGTATATAATTTAATAATAGTATAAAAACCTATAATGGCCTAAAGTAGCCGATGGTTCAATAATATTGCATTACATTTATGTATGTAATATTAATATAAATAAATAAATAAAATAAACACACAGGGACTCTGACTACAAACATTATTACTCAAATAAATATTTAAGGACAAGGAAATAAAAATCATAAGAATCGACAAATTTAATTTTAATTTTTTTATTCAAATAAATACATATATAAAGAGTCAAACATGACACGAATTGACAATTTTATTATAAAATTGATCAGAAATCATTTTGACAGAGCATTGAAAACTCCAAGATCAAAATTGCAAGATCACAACCATGCCCCCCTATTATTTCATTATAATAGATGGGCTACATGCAAAAAAAAATTGAGTATAATCCTAATAACATAAACCCCCAAGACCTGAGATTTGACACTCACATACCTTACAAGGATACTTTAGATAAAAAAAATCTGTGGTAGTTAATAAGGATAAATAAGGATATGATACTATAATGGTTTTTTCAATATTTTTTTATCAATAATTGCAAATTAAGAATAATATATGTTAATAATCATCATAATAAAAAATATAAGAATAATATAAAATGAAAATCTGAAAACAAAAATTAGCAAACAAAAATACTAAATATTTTTTACATATTAATATTATATAAATACCAAAATATCTATTTTGTAAACTTTTTAGGGTAATAATGCAAGATCTTTAAATAATAAATAAAAGTTAAAATAAAAAAAAAAAAAATAAAAAAAAACACAGGGACTCCGACTACAAACATTATTACTCAAATAAATATTTAAGGACAAAGAAATAAAAATCATAAGAATTGACAAATCTGCTAAAAATTAATCGAAACTATATTAGGAGTTTGAAAGCACAAAACACTACAGAAAATCGTTTAATATCACAAGTACATTGAAAAAACTCTGCTCACGGGATTCATTTTATTCTTTTATACAAAAATGTTTATATTCAAAACCAGACACCTATACTATATTACTATATAGTAAACGGGACACATGTAAAACTATCGAATTTAACTTGAGTAACATTAAAATATATTACTTAAAATACAATATGAATATTACTTACAAGGATATATTAATTTAATGAAACTATTGGTCGTTGGAGTCATCATATAATAACAATACTATATGTCTATACAGACTAGTAGGAATCATTTTATTAAAGAAAAAACGAAAAAACACATAAAGATCTCCATAGTTGAGTGATTAAATACGTCGTGGCTTATTAACTGAGGGAGTGTGGGTTCGATTTCTGCACAGACAGCAAGTGGTTTCAATTGAAAAAAACAAATTCTCTAAATATGAATGAATATGAATGATACTAAATATGAATTTCAAGATATTTTATAAGTGCTACAAAATGTTATGTTGATTACTTTGACAAACCCCGCATTCTTTTTAGTAAAGTATTACAAATAGATGAAATAAAAAAAAATAGAAGGTAGAAGTCTACAAATCTGTAAAATAATTAGTAAAATATTTTCTGAGAAATTGACTTTCTTCAAAAATTAATCTATAAGGATCTCCAGTAATATGAATGCTTGCCAATTGTTAATATCATTTTTTTTTTAAATCTTACTAATTTCTTATTTTAATGGGATGGGATGTTTTTAATATTATTCTTTTCATTAATCGTTTTCAGTATAGATTACTTGTAAAGATTTACTTTTAAAACTTTTATCTTATATGATAAATCTAAATTATTATACGTATAAAACAAAATTTAAATCTAAGCTAATTTTCAAATACAAAATATTGACAATTATAATAAATTTTAATTTTTTTTTATATTTTTTTACTTAACTATACATTTTTTTTACACTGTTTAGTACATTTTCATCTTTAAACATTAAAAATCTACTTTAATTTGCATAATTGAGCATAAAAAATCGCACAGGTATATTATAAAACATTTTCAGAATCATTTTTATGCAAATTTGTTACTGATCCCAATTTTATCTTAGGTTTATTGTTGTTGTTGTTATTTTTTTTTTTTTTTTTTTTATCTCAAATTGACCATAAGACGTTAAATTCTGATATGGTGTTAATGTTTAACACTTCCTTTACAACTTTTTTTTATGATTCAACTTTTTTTTCTTTTTGTTTTTTTTTTGTTTTTATTTTTTTTTTTGCTATATTATCATATAGATATCTTTTCTAACAGCTTAATAGTCAAATGAATAGTTAAGCTATAAGATAATATAAAGCATTCATTCAAAATACATTTTGAAATAATGATATATAAAAAGCCACCTACAAAAGATAGGATAAAATAAAGAAATGATTGTATTCTGATGAGTTTTGATTTCTTGTTTTCTTTTATTTTTTTTTTATTTTATCTTTAGACGATATAACATTAAATTACAACAATATAATCACAAGCGTGTTAAAAATAAAAAGTTTTTCAGAAAAGTTGCTGAAAATAAAAAGAAAAAACTGAACCCTAAAAATCTCTGATATAAATCTATAATTTATACTTATCGTTTTCTTAGTATGAAAGAAATGAAAATTATATAGATTTAATGTAAAGGAACGGCATTAGCATTTTTTTGAAACTTAAAGGCATATCCTAGACACTTTACACTTCTTTTTTTACATTTATTGCTCTTTTAGTGTGAATATCTAGTATAGACGACAGTGCACTAAACATTTTATTATCAGTTCATCAGTTAAGTGCGTTCAGATAAGTTAATTTAGTCTGATATTTTCGACTGCACTAAAAATTTTTCGGAAATTTTAAAATTAATTAAGTGTAATTAGTTAAAATTTAGCCGAAAGTGCAATATGTTTAGAAAATGATGATTAAATATTTTAATGAGTGTGCACAACTGCAGCATAAATCAAAGATCGGCTTAAATTTAAAACATTTTTTGTTAACTAGTCTTAAATTGTAAGTTATTTATAATTGTATATTTTACTTATCTGATGCATTGTTTTAATTACTAAATTACAACAGCCTTTGATTTAAAAGAATTATAAAAAATAAAAATGACCAACAAATAACTTCTTCTTCTACAGCCAATTACTTTATTTGAAAATTGGTTCCGTAACCTATCTATAAAGATAGAAGAAACGTATAATTATTGGTTTTATTCTTTCATTAGGCTTTTAAGTGCGGTTTTATAAAAATGCTAATTTATTATTTTAATGATTCTTGTATTTTATAGTCTTCAGGCGAAAGATTTTGGGTTTAAATCTTGGGCAGCTCAAACCATACCTGAAAAGGAGATTTTGGTCGTCAAAAAACTTTGTGCCTAAATTTAATGATTAGTTTTTCTCTATTACTAAATTATTGAAGATTGGTTTGTGTCTGGAATTAATTTTAACTAATAAGTATTTGTAAAGAAAAATGACATCTCAATAGTGTTATATGTATACAGAAAGAACTGAAAACAAATATATTTCGAATACGAACAAATACATAATATTATGTTTTAAAAATTATTGAAGTATAAAAAATGATTTTTGATTTTACCATAAGATTATAAAACTAACAGCTTGAAGATGAACTAAACCATTATATAATATTTAATTTAAGGATTTAAATTTATTATAATTGTGAAAAATGTCAATTCTGGGTTTAATAATCATTCCATTTTTTTTAAACAGCAAATACTTAGGAAAAATAATAGTTAATAAGCATTACATAGCTTGAGAAGTTAAAAAAATTTCTAATAAACCTAATTTCTCAAGTATCCTTCCCACAAACCATATTCCCAAAACTTAACTGTATAGTATCTATTATATAAAAGCCGTAAACGTTTGCAACAGTATTTTTCATAGCAAAAACTAATACTGCACATAACAGGAAAAAAAATAAAAAATTTAAAATTTATAGGATTTGGTACATAATACCGAAAAAAAAAATCCCGAAATTAAAAATCCCCAAAACAAAATCCCGAAAAATTAAAATTCCGAAAATTAAAACCACAAAAATCAAATTCCGAAACTTGAAAATCTCGCATATACATACATTATATATGTAGATAAATATATTCCGGAAAAGAGGAATACTCTCATTTTGAAATCAACTATGTATTAATACTTACAGTATGCCCACACTATACATTATATACCAATTTCATTAAAAAACCGAATCTATTGCGCGTAGCTTCATTAAGTTCCAAGAGGTGCAAGAAGCCTGAACCGGCTGCTCTAGACCAACCAAATTTTACAAAAATTGTTGGCATGTAAGTCGACACCTCTTTACTAAATTTCAGGTTCCTAGCTTCAATAGACACTGAGTTATTCTCATTTAAACGGATAAGTTGTATGGCAGCTACCCGAACCCGTCGCACCACCACAACCAAATTTTACGGAAGTTGTTGCCATAAAACTTGATCATCATTTGCAAAATTTCAGAAACCTAGCTTGAATAGATACTGAGTTATTTCTATATAAAGATAGAAGTTGTATGGCAGCTACTCGAACCCGCCGACCGAAAATGTTGGATTTAAATAGCAAAACTAACAATTTTGTAAAAGTGACGTAAAAAAAATTTCAGCCTCCTAGCTCCTTTATTTTTTGATTTATCGTGCGGACGGACGGATGGACGGACGTACATGGCTTAATCGACTCAGAATTCGATTCTGAGCCGATCCATACCTTTGACACTATATCTAGCTCGACTCCTTTAAGGTGGCACAAACGTATTGGCAAATTTATTATACCCTTGAACATAGTTAATACGGGTATAATAATTAAATTTTTAAATTTCCATATGAAAAATAATTAATTTTGCAACAATTTTAAGTATTCTTACTTATGAAGGAAGCATAGTTCTCCCTAAAAACGTTTTTTAAGATAAATAAAAATATATTTAACAGAAAGAAATATCTTTTTATTTCATTAAAAAATTAAGAAAAAACCAATATTATTTCTAGATTACCAGACTGGCGTATGCTATGCAGGATTTATCTAGTATCACAATATTATATTAAAGGACAAGTTTGATTTTAAATAGAATGGTTTTGGTTGGTTAAATTTTAACGCTACTTCTAGTGCAGTTCCTTTGAATGACCTTTGATGTTTCCACCGTCTCTCGTAAAAGAAGAAAAACAAAGAAATAATATAAAAAATATATGAAATTAATTACCTAAATATATCTCACAATAATAAAGTTAAGTGGAGTGCGACACTGTTTATTTTAAAAGACGCTATTTAATAGAATGTGTATGACATGTATCTATTCGAATAAAAGTTAAAATTTTCATAGAATTTTCAACAAATGTTTATTATATTTATATATATTATAAAATACAATTTATATTCTTTAGAAGTATACGAAATTGTATGCCAAGGACAAAGTACCTATACATACATATATACATATATATAAATAATATTAAAAATGTAAATACAATAAATAAGAATTCCCATACATGCTCTATGGAATGTAAGAAAACTACTGAATGGGTAGCACAATGAACAATTGTTCCTTAAAGCTATTTTATTAATGGTTTTTTTTTACACCATTTATACATAGCCATACAAATACATGCCTAATACATATACATAGAATCTGTATACATTATTATTTTCTACAATTTAAGAGAAATTTTTTTTTTTGGTATTATAAGAAAATGGAAATAGTTTTATTGAATGAAAATAATTTTCTATTCTTTATTTTTTGTTTTTTTTTTTTTTTTTATTTAAGTTTTACTTTAATTCACACATTTTTTTTCTTTTTATGTTTTTTTTTTTTTTTTTTTGTTAGCTTTCCATTAAAATTTTTCTTTTCTTTTGTAAATATATTAGGGTTATTTATGGATAAAAATAATTTCTCATTCAATGTATAAAGTATCCCCCAATCATAATTTCTAAAAAGAATAACCATTGTAAATTCAACAAAATACAAAAAGAGAATAAAATACACAACGAAAGGCACAATAATTTTTTTCTTCCTTTTTATGAGTGAAAATTTTAGTTTTTATTTATTTTTTTTTAATTTTGTTGTTTTTGTAATATTTTCTTTTATGATTATTATTTGTTGTGATGTAATTTGGAAAATTTATTTTACAAGCATAATTTAAGTCCAATATAAAATAATAAAAATATTAATAATATAAGAATAAAAAAAAAAAAAATTTTTTTAGGATCTTAACCACATATTTTTGAGTGAAAGTAAAAGAATAAAACTGAAATTTTGGTTTTGTTTTGATTTCTTTGTACACTAAGTGTTAATTCTTTTAGGGAGCGTATACACATTCTAAATTACAAAATTTCAAAGTTAAAAAATCTCAAAAATTTCAAAAAACTTTTGAATTACAATATTACATTACATATACAAAATTATATAATAGTTGAAAACCATGAAAGTAAGAATTTAAGCTATACTTGAAGTTAGTTTAAACCATAGTTAGTTGAAAACCATGAAAGTAAGATTTTCTGTAAAATCAAAAGTGTTTTTTTTTTTATTGAAATATATAGTATATATTATATAAAGGATACCTATTATGTTAACATATAGATTATAAAATCAGGATAAGTATGGGATTGAAATTGGTAGCCGCCACTATTTTAAATGCATTTTTGTTGAAATAAATAATTAATTATAAATTTTAAATCGAAAAAAATATAAAATTTTATTAAAATTATAATTTTATTTATTTAAAATTTTTTTTTTAAGGATTTTTCTCCTCAAAATTTCATTTTTCAAAAATTTTATTTTTGTGAAATCCATGTGCCGACAATCAATTTCGTTGTCAAAAGTCATTTCGTCGTTTAAACATTATTTTAAAATTTTGTAATGTAAGACTGTTAAATATTTGGAATCTTATAATTTGGAATTTGGTATTTTGGAATTTAGAATTTCAAATTAAGTACCCAACTTTTCCTTTATTAAATCTTATAGAAATAATTTCTAAAATATTTCCTTTTTCATGAAAAATGGTGAGATATAAATTTATATTCGTAACGTAGCACATTACACAAGTCATTTTGTTAAATATGGTTAATATTTAAGAGCTAGAACTAAGATTTAATGCCTAATAAAGGAATAACAAAACAAAAACAAATAATAAAAGTATGAAAGTAATTTAATTTATCCTTAAATTTTTATGTTTTATAAAGAAAATCTTAGAATAGAAAATTTTATTTTTTATTTTGTGGTCAATACTTTAAATTTTACTGCTTTTATCAAATAATCTGCCAATCAAAACTTATAAAATTTTTGCTTATAGGTCTTACCTTACGTACGATAAGGATCGGGTATATTAAAATTGCTCCTCCGTTTGTAACACCTAGAAATAAGCTAGCTAGATATAATCAAAATAGATAATAGAATCAAATTCTAAGTCGATTAAGCTTTGTCCGTCCGTCCGTCCGTCTTTCCGTCAGCAAGATAACTCAAAAAATAAGAAAGCTAGAGTCTTGAAATTAACACAAAATATTCTTACAATAATTTGTAGGTTCCTTAACTTTTAGATCCCCACATTTTTTTTGAAATAGAGCCATGCAATTTTAACTACTGATAGATATCATAAAAATATTAATTTTTATTATTAACAACTTTTTTCTGTAGCCCCACCCGTTACGGAGCTACAGCTGCCCAAAGTTCGAAAAAGCTCTATATTTAAGTTGTTATAACACAAGTTGTATAAGGTACATCTTCATTTACAGTTATGCGAAACTCAAAGTTTGCTAAATTCTTGATTGCTTCTTTATTTGAAAAGGTTTAAGTTAAAAACTTTAAATTTTGAGAGAAGTTAGATCGTTGAAAATAAGTCATTTCAGAAAATATTTTTGTATCGCCTCCCGTTTCGGAGCTGTATGGAGTCAAAAACTAAAAAATTCTTTATTTTTAAATATTTGTAACTTCAACACATGTCGAAATTTACTACGGGTATCGTACGGGTATCTAAGAGTTGACAAAGGTAACTGTATTCTTTCTCGTTTTTAGCAAAATTAGTTAGATTAGATTCCACAAAAATAGTGGAAACCCGTAAAACCTCGTTAGATTCCACAAAATCAAATAGAAATGCAATATTTCGCATTTGCAAAAAAAATTATCTGAGATTAGCAATGACGCATATTGTAAAAACTCAACTTGATACAAAAAAAAAAATTAGACATAATATTATGATAAAATCACCTTAAATGTTAATATATCGCAGTATAGTATCTTTGTTAATCAAATGAGAAAGAAAATTATATTTTTATAGAACAATCAACCATGTTATATAAAAAATTAAGTCAATAAAGAGTAATATACATGCAGTTTGTCTTCATCTTTATTCAAATAAGAAGAAAAAACCAATTTCTATTTACGTTTTCTTCAATCTTTTCAAAGAAAAAGAAAAGGAAAAAATGTAAGATAAGAAGAGGATGAAAATATTTATAGATAATTTTTCTTTTGTTTCTATATTTTTTTTTTATTTTTTTTTTTTTGTTTTCTTATCTTTAAGCACGCTCTTGAGATATTTTCTCGCTGGAGCGATAAATTAAAATTATTTTATAATATCCTTCTTTTTTTTCTTTTTTTCTTAGCTCAGTTCTATTACTTTTCTTGTTCACTTATTCCATTAATGATTTTTGTATTATTTGATGCAGCCAGAAGCATATTATTGAAATACCCTGTTAAAAATATAATTATTATATTCTTATTTATTTTTAAATGTGAAAGAATACTTAATTTTAATTAAATCTGAATCAAAGAAGCATAAACGATGATGATGATATTTAAAATAAAAATGCAATTCTGAAAATATTTTAATAAGAGTGTAATAGAATTTAAGAAAAGTATTGAGCATATAAAAGTGGTAAGGAAAATTTTAGGGTTTCCAAAAAAATGCTTTCACTGTTCCCTAATTGAAATAACGAATAAGAAAACTAATTGTTGAGCTGTAGTTTGACTTCCCTTAAAAGATTGCAAAGATTCGTCACGTTCCCTTTTTGAAGGTCTACAAACATAAATATTTTTTGAATCCATATATAAATATTTATAAAAAAGATGGTTTATTAGAAAAAGTATAAGAATATCACTCTTGGGACTTGTATAGAGCAAAGTCAAGAGCTAAATTTGAATAGTGCGTGGTTTACTAATCAGGCAAATTATTATTATGTAATGGAAACGTTATTGATGATTCCAATGTAATAAATAATAGATAAGCTAATTCAAATTAGCCCGGTTTTTCTATTTATTGTAGTTAATCTATTGTAAATCTAGTTAATCAGTTGTAAATCTTAGTCTTTTACTAAATTTGACAATAAGAATGTGATGTAGTAAAAAATGCGATCTAGATATAGTAAAAAATAAATAATTATTTCTTGTATGAAGCCATAAAGTATGCAATTTCTTAATCCACATAAATTTTTGTCAGTAGACAAAAACGGAAGAGAAAACGAACAATTAATTTTTTCTTTTTTAGTATAAAAAAATATTCAACAATGTGAAAAGTGCAAAAATTATGTGATTTTCTTTTTTTACGACATGATTATATGTAAAATATGAAAAAAATTTCCAAAAAAAAAATAAAGGATGAAAGAAAAATTGAAGAAAAATTTTATAAAATCAATAAAGCTTATCACTAAAACATTTTATATATTATTATAAATATATATATGTAGTCTTATATATAATTGACTATTAGAGCGTACGTAAAGAATTTAAATCTTTAAAAGTATCCTTGCAATAGTTTTTTACTTGTGTCAGTTCAAATATTATATTTTTATTTATGAAAGTCCATAATAATATTTTTTGAGGTTGTTCCCTATATATTATGCACATTAAAGGATATTCAACATCAACCTTTTATTAGAACAACTATGATTCCTGTTTTTTGAGTTGATGATTAACTTATGAGTATCATATTTATTATATAAAAATTATCCTTTCAGATATATATTTCATTTCTTATTCAAATGTCTACCTAAAAGCTGTCATCCAATCGCGAAGTTATTGAAGGATATTAATTAGTTTTCCTTTATAAAAATCTATATTATAATCATTCATAGCAGTGGAAAGCAGTCTCTAGCTCTTCAAGAATTGAAAATAAGATAAATATATTATAGAATTTTAATTTTTTTTAGTTTAATGCTATTTTTAAATTATTATTTATTTTTAGGCAATTTTTCAAACCGCTTTAGTTATCGATTTATAAACAGGAATAATAAATAATATATAAGTAATAACTTTTAAACTGTGAATTATAGAAATTAGCTAAAATTATAAAGAAAATTTTTCATTTTACGTTTTTTACTCAATCAAAAATTTATATTACCTATATTTCATAATATTACAATTAATGAGTGTTGAGTTTCATATAGCATTAAAATAGAAAAAGATTTAGTAAATCTGAAGAAAATCTTTTTCTTGAAAACTCCAACAATTTTCATCTTAAAAAATAGAACAGGTGCTAAGAATTATACCATAAATAAATAAATAATAAATAAAGTATAAAAAAAGTTTTAAGAAAAATAAGAAAAATATTAGAAAAAGAAAGATTTTATTAAATTGTACTAAAGGGAATAAAATAGATTTTTTAAAAATTTGGATCATAGAGGGAAAAAGAAAACAGTTTTAGTTTTAGAAGATTGAATTTGATGGGAAATCTAAGAAAAAACTTGAGAAACACCATTGTATATTTAGATAAAATAAAAACATAAGGAAATATAAAAGAAAAATAAAAACAGAATGATCATTTTACTTTCAAGGCAGGACGTATGCTCTTAAAAAGCATAAAACAACAGAATTTCCTTTTTCAAGTTAAAACAAATTTTTCTGCATATTTTTCCTGCATCAAAAAAGGCTAAATATGATTCTACCCTAATATATTGTATTGTAATATTATATCATAGATTTTTTGGATATAATATATGCCCTAGTACCCTTGTCGTGTATATAGGTCGGTATATATATAATATTTTCGCAAATTTATTTCAAATCCTTAACTAAACTTCCTCTGACCAGGCAGTACATGAGTACTAAAGGTCGTATAACCTATTGTTTGGTAAAAAAAGGGAAGTGGTGTTTAGTGGGTTAAAGTCCCCCACGCTCATAGAGGACTCGTACTCGTTGTCACTCCTCTATAGTGTCTTTCAATGATTCCCACCTATCCTCGCAAAAAAAAAAAAAAAAACATGGGTCGAGTTATTTTCAAAAATATGTATTATAAAATTTTTTATAGATATAATATAATCTATAAGCGCGTTTAATATACATATTTACTAATTTTGTTGTAAAACTCTCCGAACATACGTTCTTTTTCATAAAAAGGAAAGGTAAAAGTTAGTGAGCCTATAACTTTCAAACGGTAAATGTAATAAGTTAAAAAGTTTAAAGCTTTTCTAGAAAATTTTACATTGTACATATACATCGGACCAACCGTTTTGTAATTTAGGTAAACTTATTTTCTTCATAATTAATGTTAATATTCCTTTCTGTAAAATTTTCTGTAATTAATTTTGTAACGTGCTGATAACAAAATTGTGTATCAAAAGTATCAAGTCTCTATAGCATAACTGAAAGTGTATCGAAAATGATTTTATAAATTTCAACATCTAATTTACCTATCTCTAATAATCTATCTAATCATCTATAGTAACCTGAAAAAAAAGGTGTTAAAACTAAACAATAAATTAATATTGAAATAACGCGGTATTATTGCTCTTGAAAAATATCAACCGAGATGCCGTTATTGAGCTCTTTAATCTAGTTAAACCATCAAATAATATAGTACCTAACATAACAATTTCCCCTACGTTCTGTTCGCTCTTAGAGATTATAGGATTAGAAGAAGAAAAAGAATAATTAAACAGTACGTATATAAGGCCGAACTTTTATTTATTATGATGGGTACCTACTTATAGTTATCCAGTTACCCAACACAAGAAATAAATTAAAACACCCATTACACATACATAAGCTAAAATTTATTGACTTATGAATATTTAAGAGGTTATTTAAGAGACTATATTATTTTAAATTGACTAACTTTAAACAATATTATATAAAATTTCAATAAAAACAAAATAAATATGACGTCACTTAAACACCCAATAACATAAAAAAAAAAAAAAAATAGACAACTAAAAAACATTAATGAGGTCTTGTTTCCATCTTATAAAATTTAATAAAGGAAAAAAAAAACAAAAGTTTTAAAACTTGTTCAAGTTCGAAGTCTATATAGAACGATGTCATGATAACTGATAACATCATTATTGGGTAAAAAACAAAAAAAATAGATCTGAAAACTTTTTCAAATACCTAGTTATTTCTTTATGTTATGTTTTTTTTCTTTTCTTATAACTATTAAATTTTATTCTTGCTAACAATTTTTTATTTTTTTTGAAACTAGAAAATGTCCTTTTCATCGTTATGAAAATAAATTCATTCTATTCCGTTTTTTTTTTTTTTTTGAAAATTAAAGGAAAAACTTTTTTAATAAATTGTTATGCAAATTTTTTAGAAAAAAAAAATAATTATTTTGTTTTTATTTTTTTTTTCCTTTATTTTTGTTCTTTATTAGAGTCCTTTTTCATTTATTCTTTTTAGATTTCATTTATTTTTATTTCTTTTTTTCTAACACAAAGAAAAAAAAATGAATTTATGAACACTGGTCATGTTAAAAAAATTGAAGATCATTATAAAGCTGATGAAATCTCTTGTTATACAATCCAACTATGAAGTATAACTCATCCTAACTCCATTTTTTCATTTCAATAACTTAAGAAAAATCTGTTTTTTAATTAAGCAATGAATAGGATATTTTGTCACCTTAATTTTCTTTAAACATTTAATGATAATTTATTTTTAATAACAATCTTTTATTTTAAAGTTATAAATGAATATTTTGTAAGGTTTTAACTTTTTTGTTGGCACTTGTTTTTAAAATTCGTTAACAAATTTAATTTAATAGGTTTTTTTTATGTCAATTTTTATCCTTTTTCAAAATTTTCTTCTAGGATAGAACAGAATTTTTTTCTAGGATTTGGTTCTTTCTTTTCTGAAAATAAAATGACTATGGTTTTCATCATTCAAACTAAATAAGGATATATCTTATGAATAAATTTTTCTTCATAAAAAAAAATGTATAAATTTTTATTTGTTGATGTCGGCTCTGCTAACAATTTTCACAACATACGGTTTAATTTATAATACCTTTTTAAAGTTTAAATTTCAGAAAATACAAAAAAAAAAAAACTGAATTTTTGACACTTAAAAAAGACTAAAGTAAAATCAAAAAGAAAATATAAGTAAATTTTCTTTTTTTTCAAAATCATTTTGAATTATATGAAAAATTTACGAAAGAAAATTGTAATGAAAAACGAAATATAAAAGGATAAATTTAGTTCCTGTTTTCATTGAATTTTTTTTTTCTTTTTTTGGTTTTTTTATTTTTTATTTTTTTTTTATAAGATTATAAAAAATGATGACATTGTAATATCAAAGAATATTATTCAAGGACTTCAAATCTGTATAAAAAAGACTAGAATTGTGAGGGGTTATAATGTTAGTAATATATTTTCAATTGAAAAAGAATAGATTATCGGGTCGGAATATGATGAAAAATTATGATTTTTATATTTTATATATTAATATATAGTATATATATATATATATATATATATATATATACATATTTGTTTAGAAATTTACGTATATATTATTTTATGTAAAATATTTAAATTTCAATTTTTAAATAGGAAGGAAAATTATTATAAAAAGTTTACAAAAAACGAAATTTAGGAAGTTGTTTAAAAAATATTCAGGATAGAAGTATTTTACAAAGAGTTTATATTAATAACATTTTTATAGAGATCAAATTTTATGTTTTTTATAATGTTTTTTTTTTTTTTATATTTAAAGATTCATTTGATTTTCCCAAAACTGTATATAATTTTGATTATTATAAAACCATTCTCGTTATAAAATTTATAGTGATTTTTTGTTTTTTTTTTGTTTTTGGGAAATAAGTAAGTGATAGTGATTAATTGTATTGGATAGATTGTCACATGATCAAATTTAGAATATATAACAGCGATTGTAAGCATTTCTAAATTCAAGTTGGTCTAATTAAATGTATGTTTGCCGTTTAGTTACAATTAACTAAAAAGACCCACTTTATATATTTGACTCCAATTTGGAGCTGAGATGCTCCAGTTATTTATAAACAAATTAGATATACTAAATAAAAAAGCTATTAAAATTATTCACAATTACCCAATAAGACACCGTTCTAACTTATTATATACGAACCCATATATTAGTTTTAGAAATTTCGATATCCACAATAGAAATGGCAGAAAACAATCAAACTTTTATCATACGCTTTTCAGAACTGAAAACCAGAAAAAAAATTGTTTGTATATCTGCCTAAAAATGTACAATGAGCTACCACAAAATTTAAAACTTATTGATAATTTTGTCACTTTAAAAAAAAAAATTACTGAGCGTATGCTACGGTAACGGTATTATGTGCTAAATTTATTTAAGAATAATAAAAATATTTAAGAATTAAGAAATTAATAAAAAACACTTAGGAAATTAAATAATTTTTTTTTTTTGTTTTTACGAGGAATGGTGGAAAAGTCACTCAAAGAAGCTGCACGAGGTTCCTCCGCCATAGTGTTGCACTTTAATCAACCAAAACCACACCTTTTAAAAAGACACTTTAGGATTGGTCTTTTAATAGATGGTAACATCATCTACAGTATAATTGTGTTGGGGATAAGGATGTAGAAAGAATGCTTAGAAAATTGGGTTTAAGATAATTGGGATTATTGGGATTATAGAGGGAAAATTTGAAGAGTTATTTTGAAGGAATAAGCTATATAATTCTTTATAAAATTCAATAGAGCGTACAAATATGAATTATTAATTTTTGAGAGCACATGTGCTGGCATAAAGTTCCTCAAACGTGACGTCTGCATAACAAATGAATTTACGAAAGCTGTCTGTTAAGTCATATTGACAGTTGGACAATGTAGGGGTGAGCATCTGTTGTACTCCTTCTTTTACGTTGAACAATTTGAGTTCATGCATAAATTGTTTTATTATTAATTGTTTTATTTATTTATTTGTTTGCCTTCAAGGTATCTATAAAATAAGGTCAAGGATCCGACTGTACAGCGATGACAGAGTGGAGTGAGCGTTGACGAATTTATTGTATTATGATTATATCCAAAAATGTTTTAGGAAAAGATTTGAGTAAAATTTTAATTTTTTTCATTTAAAAAAAATGCAACATATATTTCCGATAACAAGGAAAAATTTTTAAAAAATAAATAATGAACTGTAATTTTACGTACTGAAAGTTAAGACTCGAACCTTTTTACATCAAAAAATGAAAGTTAATACTTTTAATATGTGGAGGTCATGAAAAGAGAAGGTTAGTTTTTTTCTTGTTAGCTTTTTAAAAATAACTATAAAGTATAAAGCAACGATGATGCAGAAAAATTTAAACTTTAACTCGTTTCAAATAAAATAAATGTGACAATAAAAAAAAAAAAATTTATATGTTTTAAAATTTTGTAATTAATTTTACAATAATAATCATTTAAAACATCTTTAATAATACCTTTACGGATATTTCTTGACTTTTTTTATTATAAAATATAATGACTTTAAAAAAAATTTACTTATTAGTATTACCAACCAAAAAATTCATCTCTAAAAAAAAACATCTCATCAATGCACTCTTCCTTCAAAAAAAAAAATCCTTAAAACAAATAATCGGTACAATTCATATCTATTTATTATGTACACTCAACCAGACTTAACCTAAAATGTAAGCATCAAAACATCGCCAGACACTTAATTGATATCCTTACATAAAATATAAAAATATTTTTTTAAAATGTTTTTTGGGAAATTTTCATCCATTTTTGTTTTCCAATTTTCTATGATTAAAACAAAATTTTGTTTTGGACAAAAAATTGGGAGCGACACATAATCTCGGTTTTTAAAATCTCGTTTCCCAAAATTTCGTTTATAAAAAATATTGTTAGTAGAGATTTTAGAGTTGGACTCAATTTAAGGGTTATACGCTTTTTTCAAAATATTTATTATATATATGTTTGTATAAAAAAAATATTATTATATATTATGTATATGCGAGATGATTCTGAATTAGGAGCGATTTTAGAGTTAAATTAAAAATCAAAATTATTTTATAGTTAAAAAATCAAATTATTACATCTAACATTTTTCTATCTTAGAAACAATATTGTTTGCGTTCCTTTTACACGAAAAGAGTAGTTGAGAGTAGTTGGGAGTAGTTGGTAAATAGAACGCTAACTTAACATAATCTTATTTACTTCTATTTACTTTTTCTCGAAGGTTGGTGTAGTTGGGAGTAGAAAAGAGTAGTTTACTCTATAAAAGGAACGCAAATATTGTAACATAAATTTGTTTAAGGCTAATAAAATAAAAAAATAAAAATAAATAAATAAAAAAACGAGACTTTTAATATTTTCAAAAAAACAAGATTTTCACAAAAAAACTACATTTTGTAAAACCGAGATTTTACCAACAGAGATTTTATAAAAACGAGATTTTGTAAAAATTAGATTTCGTACCAGACTCTAAAAAATAAAAAATAATATTTTTATATTTTATATGTATATGTATATAGATTTAGTATTAG
This sequence comes from Poecilobothrus nobilitatus, assembly GCA_947095535.1. Lineage (NCBI taxonomy): Eukaryota > Metazoa > Arthropoda > Insecta > Diptera > Dolichopodidae > Poecilobothrus > Poecilobothrus nobilitatus. Next base: position 343,445,018 of record OX352772.1, read on the forward strand.
CTATACATATATGTTTTGTATAATAATGTCAATTTTTCTCAATTCTACGTCTACCACAATTTCAAAAAAACACTAAAGACAAATCGCGTTGATTAAAAATAGATAAAAATGTCATAATTTCTCACTTTAGTTTTTTTTTTTGTTTGGAAAATTTATATCTCTAGATACAGTATTTATATCATCAGATATTTATGTCTTTATATTTATTTTTTTTGTTTGTTTTTTTTAGAATAACCATATTCCAGTTAAAAAAAAAAAAAAAAACTGTATATAAACGTTATAGAGTAGCATAAATTGTGAAAATTGTAAAAAAAAAAAAAATTATGAAAAATGGAAGTTAATAGATGATATGATAGTATTTTTTTTTATTTTTTGTTTTATATCTTATCGAATAGAGTCATTAGCTATTAGACCACAAGTTAAAATAAAAATGAAGACAAAAGAAAATGAAATGAATATATGGAAAAAAAACCAACAAAAACACAAAAAAAAAAAAACAGGAAAAGGAAATAAGAATTGTAAAAATTTTTTTAATAAATAATTTTTCTTTTTCAATTTTTTTAAAAATTGTGGTGTGCTGGAATAATAAAAGTTTTTTTTTTTTTTTGAGTACCTATAACATAAATATTATTGGCCATTATTGTTTTTATATACATAAAAAAGAAAAAAAACTTTGTCCGATTTATTGTAACTTTAATAAATTAAAATCAGAAAAATTAATTTAACATTTTTCATCACAAAAAAACAAAAAAAAAAAAAAAACTGAAGATGTAAGGAAAATTAAGTATATCTATATAACATAATGAGTTTTATGATATTTTTATTCCTTTTCTTTCAAAATAAATCAAAATAATATTATAATATTCTATAGCTGTAAGGTGTATATACCCTAATCACTAAATTATATACGAATCAAAAATTTTATATTTTAAAACATAAAAATGGGCTTAAAAGATTTATCGGTATCATTCAATAAGTTATATATATATATAGATATATATATATATGTATGTATATTTTATTATTAAATATTTTGTATTATATGATCGAAAATCTCTTAAAAAATAATCAAATTTAAGTTTAAAATGTAAAACATATGTAGGATACCTTTAAGATTTTAAACTTTCAGTTTTGATTCAAAATAGCAATGAATATTTTATATAAAAGTTTTCATTTCCGGTTATAAGACCATAAGTGAACGTTTTTAAATCGAACATTTGAATAATTTCATTTTAATAATCACAAAAAAAAAACACGGGTTTTCAAAACAGCACATTTCGAAAATTAAACATGTTGACGGGCACATGTATATGTATATATTAATTGACTTTGTAATAATCAAACTCCTATTACCAGAAGATTATACCTACCTACCACTCTTCAAATTTTTCGTTTATTTAGACAAAATAAGATATACTTTTGTATATTACTTTAAAAATGGTGTATAAAAATAGTGAGTTTTTAGTATTCACTTAGAATCAAATATTCAGTTTTTAACCGGGACTCGGGATGAGGATTTACGGGACTCTTAAATGGGGAACGGTAGAAAATTTTTTTCTGAAAGAACTCATACTAATTTCCAAAATCTCACTTCTCTAAAGAATTCAAATTTCTAACTTAAACCGTTTGAAAGGTAGAAGAATGTAAAAAATTTAGAAAAATTGAGTTTCACATAACGGAAAATTAAAATACCGTATGGTAAAAGCAAATATTTCTAAAGCTTTTAAAAGCAGATATTAATCAGCAGTTTGACCTTTTCAGATTGAAGATATACCTTTTACAGTACTTTATAACAATTTAAATACAGGGCTTTTTGGAATTTTCGGGGCAAGTCTATAGCTCCGTAACGCGTGGAACTATAGAAAAAGTTTGTTTACAATATTAAACTTTTTGCGATGCCTATCCGTAGTTAACATTTTATTGCTATATATTTCGAACGGTGTAAAAATTTTATAAAAAACCCAGACAGACAGACAGTCATACAGAGAGATAGACAAAAAAACAGGCAGACAGATAAATAGACAGACAGACAGACAGACAGACAGACGAACAAAATGAAACTAATAGGCACATTTTTTAATTTTATTTTCAAAATCTGCTAAAAATAACTAAAAATAATTTGATTTATTATTTTTAACAATTTTTAAGGTTTTTAAGAATTTTTTTTTTTTATGAAAATTTTAAAAAACTTTTCTATCTTATTACTCTAGTGGTCAATAAACTAAAAAATTATTATTGTTATTAAAAATCTTTACAAATTGCTTTGGTATTTTATGAAAAATTTCGAAAACCACTTGAAACTTAACTTAATAAAGAATACCTTGTTAATTGAAAATTATGGTTTTAAATAATATTTTGTTAAGGGAAGTTTTTTCAAAATTAAATTTGAAAAAAAAGGAAACTTAATGTTTAAAATCTCCATTTTGGGATCTAAGTCCTTTTTTTTTGTTTTCTCTTTTCATTTTAGATGTGCATCAATTTAAAAATGATGTAACAACTTTTAAATAAATGTGATGGGTTTCCAGATTTTAAAGAATCTTTTCTTTATAAAATTTTAAGAAGTTGTTTCCAGTATAGTTTGGGTAAAAATTCTATTAAAATAATTTAATATTAATATTTATTTAAAATATATTATAATATTTTCATATAGATAAAGATATTGTGGCCACAACCACACTTGGAAAGTGGTCTTAAATTTAAGACTCACCGAAAATAAAATAATAATAATACATATAGATATTACATATATATATGTACATATAGATATTATTATATTTAAATATATACATTTACTTTTAGTATCTTCATGTATATATATATATATACATTTAATGTATATATATAAGTTATGAATGTATACTTTCTATAAATACAAACATGAATGTGTTCAAACTAGTTACAACATAGGTGCCCGAAAATAATGCCTCAAACAATAAAGCCTAACCGACTTTATTACATTTTCGATACAGAAATAAAGTCGAAATCACGAATTTTTCAAATTCGACATTATTACGGTTTCGAGAAGCAAATAAAGTCGAAATAAATTTTTCTATATCTTAAAAAAAAAATTTCTGAAATTTTGTTCTGAAATTTTAATTTAGGTATGGCAAGATCAAAATATATAGGTTCTTACACGGTTGACAATATTAAATTTCTTAGAAATATCCTTCCTTCCTTCCTAGTTCTTAAAAAAACCACATTTTCAATACAACCGAAAAATAAAATTTTTCTGAAATAAATAGAGCTTTTAAAAATTGGTTACAAAATCAGGGTTATTCGTTATTGCTATATATTTCGAACGGTGTAAAAATTTTATAAAAACCCAGACAGACAGATAGTCATACAGAGAGATATTTATAAAATTATTCTGGAAAAAGGGAATACTCTAATTACACCTTACATTATATACATACATATTTAAATTTTTTTTATTTATAATACGTACTTCAACAGATGGCTTCAACAGATGACCGATTCGCTTTTTATTTCCTTTTTAAAGCGGTAATAAAGTCGAATTTTCAAAATTTGCGATTTCGGCTTTATTGCCTTGGGTATTATTTCCGGTCACTTACAAACTATTCCATTTCCATGTATCAAATTATAAAATAATTTTAGGTCGCATCATAATTTTTTTCGTATTTTTTTTTTTTTTTTTTTGTGAATATTCTAAACTACTTTATAAAAGTTGAATTAAAAGTTTTTTTTTTTGATAAAAATTTTATGAATGAAAGCGGATTTTTGTTTTTTCAAAAACTCAAATTCTTTTTTAACATGTTTAATTTGAAGCTTTACAACAAGTAGGCCGTTTGTATAGAAGGATTTAAGAACAGAGTTGTTGAATTCATTAATTCGTTTCGACAGACAGAGTTTTGCAAATTTTTTTTTCGTTTTTCTGTTTTTAATTAAAAACGGCTTAACCGTTGGCTTCCAAATTTCAGAAGAAATATTCCAATTTCCAAAAGAAATATTGAACTTTGCACAAAGCTTCTTTAACTTAAAAGTAGTATCAACAAAGTTTTTATTAAATTTCATTAGCCTGTTGCAGCACAAGATTGAGGTTACTAAAAATTTTTCCGTTTTTTCGTCTTCAATTCTAAATATGTACCTTGACTGACTTATACTTTAAACTTTTTAGATGTTGTCCTCCTTGCTAAACAAGACATATTTATAGAAAATAAAAATCGTTAATCAATTTCTGCATGTTTAAACTTGTTTAAACTTTTGCTTATATTGGAGATTAAAAAAAAACTTATATTTGAAAGAAATTCGTGCAACGCCGAATAATTCTCCTAGTATAGGTAATATAATTGATACTTGGGAACGTATCTGCTTAATAAAACTAAACATCTGAAATTTTATAAATTATAAAAATGATACTTTAAGACAACAAGTTCTATACAATTTTTTTGGTTCGACGCAAAGGGGTGCAGTGGTTGTCTTCAAAAATTTCGAAATTTAGATAAGTATAACTCGGTATTTATAAAACAGGTATCTTAAATTTTTTACAAGATTATTAAATTTTATGAAAACATTATAATATAGTATGATGTTTACGAGTGTACCTGCAAGTTTATAGAGTCAACTCTACACTTTTCCTCATTTAAATATTTAAATTTAGAATTTTCAATGTTTTGTCAGATTTAAATCAACTCAAAATTAAATTGATTAAACTGTCTATTATTTTTATCCTGTCAATTATTTATATAATGTAAACCATTTTATTTAAAATTTAATTAGGAATTTAATTAAAAATGTAAGAAATAAAAAAATAAACTTGAAAATACTTTAGGCGATATTTTTTCAATGCAAAACCCATTTATTATTTTTTTTAAATAATTTTTTAACACATTTTTCACAATTGCTTATTAGTTTCACTCTGTCCGTTCGTCCGTCCGTCCACCTGTCTGTTTATAAACACCGTATAGGACACAGAAATGAAAAATTGTTGCTATGTGTAGGTATTTTAAAAAAAAATTCATGTTGTGAATTCAACTTTTTTATGCAGCGCTTCCCATTAGCTCCTCAAATTTTGAAAATTATCTTCAATACGCGTATCTATATATCTTAGATTCTGCTTATCATTTCATTAATCTAAAAATTTTTTATATTGTATTAAATTTTATTGGTCCATGTTTCATGTGCATCATAAAACGTTATTTTCCTATAACTGTGGAAAAATTAATTAAATGACTTCTTGATTTCAATTTAAATATTGGCTATTTGATAAATATTGGATAAATATTGGCTAAATTTAATTATTAGATCTAATTATAAAGGTAAGGTGTTATAAAGGTAATGCGCTTTCTCCAGTATAAATTCTAAAACGTGTTTAATTAAAACTTTAAAATTGATTTGAAAATATATTATTTTATTCTCCTGTCGCATATATGTGACAAGGAAATTACACTGCCTGGCTTTCCAGGTGTGGCTGTAAATGTCATAAAGTGGAATTATTTTTATGACGTGTGTGGGATTTCAACCAACATTTCCTCTGTGTTTATAGGGTATTTTTTTCGATCCTACCCACTAGACTACCGAAGCTCCGCTAGATATTGTATTTTATTTAAACATTGAATTTACTGAGAATACATTATATAAATTTGTTTATTTATTGAAAAATCTTATGGCCAAATTTTTTGTTACGATATCTTTTGATAGTCAGGCCGGAAGTTTTTAATTTTTATTTTTATTTTCAAATAAGTTTAATTTTTTAATGGAATTTTTGGCACAAGTTTGGCACAAGCCCAAATAACATGAAGTTCTCATTTTTGTTGATTATTATCCTGAATAAAACATTTGTTAATAATTTTTTTTTTAATTTCTGATAAATATCCTTAGGGCCATATATTTTTGTTTTTCTTTTCTGGTTTTTTTGAACTAACAAAATAACGCGTGAATATGAAAATACAAAATACATATAAATATTCATAAAGATAGTTTTAAACTATTGCATAATATTTGTATTTTTAATTTATTATTATTTTACTTCACTATATTATATATAGTATAAATAGTGCCGTGTCATACTTCCACAGACCAGAAGACCATAATGGACGTAATCAGCTCAATAAACTTTATAAAAAAATGTAACTTACAAAGAAACCTGACAATAATTTACTGAACATGCACAAAGATTTCACTTTAGAATTTAAAGATAATTCCAATTGGGTATTCGAAAATTATGCATCTGAGTTCGATATTAAATTAAATACGGATCCAAAAAAGTTTTTTGACTTTGTTAACATAAAACGAAAGATTTGTTGATATCCAAACTCTATGTCTAAAGACAATGCTTTCTCTTCTAACCCTAATGTAATCTCTAATTTCTTTGTAGATTGCTTTCAAAAAGTTTTTTGTCCGTTTACCAATACGATGCATGCAACAATATCCCAATTTCTAACTCGGTTAATAATACTAATTCAATTATAAAAGATTTGTATATTTCGGAAAATGAAATATTTGAAGCAATTAACAACCTCGATCTTGAAAAGGCGTGGGTCCTAACATTTTGCAGAAGAAACTCGAAATTTTGGATATCTCTGATTTTTTCCTGGCATGGCTTGGCTCTTATCTTACTGAAATAACTCAAAATATTAATTTCAAGTAAATATATATGCTTTACATGAATGCTGCATATCCAATAAATTAGAACTAAATATTGAGAAATGCAAGGTCATAAGCTTTAGACGTAAAAGTAATACAACACTTTTCGATAATTCAATAGACAATATAACTCTCGAAAGGGTCATTCGCATATTCGATCTTGGGATTCTTTTAGATGATAAACTAAATTTCAATCTTCACTACAAACACATGATTGGCAAATAAAATGTTAGGCTTCATTAAAAGAAGGGCGAAAAAGTTTAATGACGTAGCAGTAACAAAAGCATTTTATTGTTCTTTGGTTCGATCTATTTTCGAATATCATATTATGATCACATTATTTGGGATCCGGCATTTCAAACACACTCTAAAAAATTGAATCTGCTTTGAATCTTGAAAAATAGTTTCTTTTATTTGCTCTAAGAAACCAATATGATCCTTCAGAGTATTCTATTCTTCCAAATTACATTGCAAGACTAAATATCTTGAAAATGTTAACTTTTGTATCACGAAGGGGAATACTTTCATCCTGCTTTACTTTCGACATCTTAAATAAAAATTGATATTCAATTTCTAACAAATAAAGTGAGAATAAATAACAAAGTTAGACAAACAAGAAACACTAAATTTTTAATTGAAAATACTCACAGAACTTAATACGCAAATAATGAACCTATAAACAGATGTTGCACTACATTTAATAAACATAGTTATCTTTTTCAACAGACATATAAAGAAACTCTTTTAAACATAATAATACATTTCAAGTTCAAGCTCATACAGTTGGCCAAATGCATAAAACTGAGCTTGAACTTAAATTTCACATTTTCAAACAAAATCTACGAGATCAGATGCAGTTTTTGTATGAAAAAGTGAAATTTAAGTTCAAGTAAGCATTTTTTTTTTTTAAATTTTTAATGTTTTGTATGGTAAAAAAAAAAAAAAAATCTTACCAACTAGAAATATGTCTTCTAATTCAGAATCTCGTATATACATAACTAATGCATATTGCATTGTCACTGTGCTTTTTTTCGGAACATTATGATGGTATGGCTCAATATTTTTTGTCATTATGGCTTATTTTCACTGTGCCAAAAAACCACAACTTTTATATTATAAATTTTAGTTAGTCATAAACCCATCAAAAATTCTTTGGGTAGGGCTACGACACTGCCACATTTTAGATAATATCTGTTATATAAAATAATTTATAAAATTTTAATTAAATTTAAAAATTATTTGTAACTTATAAAAAATTTTTTTTTGTATATTTTAGATTGATTTACATATATTTATATGGTATTAAATAACTACTGTTTTTGCACAATAAATAAAGAAAACATTTTATGTATTTATAAATTTTTAGATATTATATATATATATTTATGTACACTTTTCTAATTGTTTAATTCTTTAAAATTATTTTAATTAACACAATTCTGTCTAACATCAGTTCTTTAATTAATAGGACATATTCTATAGATTATCTATATAATATGCTTGCATATATTTTTCCTATCTATAGATACCTATATATTAAAAATACACAACTTAAATACACAAATACATATGTGTATTATGTAAATAAATATAATATTATTATATGTACTTTTTAAGTTTTCAGACAAATACCTAAAAAAAAAAAAAAAGAAAAAGTTAAATATATGTAAAAGTGTAGAAATAATTAAAAAAGCACAAAAGAAAATATATCCCAAAAAATTTTCCCACAAATAAATTTTCTATTCATTTCCATTCTTAAATACTTTTTTTGTGGATTAATTCTTTTTTTTAAATTACTATACAAGTATCTTATAATCATATACAAATAAGACAGGAAAAACAAAAAAGAAAATATAAAACAAAATAAATACGAGACAAAAAATAAGACAGATATAAAAACCTACTTAAGAGTGTCGTAACAAACAGGCGAATAATTAATTTTGTGCCAATATGTATAGTTTTTGTTTTGGTGAAAAAAAAAAAACAAAAAAACAAATAAAATAAAGATAAAGAAAACCAGCAATAACAGTAAAGGATAATTCAAATGATAGACAGAGAAAAAAAAAAAAAAAAACAAATAAAAAAAAATGAAAATAAAATAGAACGCGATACGAATGATAAAAACAGTTAATAACAAAAGTGAAAATGAAACTTTTCATATTATGCTTTTGTTTAGTTTTTTGTTTTGTTTTCTTTTTTAATGAATGGTATGAAAATACTTTTGATATTTTTTTTTATCTTACAGGATTCTTGAATATGAACCTTTTCACTTGATATATTTACGTATAGAGTTAATTTCCTACATACTGTTTTTAGTCATAAGCATGTGACAAAACAAGGAGATTATTTTTAATTAAAATTATTCCTAAAAACCGGTACTACTGGTACATTAAGATCTACCGGTACTTTAAGATTTATATTTTTTTTTATTAATTTATCCTTTTTTATGAAAGTTAATTGTACAACCTTTTGAAACATATAGCTAAGGAAGATCCTAGAAGTTAATTAATATTAATAATTTTTTTTGTTTAGATAATCGAAATCTTAGAAATTTAAAAAAAAAATAAGGACAATAAGTCCTTAAAAAGAGGATATAAAGACTATTGAAAATTAGTTATATAATATATAGAACAATTCCTTATCATTTATCCGGAAATAAAAATTTCTGTAATCATTCCTTTTTTTGCCAAAATTTATTAATTTTTTCTGTTTTGTTTTCTATTTTAAATAAAAATTACGAGAATATATTTTTGTATATAAAAGAAAATAAGAAAAATATTTAGGTCAGACATTTCATTTTCTCTTATATTGTCCACAAAAAAAAAAAAAAAGAAAATAAAAATGAAATTTACAATAAATTACAAATAAAAGAACACAGTGGTTAAGATTTTGTAAAAGAGGAATAATATATTTTTTAAGAAATTCCTAAAAGAAGAATAAAATGAACTAAGATAAAAATTTAAAAAAAATTTAAATAAAATATGTATTTAGGTTTTTTTTTTTTTCTTAAAATGGTTTTTTATAAAGAGTTCCTTAAAGTGGAATTTTTCAGTAGAAAACTTTAAAAAATTTAAGAAACAAAATGCAAACTAGTTCAAAATATTTATATGCTTTTATATTTTATTGTCGGTTTTGCTTTATCTGTCCATCTCGTACTGTTGCCAACATATAAAGAACAAAAACTTAGCATTCTTTTATGTTAACTGGTTCACATTTATTTTTTTTAAATATTTCTTTGGTTACCTTTTTCTTATACGATTTCATATTGGAAAAAGCCCTTTAGTAATTTAATTAGGTAGACTTGTTAACTAACTTAGGTAGACTTGAAGCGTGGGCTCCCGGAAATAACCACGCATGAAATAATCCCAAAAGAAATAATGCCGCAACATTTTGTATGGAAAATAAAACCGCAATAAATGAAATTTCGTCGCAAAAATTGCGGTGTTATTTAATTTTTTACTGTTTTATTTCATTTTCTTTTTGAGGCCTTAACTCTCTAAATTTTTTTCTCCATTCTCCATAAGTTGGATAATATAAACCTAATTATCCCAAGCCCAATTTCCCAAATAATCCTTTCCTTATCCTTTTCCCCAAAACTAAACTGTACATTATATCGCTCTTAAATGGGTTCTTTAAAAAAAAGTTTAGTTTTAAAGGGGGTGATTTTGGTTGTCCAAAACTACCTAAAGTCCAACACTACCCAAAGGAACCTCGTGCAGTTCCTTTGAGTGACTTTCGATGTTTTCCACCGTCCCTCGAAAAAAAAAAATGAATGAAAACCCCCAAAACAAAATTATATACTAGTATTTTTTACAGCAGTTGTAAGTTTGAATGTTTGACAACAGATTTTATTTTTAAATAATTTTGAAAAGGTAAACATTAAGCTTTTTGGAAAGGTTAACATCAAAAAAACCTATTTAATCGATCTACACAGATAGATCATCGTAAAAGTTGGTAGTTTTAGTGGGATTATATCCTACACTCCCAATTGATGTGTAATCCATTTTGGATTCTTTTGAGACTTCTGTGAGACACCGCTCCATCGTAAAATAAAGAAAATGTGTTAGTAAAAAATATTACATATGCAATTTTTATGTGTTTCATATAAAACAAAAAAGTGAAATAAAATAATGTATAAAAAAAATTTTGTCGAGGTGAGCGTAAAAAACCAAACCTAATGCGCTTTCCTAGGTTCTCTTATTATCTTAAAAGGATTTAGTTAATCAAGACTACCACCAATTTTCTTTTTTTCTTTTTATGGTGGTTAGATTTGTTTCGAGAAAAGCATAGGTATTATTTAAAAAAACAATCTTTCTAGGAGATTTCCAAAAAAATTTAAAAAAAATGTGGCTATTAGTTTCACTCTGTCCGTCTGTCCGTCGGTTTACAAAATTTGAGGTAGGTAGAAATAAAAGGTAGAAATAAAAAATTTTAACCATGGGTAGGTGTCATAAAAAAATTAATTTTGTGGAACAACTTTGTCATGTAACCACATCCATCAGGAAAATACAGCCCTTCAAACTTTGAAAAAGCCGTATTTTGGAATGCTTATATTTTAAGATTTTTTCAATCTGAAAACGGCATTCGACCGGAATTTTTTTATCTTTGTAAATCAATATCAAAATTATATATATTTTTTAAATTTAGTATTTAAATTTACCGTTATGTGAAAACTAAATTTTGCATGACTTTTCTACCTTCATAACACCGGCACGTATTTAGATAGGGGCTTGAAATTTTGAGACAAGAAATACTTTCAGAATTAGTATAAGTTTCCTCAAAATTTTTTTTTGGATCGCCCCCTGTTTATTAGTTATTAGAGCTCAAAAATAGAAAATTTTCTATTTTTAAACATCTGTAAGTTAAAACACCAGTAATATATTTTTACGTGGCTTAATGGTTTATTTTAATTTAGTAGGGTTCCAGAGTTACAGCCGTTGAACTCTGAACTATTAGAACTATTAAAACTACGAAAACAAGTGTTAAAGCTACAATTAAAATTAAAAGTGATACTAATACGCTAAGAAAAATGGAAGTGATATGGCTAAACATTTTGTTTTATGATTCAGAAAATTTATTTTTATTTTAGTTTTGTTGGGATGGGAAACTTAAGTTTTATCAAATCTTCTGTTAAATTTTTTTTATATCGTTTTTCGAATTTCTAATATGTCGTTTTTTTTTATTTGTCTGCTGTTTGTCCATTTAATTTTGATTAAAGAAGAATTTTGATAATGCATCAAAGGATATTTTATAATATAAAATATTTATTATATGTATATTACTTTAATTCCTTAAAAATAAATTCTACCTTTGATGATTGTTTTTTTTGTCATTCAATAACTTAAAATCGTACCTGGAATTAAAAAAACAAATTGATTAAAAAAAACGAGTTGAAAGCAATTTAAAAATTATATAAAAATAAGATTAAATAAAGATTTTTTGAAGATCGAATTTTTTCAATAAATAAAATTTTAGATAAATAAAGTGTAACTCTGTATGAATTTTTACTCAGATATAGAAAATTTATTTTAATAATTTTTTATTAAAGATTTTTTGCAATTTATTACTTTTAAAAATTATTTTATACATAATATGATTTAAAAATAGGACAAAATAAGAGTTGCAAATAAAATTTTTCTATCAATTGTAAAATAAAATTAATATATTTTTAGAATTACAAAGAGAAATCATAAAAGTGGAAAGAATAGCTAGTAAGAATAGACCCAATAAGTTGATTTATTTTAAATTTAAAAGTTTGTATCATAATTTTCTTAAAACTTTTGATTTAATATTTTCTAGTGTGATTTTATGTTAATTGCATTTTATTAAATAGAAAAACTGTTACTTTAAGTTATAGCGTTATAAATGTTTTGTTTTAGACAGCGCTAAATTTCAAGAATAAAATATTTCAAATTTTTAAATTAAAAGAATTATGTTATTACCAATTAACATATAAAGTCAGATTAAATTAGATTATTATTATTAATGGGTATATAAGTAACACTACGTTATTTTAATGTATATAAATCCATCGTTCACTCCCTATTACTACGTATTGTGTATTGTTGATTTTGCCTCCACTTATAATACTAGTCCTACTAAAGATTTGTATAGGCTTAATTGCTGGAAATTTATCTTAGGTAAGTTAATATTCTTCTATAGAAGCAAATATCTTGATCGAACTAAAGACAGAATCTGCACCACCGTCATTCTGTTATTCAATTTTTTATTCAAAAGGGTAGTGTTCCGAAAGGAATTCTTTTATTTTTACTGTATCCTATGATAATTTCTTATTTTTCCCGGTTATAGTCTCCCAAAAGCTTCTGAAATTGCCTGAGCTATTTTTCCATGCAACAAAAAGATTCTGATCCTCTGAAGGGAGTTGTGTTCTCTTCTTTTTTAAGTCGATCAATCTATTTTCCTATTTCCTCTCCTTACCTAGGCTTTCAGTAGGGGGTTACTTTACTGTATTGTTTGTTCCTAAGCGGTTTAGATTTACTCAATTAAATATTCTGCTAATTTCTAAACGTTCAAAAACACATTAGTCATATCGATGTAAAATAATTATATCAAATAAATGGAAAACTCATTACTGTAGCTTAAAAATAAGGTAACATCTTAAAGTTAAATTCAATAATTTATTGTATTACATAAAATTATTGAATTCTTTTATTGTTTCTTTATGTAAAAGAAAAGTAAAATAACAAAAGAAACTATAAGTAATGCCGTAAATCATATTTTAAACTTTTTACATCATATCAGAACCAAAGTTCCGAAATATTAAATAATATTCGTAAAAAAATATAACATAGTATAAAGATTATACACAAATAATAATTTTATACTCTGTTTATATTTTTAATAACATTAAGGACGAACATTAATAATTAAATCAACTCAGAATTCAATCCTGAAAAAGAATATGTTATTATGTGTATCTTAACATATATTTATCTTATTTCGGTTAAGGTGTATTAAATGTAATGGAAGATTATTTGTAATATCCTTGAAATATATTCGTATGGGTATAATTCTGTTATATCATATTATTTATAAGGAAGTAGAAGTTGTTAATTCTAAGGAAATTTTTAATGTCTAATTTCTCATCTTCTAAAATTTAAAATTTTTAATAATTCAAATAATTTTCATTACTTTAATATTTCCCCAATATAATAATTTTCAGTACTTTAATATAATACCGACAAAATAAACCAATTTTTTTTTTAAATTTGTATATCATGTAAAACTGTATTTGTTTTGTAAAATAAAAAAAAAATTTAAAAAACAGCAGAATACAGATATTATATTATGCAGAAACTTATTATCATACAGTATATATATCAATTCAACTGAACCATCTATAAATTTATTAGTTCCTGTTGTAAAATATTATAATGAATTTGGGTGTAAATTAATGCAATTTTAACAATCACGATAATATCCTGTCTGTCACCAAATTTATTCAATAAACAAACACATTTACGTACATAAATATATACGAATAGTTATATCCTGAATATGTTAGAAATTCTCATGTATACATTCGTTTATTCTGATTTCCTTTTAATTAACAATGCATCAAAAATGAGAGAAAGTATACTATGTTGGTTTGACTATGTCATCTCTAGGATACCCGGAAAAAATATAATAGCAAAAAATTTTTCACAAAATTTTATACAGCTGATGTAATTAAGTGCCGAGATATATTTTATGTAAATTTGAAGTTCTATATAATAGCTTTTCGAATCCATTGCCCCAAAAAAATCAAATTTTACAGAATATATTGTAGCCATAAACTTGAACATCTTTTAAATAATTTGAGATTTCTATGTTTAATTAAGTGTCAAAATATATCAGGAGATAATTTTCACAGTTGTATGATAGGTAGCGGAACTTAAACCTGTCAAACTAATCAAATTTTGTTGTTGGCATAAAATCTATTTTTTTTTTTTTGGCAAAACTTCAGACTTCAGTATTAATTAGACACTAATTATCCTCATATACAAAAATAAGTTTTATTATATAACTACTAGCAGAGTACCCGGCGTTGCCCGGAGTATTTTATTGGCTTTATGAAATAAAAATTATTAACTTTTGTTTCTGCGTTAATATAATTTAATTAATATAGTTCATGTATTACTATGCATTTACAGATGCTGGTAGTTTATATTCTATTTTTTATTAGATTTAGTTAAATTGAATAAACAGAGCCAAGAATTAGAGACAATTCTTCTACAAAAATTTTTTAAAGGAATCAATAATCTATTGACTACACAATGACGGCGAAATGAATTTCCACAATATATTCTTTAATACCGAGACAAAAATCGCATTTCAATTATGACCATAATGTAGTACATTTTTTTTCGTAAGTAATGTCACTTCATGTTTTTGTGAATTATTCTTTTAAGCACATTTTGAAAAATTTGCTATTAGGTTCGCTCTGTCCCACCGTCTGTTTTCAAGACTTATATATCCGTTAATATTCGTTAATACCGAAACATAAAATCGTATTTAAATTATAAAAGACCATAATGTAATCAATTTTTTTTTGTAAGAAATGTCACTTCATGTTTTGGTGAATTATCCTTTTAAGCACATTTTGAAAAATTTGTTATTAAGTTCGCTCTGTCCCTCCGTCTGTTAAAACTTATATACTGTTTAATAAAGAGCAATGAAATATTAACTATGCATAGGTCTCTTAAAAGGGTAATGTTGTAGAACAACGTTTTTATGTACCCTTACCGTTGGAGATCCTACAGCACCGACAGCTCTTCAAATTTTGAAAAAACTTCTTTTTAAATGCGTACATTTCAGGTTCTGTTTAACATATTTTCAATATAAAAAATACATGATTGTTTTTTACCTTTATAAATCAACCAGAATTTTTTTTTCGTTTAGTTTTTCAAATTATGTTTCCAAATTGATTGGCTAAAAATATGTGTAAAAATTGTATATGGATAAAAATGTTAGGTTTTCTGTTCTTTAAATATGTATGTACTCATTTTTGATTAAATGATGTACAGAAATGTGAATATGTTTTCTAATTTAATT
Organism: Poecilobothrus nobilitatus; assembly: GCA_947095535.1. Taxonomy (NCBI): domain Eukaryota; kingdom Metazoa; phylum Arthropoda; class Insecta; order Diptera; family Dolichopodidae; genus Poecilobothrus; species Poecilobothrus nobilitatus. The sequence goes on from OX352772.1 coordinate 343,460,675, forward strand.
GATTAAGTTTATAGTATTTTTAAATATACGGATATTATACATACTATATGTACATATTTCAATGATATTTTATGGGAAACATGTTATACACATGCATCTTATATAAGTAGACCACATGTAAAGACCACATTTAAGTAATGCATTTCTGAATGATGACATGATGATTGTCTAATGTAGGAGATTGTTTCTGTTTTTAACAACGGCCGAAAATGTTATGTTGTTAAGACTTAAAAACAGTATTCTTAAGATACTTAATAAGGTTACTTTAATTACTGTTCTATATTAGAAATTTGCATTGAAAGGTTTTTATGGAATATTAGAAACAGTATAGATAAAAGTAAAGAGTGTTGGAAATATCTTTTTAATAATAATAACAATACACAAAATTAGGTAGAATATTATTTATAAGTGCTCGTGCGGAAATGGGTTAATAAACGTTAACAAACATTTTGTCACAGGCTTTATTTAGAACCATAAATTCATCCTCCCAAATTAGACCGAAATTAGAAACAAAATTTTTTTTTGACAGTTTATCGTGTCGAAATGTGTTAATGTATCACAACAAAATTTATTGAATGAGTTTGTGTGCCAAAGTGCAATACTTGTGCAAATTTTCAATGGGTCAAATCGTTTAAGCACAACAACAAAAAATGAGACAATTCATGGCCTGCAGCCTGATGGGTTAATATATCGTAACCAAATCAACTCAGAAAGCTTTTGTTATAAAGACCTACACTTTTGTAAATTTTCAACTCAATTGGTAAAACGGTTTAAGTGCGACAACAAAGAAATTAAAAATTTTTATTGAGCCCTGGTGCCGAAACGGGTTAATGGATCGTAACCAAATCTCCTCAGTGAGGTCCTGTGGTAAAGAGCTACACTTTTGTAAATTTTCAAATCAATTGGCAAAACCGTTTAAGCGCGACAACAAAGAAATTGAAAAACTTCATTGAGTCCTGGTGTCGAAACGGGTTAATGGATCGTAACCAAATCAACTCAGTGAGCTCATGCGGTAAAGAGCTACACTTTGATAAATTTTTAACTCAATTGGTCGAACAGTTTAAGTGCGACAACTAAGTAAATTACAAAACTTCACTGACCCCTGGTGCCGAAACGGGTTAATGGATCGAAACCAAATCAACTCAGTGAGCTCCTGTGGTAAAGAGCTACACTATTGTAAATTTTAAACTCAATTGGTCCAACCGTTTTAGCAGGACAACAGAAAAATTTAATGAACTTTGTTCGGCTCTCGTGCCCAAACGGGTTACCAGATCTTCATAAAAATTTGTAACAGGGTTTTTTTCAGACCATAAAACCACCATACAAAATTGGACATAAATCGGAAACAAAAATTTTTTTGGAAGCCCGCCGGGCCGAATCCGGGTATCATATTGAATCCAAATTTCTTCGGTACCCGTCCAATGATAAGAAGAATATTTGTCCAAATTTTCAACTCAATCGATCAAACCGTTTAGGCAGGACAACGAAAAAACGAAACGGCTTTAAATGGCTCTCGGGCCGCAATGGGTTAATGAACCGAAACACGATATAGCCTATAACACTTTCCGGGGTCATAGGAACGTTCCTGCAAAATTTGGTTGCAATCGGACTGGTGGTTTTTACGTGAAAAGGGCACAAACAAACAAACAAACAAACAAATAAACAAACAAACAGAATTTCTTCCTTATTTATTAGATATATTCGAATGCGCCAGTCGAATTTAATACGTACTAGGTATAGCATTTATATAAAAATGAAATGAAATTTTGTCTTATCTATCTCGTCCCCCATACCAGTATTACAAATATAATGTCAAATTTACTATACCCTTAGAACAATATTTGTACGGCTATAAAAATGTGTAAGATGATTATAATTTAAATATCAGATTCAATCAGTTTCAGAAAGGATTCATGCTGAAATGTTATAAAATGTAAATTAATTTCTTAAGAAAAGAGGTGTTTAAGATACACTTAAAATTTGTCACTTTAAATGTTTTGTTCAATTATTATAGAATAATTTGTTTGTTTAGAGGTGTTAATTAAATCTTTGCATTATATAAATTTTTGGATTGCAAACCTATTAATTTATAATTTAACATTTATTTGTTCTACATAAAGTTGTTCATATCAGTAAATTTGTGATTTTTTAAACAATCATAGTAAGTACATGACAAGATCCTCACAAGTAATTAATGATAATAAGGAAAAATATACTTACATATAAATATTAAAAATGTACAACATATACTTTATGAAACTCTTCTATGCATCTTTATACACATTTATTTAAAGACCTGTTAGGAATGAGTACTAGCTTTTAACTTTTTTTATTTATTTTGGCATATTCTTTTGTATGATCCCTTTCTTATTATTTCTATTGTATTGACATAATACCCTTATTTTGTGTTTTGTGTTGATTTATCATAAAATTTTTAGATATCTATAGGCTTCCTAGAAATATTTCATTTTAAGTTTCAAGTAAAAGTCAAATAACCATATATTAAACTTTTATTCATATATCTTATGAAATTTGATATCTGCAGTGAAATTTTTCAAAAAGTATGTGAATAAAAATACATACGTCATATATATTTTTGTATGATGGTTTTATTTTCTTTACCTTTTTTTGTTACCTAATTTTTCGGTTCAGCTTTTATTTCTTTAATTTTATTTGTTTTTTGTTCAAAAAATTTGTTTTTTTTAAACAATAGATTTATAAATGAATATTTACTTGTCACTCATCTGATTCTCACTGCGGTAATGTGTTCAAAATTTTACTTTAATCAAAAGAATCAAAAATCATTCAGCTTATATTGAATATGCAATAAAATTCTGAGACACAAATGCACAACTGAATTCTGTCAAAACATTTTGCATTGTCATTTTCACCGACGTAATACCGTCTTAGTGATTTGTAAAAAATTTATTTGCAATAAAAATGAAGAAACGAGAAACACTGTCTTTTGGCTATAGAGAAATAAAAAGATGAAGAACACGTCATATAATTTTATTGAACTTAGTTGTAAAAGAAATATAATAGATGACATGTTGAAAAGTAGAACAGCCTTTGAAATTTTAAGGAGTCTGAAATTTATAACTAAGCCTAATATGCAAATTGTAAACCGCTCACTAAAAGAGTTATATTATAAAATGGAATTCCGTTCCCCAAAAGTGAACCGCTACTGATACAATAAGAAACAAAAAATAGTACGCATAATGCACGTGTATTTATATATTGACATGTGGCTGTGATGGATACGTGACTGTGTATCTATATATTGACACATATCAAGCAATGTATTATAATACATTACATGACATGTGTCAATTATTAATAATTATTTATTTTATATTATTATGTGACTGTGTGTTGTTTATTATATTATTTGCAGGTGACATTTTTCTATTTAATGTTTTAATTTATTTTTTGATGTATATTTTGCGTTTTTAATGTATGTATATAATATCTAATATAATGTATTGTTTTGAATTTAATTAAAAATGTTTAATAATATTTTTATAATTTATAAAATTTAAAAGAAATAATGTACGATTTTCTTATAGATTCATGAACCGAAATAATATACTCGTTTCGATGTCAAATCGCACATGAACACATATATAGAAATATAAAATATTGTTGTGTACGACATTTTCTTCAGAAAAAACTGTTGGAATTCCGTGTGACTAAATTCAGTGTGAACCGTTTTAATTTTTAGTTGGAAAAGAATTTGTATTCCGCACGAAATTCTTGTTGAGAGGGGCTAGCTTTATTATAATGATCTTCAATTATAATAAAGCTAGCCGCTCAATGCAGAAAATTTATAAAATTTAAAATGAATATAATTCTTCTTCCAGGTTTTTGTCATTTTAAAAGTTAAATAATAAATGTCAAAAAGTTAGTAATAAACAATAAAGTGATTAAAATACTTTATAACAATATATATATATATATATATATATATATATATATATATATATATATAAATAAATATAGGAGGATAACATATAATTTTAAATAATTACTTTTCATTTTGATATAATCTTTTTATAATATTTATTATGAAATTCATCAGAATTAATATTTTAAACATTTTTAAATTACACAATACCGTGTTATTACGGCTTTTCATAATTTCTGAGAATTATTAAAAAGATTTTAAACATAAAATCATATCATAAATCTGTTCATTTATCTGTACATAATGAATGTTTTATCAAGTTGTCATTATTTTACAAATTTTTTACAATTTTCAATTGAAAAATTTCCATAAAGTTTAAAAAGAATATTTTAAATACAAATAAAAGTATTTAAGTTCTTTTGTAAATTTTCTTTTTGTTAAGAATTTATAAAATTAACATAAAAATGAATCTTTAACATTTATAATAAAGTTGAAAATTTTTATCATTTAAATATAAAAATTATATGCAAAACTGCCTTTAACTATTTTCTTTATTTTCCGGACTATCTATCAGAATAAATATTTATTTGATGGCGGGATGACGATGGGGAGGAGGGCGGGGAGGTTGATAAAAAGTTTTCTTTTAGAAAAATAGGGAAAAAAGAAGCAATAGTAACTTAATTTTAAAATGAAGAACAAGTTTTATACTTTATTTATGATTTTTCACTTGTTGACTTAATGATAACTAGCAATAGATTTGATGCTGCAGTTGATGCAATTGTTGTTAGTTCTTTTATTTTTTATTTTTTGAAAGAGAAATGAACTGCTGTCAACAGCATAAGAAAATTTTATTAAAAAATTTTTTTAATAAAACTTTTTTTTTAATTTTTTATATTTTTTATATATAATTTTTTCTCTATTTATTTTGCTTTAAAGTTTCAAGAATTTAAATAGAACAGAAGATTAAGTAGTGAAAAAAAAACAGAAAATAAATTGATTACAAAAAAAAAAAAAATGATTAAAAAAAAAAATAATCACTAAAGTTATTTCAAATTTAAGAACTGATACACTAAAATGATTTTAAAACCATGAAATAAAAAAGTGGTTTAGTTGAAACTCTATAAGTATTTTACTTTACTATACAAATTATAATTAGAAGTTAATTAAAATAGTTAGATATAGGTAAAATATATTATATAAACTTTGGGGCAGAAACTAAAACTAATTAACGAGTACTTTAAAATTTTAAAAGAATTGAAACGAGTAGTATTGAAACATATCACTATTACTCTATAAAATTGATTAAACCAGAATGTTATTTTGAATAAAAAAAAAAAAATTAAAAATTTCCTTATTAGTTTTACTTTGTCCATTCACCTGCTTACAAAACTTCAACACAGTTAAAGATGAGCAATGGAAATTTAAACATGAGTAGGTCTCATAAAAAAATTAATGTTATAGAACAACTTTTTTATAGAGCTCGACCCATTACACGAAGCTATAGCCGATCAAAATTTGAAAAAGTTATATTGTCAAATATGACATATCTTAGGTTCTTCTTAATATTTTTTCAATAGAAGAACACCAAATCAGAGGACTATTTCTTATCTCAATCAATATCTAAACATATATTTAAATAAATATCCAAATTAAGAAATATTTTTCAAATTTAGTATTTAAATTTAACCGTTATCTGAAAACAAGATTTTACAAGAGTTTCTTTCATATCTTGAACACTTTTAGTTAGTGCCTTTAAATTTTGAGATAAAAAAGACTATTTTGTTAGCATCAATTACTTTAGTATTTGCTTTTGTGTAAAATCTATTAACTGTAACTTAGACATCTATTGACATATTTTCAAAGTATAATATAATTATTAAAATTCCAACTTTAACTCCATCCCTTTAATTTTATTATAAAAGGTTTCCAGAAAACTGAAGAAATTATCTCTTTATTTTCTAACAATTTTTCATACGAGCATTTTTATATAAAATTCTAAGACAACTTAGAAATTTTTGTGCAAGTCACAATAATTCGAAATGTTTTAAGTTTGTATGTTTCTAAAAGTTTTATTTGTTGTAAATTTAGGTTTCTACGATATTTTATGATAAGGGCTTCAATAAAATAGAAACCGTTTAAAAAGACGCGGCTTTAAACAGCATATCGGTTATAATAAAATAATAAGAAAATGCATAACCCCCTTAGGATTATTTCCATGTAACTATGATCCGTTTAAAATGACATTGCATAGAACGGCAAACTGCATTATAAATATTAATTTAGGATATATTCAATTTTTGTTTGAATCTCGTTTATTACAACGACATATTTAAACCAGCACAAACTATGTACGAACTATAAGAGTCTTTTAAAGAAATCAATAAAAAAATAAATATAAATAAATAAATAAATAAAAAAAAGTTTTTCATTATTTAACTTCAAAGATGATTCTCAAAAATTGAAAAATATCATACAAAGAAGATTTTAGAAACGGAAAAATTCCCAAAGTTTAGATTCAATTTTCAATTTGAAAAATTGCTACATTACATTACTTGAACAGATTAAACTACTCTTTTCTACTCTAAACTACACCAACCTTTGAGAAAGAGTAAATAGGAGTAAATACGACTATGTTAAATTAACATTTACCAACTATTTCCCACAACTCTCAACTACTTGTTTCGTCTAAAACCAATCCAAACATTAAATGAAAACTAGTTTAACCAAAATAGAAAAATTGGAATAACAAAAACAGAGCGAAATTAGAACTTTCTTTAATAAAAAAAAGTAAATATTTGTTCAGGTCTTCACTGCATCATAAAATGCACATAATATTACGTAAAATATAAGAAATATATATTTTTTTAATTTTTTTATTACATCAACCGTTTGAGAGACATCCAAATTTTAATGGCATCCTCATTGTCATTTTAAAAGCATTTCCCTGTAATTAAAAATTAAACTTTTATTGAATTTACGAAGTTAGCTTGGTCAGTAAATTCAGTATATTTATTTTCGAAAAATGTTAGGTATTTATAGACCTGAATGTCAGTCAATTAAAGCATTAAAATAATTTATTTAATTTTTATGGGAATGGATGGGAATCGGTACGAGGACCGGTACAAACACGATTCCTCTATTAATACTTCAACCTACCAAACACCATCTCACTTTTTGTCCTAGCAATTAGTTGGGTGAGCTTTAGTACTACCGTTCGGACAAGAGAGAATTTTGCTATGAAGTGAAAATTGGCTTAATTTAAAAGCAATTAAACGTCGTACAACCAGTGAAAAGAGCGTTGAGGTAATATTAAAAAATGTCCTATTTAAATATTTAAATATTATGATTCGAAATGATCTTTTAATATAAATATATGCATTTAAAATTCAATTCGATGGGTAATTAAAATTACTTCTTCAATCAAAAATTTCTATTCCGAATAATTTTACCAAAATAAGTGCATCAAATATGGTGGTTTTAAAAAAAAAACAATTATTTTAAATGTGATCTCTGCTATAGCAAAATATAAATTTAATAAAAAATTTCCATTATTAATATTTCAGAGAAAAAATATTTTTTTACAATTATTATTTACATAAAATTTTTCTAAATTCAATTGAATTTTGCATTTATGAACTACCAAATATAATTTTTTTTTTTGTTTTTTATTTAAAATTTTCAAAATGTGGATTCAAATGGAAAATTTCAAAATATTTAATTCAAAATTTTTGAATATTATATAATTAAAATCTTAAGCTTCCAAAAATATTTGGAATCCTTTTTTCTTAAATTTGAAAAACAAAATTATAAAATTATAAAATAAAATGTTCTATTAAAATATAATCTCAACAAATACAAATTTTTTAGTCGCCCTAAGAGCTGTTAAAGTAAATATTTGTGCAACTATAGATTTAAATATTTTAAAATAATAATAATTAAACTAACACAGTTTTTATTTCCCTATAGAAAATTGCAGCAGGAAAATATTCATATATTTTATGTAGCTACAATAAAATTTGTTTAGATATTGGAACTTTAAATATAGAAAAAGGATATCATGGTAATCGTAATTAAATTTTTTGAAGTAAAAAATATGGAAAATATTGCGACATATTTGAATTTTAATAATGAACGTCCTTTTTTATTCTGTTCTCAAAATATATCAGCAGACACACCAAATTAATTTGGTACAGTGACATTAAATTATATAAAATAGTAAAGAATTATGTTATTGGTAAAAATTTAAAAAAATATTATAATCAAAGTAGCAAGGATAAATTGTATTACAGGATAATAATTTTTTATAATAAATTTAAATGATTTCATAAGGGAGATCAGAGATTTTCTTTTTATTAACCGTTATGGAAAAAAAATCATAATATTGGCAATATATTTTACTACAGTATAAAAATATAATTACAGTTACTTAATAAGATTGAATTTTTTCACAGTTTTTTAAGATAGAACTTTTAATCATGGATTAAATACACACATAGGCATATATACAAAAAATTTTCTAAGTTAAATGCAAAAATTCAAGCTTCCTATATTATATTTTTACATGATGTGTTAACAGCCTTTCTTAATAATATAAGCTTTCTTTAAAATTTAGGTAACCCTTTATATTTTATAATATTTTCTTATATATATATTAAATTGTATGCGCCTAGAAAAAAAAAAAGAATGTTATTGGTGATCTGTTATTCGTAATATAAATTTTCTCAGTTACACAGAGAAAATATATTCAATGTTATTCCAAAGAAAATTTTTTTTTATTTTAATGTCTTAAAGCTACTAAATCTTTTATGTTATAACTACCAATTTTCTTTATTTTTTCTATTTTCCTGTTAGTTACGCTCTACGCACCCACAGAATAAAGAATAACTTTTTTCAATTCATGCTTTTTGCTTTTCGCATTTGTCTATTATGTTAAAGGGTTAAACTTTTATGTACATTTATAGTTAGTTATTTAAAATTCTTTTGTTTCCTTTTTTCTGTTAAATGCTACCATAATTTTTTTTTGTTTTACATGAAAAGTTGTCATTGTTAATTGTTAGTTTTTGTAGTAGAGTCACGTTAATCAATTGTAGCAGCAGAACAATTCTACTAACAGCAAATGTTATTCCTCTAACATTTAAATTAATTTGTACTTTTTATGTTGGTTTTTATTGGAAAAAATATTGATTAAATTATTTTTCAAAATATTTATATTATAAATTTAATATTATTTTCTTTTATTGCAAAAAAGCTGGTCTTAAAAATCAATAATTCATCTTAATCCACCGAGGCTTCATTGATTTTTGATTAACGAAGAAATAAATTGCATGTTTATAGGGGTATATAAATTTCTGTAGTTGATATAAAATGACCTAATGGGTAAGAGCGTATAAAATACGATGTAAACACCGAGAGAGTGTGGGCTCGAATTCCACACACGTTGTAAGAGTTACTCCCCCTTACGATATTTACAACCACGCCTGAACAGAAAAGGCTGTGTAATTTCCTGTCCACATATATTTGGCAGAGAAATGTATTAAAAAACAAAAAAAAAATAACTAGATTCATTTATATATCTTCATTTATTTGAATGAATTAAATAAAGTTTTGTATGAATTTAAAACATTCATTAACAGAGAAAAAATTATAATAGGGAAATTATTCTTTTCTCATAAAAATTTTAAATTAAAAAACAAAAAGAATGTATCTAAAAAAAATCTTAAGTTAAAAACTAAGAAACAAAAATTTATCTTAATATCGATATTATGTTATTATACCCGTACGATAGGATCGGGTATAATAAAATTACTCCTCCGTTTGTAACACCTCGAAATAAGCGAGCTAGATATACCTTCAAAGGTATGGATCGGATCAGAAAAAAATTCTAAGACTTTTGAGCCATGTCCGTCCGTCCGTCCGTCCGTCAGCACGCTAACTCAAAAACTAAGAAAGCTAGAATCTTGAAATTTACACAAAATTTTTTGGGAGTAATTTGTAGGTTCCCTATTTTTTTTGGTTGAGTTTGGACCAAGCCTTAGGGTAGCTCTCGAACACCAAACTTTTAGATCCCCACATTTTTTTTGCAATAGAGCTATGAAATTTTAGCCGCTGATAGATCTCACAAAAATATTAATTTTATTTTTAATAACTTTTTTTTGTAGCCCCACCCGTTACGGAGCTACAGCTCCCGGTTCAAAAAAGCTCTATATTTAAATTGTTATAGCACAAGTTGTGTAAGGTATATCTTCATTTTGAAAACGCCAAACGATTACTACTTTTATTAGCTTTAAAACTATATATACAATATATATATATTTGTGGCATACAGTGTCTTAATTTACCGTTATGCGAAACTCAAATTTTGCAAAATCCTTTAACCCTTCTATCTTCTAAACGGTTTAAGTTGGAAACTTGAAATTTTGACAGAAGTTAGATCTTTAAAAATAAGTATGAGTCATTTCAGAAATTTTTTTTGTATCACCCCCCGTTTAGGAGCTGTAAGGGGTCAAAAACTGAAAATTTTCTATTTTTAAACACCTGTAACTTGAACACCTGTTAGAATTTTTTTAAAGTAATACATAAAAATTAAAGCTTCAACATTATATTCTTATTTCTGTTAACAACTTTTTTTAATAATATAGGGTTACTTTATAATTGACGAAAGTGTTACTTGGTTTTTTCAAATTTTCTAACAAAATTCTTCAACAAATTTTTTCCATTTTGTTTTACTCGATAATTTGAAATTGTTGAGGATATAATGCGTAGTACAAAAAATTGTAAGTAAATAAATAACATAACGGTTGCTTGAAGAATTTTTATTTATATGATATTAATATATATACATACTTATATAATATCATGTTTATTTACATATCGCATACGTCACTAGTGAATGAGTGATAAGAGTATAGATGTATATTATATAGCGCCGTATTTACATACATATATGTATTTTATTGTACTTATAAGAAATTATTCTGTCAATGGAATATTTAAATATAATATAATATAATATTTAAAATTATATTTACTATTTTATACTAAGTAAATTTAATATACATTTACCTCTTAGTATTAAATGGTACTATAGAATATTTGAAAAAGTTTTGGATTGATAATCGTTATGTGAAAGGTTAGAATCTGCTTTCGAAGAATGTACATATCACCATATAGTTTGAATATATGTACAACCCATAGTTCTAGAAATTATAAAATTCACCCAAATTATTTTAAAATACTAAAATATTAAAAAAATAATATTGTGAGCAGAGTGACAGGCTGTTAACATACTAACGGTTCGTACGGGTATCTAAGAATTGACAAAGGCAACTGTATTCTTCCTCGGTTTTAAAGATATTTAGAAGAAATAATTTAAGAAAGATAAAAATCTATCGATTTAATCTCATTTGTTTGAACTTACAGTAAATTGTTCTTATTCCATTAAAAATAAATTAAAAGAATTAAACCATCTATTTTTCTATAAAAAAATTAAAATAAAATTGTTGAAAAAAAAGAATAAAATTTTCAAAAATTGCATGATTATAATTGAATACCATATATTTGCTTGTTAATATTATTTAAATTTATTTATTTATTTATTTATACTAATGTTACATACATTAATGTAGTGCAATATTATCGAACCATCGGCTACTAAGGCCATTATAGGTTTTTATACAATTATTAAATTATATACTAATATTATTTATTTTGTTTTTATTATATACTATATATTTACATTATATTAGGTCGTAAGGAGGGTATGTTAAAAAGGGGGGGGTCGAACCCATCTGTAGGATTTGGATAACTCTTTCGGTTAATACGCCAGGATAACTCTTTCGGTTAATACGCCACACACCTACCCACTAGGATACCGAAACCCCAATATTTAAATTTTTAATTGTTTTAATAAAATTTAAAATTTAGAAAATTTTGTTCAATTTAGAAAATCGAAAAAGGAGAGATTTTTAATTTTACTATGGTATAGGTTGAAAAATATCTACAATTGTATTGAATACATTGGATTAAAACGAGTACAAAAATATTTTAATTGTAATTTCAATTTTTAAAATGTCTTGTCTTTCTCGATTCGTTATTATAAATACTTATATAACATATTCAATTGAAATTATCTTTTATGATATTCTCTTTAGAATTTTTGTATCGTTTTAAAGTTATGCAGAATAGTATATTATAGTACTTATATTTAATTAGATAATAAAAAGTTTATATAAAGTAATTTTTTTTTGCAAAATATTATAATGATATGCAAAAAAAAAAAAAAAAAATACTATTAAAATTTTGAGACTCATTTAATTTTAAATGAAATAAAAAATGAATAGTTTTGATATAATCTTTTTTTTATTTAAAAAGTTATTTGATTTTATAATGTAAATTAGTTTTTAGACATTTTATATAAAAAAGGGGAAAAGTGCAGTAGAGTACACTATGTCAACTCTGGGATACCCATAAAACTGGATCATCATCAAAACTTGATCATAATCAGACGCCTAGTTTCACTTAGTTCCAAGAAGTGCAAAAAGTCTGAACCGGCTGCTCTAGACCAACCAAAGTTTACAAAAGTTTTTCGCATGTAACTCGACTCCTCTTCACAAAATTTCATATACCTATCTTCAATAGACACTGAGTTATTCTCATTTAAACGGAGAAGTTGTATGGCAGCTATCCGAACCAGTCGCACCGCCACAACCAAATTTTGCAGAAGTTGTTGCCATAAAATTTGATCATCATCTGATCATCATCAAAACTTGATCATAATCAGACGCCTAGCTTCACTTAGTATTAAGAAGTGAAAGAAGCCTGAACCGGCTGTTCCATACCAACCAATATTTACACAAGTTTTTGACATATAACTCGATACCTCTTCACAAAATTTCAGATACCTAGCTTTAATAGACAACGAGTTATTTACATGATATAGAAATCGTATGGAATACCACTCTTGCCACATAAAACATAGTTTTTGACACCCCATGGCGAAGGTTTGAATACTGTTTCATTTAAAGTCTACCTTTAAACAGTATAAGCAGTATACCAATGCACACATTTTCTTCTAGTACTAATGATTGACAATGCTTTCGAATTTCGTCTATCAAAGGTCTAATTTTAAAGAATTTGCCCTTGCAATCTTTTGGTCGATCTAAATAATTTACAATATGCAGGTTGTAGCGTAACTGAAAAAAACTTTCGCAAAGTCATATTTTCTTTGGCAAGTAAGATATTTGAGGTTGGTGACCAATACATTCTGACGCGTGGGAATTTCAAAGAGCCCATTAATATGTGCAAACCAAAAAGTGTCCTTATTTCTAAAGCATCTGAAGGTTTAAATTTATTTACACATTTTTATTCAGCATATAAATTTGTGTAAAATGAAAATTTTTCATAAATTGAATTTGTATAATATTTTGCGAAATATTGTAATGGTGTGCGAATTTCCGTTACAATATTAATGTCTTTGTTAGTAGTAATGAAAGGTAGTGCACTGTCTTCATATTCTTTACACTGCCACCTAATATTTTGCTTTAATGTGTAGGTTTCGGTTAGAAATTCAATTTCTACATTAACATCAATTGATACACCTATTTTTAATCTCCTATTTTTAAACAAAGAATTAGTAAAAATAAAAAACGGGATTAAAAAAAGTACCAATATTTCCCTCTACAATTAGACTTGCTTCTAAAATTGGTGGATCACATAAATTTTTAATTTCATCAACTATAATGTCTTCTTTTTCCAAATGAGAATATTTATATTTTATTGGCTCGTCTATTACAATAGTATTCTCATCATTATTTATTTCATCATTATCTTCGAAATCTAATTCTTCAAAAAATTGAAATATTTCTTCATCAGTAAGTTTTTTGTGAGCCATTTTGTCAAGAAAATTATCGCTATTGATAAGATTTACACAATAAAGTGAAAAAAATAAAAAATACATCAAAAATTTACAAGCAGTGAATTGTTACTATTTAATAACGTATGTTTAATATATTGCACATCATGAATTATGTAATTATAAGCACTGCACAAAACTAAACAAAAAGTTTATAAAAATGTCATATATTGGCGCGAAAAAATTATAAATAGAAAAAACAGAAAACTAGAATATATTCGTTAACAGCCAATTTTATATTGTGTACAATATATTGGCGAAATTGACTGAAAGGGATATTTTACAATGTTTCCGACAGCACAATGTATGTCGGATTTTACCCGGCGAAACTTTACCTACCCTCTATTAAAACTAGTCAAACTGATTAATTATTAATTTTTTGCGATCGTTTCCTTTTTTAAACCAATCAAATTTTCTATAAGTAGAATGACTAATACATTTATATGGCGTTTTAGTAAAGCTTTATGTTTTACGGCATACCTTTTTATTTCATCTGTAACTCTGGATTCCTAAATCTATATACTTGTAAATATGAAGAGAATATATGATATTTTAATTTAAAGATTTAACATAGTATTACTGTTTTTAATTAATTTAGTTACAGTTTTTTTTTTTTTAACATTTTGTTTTAATTTTTTTTAGACTTGTAAACCTCATTATTATATACAAATTATTTAAATATCAGTTTAAACGTCTTTGAAGTTGTCCTGTAACAATACTATGTTTCTCAGATTTTTCAAGGGATTGATTCTTATATAGAATATACATATAATAAAAAATTATAAAAATATTCTGTGAGTTGCAGTTTCAAATTAAAATTGTTGATATTACATTTTTAAGAATAAAGAGTTTGCCCAATAATTATCACCCATATTCTTGAAGATTTATCATACGAACAGTATCACTGACATGATGCTTTACAATTTTAATAGAGCAAATCCTGTCATATCAAAACAAACTAAATCTAAGCAATAGTTATATCCAATATCCTATAATATTTAAAATTTATTATTTAGATTAGAGTTACCAAATTGTTTTTTATACCCGTATGAACTATGTTCAAGGGTATAATAAATTTGCCATTACGTTTGTGACACCTTAAAGGAGTCGAGCTAGATATAGTGTAAAGTATGTATCGGCTCAGAAGCTTCCATACAACTTCTATCTTAATATAGAAATAACTCAGTATCTATTCAAGCTAGGTTTCTGAAATTTTGCAAATGATGATCAAGTTTTATGGCAACAACTTTTGTAAAATTTGGTTGGTCTAGAGCAGCCGGTTCAGGTTTCTTGCACCTCTTGGAACTTAATGAAACTAAGCTTCTGAAATCTTGCAAATGATAATCAAGTTTTATGGCAACAACTTTTGCAAAATTTGGTTGTGCTGGTGCAACAGGTTCGGGTAGCTGCCATACAACTTCTCTTTTTAAATGAAAATAACTCAGTGTCTCTTGAAGCTGGCTATCTGAAATTTAGTGAAGAAGTGTCGAGTTGCATGCCAAAAACTTTTGTAAAATTTGATTGGTCTAAAGCAGCCGGTTCAGGCTTCTTGCATTTCTACGAACTTAATGAAGCTAGGCGTAATAGATTCGGATAGCTGTCATACAACTCCACAATTTACATAAATATATCTCTGTAGTTCGGTACTAAAACATCTGAATGTTTTTAAAAGATGATCAAGTTTTATAGAAATAGGATATATTACGTTCATACGGGTACCCCAGACTTGACACTGTCTACTCTACTGCTCTCTTCCTCGTTTTTTTCTAATAATGAATAAAAATTTTAAAATAATTGTTTGCATAAAGAATTGTATCTAATAATTCAATTAGATTATAAAGAAAAGTAATTTTAAAAATATTTATAAAGTTAAATAGTCATAATAAAGAAAATCAAAAATAAAATAGAATATTGTCATGTTTACCATTGTAATCATGATTATTGGCAATAATTTTATCTTAATTTTTTCTCTTTTTTCATTTTTCATTTTTAATTTTTCTCTTTTTTCATTTTTCATTTTTCTCTTTTTTCTACAATATGTTTTAATTTTTTTTATCCTTTTGTTACATTCATTGCTATTTGAATTGAATTCAACGAAAAAAAGAATATCCAATTTTGCATTGTATTGTAATGCTGTAAGAATTTAGGTCACAGAAAGCAAGCTAACAGAGTTGTGACTTATATAAAAAGTTCCGGTACATTTTGGTGATATAAACGGGGTTGAAAGAATTTATATTTTAAAATTAAAACTTTTTTTTTGTCTCCTGCTTATTTTTTTAGGGAACATAGAGCTTCCACAAATTCTCTCCAATTCTCTTTTTCTCTTACGCTACTTTGTTCCAATTCTTTTACTTTCAACTTAAGACTTTCTTCTTTACTCTATTTCACTTTGAACACTTCGTATTCAAGTCATTTTAGGTCTTCTCCCGTTACTTTTGCCTTTAAGATTCCAGTCCAACATCTGCTGGCCCTTTCATGTTTTCTGACGTATGAAGGTTATGGTACATGCATCTCCATTTTCTATTAATGAACTAACAAAAATAATTTGATAGGAAATGCAGTATATTTACTACAATTTAAATACATTACTATCTTTGACATTTATATTGGTTGATTTGATTTTACTGTTATTTTATGCAATAAAATTGTTTTAATATTGCAATTCAACTCAATTGTATTTTTGTTATATTGAAAAGTATTGATAAATATTTGATTTTTAATTTGAATAAAAAAATTATTATTAAAGTTAAAAAAAAATTTTTTATTTAGGTTTAAGATTTAATTTAAAAACTAAAAGAAAAATGTTTAAATTAAATAAAGGATTAAGTTGAATGCTTTTGATCTAATGAAAAAGTTTAATATTTTATTTATTCATTCATCCAAAATATGAGAAATTGTATTAATTATATTTTAATAATTAATTTTTCTTTTATTGTATAAACTTATTGGAAAACCTTATATTTCTTCCGCTTGTGCAGGATTCACGTCAAAGTCATTAGAATGAAAACAATCAAATTTTACAGATGATGTATTCTGTAAAGTGTTACGAACAGTCTTGTGTTACGTTCTAACACATTTGTCTATGAAAATAGAAGCCTGCGACAAGTTTTCTACTATTTTAAATCATCGCTTCAACATTTCAACCTTTTTTTTCGATAGATTGACGTAGGAGAATGAATTGGATTTATTATTCAAATCTACCACGATATTACGCATGATCTCAAATAGAACGTCTGGTTCATATTCTAGTTTCTCTTTGTTTTTTTACGGACATGATTAGATGATTATAAAAATATGTGAGATGAATAAAAGCTATATGAAAAAGTCTTACAAATTAAAGAAAGTCCTAGATTTATTAAATTATTTTAAAAATTGATTGACTGTCTATAAAACTGAATAGTTTTTTTGGTGTATACCCGCGGATTTTAATTCCAAAACTTTTAATTCCTTTTTTAATTTGAATTAACAACCATAATTAAAAGGAATTAAACCTGCGGGCTGTAATTTCTTCTTTCACACTATTTTTTTGGTATTACAAGAAGAGAGTAATAGAATATTTGAAGCAAAAGCATATCGCAACTCTATTTTAGTATAATTGGTATACTTTATATTTTAGTGATTTCATAGTTGGATACAGTAAAATAAAACCCAGTCAAATGAAATGCAAAATCATGATGATAACCTTTATGTTACTCAGTGGGCTTTAATTCTTTTTTCAAAAAAAAAAATTTAAGCGTACGGGTGTTAATTTAGAAAATAAAGGAATAAAACCATCAGGCTCTCGCGCCTTAATTCGGTGGCCGTTCTGTCACTGCATCAACTTTTGTCTTTTACTATTTTTCTCTACTTATGTTTGCTAAAACAACATGGCTATTTTTGAGAGTCTATAACTGTTAATTTTTATCATTAGGACAGAAATATTTTATACATATTTGTATTTTATAAAATTGATTCCGAATTTAATCTTTGCAGAATTCCATCAGGAATATCAACAATGCCTAAACTGAAGACTTATTTGATACCTACTCAGAATTTTTAGGACTACGCCAACATTAAGTGTATGAAAAAAAAATTATAATAAAAAGTTAATAATTCATATTTTTCTATTTCAATAACAAATTGAAAAACTCGTGTTGTGACTATGATTAGTTTTTACTTTTTTTCTTTTTTTTGGAAATTTTAGGCGCCGTTCCAGTTTTTTTCTATTATAATGTAAATTAAGAAAAAACTAAAACAGGGAATTTTCTATGTATATAATGTTACTGTATTTGAAAACATTATTCTCGAGGCATTCTATTATTTGTAGTAGGTAGTTAATAGTTCCTGATGTAAAAACATTTTTTTCTTTTCACAGTTTCCATAATTTTCTTTTAAGATTTATTTGATTTTACATGCCAAAAATTTTTGCATAATAATGGTCAAAATTTGTAAATGTTAGTATTATTAAAAGTAATATTATATTCTTATGGTGGGAAATGTTAGTATTATTAATCTTATGGTGGAAAATTTTAAATGAATATCCTACCAATTATCAATTTTAAAAAATACAAAATGTTATTTTCAATTCAACTCAGGAAAAAGTCAATTATCATATGGATCTTAAGAAACAGTCAATGATTTTAATGACTATTTAGTGTAACTTTTGACTGAAAACTTACATTTACCAACAATATCATAAATAACGATATTATATAATAACAATATAGCAATATTATAAATGAGGAATCCCATGAAAAATGAACCAAAAACCGAAAATTTAAAAATGAACTATATAATATCTTATATGGTTTTCTAAGGTTCTAATATTAGAAAACATTAGTATTAGTTCTTCATCTGAGTATTAGTTCTTCATTTCCTTTTGAAATTGTGTTTTTAAAATCGATTCAAATCCATTCTTGAGGCGAACATTTTTTTTATTAAAATGCCCGATTGTCTTAACTCATTCTACTTTCTTTGTAATTTTTACATGTTCTAATAAAAAGCCAATAATTGGATTTTTATCCATATTTTATCAATAGACATATTATATGCAATATAAATGTAAGATTTGCTTAATTTGGTATAATATTGAAAATTGTACGATCCCAATGACTAACAGCATTTTGTGAAAATATAAGTTACTTTTCTCGTTTAACTTTTTGTTATCGAAACACTGAAATATTAGTAAAATATTGCTCTATAAAAGGTTTTAAATATGCAAATATTTGCAGAATAGAGTTAATGATACCTAAACTAAATTGATAAAAGAAAATTTCCAAATTTTTTTAAATGTGCCAATGACTAACATGGAATTCCTGAAATGTAGCAAACTCTATACTGTGTTGGTCTAAAGAATTTGACGACACCCACATTAAAAGATTTCTGTATACAAAGTAATCGTATCGCTGTATGACTATTTCTGTATCAGTCAGTCTTCTTCTTGAGTACACATATCAAATAATAATTATGGTTTCCAATACTATCATCAACATATTGTGAGAATTGAAGCAATACGAAAAACAGCAAATAATAATTAAAGGTAATCTTGTCACTGTCACTGAGCAGCTATTTTTATTAGTATTAGTATTATTTACTATAGAATCAGGGGCGTCAGTGGATTACAACATGCAATAGTAAATAATACATTTCTGCATAATATAATCAAAAGTAACTCTACTGTAGCAACTTTTATTAATACTGAGTTGATCTGGAATTGAATCCAAGACCGTCCGATTGAAAGGTTGTTAACTTAACCACTATGCCATCAGTCAAATAAAATAATTTAATTTTTATTTATTATAATTTTTTATAAGTCAATATTATCAATAACCATTTGCAATATTATAAAACTGTTTTTTTTTTAAATTCAATTTTCGAGAAGAATAATTTTTGTTTTTTTATATAAATTCAAATTGAAATGATTTTTGTATTTGCCCTAGGTTTAAAAATCTTTTAGATATTAATTTCTAAAATCATTAACATTTTTATATTATGTCCAATTGAAAACAAAAATTTTCTTTTAAGCCGGAAAACTAATATTATGTTCTTCCAAATTAATATAAAATATTTAATTTCTTCATTAATACAATGATATAAAATAGATATAAACTAATATATTATTATAATCATGCATTATAATATATTTGTTATAATAATACATAATATTATATAAAAAATATATAATATAATAATAATTGTATCAAATATTAAATAATAATAAATAATAATTTCTTGTAATGAAAGAATGAATACAATTTTCATTTTATTATCCTTATATTGTTTTAAATCCATTAATATCCTTAAAAATAACTATATTAAGAATCTAATAATAACATTCTTATATATATATATATAATATATATGTAATACTACGCGTAAGTAAGTATGTAATAATTCTATAAAAATAATGCTTATTGTAAAGCTTCTAATGATCACCAGTACCATAATATTCAAAATTCAAAAATTGATATAAAAAATACTCTGAAATTTAATTATCCTTTATTTCTTTAGAAATTTTATTCTTTGATTACTTGTAACTAGGGTTACAGGATCTGAATTTTTTTTTTGTACCTAATTCGTATAAAGATTTCTTAGTAAACTTCATTTTATGATTTTCTATTTGACGGACTTATTAATTTTTTTTTTGTTCTTCTTTGTTTTTTATTGATGATGGCTGAGCTAACGCGTCAGTTATTATAATATTCTTGATCCGTAGTAAATTTTCAAAATGTAGAGGAATCTACGACAATAGTTTCGGTTAAATTTCTTAAATTTATGTCAGAATGATACCACTTTGACGGAAAAAATTTCAGATCCACCTTAAATAGTTCAACTAAATCTTGGAAAAGTACCGAATCTATTTCCACTTTCTCTTTAACAGACTGAATTTATTAATTCTGTCTGATATACCAATGAGAGAATAGTTTGAAAGATTATTTTGGCCTTGAAAATGGGATGGTCAAATAACTCGAAGCAAAATAGAATTTTGATTTAAACTTTTTGATCCAGAATAATTTATGAAGTTATGGTCGGCTTATTATATGAAGACAATGTTAAAAATTTTTCATTCATAAATATTTTTAAGTTTATATGAAAATTTCAAAATAAGTTTTAGATGCCATTCTTTTTTTTACTTATATTTTACAATTTGAAAATGAATTATTAATATTTGTAATTCTAGGTGCTAATGCCATTATGGTTTTGATAGAATTCTTTTTTTTTTTGTATTACAAGTACTTATTATATTGCATAATATTTCACTTATTCGAAATTTTTGAATTCTAGTTAAAATTAAACCACTGGTTGGTTAATAATACACATACACCCATATAAATACACTCATGGTTAATATACTTACAGCCATATATATATATTTAACAGTGCGGTTAAACATATATATTAAAATTTTAAATATTACATATTTAAAATAGCTGTAATACATTTTCTTAATTTCATTCTATATACGATACGTGAAAAATATTAACCCTTTAAATTTTATGTTGCCAATCAAATCTTAGATGAACACTATTTTTCACACTTATAAATAAATTTTTTTCACTTGTAATAAATGCATCTGTCATTTTATTTAATTTGCTTTAAAATGAAGGATGAAAATATTATTAGATATACATATACATATTTCGATTTCATTTAAGCATGTATTTAGTTACAAAGGAAATCACTATTATAATAACGGTAAATTTTTAAACGAAATAAAAGATTTACATTTGATACAACTAACCCAAACAAAAATGATGGCAAATAGCCTTGAGACTTCTGATATAGATATAGGAAAATTTTTTTGAATTGTATCTACTAAATCACTAAATCAATCAATTTTATAGATTTCTGATTTTTTGATTCTTTTTGAATTGTAAAAGTTTTTGTTAAATGTTGTATTTATTGGTTTGGTATATGTATTGACTTTTTATATAAGGATGTGATTTTGTTCACAACTAAAAATAATAGTAATAATAATGATCGAAATAATAATAAAATTTATCAAATGAATCAGTATTTAATACCTTTAGATATTTTCTTTCATTTTTATACAATAAATGGGTTCATTTATTAACACTGATAGGATAGTAATTCTTTGATTTCCTGAAAATTAATGAGTTTTTGTTTTGTTGTTTTAATGCCCAAGATTGTACCTATAAATAAAATGTAATAAACCATTTTGTTTTTTTTTTTTTTTGATAAAATTTAATAGTTTTCTTGTTCTTCGATATTTGATAACAGGATAACAATATAACTGTAAAATTTAAAGATTTTGATAGCAACTTACTTTGAAATAGGAAAATTTCATTTAATATGTTTATTCCAAATAAGAATTAGATGAATGAAGAAAAATTATTTCTTATATAAATGATAATATGAGAATCTAAAAAAAATAATTTATAAATTGTTCTATAAATTATATATATAATATATAGGTTATATTCTTTCTAACTCATTTAGCACTACACCTGCATTATTATTAAAGAAAACATTAAAATTTAATTTGCCAAGAAATTTAATTTTGTTTAGGGTTAGGTACAGAGACCCGAAAAAATAAGACTGTTTTACAAAAGTCTCTAAGAAAAAATACCATACGGCAAAAGACTCTACATTAAAAAAGGATCTTATATATAAAAACGTCTAAGACTAAAGACTCTACGATGAAACCAATTCGAAAAAAGTTAGAAACCTGTTTGAAAAGTTTTGTTATAAAAAAAAAAAACTTAAACCAAATTTCAATTAGTGCATTTAAATGTGTTTGAATTTAAAATGTGTTACCCTGATTTTGAATATAAAACAAAATATATGCAAATATTTTGAATGAAGAGAGTACCTTGATTTTGAATATAATCCTAAAATCCCTCCGAATTCAGAATATCGCATATGTATATACCGTAAGTACATACTTATTCTGAAAAAACGAATACCCTGATTTTGAATCCAATTGTAAAATCCCCAACTATTCTGAATCTTGCATAAAGATATACTCATAATAAATTTGGATAAAGGCGGGAGCATCTTGGTTTTCAATCCATCTCTAAAATGCCTTCAAAATAAATATTTTATGTAATATATTTAAGCATACAATTGGGTTGTCGCCGCTAAACCCTTTGCTAAACAAATTATTGAAACCCTGATTTTGATTTCAACGTTAAAATTATTCCTAATTAAGAATCTCTTATTGCTATAGTCGGGAAAAGAGAATATCCTGATTTTGAATCAAACTATAAAATCTTAAAAATCAAACATAGATCTTCTTAAATCTCTTAGATGGGTCTTTTTTGAAGAGGGGTTTTTTTATCCATAGTGGATTTTACATATGATCTTTTATTGTCGACGGTTCTTTTTTTTTATTAAATTTTTAAAGTTTAAAAAAGAATCTTTTGTACTAGGAAATTTTTAAAAAGGGTCAAATGTATCGGTCTCAATTTTTTATTCTATATAGTAATCAGTATACTAACAAAAAAATCTAAAACTCAAAACATTTATGGTTGCTATATGATTATAATTGAAACTTAAATTTTAGTTAACATAAGAAAAATGTATTTATTTCCGATTAAACACGTAATATAATATTATAATCCTAATTCTGAAAAAGTTCAATATAAGAATTATATCAAGGACATAATATGTATCTATTTATTACATATGCATATGCATATGTATATAATATAATATCATGTATATAAAAGAAAAAAAATTTGGAAAATGTTTCTATCTATTATATAATATACAGTTTAAGTGAAGTAAATTTGTGGCACTTTATATAATTTAATTTAAGGTTTCTTATTTAAAAGAAGAGAATATAAAAATAAATTAAAGATGAAAAACTAAAGATTGAATATAAAAATATAAAATGAAATAATATAAAACAACTTGAACATGTACAAAAAAAAAAAAAAAAGAAAGGAAGGAATAATTTGATTTTTTAGAATTTTGGGGATTAGATATCATTTACTGAATGATTGATTATTACAAAATTGATGACTTTATTATTAATATTATATCAAATAATATATATAGTAAAATAAAATGTATCTATTATATTTAATTTCTATTTTAAGAGCAAATTGTTAATCTAAAAATATAATATTGAGTTAATTTTTAAATTGAACATTTGATGATTAAAATAATCTTTTATAATAATATCCTTGACTGAAATTTGTATTATGGAGATATTTTTATATTATTAGAGTTTTAATTAAATTATTTTTTTTTTTTTATTTTAAGTTATATTTAAGTTAAATATAGTTTTTTCTTTTATTTAATATATGAACAGGCCTTGTAGAACTAATTAAAAATTGTGAACAGGGAGACAAAAAAATTTTTAATTGAAACCAAATTGCGACATCCTGAATAACCAAACAATTATCGCATATACTGTTACTTCAAACTAAATTGAATATTAACCCTTCTGTCAACACCTAGGTATAAATTTGAACCTTTTCACATATTCATATAAAAAAGAAAATAAAAAAAAAGAAATTAAACATCTAGAGATCTGTAACTTTATGATATCCCCAACTAACTTATTCACAACAAATATTAAAATGTTCAATGACCTCCGCAGATTTTTCTCTAGTTGTATAGTTTAAGCATAGAGGAAGATGAAATTAATAAGTTTTAAAAACATATTTTAGCTCGAAATTAAAAAAAAAAAAAAGAAAACTTACCGAATCTGTCAGTGTCAAATTTGTCATTGCAATGAGAATATATACATACGGAAAGATACATTAATAAACCAAAAGAGGCAACCAAGACGAAAAAGTGTTAATAACACTTTTATATTATAGATTAAATGTAAGTTGAATACAGCTACAAGAAAACAACGAAACTGTTACCGTTACCAGATTTTTATAAAATATTATATTAAGATATTTAATCAATAAAATTCACTGGGGCTAGATGTCAAATTTCTTAATTTTTTTGTGCTCAACATGTCATCAAAACATATAAAAGATCTAATAAATAATCTTTTAAAAATTACATTAATATGCCACATTTTCCTATACAAAATCTATGAAGGTATACATATTTTGTACATATATGTGTTGAGTCTATGCTGTAAAGTTGTGTGTGTTAACAGAAGGGTTAAGGATATATTTATAATACTTATTATCTGGAATCGATTCTTCTATAAGTTAGAATTTAAAAGAATAAAAGAGCTATAAAAAATATTAAATGAAATGTTAATAACTTAAGTCGTAAGGCGGTATGAATTAAGTTCTAAAGAAATAAGGATAAAATCATAAATTAAATAAGGCTGTTAAAAATTTAGAACAGTCATAAAGTAACAGTAAAAAACAAGCGTGGCTGTTAATGTCGTAAGGGGGGACAACTATTACGACGTGTATGGAATTCGAACCGACACTTCTTAGAACGTATTTTACACACTCTTACCCACTAGGACACCGAGGCTCCTCTTCCCATCATTTTAACCGTTAACTAATTAAAACTTTCATTCATTTCATTGAATAAAAAGTTAAAATTAATATTTAGAGAAAAATACAATTAAAAATTTTTAAAAACATTAATGATTTTTTAGATGAAAAAAATTTAATGCAATTTTAAATGAATTCTGAAAAGTATAAAATAATTTTCTTTTCCATTACAAATGAAAATGCACCTCTTTAAGTGGAAAAATTTTCTAATTAAAATCTTTATAATTAAACTTTATCGTAAGTAATTAAATATTGTTTTTTATTAATGAGAACGGACATACACATACATGATACCAAATACATAAGTAATAATTACAATTGAAATTGATTTCAATGGAAATATTTCATATTGTTAATGTTAGTTTCGATTACTTTTCTTTATTTATTTATTTTTTTTAAATTAAAAAAGTTTTTTTTTTGTTTTTACAAAAGAAAGTAAAAAAGTAATAATTTAACACTAAAAGTGTAAAAAATTTTATCAAATACGACTTTGTCAGTATAGGGATTTTATTAGAAAACTTTCAAGGTTGAAAGAAAACTTCCAAGACCAGACACATATAGGTAAATATAAATTTTTTTTTAATAAGTGCTATTTACTTATTAACCATAGAGTAATCGGACAATATTTTTTCCATAAGTACTCTCGCTGGGTTATATTGACCCAAATTTAAAAATATATAAATATGGGTTAGTAATACATAAGGCATCAAACGAATATTTTTAAATTTTCGGCAAATATAATTTTTTTTTTTACAAATAATAAAATAAAACATTTATTTATTATCTTACATTAAATTTATTAAACAAAAAAGAAAATGGTTGTAAAGCTGGTTTGTAAACGTACAAACACAAAGTTAAATAGTGTTTACAACAAAAAATACACAGTAAAAAAAAAAAAAATTTCAAGATTTTGACTTTCTGAACAAGACTGTTTTAACTCAGCTATTAAAACTCGGCTACTGAAGAAATGGAGATCATTATGCTTAACAAAAAAAAATTGTGATTGGCTTTTAAAATCGATTTGGGTCGAAGAGACTACTTCGCTAGTATAAAGGGTTAAACTTTGGTCAGCTTTTAATTAAAATAAAAATTGTACAATTAATTGAAAAACTTTAAAAGTGCTTTGAAGTTTTTAAAAAGAAATTTTTATTAGTTTGTGAATTTTAAGAGGTTGTAAAAAATTAGAACTAAATCAAAATAAAGGATATTAATTTTATTTTAAAAATCTGATTACTGTTGTTTTATGTTAAAATTATAAAAGTATAAGATAAAAGTTTTTTTAACACTTGTGTAATAAGTTTTGCAATTTAAGAACGCTCCGCCTAGCTGGGATTAAAAGAAATGATCGTTTAAGTGGTCCTAAAAATTTGTTTTTATATATAGTACAAAAAAACTTACTTTAAATCAAAATCACCTTTTATACCAGTACAAATGGTACTCAAAGATATGAAAATAAAAATAGCTGCTTGTTTTGATATATACAAGAAATTCTAGGTAAGGTAAATATATGCTTAAGTGTATGAACTGGATCAGTGTCGAAAAATAAATCGAATTAAATCACAAAACACAAAACCAAAAAAGCTAAAGTCATGAAATATACCCAATATACTTTTCAAAGAATTTGAAGGTTCCCTATTGTTTTTGAAATGTTGAAATTATAGCGAGTCTTTGGGAAATTGTTATAAAAATATCTGGAACTAGTTAACATGTATCTGTCGTATAAAACTAATAAGAATGGAAGCTTAAAAATTAAAATTAGTAAGTTATGTAACACGTATTTTCTAGACACAATTTATATATCTTCTGAACTAATTGGACCAGGACGTTGAAATTTAAAAACGGACAAGTAAGGAGACGAGAAAATTACGTTTGCTTAGAAAGCTTAAAATTATTCGGGTTAATGAATGGGATAACTGCCATTATTTTTTCTTAAAGACTGATTTACATAAAAACAAATAAATGTAACAATATGCCGATGCAACCCACTTATTCTTACCCTACACCTGAAAAATTCATGAATCGATTTTCGCCAATTGCAATCCCCGTCTTTCTTTCATAATCATTAACCTACTATATAAATTTCATCAAGATAGCTTTATTAGTTTTAGAGTTACCGTGTAAACGAACGGACGCACGGACATCATTAAATCAACTCAGGAGATGACACTGTTTAAGAATATATAGACATGTCCATATCTAACTTGCTTCCTTTTGGTGGTTACAAAATAGCATAACAAAGTTAATATACCCTATACTTTAGGAGTAGAGTATAATAATGACAATTTCAAATAGCAACATTATTTACCAGCTAAGTGAAAAACGAACTCGTTCGTGTAACTTTTAGAGTTAATAAAAGCAGCTAAATTTTTCTTCGTTCAACTGATACAAGAAAATTTTACGCAAACCAGAACGAACATTTTTGACGAATTTATTTTTATTATTGCTACGGACTTTCTTTCGGAAAATGTGGAAATCATCAAACGAGCACAAGTCCTGTTTCTTTAGTACTAATGTACAGCTGGGTCAAGATAAGTACGGAAATACTACGGAATAAAAATAGGTTTTGAAAATACTGTGAACAAAGTTGTTAATATTAATCATTTTTGAACGTTGCAAGTCGGGATTTCCATGGTAACCATCGCAACATTTAAAAAAATTTAAAAATTTTCTTTTATCATATTAGCCTAAGTATTATAATATGTAATCTACCAAAGTACTTGAGCGTATAATACACTTCTATACAGCAAGATTTTACACATATTTCAATCTCAGATTATTTTCAAATTTTTGATTTTTGACCAATTTTTTTATGGAACTCCCCATTTGTAAAATTCACCAATTCTAAAGAACAGCTGAGATGAAAGTTGCTTAAGTAAAATTTAAAATTAATAAATCATAATTAAATTTTTCTATCTTTTCCGTCTTCATTTCTATATCTTTTTTATAGAATTTTTGCAAACGAATCTATTAAAACATTTTATAATAAGTAAATTCGTTTTGCACCTAAAAAAGAAAATTCAAACAAATCACAAAGAGAACTAGTTTAACATAACATAAGACGAAAAGAATATAGCTATTTATCTGAAGGGCAACAATCGTGTCATGACATCAACTACCAATTTGGTGATCGGCGAATTAATTTTCAGTTAAAAAATTAAACAAAAAAAAAAAAAAACGCAGAAGAGTCCTCAATTTGAATACTTTACATATTCCAAATCTTAACTAAATATACTTAAATAAATTATATACAGGTTTAGAGGCGAAAATAAACTTTTTAAGGCTGGTTACAAATTTTTTTAGGTTATACCGCATTACAAAATTTTCTTAAAATTTTGCAGTATTTTACATAAACCGTTCTATTTTTGCTTTAAGACAGTATAATGGCATATTATATTCGGAAACTTAGAGATATAAAGTACCGTTATGTGATGACTTTAACTTAATAGATCGTAACCCCTCTGCGGAAGTATATCTACAAATGCTTTAATAGAATTTAAATTTAATAATATTATTGTTAATTAATAAAAATATCTGATTTATTTATTGTCTCTTGGAATCATTTAATTCTGTATAAAGAAAAAGTATGTAATAAAAATTATCGATTATTTATTTTCATTGTTTTTTTTTTCATACTAAAGAAATTTGTTAGTCATTTTATAGCCAAAGGATTTACAATACAATTTAATTATTATTGTTTTACAGATAATAAACAAATTTCAATAAAATGTTTTAAAGGATTTAAAAAAAGGAAAAGCAAGGAAAAATTCTATCACTTTCTTTATTACTTTAAATAATTTCAAAATAATACAAAATAACTTTAGAAATTACAACATAATGTAATATGTAATATATTATGGTTTTATTAGACTTGTCTCCTTGCAGATAAATTTTTCTTATAGTAATAAATTAGCAATAAATAAAATAAGGCAATATATATCTTGAAGAAAAAACAACAAAAAAAAAAAACAAACAAAAACAAACAAAAAGCTTCATATACTTGATTTTGGTGTAGTGTAGAACATAAATTTTTAATATAAAAAAAAACAAAAAAAAAAAAAATACAGTACCTACACAAAATGTTATGTTGAACATAAAATGTTATTTTCTAAATTAACATTACATTTATATGAACTTAAGTTTATTGTGTATTCAAAAAATGTTATATATAATTTATTATCTAATAAGGATTTAAAATTTTTTTTTTTATATTATATACGATAAAAACATACATACATTATATATTATGTATTTGTTTTAAATATTTAATGGTAATATGAACTCCAAAAAAAAAAAAAAAAAATTTAAGAAATTGGAAATTGTCAAGAAAAACGCCTAAATTGAGATTGTATAAATGAAAAAAATTTATAAGAGGTATTAATAAATAGATTTATCGTTTGCAAACTCGAATAAATTGATATTAAACTTATTTAACTATTACTTAACCAGGTCAACAAGAAATGAGAGCTCAAACCAAGAATTAGAAAATATTTAAATATTTTAAATAAATTAGCATCTATCTATTAATTGTTCATCAAAATTAAAAAATTATAATTACAATACAATATAATTGAAATTTATATATCACAGATAAAATTGAACAAATATGATTACAAATGGCATTTCTTGTTTTATTAGTACATATTATAATACATACATATATAATTAGATTGAAGTATTAGAAATTCATCAAATGTAAGTTAAGTCGGTATTCTTTTCATTTTTGTGAGGGTATAGATGGAGAGAAATCAATGAGATCAACCCGCAAACTCTCTATGGCAGTGTTGGGCTTAAACCAACCAAACGTCTCCTCCCTTTTAAACCAAACATTAAATTAGAACCTATATGATATAATTTACTGTTGAGTTTAGGATCGGAAATTGTAATTTTTTTGAAATTGAAATTGAATATTGGGAAACAAAAAAAACTGGGAAATATGGAAAGTTACTGGATAATCAGAGGAGTGTTTAGAACACAGATGTTGATGTTCTTCTTGAATTAATCAATATTATACACCTTAAATGGTTGCCAACTTTTGGAAATACATCCGGTGGTAAGCTATTCGATATTTGCGCTATATCCATTT
The DNA here is from genome assembly GCA_947095535.1 of Poecilobothrus nobilitatus. Classification (NCBI taxonomy): domain Eukaryota; kingdom Metazoa; phylum Arthropoda; class Insecta; order Diptera; family Dolichopodidae; genus Poecilobothrus; species Poecilobothrus nobilitatus. Next base: position 343,490,992 of record OX352772.1, read on the forward strand.
AGAAACGATTAGGATAACGATTGTTATTTAGGTAATTTTAAAGTATAGGCGTTAGCATGTGCAGGCTTACTTGTATCTCGGTTGAAATTTTTCAGTACATGTTGATGACCCAGTGGAGACAGAATTGAGGTAGCAATATGAAATCCTTTTTTAAACGTATTGCTGTGTTTTCCACTTTGTCTAGGTATCCCAATATTGTTTGTGGAACTCCTGCCCAAATGAGTGCATTGTTTGTGCGTGCTTCTAGTGCTAATTGAGGCCTTCACGTAGCATCGTGAAGGTCACCACTATACCTACCTACCTACCTTGTGCGTGCTTCATTCTAGTCCTGATGAGGGATTTTGCAAATAGTTATTAAATCTGAACAGATCTTCAAAATCTATCATATTTAAAAAAAAAATATTTTAAAAAATAGGGTGCAAAATTATAGGGTACAAAAGTAAATAAAAAAAATTAATTTTTTTTTTTACTTGTGGACCCTATAAAAGTATAGGTACCCTATAACGAACTTCAAACTAAAATTATATTTTTTTAAAAAACATCTTAAATTTTTTTTGCTTTCAATTTTCATTGTAAGCTATAACAGTTTTAATAATAATTTGTGTGAAAGACTCATATAATTTTTCTTTATTTTTAAATATCTTTTATCATCATTCCCCAGTATCATTGCTAGTATCATTGTTATTATTATTAGAAAATTCATTTTTATTTAACAAAAAAAACCAAAAAAATATATAAAAAAAACTGATAAAATAAAGTGAAAAATCTTAATTTTAAGTAAATACAATTCGTACACGTACACATCTGCATTTACTTTGTAAATATCTGACAATCTAAAGTAAATTGTCAAAGTAACTGGCATTATTTTTACTGTCATCATAATGAAATCGTAAGGATATAATAAATACAATTAAACTGAAAACTATAAGATATTTTTTGATTACATCAATATTTTCAATATGGGTTTAAAAATATTGGGTTTCACCGAAAAAGCTAACTGTAAAAAAGAATCAAATTGTATCAAACTAAAAACTAAAAAGTTAAAACAAGTTGAGTGCCACGCTCATCAGTGAACATAAAATAAAACTTCAGTTAAGCGCCACTTGTATCACTGGTGAATATCACTCAAATGTTTCAAAATCCCATACTCATCGGTGAACATAAAGAGAAACTTATGTTAAATGCCAATGTATCACATTTGAAGATTTTTATAAGTAAAAAGATGTACATTAAATTGATTTGGGATTTTAAAAACATTCAGCAATTTTCACCTGTGATACACGTGAGACTTAACGCAAGTTTGTTTTAATGTTCACCGGTGAACACGAAACTTTAAATAATTTCAATTAGAAAATAAATGACCGAATGATGATAATCATACCATTTAATTATGATGATGCATTTTGTTTGAAATCATCTTGGAGTTAATGAATCGCGAAATAAGAAGTAAATTAACAGGAATCAAAGTGTTATATTACACGTTGAAAAATATTATGCATTCTTAAACACGTACCTAATTGATAAAAGGTGTTATAAATGAATATGTTTCATTATTGTATTTTCGAATGTAAAAAGTAAATTTACAAAAAAGAAATAGAAGAATAAATTACAGTGACAAGATTGTCAAATGTATCCTTAAATTTAAATATTATTTATATTTTTTTTTTTATTTTAAAAGGGGAATGTAAAGAAAAATATTGGTATTTTAACTTTTATTCTAATCATTATGTATCATAACATATAGTAAATGTATCCTTGAAAATAAAAGTATAACATTTGTTTAACATTTTAACAAAAAATATATATACATCTATTTACTGACATTTAAGCATATAGTTTATAATATAAGAAAAAAGCTTTAAAAGGATAATATTATATTTTGTATATAGCAAAACAATAAAAAAATATGCCTGTGCGATAAAAAATGAAAGATGAAAAAATTAAGTTTAAAGCAGAGATGTACTAAGTTTTTTTTTTTTTTTTGTAAAATAAAATTAAATGAAAAATATGCTATAAACATTTAATTAAAAACTTTTAACTAAATAAAAAATTGTATTAATCTTTATTGAAAATTTTGGCCTTTTAAACTTGACACACTTTCAAGGTTATCAAATGGGGAGAAGTATATCAACACTCAACAGACTTAAATATTTTGTATATAAAACTAAACCAAAAAAAAAATAACTTGATCTAATTATATTATGTACTTTTGGTATAGCTAAAAAAGCAGTTAAATATATGGGTTTTCTGCATCATATCTTCTAAATATCTATAAAACTTATATTAGGCCAAAAATGGTGTATAACGAACATATTTGGATAAAGGGGTCTAAAACATCATTACATTAGCGATATTATCCTAAATATTAGGTTATATCGCTAAAAAGTAAAACAGAATTGCTCGTTTTATATACGACCTCAGAACCATTTAAAAGCTTTCTCTTTAATGCACTTCGATGTTATTCACCCACTCTTGTAGAAACCGAAATATTTGTATAATTTTACAACGCGAGAAAACAGATAAATTTCGAGACGAAAATGATTGTCGGATCAATGAGATTCAAAAGATCTTTTGAACCTTTTGCCACTTTGTTTTGAGGTAAATGTATAGTATGTACAGAACACTCTTTAATCTCGTGCTATGAATAACTAGTGGCTTATTGAAGTGATATGCAGAAAAGATCGAAATATGACTCCCATCATTATGGTAAAGAATAATGGCGATTAGTTTTTTATATACAATTTTTAGAATCAACAATATAAAGCAAAGAGAAAGAAGAATGAAATATTTAATTCCTTAATTTCCTTACTTTAAAACTTATTTTCTACAATTTCTTCACTGTTTTAAATAAAAACCTATATCTATCACTTTATTCTAAAAATCGTTTCATATACAACAAATAAATACCCCTTGTAGAATATCTTTCACTTATAGTGTTTATGGTATGTTATTTTTGACTATTTGATTTTACTTTTTTTTTTTTCGATTTTTATAGCAGTCCTAAAGGAAAACAAAAAGAATAAAAACAGAAGTAAAAAATAACAAAACAAAAAAAAAAAAAATTAAAAGATTTTTATGTCAATTTTTCTTTATGGATGTTTTTATATTGCTCAATTGAGCTTTTAAAGCCTACCAATTTTTGTTTTTTATTATCTTTTTTGTAGTTTTCTGCACTTCAATTTTTTTTTTTTGTCATGTATACCATATGGTACCTGAAACCTAACAGCATACATTTCCTTTTAAATTTTAAATGAATTTACTAGTTTTTACTAGAATTTTTATTTTAAAGGTTTGTTCTAAATTATATATGCATAATAATTACAGTGTCGCACAAAATTGACGAGTTTTAATACGAAAA